>OW804095.1:4861087-6061087 GCA_942159475.1 Sthenelais limicola | reverse complement strand
CCAGCTGTAGTTTGCCAGCTGATTTGAGTTTCTGGTAATGATACCCTTGTTCGACTGAGGTAAAGAAGCAATGATCATACCAAAATTTAGCTGGATAAAAATTGGATGCGTAGTGATGCTCGCTTTGATACCCAATGGAGGTTCCCTCACTATAGATTTGCGATTTTACATCCTCCGGCCTTGATCCCTCAGGCAGATTTGGCAAGTCATTCCAATAATACCTGGTTTTATTGTGGTAGATGTAGTTGGTACTGAGGGTGGGTTTGGAATCTGGATCCAGCTTCTCGAGTTTCTTGAAGCAATTACGCATCATCGCGGCCTTCCTTCTGGTGTCTTCAGCCAGATCACGATTTAGCCAAATATCTGGTATTGGGCTATTTTGCTTGATTTGTTTGGAAAGCTGAAGTATTTGGTCCCTCAGCCTGGATGAAGTGAAGGAGACCAATATGGGGCGCGTTCTGCCTGCCTTAAACCTGCCCAGCCTGTATATGAGATCTATAGAATTAGATGTAAAGTTTGGGAAGGAAGGAGTGATTATATCAACAATGACTTCAGGTAATACTTCTCTTTTATTTTCAGGTACTCCGTCAATAAGGATATTGCTATTTCTAGTCTTTGTGTCCAGGTTACTTATTTGGTCGCTTGTAGCTTGGAGTAAGTTATCTGATTTAGTGATGGCGATTGTGTTCTGAGTAGCAATCGCGTAGGTATGGGCTTGCCATGCTTGATAAGATTCCATAGCTTGTTTCATATCTGCGAGATCACTTACAAGGCCGACAATTTTTTGATTTTGGGCCTCAATGCTTTGATTTAAAGTGGTAGAGGATTGAGTGAACCAAGTTTCCATTTTAGTATCGGCAGAGGTTGCGTGGGTCCTAAACCGAGAATCAATATTGGCATCAATTTGGGTGGCCTGAGCATTCATAGAGGTTATAACCTTGTCAACAATTTTGGTATCAATTTCAGAGGATGGTATATGGTCACTCTCAACTGCTTTCATTCTTCCTTCAAGCTTCGATAGGCGATCAGAAATGTTAGTTTGCAAGTCAGTTATAACAGAGCATAGATTGTCAACCTTTTTTTCAACCCCAGAGGTAGCTGTTTGCTGTTTATCGTGTAGCATGGAGTAGAAATTTTTCATGTCCAATGCTAGGTCGTTGAAGGAGGATAGATTTTTGGGCACCGGTGGGGGGGTGGTCGGTGGGGTTCCATTGGGTGTGGGAATCGATTCTTTTTGAGGGTCAGAAGGAGAGAGAGGTGGGCTCTTATCATGAGATGAAGGGGGGTTTTCATTGGTAATTTGGCTTTGCGATTCATTCTGAGTGAGATTTAACCAGCTAGGGGTAGTAGCGGTGATCGGAGAAATAAATGAATGGGTTTCCTCCGACCTATGAATGGTGAGTGGGCTAATGGTTGCTGGTGGAGCGGAGGGTGAAGGCTCGGGGGGAGGTGGGGTTTCAGCAGCGATGTTAGTAAGTGCTTTCTCAGCCGGAGTAGGAGAATGGTTTAAATCAAGTTTACCCAGACTTATGGGAGGGCCTGTGATGGAGGTAGAAGCTATAGGGAGGATCTCTGGAGTTGCCGCTAAAGGTAGCATATTTGGATCAGGGTCTCCAGCAATGGCGGTCGAGGCAGATTCTGAAACACTGGGTGACACCGGTGCAACGTTCGAGTCCACAATTGTATCTCCAACTGCATCCCCAAGCGAATTATCAATAGGCATAATTGCAGTTTTGTTGGGGGAGGATAGTTTCAATGATGGTTTAGGACTTGTTAGCATCCCTTCCATAAGTGAACTTAGAACGGGTACCTTTTGTTTATGGCGGTTTGAAGCTTGGCGGTTGCTACGGGCACGAAGGTTGTGTATGCGATCGGCAATGGGCGATGATCGGGGTTTAGGCATAGCTGGCCTGACGGCGGTTTTCAAATGATCAGAATTGGAAGATAACTGGCTGTTATTCCAAATATTGGCGTGTCTATGGTATCCAGACAGGTAATCTCAACGATTGGGAAGTATTGGAGTTAATATTGTGCGTTAAATCCTTAATTTCCCGCTATTGAATGTTTTAGCTGTGAAAGGCTCCACCTACGCGTAGTGGCGCCATCTGATCGAGAAGTGATGTAGCAGCAGTTTGTCAGGTTCAGCCCAGGCAGGAGTGACTCAGAGAGTGCCTGAAGCTTCCCCCTTTCCGTTTATTTATACTCAGCCAAATCCTTAATTAATGCACAGAATCAGTCCCAAGTGGCATGCATGTCTGACCATGATCAGGGCTAAATGGGTTAGAGTTCCAACCCAAAGAATGAATTTCTTCACACTATACTATACAATATATGGGTCAGATTTTCAGAAAATGTACAATTAGCAGCTGTACACATTTAGTAGATTCTGCTAAATTAGGCTGCAATTTGGTCAATACTACGTCAATTTGAGTATATTCGGCATTGCATTGATTCTAGCAATCTGTTTGGTCAGTTTGAACTGCATTTTGAGACCACAATGTACAAGTACCACTACTTCCCTGCCTACTCGGAAGAACTCCAGTGGAGATCGAACCATGTCCTTTTCCTGAGTTATATTACTACTAATGTATATGTTTCCTGAATAAAAATTCCATAATAATAATACCTTTTGTTACACTGGCATGTTGAAGGAACTTATCATTGATTTTGATTTTAATTAATCATGTCATAAACGTTTATAGTTAGAACAGAGATACCAATGTGTACAAGATACCAACATGATACCAATTCTTGGGATATATCTTTGCATTGTTGGGCACCTTCCTATAACAAATAGTTGCCTTAGAAGTGAAAACTGTGAAAGGGAGGACACTTGAATGTGTACACGTTGGTGTTACCACTTTTTGGGACAATTTTGACTTTTTGAAAAATGATTAAACATTAAAGAAATAATTTTTGCAGGAATTTGATATTATCACAGAAATAGAGTATAGTATCTAGTTCTGTGATATCATATATGTGCAATAACAACTAATATAGAAAGGCGTTGCAATGCTAAGAGTTAATATGAAGGAATTATTTCTGTTGATCTTGTATACATCAATTTTTATCACGTTGGTATCGCACAGGTTCTTCCGCTATTCAAACCTCCATAACTTTTTTTTAAAGATTTACCCGAAGTATACACTTAAGACCAGATCTTCCCAAGACATGTGGCAACATGTTGGGTAAAAATGAAAAGAATCAGACAAACAGTTTTCACTCTATGAACACTTGAACTAAAAAACGCTGAAAACGAAAAAAAGTGCTCCATTTATTTTACTTTTGACCATATGTAGTGCCTTCTAAGCAATTCTGGCTCTTAATCGACTATGGCTCTTAATGCTAGAACAAAGACGGAACCAAGCTCTATTCCTCACTGACCGTTTATTATAGACAGCCCAGAATGGAAGGTTATCAGTAGACAGACCAACAAATAGGTAAGGGCTAACTGCCCTACTCATAAATAGGAACAAGTGCATACAAAGGTGTTACATAGGTGAAATGAAGAGAAAAGTATTCTCAGTAAGCTCTCAATACCAAAATCAGTAAAACTACATAATTTATCGGTAAGACACAGCACCACAGTGGCAAGAACTGATACTAGAATCGGTTGAAATAGGTATAAAATCGGCTAGCTTTATATAAGTAAATACTAGGACACCTAATAAGTATTTCTATTATTTAAGTTTGATATTATTATGTTTGAATAAAAAGTTTGCAATGTTGCTGGATGGGTACTTACCGGTAAACTAACTAAATCTACCCCATATGAAGGCCTTCAAAACGCAAAGATATATTTGATACAATGTCCTGAAATTTGTTACATGGTTATTATGACTATAACTGCTAAACCCTCTAAGAATCAGAACATTTCAATTAAGAGATCTTGTAAATAAATCACTTTGAAAAATATCAATTTTGCGACTTATGACTCATTTTCTTGAAACACATCATATGCTTGTCTTCTGGTTGATTTCCTTTCCCTCTTCCCTCCTTTGGCTATTCCCTCTTCTATCCGAATGGTATGAGGTAAGTTTGGTTTAGGTATGAATTCATTGTCAGGCACTGCCCTATTTTTTTAATTTTTTTTCATTAGAAACGTTTATTAATCGATACACAAAATAATATGACGATATACAATCTAATCTTGCAGAGTACAGTGACATGTGTATAATTGGTAGGAAATGAGCCTCAGTTTTAACCATTTGAACGGTTAAATCTGGTTGAGTGGCTATTACCTTTTGGTTCGATAAACTGTGACTTGTTTATGCATGTAACAACACAAATAGAAAGAGACTAGTTAGGAGAAGGAACTAGGAGAGAACTACGATGATAGGATGAGGGGTGGCGGATATTTACAGTTTTAAGAGAATATAGGTAACATACATTCAGCCTTGGTTAAGGCTGTGCCCTAGATAGAGCTCTGACTTGTTGGGCTTGTTGGGCCTGTCTCCGAGCCTTATTATGTTTACCCTGACCCGCCCTGGTTGCCTAGTTCTCAGTAAAACCTAATCTATTTACCCAGATACCAACTTAAGCCTATCTCTATTTTCATCTGTCCCTCATTTCTGTCTTTCCCTCACACACCTCCTTCTTCAGGCCCGTCTACCAATGCTACTTTTATGCTTATATATTGTAAAAATATCAATGATTTTAGTACTTTATTTCCCTAAAGTTGCTACCTAACCCAGGGTTTCTAGATTCATTTTAGCCAGTTCAAATGATTCTAATTAGGAAAAAAAATAGGTGTGTTTCCGATTTATCTGGCTGAAAACTAGGGAGGGGGGTGGTAACTTTTTTTTTTAAATTTTTTTTTGGGGGAAACCACCCCCCAGGAACTGAAAAAAATGTCTATTTCATAACAATAGTTGTTTTAAACATGAGAAATGTGCTTTTTGACAGTTCTGGGTTAGGAAAACCCGTTTTCCTGCTTCCGTAAGCTTTTTTTGTCAAAAAATCCCCCAAAAGTAAGATATGATTTTTAAAAAATCAGGTATGGTAAAAAAAAGTTAGGTAGGGTAAGGTTTTTCTAGGTAGGGGGGGGGGGGGGGAAATCGGAAACACACCTGTTTCTTTTTTGGCCTTAGTTGCCTACAGCTTCGTGGGAACGTACCAACTAACAAGGACGAATACCACCAATGTCGTCAGGGAATTAAAAGGCACGTTGAGAACGCTTCATGATAGCTCATTTATGAACCCGTCCCATAAAAGAGAATGGAACGCATGGATTGAATTCTACGAAAACTTGTAATGATTTATTTTTCTTGAAATCATGTTGGTCATGTAACATTTCCTCCAGGTCACACTAACAAGTGACGATAATCAACCATTCATTGTTCGACATGTGTAGAAACAACACAGCGATAAGTTCTATCAATGTATGTGATGTGTTTCAGGAAAATGAGTCATAAGTCGCAAAATTGATATTTTTCAAAGTATTTTTTTCACAAGATCACATTATTGGAATGTTCAGATTTTTGGGGGGTTTATCACCTACAGCAATATCAATCGATGTATCGAATTTCAGTAGAATCTATGTAATATATCCTTTCGTTTTTTAAAAACGAAAATATAAACTTAAAATCTAGAAATACCTATAAGATTATTAGACTGTTTACTATCATTGGAATCGGCTCATCTTTTCAAATATGGGGGTATCTCAAAATCTATTTTGTGCGACTTATGACTCATTTTCCTGAAACACATCACATATTATTATGTTTCTAATGAGACAAAGAACATTGCGTGCTAGAATCAATGCAATTCCAAATACTCGAATTTACCTAATATTGACCAAATTGCAGCCTAATTTAGCAGAATTGACTAAATGTGTACAGCTGCCAATTGTACATTTTCTGAAAATCTGACCCATGTACAACAAGCAACAACCGATGCAGACAATGAAAAGATGTAATGTAAAAATGTGTTATACACCTCGAAGGAAGAGAATCTGTTAATATATTGAATAAAGACCAGATGTTTGGCAAAAAAAAAGAGTACAACCAACCTCAATAATTAACCCCAGCTTCAGTGCTAATGCGCTCCCCGAATGCTACCGCCACCTAGTACCATTATACAAACCTACAGTGCGTAAACGGTACCCCTAGTGTTCTTGTCGGAACTATAAGCACATGTTGACCTAGCTAATCCCTGCCTAATCCCTGATAGCAGAACAATAGTGAGACATGTGTACAGGTTATGGGGGTGTTGTTTCCTATCCGTTACAAGTCCAGTAAGGTAGGTCGTTCTCATATATTATCATAAATTTATTCACCTGGCTATATACATATACCATCATCGTTGTTTTTAAACATTGCCTAATATTAAAATTAAATAGTACTCATAATTCAATCAATAACATTTCAGGATATGGGTGAGATTTTCAGAAAATGTACAATTCAAGTTTGCCAGTCCTCTCAAATAAAGCAAATTTCAGACGAAAATAAAGTTCAAAATACAGTTCAACCTAACCAAATAGATTGCTAGAATCAATGCAATGCCGAATATACTCGAATTTACCTGATATTGACTAAACTGCAGCCTAATATTTAGCCGAATTTACTAAATGTGTTTATCTGCCAATTGTACATTTTCTGAAAATCTGTCCCATATATTATTATCTCCCCTCTATGAAACAAAGTGTACACAAAATATATCTGAATCAGTTCTACATGAGATGTTTTAGGACAAATAAAATTGATTTAATCATTTACCTTTGGCGACCAAACATTACATAGGTTTACCTGTCTACCGTTTCCATTTATGATTTTTGATGAAATGATAACAACTTGAAGTGTACTATGTCACTTTGGTGAATAAATTGAAAAAGCATGTCCCAATGGGGGAATTGAACACATGACCTATCACTCTCTCTAGCTTAGAACACTAACCACTATGCTATACGTGATTGTCTAGTATCAAGAGCAAGTTTACATGCAGATTTAAATGTGAACAAGTGAAGTTATTTAGGGGGAATCTTGTTTTAATAGAACAAAAATTATATAATAAATAGATATTGTTGTTTCTAGGGGGTAGAGATACATGTGAGGCCAATTTCTATACAGTTTTTAATGCTCTTTCCAATGGTGGTCATTTATCATAATGCTATGGGGTTACTGTCAGAGATAAATGGTTTGAGTCTGCAATGGGTGCATATGTAAATCTCCCGACCACAAGTACTTATATGCTGCCATCTGTCGTGTTAAAGGACTCTGTGCAGAATTGAGTGGTGTTCATCTTCGAAATATCACTGCCATGGACTACTTATAAGTGCACCCTATAATGATGAACAATTTTAATGAAACTGTGTACCTGCATATTGGTCATAATTATATCCAGAAAATGCACAATATACAGTTCTACACATCTATCAAATTATGCTAAATTAGAGGGTTAAATGATAAATACTGAGTATATCCAAGTGTATTCTGTATTGTAGTCATTCAATAAATCTGTCTGATTATGTTGAACTGAATTTTAAACCTGATTTTCGTCTTAAAGTTGGATTATTTGAGGGGATTGGTGAACACCAATTGTACATTTTCTGAAAATTTTACCCATATACATATGTGACTCTCTGTTCACAGGTTGTATGTACAATGGGCCCACATAACCACCGCCTCCTCCTCATATTGGGTTGTGTTGTTCTCTTCTCCTTGGTTTACTACACCAGCATATCCTCACAAGGAAATCTCCACTCCCTTCTCCAATTCAAGAGTGTATATGCTCCCTCTACACACTGCACAAACCACTCAACAAGCAACTCTTCCACTCCTACCCCTCAACACATCAAAAACACCAAACAACCTTTCTATCACCTTCGCATCAAGTCCATCCTTTACTGGACAACCTTTTCTGGTCATAAGAAATTTCTCAGACCCAGAGAGCTAAACTGTTCTCCCTTCAAGTGTCACCTTACTGGTGATAGTAAAGGGAAACCTGAGGATTTTGATGCCCTGATATTCCACACCCGGGATCCACAAAAGCCTCCTGCCAAGCGCAAGCCTAATCAAATATATGTTGCCTTCTCAGTGGAGTCTCCACCTCATAGAGGACGGTCATTTGTAAAGGGAAATTTCTACAACTGGAGCTATACCTACATGACAGGGTCTGACATCAAGTTTGTCCATGGTACATTGCTTCCTGGTAAGGCAAAGCTACAGTTAGGTGATCTACCACAGCTGAAGAATAACACAACTATAGGGAACAAGGTACTGTGGGTGGTAAGTAACTGCAGAGCCACTAGCAGGCGACATCTGTATGTTGATAAGCTCAAGCAGTATGTTCCTGTGGACATCTATGGCCGCTGTGGTAAAAGATGTCCTCCCGAAACAGGAGTTAACAATCTTGCTTGTTATAATCATGCTGCTAAATCTGGTAAATACAAATTCTACCTTGCATTTGAGAATTCAGCATGTAAGGACTACATCTCTCTAAAGCCCTTCAGAGCCCTGCAGACAGGGATGATACCAATAGTGTTTGGCGGACTAAGTGGACAGGTTTATTATAGCGGAATATTTCCCCCAAACTCGTTTATAGATGCTAGGAACTTTAACTCACCTAAACACTTGTCTGAGTACTTGCAGATGTTGGTAAATGATGAGAGGAAATACCTTGCTTATCATGCTTGGCGAGAGCATACAGATGTGACTGAGGTCCATCCAGGTAATGTTGACATGTGTGATGTGTGTACAAAGCTCTACGATGAACAATACATGGCTAAACCACGACAACTAGACTGGGGGAAATTCTGGGATCCTGCCAAACTCTGTGACAATAACCTTGTCGATAAATTAATGGGTAGAGAACTGGCTTAATCCTCATTTGCTTTTTCATCTTTTTTTTCATCAGTTTCACCAATATGGTGCCCAACTGTCAATACTCACTCCATACACTTTATGACTTCATGAGAGTATGTGGAAGTCCAAGCATAACAAGAACAACGCAATTTTGAAGTTTTATTAAATCAGAATCACAAGATCAAAACCACAGTGAGTAGTCAAACAGCCAAGGTATTTCAGTCGGCAATTGGCACTAATCTGTAGCATCAAGTGAAAGCCTGATCCCCTTGTGGAGTATGACATACTCCACCTACAGTGTGCAAGAGGGTGTCTTCAGTAGCGAACAACTGGTCGTTTGATGTCACCACCTGCTGGAACTGGTCGGCACTAGGTACTATGACCTTGGAAGTGACTAGATACTAGCCAGCATACTAACACAGTAGCCTTCCCGACGACCCTCTTACTATAAGGGTTGTTGGCACTCCTCCCCATTTGAACCTTGCAGCTATGATCTTAGTCTGGATAAATGTGTCTCTACTGACGTCATAACAGCTATCATCAAAACAAAATAGTATTTTCCATACCTCTCACATCCTTATATAGAACAGGATATTTTTGGGGGTTGTGCATGATGTCTAAAGTGCTTTAATTTCTGTTTATAGTCACCTGAGTCCTGTTTTGCCACTATAAAAATGGCGCTGCCTCTCCACCTCTCTCTCTCCCTGTCCCTACCCTCCCCTCCTCTCTACCCCTCTCTGTATCCTCTTCTCCCTGTCCCTATCCGATTTCCCCAACCATCTTCATTCGCATCTTCCATTCTCTATCTCCTGCCTTTTTCTCTCCACCTCCCTAATTTCTCTCTATCCTCTTCCCCCTCTCCCTATACTGTGTGAGGTAAAGGAACATTTGATAATAAGGAACAGTATAAGAGACTAAAAAACAAGTAATGTAATTTTTTTAAGAGTCCCCTAAATATAATTCTTCTTGGAAATAAAGTAGTAACATATCTTATATTGTAAGATACATGGTATATGCCACATCTTATATCGTATGATATATCATAATTATATCATACAATTTCATCTTATTTTCATGAAACACACACCAGGTTCCTGTATAGTTAGAGTCTTTATGTCATTACTTACCTTGCTCATTCACGCTGCATATGGGTCAGATTTTCAGAAAATGCACAACCTACAGTTGTGCACAAGTCTAAAGTTTTCCTAAATTAGAGTGAAAAATGATAACTATTGAGTGTACTCTGTATTGTATTCATTCAATAAATCTGTCTGGTTATGTTGAACTGTATCTTGAACCTAATTTTCGTCTTAAATATGTGTTATTTGAGGGGATTGGGGAAGGCCAATTGTACATTGTCTGAAAACTTGCCCCATATAAAGTTGTTTTGTTTTCATGTGTTTCTTGCATATTGTGTTTAAACATATTTAACACCTTTTTACAACAGTCATCATACTGTAAAATTGACAGCACAAATTATCTAATTTTTAAGTGAAAGTAGTCTCATTCAGACACACATTTGTCATGCCCCTACCAGCCAGAAGGCTCACTACACTTTCTTACCGCCACAACACTCGCGGATTTCTTATCACTCCAAAGTCCAAAGGTACAGGTGAGGTCCAGGTCTGACCGTTATCTCAAAGTTGATCACATGGGAAGGGAGGGGAGGGGCTGACCGCTAGGTCAGGGGAAGGGGTATTGATTAAGAACGGGAGGGAGAGGGGAGGGGAGATAACCCTGTGACCTGGTCACCATCCAAAGAGATTGGTGAGAGTGGCAGTGGTCACTCTGAACCTTGTTTTAATATTTTCCTGTCATTGTTATCCTGTGGCTGATTGGATCTCTAATCTAACCTGTTAATTAATTGGTCCAGAGAGACCTAAGCCAATCAGCGCAGGCCCAGTGTATTCATACTAATCTGTCTAGTATAAAAATAAAGACCAGCGATTAGTTTGATCTCTTTTAAGCGATCCTACTGACCTGAAGCATACATCTCTGTGTGTTGCGTTGAGTAATTTCTCGCTCAACAACTGACCCTGAAATATTACGAAGAATGTCTCGCACTTCTTCAATACTATCATTTAATTCTTAGATGTCTCTTGTCTTACTTCCTTATTAGTATACCTTGGTATCTATTGCGAAATTAATAAAAACAGATTCGCAAATGTAGAACAAAGTTGTTGATTTTTTCTCATCCTCGATATGTAGCTTAGGTCAATTAAAATGCAACTCTAATATGGCAGTAATATTTCACATGTAATAACATTAAATTTGCTTTGAATTATACCTATTGAAAAGCTCTAATTGTATGCAGTGTATTACTAGACAGAGCACATGGTTTTTTTTAAAGATCTTTATTTGTTTTAACCTGCCATCTGGGTTTTTACAATCTATTGAGTATAATTTCTAGTCCCTGTTGGAAAAATAAATGTATCATGCAACCTGTCTGTTGAGCTTAAAGAAGCAGAAAAGAACATCTGTGGTGAGTGACAATGTTAATTAAACGAGTGTTGGAAAGGCTACAAGATAAGGCACAACCACCGCTATGGGCAGGGATAGGGCGGTCTACACATATTTTTAAAAATTCCACGGTTTTGAGCTTTTCAGGTTAAACTTTGTTCCTAACATGGATGTTAAACCAAGAAGAAGATATGCCATATTGTTTGTGAACACAGCTTTGGAATCTGATATAAGGGTTTCAACCCAGGAAACAAACACCTCGCCTATACCATGAGCCTCTAGTGCTTTCCTAAGGAAGAGCCACTCTATAGAATCGGAGGCTTTAGTCAAATCCAATGATGCGACAATACCCTGTTCGCCAGACACTTCAAGTACAGAGATTATATCATCTATTTTACAAGCTACTATTCCTATGTACTGACCCGTCACAAAATCGAATTGATCCTCATTTGTTGTTTTTGGAAGAAACTCTTGAGAGCCTTGCAGCGATAATTTTAGATTTAATTTTATAATCAACATTCAGCAACCGTGATGGGTCTCTAGTTATTTATGTATACTGGGTCATTTCCTTTTTGGGGGATAACTGTAAGAACACCCCTTGTTTGGTTTTCAGTTATCTGCCCTTTGGTAATGCATTGTCTCATCATTGGTACAAAAAGAGTTTTAATGGAATTCAAAAAACATTGATAAAATCTGATGGTAAAACCACCACAACCGGGCGACTTGTTTTTTAATATGATCATAAACTGCACTCTCAGCAACCATCGGTGAAAAAGTAAATATCATCAATGGTTTGTTTCATCTTTTCCCAACCTGTCTAAAAGTGATTTTTGGAAGATTTTTCCCTGTTGATTTTTCTGCAGGGCTTCTAAAATGTCCCCATTCTTATTTGGATGACCCACTTGCAATGCAATATCTTTGTAGGTATAAGATTGGCTGTGGTGGCTCCTACTTGTGTCATGTTGTACGCTGTTGTTTGTCCAAGGGTACGCTGTATAAAACTATTAAACTAAAAGATGACAAAATATGTATTATTACTGGAGTTGTACAGCGTGTTGTCTATTTGTGTATGAGTGGTGAAAAACTGCTCTATTTGCAGTTTGAAACACATACCATCTTTGTTGGTTGTTACTCTTTATGGTATTAGAGTTGTCCATGTTTTGGCTAAGCTGTGACTATAGCCCAGGAGATGCCGAGAATAAAAAGATTTCCCATCCTAGGTTTAACACATGTTTTATAACCCTTTTTAACCCAACAAATAATGATGGTATAAATCAGAGGGTCAAGATAAACCTGCTATCTACCCATTAACTTATCAACCAGCTTATAGTCACAGAGTTTGGCAGGGTCCCAGAATTTCCCCCAGTCCAGTTGTCGTGGTCTGACCATGTATTGTTCATCATAGAGCTTCCTACATACATTACACATGTTTTCACTAGGACCTCCCACTTTTTTGTTCTCTCTCCAGGCATGATAGGCTAGGTACTTTGTCTCATCTTTAGCCAATGTGTGTAAGTAGTCTGCCAAGTGTTTAGGAGAGTTAAAGTTTCTAGCATCTATAAAAGAGTTTGGTGGAAATATTCCATTGTAGTATTCCTCAGCATTCAACCCACCAAATACTATTGGTATCAACCCAGCCTGCAGGGCTCTGAAGGGCTTCAGTGAAATGTAGTCTTTACATGCTGAATTCTCAAATGCTAGATAAAATTTGTATTTACCAGATTTAGCAGCATGATCATAACAAGCACCACTATTGACTCCAGTTTCAGGAGGACATCTTTTACCACAGCGTCCATAGATGTCCACAGGTATATGCTGCTTGAGCTTATCAATATAGAGATGTCGCCTGCTGGTGGCTCTGCAGTTACTTACCACCCACAGTACCTTGTTGCCTACAGATGTCTGTGCCTTTAGCTGTGGTAGATCTCCTATCTGTAGCTTAGCCTTACCAGGAACCACTGTACCATGGAGAAACCTGATGTCTGAGCCAGCCATGTAGGTATAGCTCCAGTTATAGAAGTTACCCTTTACAAATGACTCTCCTCTATGAGGTGGTGACTCCCATGTGTAAGCAACATATATTTGATTGGGCTTGCGCTTGGTTGGAGGGTTTTGTGGATCCCTGGTGTGGAATATCAGAGCATCGTAATCCTCAGGTTTCCCTTCACTGTCACCAGTAAGGTGACACTTAAAGGGAGAACAGTCTAGCTCTTTGGGTTTGGGAACTGATTTGCTGCCGAATGTGGTTGTCCAGTATAGGATGGACTTGACAGTAAAGTTGTGAACATTCTTGAATGGTGGAGAAGACTTGGGATTGCCTTGTGAGGGCCTGGTGATGAGGTAAACCATATAGATGATTGCAGCTCCACCCAGTATGATGAGGAGTCCATTGTAACGTAAGCCCATCCTATAAGATCTGAAAGCAGAGATAGAGGCACAAGTGTATCATGTATGTAAGTATGTATATTTTGTAGTTAATAACATACTAGATGTCTAAGACGGGTAGTAATTCTTAGCATGTAGTTTATATTTAATTAACCCATCCATTCTACACTTTGTCCCTCCCCCATCCACACCCACCCATCCAAGAGAGAGAAACACAGTGCACTGAGAGTGCAGGAACACTCTGCTATTGGACATTGCATCATAGTCCAGTTGCCAAACTGGGGCTTTGGGGTGAAGCGTGTTTCGTGGTATGGATGATGTTATATGGTGGATTCTGGTAATATAACATGTCCTGAGCAGGAATCAGCCGGGTGCCACTTTGGAACTCTTGGGGACAAAATGTTATGGGCCATAAACAAAATGGCTGCTGAGCGACCCTGTTGCCACTCATAAATGCACAATAACTTCCTTATTATTGGATCTAGAAACTTGATCTTGGTGTCTAAACTTATGTTTTCAGGGTCTAGGAAGTCGTTAGTATTTTACAGTACCATAAAATACCAGGAAATACGGCCCTAGCTATACACTCCCCTCTCTCAATGGCAAGTAGTGACATTATATGTGCTGCTTACAGCCTAATCAGGGAATAAATGACAATAAATATTCACTTTGGTTGGAGTTAGCTAAAAACTAAAAGTCTAAACCAAATCAAAATCAAAATTGAAGTGAATTAAGGTGAAATTTAATCAATTGATTAAATTCTCCAACTATAAATAGCTGGCCAGTTGCACTTATATTCAGCTATGGCTTTTCAGGCATTGGTACAATAATACTGCCAACATTAAAGCACTGATTGAATGTTAAATAGATGAGTCAATGTTAACACCTGAGAATGTAATACAAATCAGTGACAATAAGCACCACAATGATACAAACATTATGAGCAAGGATCTTCATCAGCAAACTAAAAGTCTGCTCTTTGATAAAAAAAATGGACTTCAATCTTCTAAAACTAATACATAATGACATATATGCAAATGAAAACACCAACATTTTCAAAAAAATTCCACATGGAATCACTAGGAGATTTGATGGAATTGTTTTACAACAAGACATACCTAGATACGACTTATACAGAAAATCATCTCTTTATCATGGAGCAGGCATATGGAATAACCTACCACCTCATATCAGACAGAATCAAGACCCATTGTCCTTGAAACGGTTAATTAATGATACAATCAGATAGACTGTAATATCTATTTACTTTTCAATTTATGTATCAACCAGTTTTACTGAATCCCCAAAGATGAAAGGGCAGGCAAATGCCTAACCCAGTTTTATAACACCTGGTTAAATAAAGAATTGAAAAAAAGGGTTCTTGTGAATACATTGCCTAAATTGTTTATTGTTAAAGATGAAGAGGTAAAACATTTAAAAACACCCACAAAATATAAAATATTAAACATTCCTGTCAACTGGGCACTTACATGACTAATTGCAATTTATATATAAACGTTTAACCCATTTCATATTTTTTTGATGTTTTTAAATTGTCTACCTCTACATCTAGAACAATAAACAAATACAAGATTTCTTTTCCAAAGCTTCATGGAGCGAAATGCTTAATACACCTTTTGCGGCAACAAATCACACACAGAAATAGACAAGGTAAAACAACTCTAGGTTGGGTAAGTGGAACAGGAAACACACCTAATTGGGTTGGCCTTACAATGTACATGGATGTTATGCATTAATCATGAAGCACCACATTCAACTTCCTTATCTCCTCTAGTATCTCAGTTACAACATCTAATCGGAACCAGCATACAAACAATATACCATATCATCACATACAGGATAATTAGGAGTATACCATGTGCAGTACAATAGCATAGGTTTAATGACGGACATTGAGGGGCTGATGGTGCACTATCTGGTGTACATTACCGGCATGGAGGTTGTTAATCCTTTTAATATCTGTCTTCGTTGTTTATATCATCAGAACTCTTGAGGCAGTGATAACAAGTATTGTTCTTATTTGTGTATGTATGTGTATCCTCTCTGAATGATTTAGATTTAGAAAATATTTTATTCAGGTCTACAACATTTCCACACGTATATAGTATGAATATTTTCAGAACATCCTGATCGAAAAAACAGATGGTGACAAGAGATTTATACATCAAATCTACTGAGAACAGTACATGATACGTTTAGGTAATCTAATTTAAATTAATTTATATAATACTCATGTTAGGTAAGGTATAATCAGAGTAAAATGTAAGACGAAAGTTAAGAACAAGGATTCCAACTCATTTCACCTTATCAATGACGAGGTTTAGAGAGGAGGAAGAATTAAAAGACATTATGATACAGTTTTATCGACGCCGTGCTCTTTCATATTAACCATTAATAATCAAGAATACCTCACATATTTGTACATTACATTCAAGACAATGTTCCAGAGCTACTCTAGACAAAGAAAAAAATATTTCAATGAATAGTATACGTGACAGGAGCAACCTGATACAACATCTAGTATAACATTCCAATAAGAATAGGTTACCAACAGAGGCCCACCTGACACTAGCTGGACATACAACCCATTCAAGTGACTGGCTATTCACGCATACACAGTAGCAAGGTATAGGGTTGATGGCACCTTACACTAGATAAGCAATGTTTAATACATTTAGCCAGTTCCTCAACAATATGGAAGAACAAATATTTCATTTTATATAGAATGCTCATGAATACCATTTTCATTTATAACTGTCTTGAGTATTATGTATTGTACAAATACAGCCATCTTGAACAACGTCTGTAATATTAAAAAATAATAAAAAACAAGTAGGGAGCATTCAACAAATGTAGCAGTACTGTCCTATACTTGCTCTAAATGCTATTGTAAGGCAATTGTATTGCTATTGTATTCATCGCAGTCATTGACTGGAAATAAAGGTTTTATATTCTATTCTATTCTCTCCTAAACATATTTATTATATGCGCATTCCATATGAGAGGTGCTATAAATGGGATGCTATAAAAATATATAACACATGTACTATATGAACTACTTCATCACCAAGCCGGCTACTTTGTTCAGATATTACACATCAAGTGTTATTTATTTTATTTTTTTGGAACGAATTTGATTGCAGGATAGACATTCAGTGTCGTCGCAGTGACGATGTTCCCCCTGCCTGCCTATTAACATTTACAATGACACCAATATGAACATGTTGGAAAATATACAGAATATATTATTCAATTGTTAGTATATACATTCGGTTGGTCGAGGGGGAAGACCAGGTGAGCTATTGAACAGGAAACATATTGGGAACAGAAAGAGAGAGAGGGAACTAGAATACAGTACTATATTCAGGCGAATATTTCAGTCAGGTTGGCGTGGAATTAAATCTCTTTTTAAAAGAACTTTTATAGCAGGAGTCTCCATATTCCTAATATTTTGAGCTATATTGTTCCATGTGTGACATAACTGGTAACTAACCGATTGCCGATTTCTTTCAGATCTAGGATGCAATTGGGCAATGGTAATAGCTTCTCCTCGCTTATAGTTTCACGATTCGGGAAATCTACATATCTAGCACATAGTGATAATGTACCATAATACCCAAAATAAACATGAACGATGTCCACAAAAAACACATACACATACACAAGGAAACCCCATAGCCCCACCTTGATATAGTATAGCTAGTGCATCCCATTGCAGTAGAATAGGTAACTAGTCATTTAGCGCGTCGCTATCTCATAAACTGTAAAATTAAAACTCTAGTTTAAGGGACCCTATGGAAGAGCTATGGCTGCCATAGAAGAGGGCAAACCCATTTCCGGTGTAATTTATCTTATGTACTGTTTTCTGGAAATAAACAATATACATACATACATACATTGTGGAAGTTTTTTTTGCTAAATTGACTTGTAAGAATTTCTTCCTATCGTTGATATACATAACCTTACAGGCTGAATGATTTTCAATGGTAGATGTCTCAAAAGGGCAAATTTTAGTGCAATCTGAGGGCTTTATTTTGTAATGTCTGAATTTTATTTGTTTTTCCAATTCCTATACAAATATAAAAAATGAAATATAGAAATAATTATTACATGTCCTACTGTTTTCTATCATTGGAATCGGCTTGATCTCGTCTTTTTAACTATGATGATATCTCAAAATACAATTTTTCTGAATGGTGACTCATTTTCCTGTAACGTCTCACATATCGCCCTGTAATAAGGAACCACCTACTCTCATCCAATGAGCACAAGTAATGCAATACATATTAGACAGGAACTATCACCAATCAGTATTTCATTGATCATTATTCATCACTACTCCATTCCGATGTATGATATATTATTGTAATAACCTAGATTAAAGCTAAAAGTAAATCTCTGATTGTGTAACAGGCCTAGTCTATATTATAAACTTAAGGACATGATGGAAACCATCCTAATAACGAGTTATGAACCGAAAATAAATTTATATTTACTTGGTGACTCAAACCTGCATTTATGGATCAATCGAAAAAAACATTTTCTCAATTATTCCTTTGCTTCATAACTTGTAAATAATGTGTCACTTTCGTACCATTCTTACCTAATTTGAGAGCCTAGACTGAATATATAAAAAATAAAGATGAATAATAATTTACCTGCATGATTCTGGTCAGTCTGTAGATGTATTACCTCCAAGGAAAGGTGCACGATTCACGCAATGATCGTGTTTAACTCTATCAACCCAAAATGACAAGAATGGTCAAGCATGTACATGTATGCATGTATACCCACGTGTAACACTGCTTGACCACAAGTTAGTGTGTGTGTTGTACGTTTGTATGCATGTGCCACACGGTCTGCGTAATCCTACCTTTTAGAGGAGGCGGTACCAACAGTGCTAGCTTGACAGGTAAGGCTAACGGAATTAGGAGTGCTTCTGGAGTACAGGTAAGGCCAAATAAATGAGGAGTGCTTCAGCTTTTACAGCAATCCTTTTTATGCCGAATATATCCTTATTATATTATGTGCATTCCACTTTATTGAGAATGCAATACAAATAGCTGAATCAAGTATGTACAATTGAAATTCGAATTTTCGTTAAGTTTTTAATACTTTAGGATAATATGTCTCGATGCTAAGAGCATAAAATGAATACTGATTGGAATGCGTTCCAACAACTTTTCAATTACTAGCAGCTGATTCTTTTTCTGTAGTTATTATCCGAGATCAAATCAATTTAAGGAGTCGCTTTTATATAAAAGAATGAAATGTCTGGAACGATTAGCCATGAAATATTCACTTAATTGAAGAATTTAATACGTTCAGGAAAATCATCAAAGACCACTTCGGTGTAATTCAATACCAGCATGCACTGCCGTAGACATGCGCAGTGAGACATGCAACTCCCCTATTTCTATCAATAATTCTAATTTCCACGAAACATAATAGATTTCTATGGCTTCTGTGATAACACAGGTTGGAACCAATGATACCAACTGAATCATACAAAGTTTTGATCCTGCTGGTATTGACAAATCATTGAATACTAGCTGCGTGCACATGAATGTTTGATTATCTCCCAATAGGCAGTAGTTTGGGTCTTGACACACTTTGTACGTGATGTGATCAATGTAACAGGTAGAAATCGCGTTTTGTTGTGGTTACCATGAAGTCAGTCTAGGCTCAAAGTTGAGATCCCTTCAAACTGAGGGAACGATTCTCCAGTCTAGGCTCACAGTGTGGTGAATCCCTTCAAACTGAGGAAAGCCTCTCCAGTCTAGGCTAACATTTGCGAGAATCCCTTCAAACTGAGGAAACCCTTTTCAGTCTAGGCTCAGAGTTGCGAGAACATGGTGACGAAATAACCATTCTTTTCTGATCCTATGTAAGACCAGACTGATCCCAGCAGAAAAATAGATTTGGACCAGATTAATAGATATTGAAAGGAAACAACTCTTATATAAAATTGTTGGTGGTAAAAGTATGACTATATTATATGAGCAGGTGCGTTTCGGTACCTATTTAATGTACTTAATCTTTCATTGAATTGTTTTATTGATTTTGGTATTTTCCTATATGTGTGTACATTTATTGCGTTTGCATATTCTATATTATTCATCATCAAAAAAACATTCTACCACTAGTCGATTGAAATTTTAAATTTAGTAAATGTATTCATATGACTCCCCAACATTCCTTCTTCTTCTTCTTCTTCTTCATCTCCTTCTTCTGAAAAAATACTTATAAATATAAATTCTGCGACTTGTGACACATTTATCTAAAACACATCACATATGATACCATTGCATAGTGGGTGAGTGAGTGAGTGAGTGATTATTAAGTAAGTAATAGTCAAATGAAAACTAGTGATTACACATAAGTCTTAAAGTTATATCACAACAGTTCTGTTGACATGATATTAAAGATATGCACACAACTTTACACATGTCTAAAATGACCCATCCACCAGCACCGTGAGTGAGTGAGTAATTATGTATATAGTGTTTATTTCCAGATATAATATAACAAGTACAAAATAATGATAGTAATAATAATAATAATAATAATAATGATTCTGGAAATGGGTGTCCCTTTCTATGGCGGCCTTAGCTCTTCCAAGGGATGCAAGTAATTACCGATCCACCAGCACCGTGCTCTCTGGTCAGTGAGTGATTCATAATGCCTTTATGTTCACATGTATCTGTTTGCCTAAACACAACATTGTAGCATGGTAATAACAAATATCCCAATCTAAATCATCCTATTAGATTCGCCTTATCACCTACTTATAGCATCTAATCGTTAGTCCAGGTGTAACATAGGCCAGATGGGTCAGATCTTCAGAAAATGTACAATTGGCAGCTGTACACATTTAGTAAATTCTGCTAAATTAGGCTGCAATTTGGTAAATACTAGGTAAATTCGAGTATATTCGGCATAGCATTGATTCTAGCAATCTGTTTGGTTAGGTTGAACTATATTTTGAACTTTATTTTTGTCTGAAATTTGGGTTATTTGAGAAGATTGGGAAGGTGAATTGTACATTTTCTGAAAATCCGACCCAGTTACTATCAGCAATAGATTGACACAGCAGTGGGTGTGAAAACAAAGGGTTATATAATCCCTCCTAACCTCTTGACCTCCTGACAGCCCAGTTGTGATGTGTTATAGGAAAATGAGTCACAGGTTACAAAATAAGGATCATATTTGAAAAGATGGGCCAATTACAATGATTGTAATCATTTGGATGTCTAATAAGTACTTATGGGTGGACAATTACTTGTAAAGTAGCTAAATACACCATAATATCAAGGCAGACGTTCTTACAATGGAGACCAGGGTCAGGTATGTACGAATAATTAATCATCCTATTGTTACAAACTTGACGTGTAATCCTATGGTCTAGGGACATTCTCTTGATAAGTGAAAATCGTTATTAGGAGATAATTTCTTTTTTTGTGTGTGTGTGCGTGGGGGGGGGGGTGAACATATCCCCCCTGTCCCCCTCGGTTCCGACGCCCCAGCTCAAAGTTATTTTTTTTTTTTTTGTTTGTTTTTACAAACGACTTTATTTATCGACACCTGCCATCTGGGCTTCTACAGTTCTAAAGACAATTCAAAAATATCAAGAGAGAAATAATAAGGTTAACACTTCAAGGATTCTATGGTTTCTGATATACCTTCGGCCATACGCCGCCATATTATTTTTTCTTCTTTACTTGTTTTTTTGAAATTAAAAGAATATATGACCATGTTACATCTCATACGGATTTCATACATTGCTGAAAGGGTATCTATAAAGCCATTTGCAAATAGCTTCTGCCTGTATATAAAGGACTTTACCTGTAGAATAATCCAGTTAATTATCTTGGAATTAACATTCGTAATTTCCACACCAAAAATAACTTCGATAGGTTTTATTACTATATGTTTACCTCTTCGATTTAAAATCATTCTATCATTACCATCCTTATTCATTGGATTCATTGGATTATTCATTGGATCTGTTTGTTGGAATTTCCTGTTGTAAGGTTTAGCACTTTCAGGCATATGTATTATGTACTGAATTGCAAAACATATATTAAATATATTCTTGCACTTTGAAGGTCATCCTATGGCGTATAATTAGTTAATTACTGGTATATCATGCATATAATATATCAAACATATAATATAGAAACACTTCTTAGACGTCCTTATGTTTACTACATTTAGAGACCATGTATTCCCATTTTTTCAAAAATGATAATATAACAAAAAACATTTTTGCTACTTCTGACTCATTTTCAACACATCACACATATATACTCTTGTGGTGATATTGGGTTTAACTAGGGTTTAACTCTAGGTGCTGTCTGCTGTGGGTTAGTTCAGCCGATCTACCCCAGTGGGCAGTACTGGCCCGAAGTGGCCTTTTAAGTGTTTACTACGCATTATACCTGTTCCATGTAATGTATAACAACGTTCTAACTGTTAGTGCTAGAGTAACAGCGACTTGGGTTAATCTTATTATGCCAAATGTTGTGATTTACCTTTACATTGTAACTTACTGATTGTTACTCTTCTTTGGCTTGTGTGGAGGTTCACCAAGCATGTGTGTTACCTGAGACACCTGTGGTCTTGTCACCTGGCTGGCCAGGAGGCCCATGATCCTCAGACTCAGGTAGGATTGGTTGAGCTGATTGCTAGTAATTGTCGTGAATAAAACCCTTGTGAACAGGTCGTGCCGTCTTTGTCCCTTCTGTTTTATAGAAAGCGCGGTTAAGGGATACAAATCCGAACAAGATCGCTACACTCTGTTGTTTTAAATCAATAAAAATCACTTTTTCTCATGATCCAGGCCACGCAAGTTTTCATTGATGAACCATAGCCAGGAGTGTTCTTTGTTAGCCTGCATAGAAGTTAGCAATAGTTTCCTCGCCTAGTAGAATAGTAGTGTAATCTTCTTTGCATGGCCAACCATGTCACTTTTGGAGAGGTAGGAAATGGAACAAAAATAGGAAAATCTGCCATTGTTACTTAATCAATGCATATATGTGAATTACAATGGATCCTCAGATATAACTCATACAAGAAGACATTCTATAAATAACCAAGCATCCTTAAAACATTGAAATACAATTTTCTCAATGTATATATGCTTCAGAAAAAAGGGGTCACAAGTCGCAAAAATTATATGTTCCAAAGAGATTTATTCAAAAGATCTCTTTATAGGACTGTTCTGATTTTTGCTGTGCTTTGCACGTCTAGTCCTATAAAGCTATTAACCAAATTCCAGGAAATTGTCTTAACTAATTGATGGTCATCCTAGGGAGTATATGCAGTTATTTTACTAGTAAATGCACTCGCATTTACTACCTATCTACTATCTCGCTCTTAATCAGTACCCCCCCCCCCCCTTTTCCCCTTACTGACCTGCTGGTGTTCCCTCTCCCGCGTGATCAGAATTTAAGGTAACAGAGACGGGGACCTAGCCACGTGTTTTGGAGGATGAAAAAGAATTTCATGAGTGTGTGGTGGGAAGAAAGGTGTTTAGGCCCCTGAGCCGGTAGGGGGCGGGGGAAGATGCATTTCTGAATAAGACTTAAATAAAGATTCAAGATCACTCAAAGAGGAGTCTCGAATTTTACAAAATCATTAGTCATGTTTATACACTATGTTCTACTTAACTTGAACCCGAGAGGAAATCAGAAAAACCTTCAGCTTAACTGAATAATCAGCACAACCGAACAGATACATTAAGTTTTTTTGTTTTTTTTTTAAACTTTTATTCAGCTTCCTGCCATCTGGGCTACAATACTAATCATGTGAGCGGGAATATGTAAAATAGAAAGGCCGCAAGACATTACAAGCGAGGGGTGTATCAAAATAAACACATCAGTAACACGCGTTGAATATTACAGCGAGGCCACCTTGCGCCAACCTCTTGAACTATGTTTATTGCTTCCTATGTTCTCCACTAGGAGGCGCCACCACCGATGGGTATGTGTTCGCTTACAGACGTACGCTTGACTGCAGTTGTTCAAATGATTTTGTGCAAGCAAGAGTGGCATAATGCAGATAATAAAAAGAACACCTTAGGATATAAGAATCCTGACTCAAGCATTAGCAAAAGGCTAATATTCTGAAAATCTGACACACATATCTTATTTGTATTTTATGGGTATGTTAAGATGTTTGTTTCTGTTTTTCTTTCTTGAGCATTTCTATATAATCGTTGATGTCTACATGTATTCTCTTCCATTTTTTCTTTTCTTCCCTGCTCACATTTTTTTTTCATTTTACATGCACATATTTCGATTTTAACTCTCTTGCGGATGTCGTACAACAAACAATGCACCTATGTCTAGATAACCTTCATGGAATAGTTTTTAGAAATCTATTACCCCATACTCTTTCTTTTGCCATTCGTGCAGTAGTGGTTGGGATGCTACGATAATAATATTTGTTCCAAACGTTGAAGACCTCCTTATAGAAACCATTCAAACAGATTCCCTATGTGCACGGATGGCGGCCAAGGTGTTCCAGGAGTGGTCCGTAGGTGTGGATAACTAGGCTCCAGCTACAGGTAGCCGCGCGTCCACACTTGTGGACACTCCTGTAACCCCTTGAGAATGGACAAGCTAGGTTGTCCATTAGAGGCTTTGTGTAGCCACCTTATTTTCATTGGAGGAAAAAGTTAGTATAACTAATGAAAATGTACATTGAATTGACACTGATTAGAAGAACATATATAATTGTCATTTCTGAGATTAATATAACCATGATTGTAGTATATATTTGTACATAAAGGATGTGCAAATAGTATTAGGACGACAATGGCTACATGAAGCGTCCCATTACAAACCTCACAAAGCCGGCTATTTCAGGCTAATGGTACACATGTTTGGCACCGGAAATAATTAGTCATGTGACCTAACGTTTATTTTCAAACATCAACGCGAAAATGGAGCCTGTTGAAGATGTACAAGGCTCCACATAATTAGGGATCTTCTATTAATATAAGGTGAGTATCTTCCTTAATTCTAAGTGATTAATTTCCTATGAGAGCGTAGGTCAGACGATAATGTTGTTTATTTCACTCTCGAGGGATGGGACTATTATGCGCACAATCTAGGTGGCAAACCCTACCTTGAAATGGAGTAATGATCCTCACATCCCTGTAATGATCCTCATATTCTATATGTATCCGATTATACAGGGTCTATACATTCCCTTAATTGCCATATTAGCAGGCCAATATCTCACTTTCCCAATCATGTCGATTAAATCCAGTATAAATGTATTGTAAATGTAATCCTCATTTTTCCAATTAAATATAATGTAGAAATTAATACAGGCCTCTCATCTCATGTGTGCAAATCTCCGAGCTCTGAATATGTGGTTGGACTGACCACTCTCAATGGATTCACCTTAATTTAGTGTTCCTTTATTCGCACAGAGTGAATAACAACAATAGATATAGCATTTGCAGGTGTCAAAAAGATGCCACCCTCGTCGTGCCCATTGACATGCCCAGCTCAATAGCTGAGCGAAAGTGTCAGTAGGTGTGAAATATACAACATAGCTGTTAATAGTGGATTCGCACAAAACATTGTGTGTAATTAACTTGTTTTATCTGTATTTCGTCTATTTCAAGCATGATCATTATACATCATGATAATTATATACTTGAACACCGAATCACTCAAACATGTAAATATGCAATGAGAATAGCCTATGGACAAAATAACAACTTTGACTACAGGGCGAACCTGTTACCGTTAGATCTACGTCGGAAAGCAATACAGTTGAGTTTAATATACAAATACAAAGATGAAGAACTAGCATTGAATAGCGAGAGAGAGTTGTGCAGAGATGTACACGTTGTATTGCCTCGCACCGAAAGGTATAGACTGTCAATTGTTTATGGAGGCAAAGGCGATTGGAAGAACCTTGAGGGCAATCTGAAAGCAATCGTTGGCCATAGGCTATTAAAATCTTCATTATTGGAGATATATATGGAGAACGTGTACCAATTGAACCGGTATGATTAGGGTATAGTACTGCATAATGACTTGAGCGATTCAAATGTATTGATGCTCATTTTTATTAATCATATACCATCCTTATTGTATTTATAAATCCGTTTGCACGGGCAACGCATGAAATATAGCTGCGTGGACTGCTATGTGTAATTGATTGTGATTATGAGATTAAAAATTGTTAATGTAATGGACTAATAAAAATATTTTTTGAAAAAACGAAAAAAACCCAACACACATCACAACAAATGTTAATTTCTACTCTTTCTGTTCCTGTCTCACTTTCCTTCACCCACCAAGGAGGGTAGATAACCCACTTCATTTTTACCCACATTTGGTGGCAGGTGTTAATGTCTGTACGAAAGGATTGATTACTGCATGTCAAGATTAATCCCTAGTAATAAAGTTAATCGACTTTCATGTCTTTTTAGTAATTTTGATCCAATACATGATTCAGCTGAGAGTGAGGCTGTCTTTGGTAGGCCTATGCTTTGCGCACATTCTCCTTAGTTGAATTAATTCACTGTCATCTTACTGTGATATTTATACCATTATATTGCAGATCCCTTGTGGTGATATTACCCACTGCAGAGACATAATAGATGCCAGGATATCAAGTAATATAGAAGAAAAATCAAGAACAAGTACTGGAAATAGTCATTGATGAATAGAATTATTTCTATATATTTTATTCCTTATAGAGTGAAACGTTAAATATATATATATATATGTACTCTTGGTATTATTATAATGTGTCGCAGGAAAATGAGTACATGGTGTTTACTGAAGATTTGCATGTATATCATATATGGTCGATTCTCTTTTGTATCTGTTTATTATACTTATATTACATTATCTGTCTATTCTATTTATATATTATATATTGATATCAACTGCAATAAAGAGGAATACAATTATTATTTCTGTGTTATCTGCTTTCTTCACATCAACAAATCGTTACATGTTTTAAATGACAGAGGAAGGTAAACTACCTACTCCCCACCCCTAACCCAAAATAAAGGTAACTATGAATACCCCTATAGCTGTATTGAGTGTTCAAAAGATGACCTATGCAACACATCCATAGATGGCTACTCACAGCATCCATGGACGGCTACATCTAGTGTCCCATGGGCGGCTACATGTAGCGTCCATGGGCGGCTACATGGAGCGTCCATGGACGGCTACAGTAACACGCCTGTAGCTGCGCAACTGGTTACGTTTGGCCAGGGTGAAAGATGGCCATGGGAGGCTACAGTAAGCCTCCTATGGTAGGCTATCAACTGGCTTGTGCACATAGGGTTACAGGTTAAGGGGAACACAGTGTATATGGGTCAGATTTTCAGAAAATGTACAATTGGCAGCTGTACACTTTTAGTCAATTCTGCTAAATTAGGCTGCAATTTGGTCAGTACTAGGTAAATTTGAGTATATTTGGCATTGCATTGATTCTAGCAATCTGTTTGGTTAGGTTGAACTGTATTTTAAACTTTATTTTCGTCTGAAATTTAGGCTATTTGAGAAGATTGGCAAAGTTGAATTGTACATTTTCTGAAAATCTGACCCATACCTGTTGATGAAGTCAAGCTGTAGGAATAACTAACTAGAGCAAGGATCTTCAGGAGGAGCATGTTTTATTCCAAAGATACACATATGTAATAGCAGTGAACTAATGCACAGTTAGTTTCAGATAAATAGACACAAGTAGCCAGATGTCTTAAATCTGCCAGCCACTATTGCATGCTGAATGACCGACTTACCCCTACTCATCAGGGTGATGGTGCAATACTTTATTATTCACAAGAAAGGTCTACAAGACCTAACGATGCACATCATGATCATGCCATGGCGTGCTGTTGTAGTGGCCATCTTACATCTTACAGCCCTGACGTGCCATCTTATCAGCTCGCTCGTTTCCATAAATACCAGAGTGGGCCCTCACATGGAACTGTAAAAAACAGGAATTTAATTTTACAGTTAACTGAGACTTACCTGTAAGTTGAGGTTTAATCTGGAATTATGTCGAGGCCATCACGGTAGTGGTGAGACTATGTGAGATACGACACTTCCGGCTGCGCGCTATGACGTCAGGTTTTAAAGGTGAAGAGGGTTCACTTTAGAGAAAATATGCCCCAAGGACTAGGACGAGACATGATCAGTCTACTGTCCCCAAAAATACTTTTTCAAACTATAAATGAGAGTTATCTGTAAGTGCCATCACCCACCAGTCTCGCTCTTGTCTATTGCAATAGCAAGAGGGGCTGGAGGGCGGGCACATAGTCTCACCACTACCGTGATGGCCTCGACATAATTCCAGATTAAACCTCAACTTACAGGTAAGTCTCAGTTAACTGTAAAATTATGTCTCGGCCACCACGGAAGTGGTTCTAGACTCTGTGAGACTTCGTAGTTTCTCTGAAGAGAAAACCCGAGTCACTCCAAGTAAACCCATACTATAAATGATCCAAAGGATCTGGAAATATTAATTTTGAAAAAAGAAATATTTATAATATGTCTATATCTATCGAGCAGCGAACAATAAATAAGTCACCACTTCAACATAATACAAATTTTATTTCTTTTTCTTTTCAATCACAACTTTCTTCTTTTTCTTGTTTTTGTTATTCAAAATGGTGTAACCCACCGATTTCTTAATAGAGTCAATCTTTTTGTGATAAAACCTCGCAAACGTACGTGCGTTGCTCCAAGAGGCTTGTCGTAAAAGTACATTCATGTTAACACCCAAGTCCAAGGCCTTAGAAGTGGCCGCCGAGCGCGTACTGTGCGCTTTATAGACTCCTGTGTCTATTCCAGCAAGTTCTAAAGTTCTTTTTGTCCAGTTCGAGACTGTAGATCGCGCCACCGCATTATGTGGCCAAATGTAACTGAGTAGGAGTTGATCCTCTCCTTCTCTAATGCCCTCCGTTCTATCAATATACTCAAGAACACAAAGAACTGGGCATAACAGTGGATTGTCCGGAAATCTGGGCACCGATATGATATCCAAAGGATCGCCTGGGCGATTATGTTTCAACAAATGCTTCATCTGGACCCGCAGAAACTTAGAATCACACTGCAGGCCCGAAACATTAAATCTCCAAATGGTTTGACCCCTTTGTGCGGAAGTCAACAATAACAGAACAGTAGTTTTTAACGTTAATTCTTTCAAATCTAACTTTTCATTGGGACCCCATTTAACAAACAGGTCAAAAACTAACGAGACGTCCCATGTAGACGTATACCTAGGCTTCGGAGGTCTGTCATTATAAATTGCTCTTACCAACATACAAATATAGTGGTTCTGTCCAGCCGTGAAACCTGCTACATTAGGTGCAATAGCTGAGATTGCCGAACGTGCAATCCCTAGCGTGCTTGACGCAATACCTGAGTTTGCTAGAAGTCTAAGAAAATCTGTATATGCCCTTAAAGAGGGTTCATACATATCATAATCGTTAACACAACAAAATTCCATCCACCTGTTGATGAACGGAATGTAAGACTTTCTAGTGTTCTCTCTCCACGAGTGTTGAAGAAGATTAGCAGTTTTTAACGATAAGCCCTGTTTTAGTAAGTTCCTTGTAAGAAGCGGCAGGCTATAAGGGGGATTCTTGATACCGAATCCGTCACTTTCCCCTTGTCTGGATGATGTAGGTTTCCGACTTGCTTCGGTAGGTACATGAGATCTGTCGCCGTTGACGTGACTACTGCATACCAGCTTTGTCCTGGCCAGTCCGGGACTATGAGAATGCCTTGTGCTCTGTCCCTCTGCAGTTTTTGCCACACTCTGGCTACCAAACTGAAAGGAGGAAAAATGTATAAACTTTCACCAAAGTTCCAGTTAAATGAGAAAGCATCAGTAATTTCCGCCCCTGGGTCTGGGCCCCAACTACAGTACCTGCTAGTTTTGTTATTTAATCTCGAGGCGAATAGGTCAAACGTGGGCTTTCCCCACTTAGATACAATTTGTTTGTAAATGTCCGGGTTTAACTCCCATTCTACATTGTCAGAAAAGTTTCTCGAGAGAAAATCCGCTTCCTCGTTGTTCACACCAGGTACATGAGCGGCTACTAACCAAACATTATTAGTTTCTGCCCACAACCAAATTTTCTTGGCTACCTCTTGACAAGGGAGGGACTTAACCCCGCCCATTTTATTTATGTACGAGACTGTAACTGTGTTATCCGAAAGTACCTTGACACACACATTGGACGCTAAGCAAAGGCTTTGGAGTCCCAAATACACTGCTAAAAGTTCTTTAACATTGATGTGGAGTTTGTATTCTTCTGAATCCCATCTCCCGTTAGCTTGTTTACCTAAGAGCGTGGCCCCCCCAACCTGCGTTGGAGGCATCAGTGAACATAATTAGATCTGGATCTATCGTTCTAATGTTTTTGTACGCAAAAGTAACATGTTCTTTCCACCAAAAGACATTTTCCCATCCTGCTGGAGAGGGAGACATAACCGCTTCATAACTTCCCCAGTTATTTTTAAGCGCAGAGATCTTATCAATTTCTAATTCTTTTACATGGTTTGGTCCATACTCAACTGCTACTCCGTACGCAATCATGAGCCCAATGAGGCCTGCAAATTCTTTGATCGAGGCACTTTGTTTAGCGATAATTTCGTCACAAACTTTTATCATTTTCTCCCTTTTATCGTCTGTCAATGAAACCGTCATGGCATCAGAATCAATAATAAATCCTAAAAACACGTAGTCTTTTTGAAGGAAGAAACACCGATTTCTCATCATGAACTCTAAATCCTAGTTTAATCAGTTGATTTTTTAGTTCGAGCGTGCTTTCTTTGCATTTCTCGTAGCTCAGTTCCATAACAAATGAGTCATCAATATAAGGGAAACAGCTGATCCCTCTACTTCTCAGGTCGGCATACACCGGCTGGAGTAATTTTGTGAAGATATAAGGTGCACAAGCCAGTCCCATAGGTAAACAAGTGTATTGGAGCGTGGTCCCTTGCCATCTAAATCTAAGGTATTTCCTAAAGTCATGTCTCACTGGGACTGAATAATAAGCATCCCTGAGGTCGATACTGGCCATAAAGGCCCCTGGTACAACTAAGTCTAATGCTGCCTGCAGGGAAAACATCTTAAAATGTTCATAATGTACTCCCTTATTAAAGAGAGACAAGTCAATAATCATCCTAAATTTCCCGTTTGGTTTAGGTCTTAAGAAGACATTCGATAAGAATTGATCGTAACTCTCGTTAGTGAATTCAAGGACTCCTTTTGTTAACAGTTCATTAATCTCATCTTGTATGATATTAAATTGCTCCCCTGACGCTTTGAACGGGGGCGGAGGGAAAGGTTGATAAGGAACATAATCAAGTGGAATATGAGCTCCGGTCACCACTTGGAAAATCCAAGGATCACTAGTAATCAGTTGCCAGAAATGTACTTTATCTGCAATTGCTCCCGCAATGAAATGTGATATAGGGGGACTCACCGCAATTACTTCTGCTTGGCGCCCCCCCCTCGGCTGAAAATTCTGACGTGGTTGAGAATTTGGCTGCCGAGGACGAAACTGTTGTTGTTGTTGAGGTTGCTGCTGAGGGAACCTCGGAGCGTAAGATTGCTGCCATCCATTCATTTGCATCTGAGGCATCATAGCTTGTTGCTGCATGTTGCCCATGTAGCCACCACGGCCACGGCCGCAACCTCTCTTTCCTCCCCTGCCTCTGGAGGGAGCACTCTTTTCCAGCCTTTTCTTGACTTTGAAGGCAGTATCAGAGTCGTCCATCTTTTCCTTGACGTTGCCCCCGAGGAGAAACTCTGAAGACGAGGGAGTTTTAGCTGTAAACACTCCCTGATATCTCGGATCTACTGCTTTCTGGAGAGCCTCTTTCCTACGAGAGTTGATCTCTTGTGCCACAAAGCACTGCAGTCTCACCGCATCTCTGAGTTGAAGTCCCGCTTCCTTAAGCTTGACCAGGGGCAAGAGTTCTTCGAAAACTTTGGCAATAATAGCAACAGAAGAGAACAGAGCTCTCTGCATATAGCGAAACTTTTTGTCATTGTCTTTAGGGTCTTTGCCAATAGCTTCGAAAATGATGTTATCCACCAGCGGAACTTTCATCCAATCCATGTTGTCCGGTCTGGGGAAACCAGTAATCAAATCATCTACCTTACTTCTCGTAGGTTTAGGGATATATCTATCAATACTCGCCTTGAGTACATCCTTGATCGGAGGGCCAACTACCTCGTCCTCGTTCACTGCCAGGTCGGCCAAAACTTTTTTCTCTAGTTCTGACATGTTACCGCCCAGCTTAGCTGCTAGAGCTAACAACGAATCTTCATTATTTTCCCCCGGAAAATCTTCCTCTTCCTCATAATATTCTTCTTCCTCTGACAGGTCATGAACTCTTTTCGAATGATAGAACTGAGGCTGTTGGGGAAAGTTATAACCCGGATTCTGTTGCATGCCCCAATTCCATTGAGGTTGCTGCCATTGTTGAGGCTGTTGCCACTGTTGACCGTAGAAAGGGTTCGGCTGAGGGAATTGTGGCTGATATTGATACTGAGGAGGCATAAGCCCCTGCTGATATCCGTTTAGATTCATCTGAGGCACCGCGAAGTTGGGCTGCTGCATGTTCTGAGCCAGCGGGGCCGCCGGTCTCCCTGCGAGACCCGGATCAGCGCCATGTTGCGCGGCTCCCTGATTTGGCGGGAAACCGTCAGCCGCTTCCCTAACAACGTTCTCCATCTTGTTTTCTTCACCGTTAACACCGTTAGCCGCCGCTGCTGCCGGCCCATTGGCATTGATGTTAGGATTTTCATCTGCCATAATAACTGATTCTATGACTCTCCGAGAACTTTTTGGCACACTTTTCACAGTTCTTAGTTCTTTCGGAATGAAATTTTCGTCCGATACAAAACCGGCTCTCGCACTGTTCCAAGTACGTCTGGGCATTCAAGCGCTGAACTGCAAAATTCAAGACAAAACACGACCATTAGGTAATTGTCTGAGGTAAAACGGAGTAAAAACGGCGGTTTACAACCTACCACTCCAAAAATCAAGTTTTCGAGAAAATTTTCTCGAATTAAACACATAAATAAGGGTAAAAACTTACCCAACCCAAACGTCGCGTGTCTAGCTGCTCGGAATTCCGTGTCTACTGACGTCATAGCGCGCAGCCGGAAGTGTCGTATCTCACAGAGTCTAGAACCACTTCCGTGGTGGCCGAGACATAATTAAATCAATTGAAATATTCTTTCTTCATCACTGGTGTTGGGTTTGACAAAAGGGTGGAGAACATCTGCATCACTGGTCTTCTTGTCTGGGCCCTAGATTTAGACTTTAGTGTTGGTTACAGAAGTTACTAACACTTACACAATGCAAGCCATTTCCTGCATATCCTCCATATCACATCAACCCTCCACTACACGCATTACGTGACCCACATATTATGCATGGAAGGCTTACTACACTATGTAACCATGGCAAACGTCAAGTATCCCTCTGGTGGCTAGATATGGAACCTAATTCTGGGTAGACTGTAGACCAGACCCCACTTTTGGATCATTTAAACTCTTTCACCAATTCCCTGACCTTATGAAAATCTAATCTGTAGCTGACAAAATAAAGATTTTCCAATCCATTTTATATTAAAAAGGATTGTATAAAGCCGTTTTTAATCTGTCCCACCCCGCACTAGACTGTTGGCACCCTTTTTCCCTGGAAAAAGTCAAAAAGACTTCTATTTTTTCTATTGCCGAAGACATATCATATCTTATACTAAGACTGAATTTAGTGTAGTATAACAGATTGTTATTCTGTAGCCGCATGTATAGTATTACTGTTAGTGTATCATTAATTTATTGTGTTAAAGAGCGACCAGATTAGGATAACTACTTGTAGAGGCTCGAGCACTTTTCTGTACTTAATTTAGTCTGAATAGATGATTAAAATAATTTACAGATATTGATAATAGAATAACAGATATCTGCAAATATTTGCAGATATAATATCAGGGATGCAAGTTGGGGTATGCAAAATTGACAGACACATTTCTGAGATAAAAGTATGCTTTCCAGAGTGCCTACAACTGAAAGGATTATGCATATAGATATATACATATATTCGAAATGAATGGTCTATACACCATGTTTAATATACACCCAGGCTTATTAAATAGATCCAAGCATATTCTATAAGTAACTCACCAACTCCACAATGACATTACTGTTGCACATGAGTTGATCAAGCTCCTGGAAATCCTCCTTGTTCCTGACAGGGTATCCCTTGGCTGTCCTCCACCCGTTCTTTATCCAATCACCTATCCACTCATGAACAGCTGCACAGAGATTGAAAGGTATGAGTGTGGAATAAATACATGCTTAACCCTACATACAGGGTTATGTTGCAGGTAACAGCTGCGGAGAGAGAGAGAGAGAGAGACAAGATAGAGAGGAGGGAGGGAGAGGGAGTGAGGGAGAGGGAGAGAGAGGGATAGAGAAAGGGGACGATAGAGGAACAGAGAAGATAGAAAGAGGAGGGAGGGATACAGGGTGAGAGGGAGAAGATGGAGAGAGAGAAGAGAGACAGGGAGTGAGGGAGGGAGGGAGAGAGAGGGATAGAGAAAGGAGAGACAGAGAGAAGATAGAGAGGAGGAGAGAAGATAGAGAGAGAGGGAGAGAGAGAAGATAGAGAGAGAGGGAGAGAGAGGAGATAGAGAGGGTCGGAGAGAAAGAAGATAGAGAGAGAGAGGGAGGGAGACAGAGAAGACAGAGAAAGGGAGTGAGGGAGGGGAGAGAGAGGGATAGAGAAAGGAGAGAGAGAGAGAAGATAGAGAGATCATACATGGTGAGCACAGAGGGAGAGAGAGGGCGAGGGAGAGAGGTAGTGGATTAGGGGAAGGGGAGAAAGAGGGAGAAAGAGGGAGAAAGAGGGAGGTGTGAGTGAGGCAGTGTTCCCCGAAAGACTGCTCCCTTTGGCCATCCTTGACATCACCTCCGACGTAATATTTGATTTGATGTACAGAACCAGTCCAATTACTAATATTTTACTATATTCATCATATTATATTAAAATCAGCAAATTGTGTATAAACCAAAACATTGACATGTTAAGATTAAGATTAATGAGAATGTTAACTAGTAAGGGTCCCTTGGAAGATCAGCATCTGAACAGGTGCTGAAAGGACCATCCTGTTTCATATTAGTATAATTAGAATGTAAATGTATGAATTGAAATAAAGTTTTTTATATATATAACTCACCTTTGATAATGAATCTACTGTCTGTATACAGGTTGATCTCAGCTATACCGTACCACTCTGCCTGCTTTATCGCCCTGATGACAGCCTGCAACAGTTTAGGGTCACACAAATTGTTATACGTGATGTAACACTATATTGAAGCGGAAGAAATATCTGAAGTATGGCAGGTATATTTATTCCTGTTAGATGTTAAAGTAACAGAGGTACAGATGGTAATGGTACCAGATGCTAAGTGAAGGCCTGGGCTAGAGCTAGTCTCTATATGCCAAAAATCTGATCATTTAAAACATTTTTTCTACTCATTTAGTAAATTTTGCTAAATTTGATTGAGAAATCATCAACACTAGGTATATCTAAATATATTTAAATTAATAGTATTGCCCTGATTCAAATAGTCTGTTTGGTTATGTTGAACTTTATTTTGAACCTGATTTCTGTCTTAAATTTGTGTTATTTGAGAGGATTAATGAAGGTGAATTGTACATTTTCTGACGTTTTCACCCAGCTATGCTTTAGTTGCAGACTGTGTAAAGAATAGATAAAGTAGACATACATGAATCTCAGCACTGTTGTTGGTCTGACGGCCCAAATGACGCTCAGAAACATTCCTGAAATGAAGTAAACAAGATTGATAATCTTACACCAACCATTCTTCTGCAAACTTTGATAAAAATAAAGAAGATATTATTGGAAAGAAGTTCATGCGCGATGAGTGAGTGAGTGAAAATATGGATTTTGAGATATCACCGTATTTGGAAAGATAAGATCAAGACGATTCCAATGATAGTAAATAGTCTAATAATCTGATAAATATTTCCATATTTTAAGTTTGATATTTTGGTTTTGGAAAAAAAAAACTTTGCACTATTTAATGATTTCTTGGGGGCAATAACCAGTAAAGTAATTAAATGTACTATATAGAATTACCATAGAAATGCATGAATATATTTAATACACTGTCTTGAATTTTGGTAATCTGTTCATGCTATAGACAGCATTCAGCAGTACCCCAAAAATAAAAACATTCCCACAAAGACATCTTGTGAATAAAACACTTTGAAAAATAGGAATTTTCCGACTTGAGGTTCATTTTCCTGAAACACATCACATATGAAATACTTGTCACTGACTCACCTGCCATCGCCATCTCCCCAGAAGACTCCTATCCCGGCCGCAGCTCCATAGTAACCATTGTTTAGGCACGCACCGTCAGTGTACACATCCTCTGCATCATCCTCATCTGAACAAATGGGTCAGATTTTCAGAAAATGAACAATTCCCCTTCACCAATCTTCTTAAATAGCCAACATTTTAAGACAAAAATGAGCTTCAAAATGCAGTTTCACATAACAAAACTGATACTTTAAATCAATGGGATCCCGAATATAATCAGATATATATACCCGATATTCTTCATTTTTCAGCTCTAAATTAGAGTGAAAAAAAGAAGATGAATACTGAGTATATCTGAGTGTATTCTGTATTGTATTCATTCAATTAATATATCACTCAATAAATATATCTCTGGTTACGGTAAACTGTATTTTGAACCTGATTTTCGTCTTAAATTTGGATTATTTGAGAGGATTAAGGTTGAAGGGATTAAGTTTGATTATCTTGAATTAAGTCGATTGGATGCGCCCTCCTGGGAAAAATAACCCACTACATGAATCAAAAGAGATTCCAATAATGGGCTGAGTTATGAAATTATGGGCTGAGTTATGAAATTATGGGCTGAGTTATGAAAACAAACAAACTTATTTGTTAATTAAATAGCTCTGCCCTGGTTCACAGAGTGGCCAGTAGGATTGCATTGAGCAGGATATACTCACCAGATTGCCAGTCGTTGGTATAGCCTAGGTTCAAGGATTCATCATCTGTATTAATTATGAAATTTAATTAATTAATTAATTAATTAATTGGTAAAAGTGGGGTTATATCGTTATATTGTGTCATTTTAATCAACAAAAAGGCTTTGTGTAATTCCTGGAATGGGAGAAGGGGGTGGGGTTATCTCACCCATCTCTACCACCAGGCCACCAGGGGGCAGGACTACTCTGTATGGAGGGGGCGGGGCCAGTACTAGAGTTCCCAACAAGACTTGTGAAATAAAGGACTCTTAAGAAAGCCAGCTTAGAGTGAGGTTGTATTCTGTTCACTCCTGCAACACCAAATTATATTAACTTTAAAAGTAGGCTCAAACTTATAAACTCACCTGTTTGCGTGCCCTTGCAGGCATAGCCTGGGTTAAAGTACTGGTACGCTTCGTCTTCTGTGTTAAACTTCCTGAAGTCAGCTCTGCTGTAACCCTTGACATCTGCCTCACAGGCTCTCCTGGTAAACATAGGCAGAAATGAGTGAGTGAGATATTGAACACATTAAAGGTTATATCAAGGGCGGGAGAGCGAGCTGGGAGGCAGTTTATGATCTTATAGGCTTACCCAGTAAATAGAGATAGAGAAGAAGGGAGAGAGAGAGAAAAAGAGATAGAAAGGAACTTTATGGTCTTGGATTTATGCCAGGTTCCGCTGTAATGCCCGAAACAAACACCACCATGTGGTGGGGTTTTTTTACCAACTTTCTGGTCGGATCAACATTCTTCAGGCTAGAACTATAATTTGCGTATTGCTTTGAAAACAACGTATCTAGAGCGCATTTTACTAGAGTTATGAGGGGTTGTCATGGCAACCAATATGGGTTTTTGTGGGATTACCCCTGGAATTCAAATTCATGACTCGATTCTATGACTCAATTCTATTTTCCCAATTGAAAGCATATATGATAAATCTGTCAACAAACGAGTTGGTTTCAGTCTGAAATTTGAAAAATTAGCGAAAATGGGAGTCCGAGACACAATGCACAAAACGCAGATTTAACAGTCCTTGCGTATCTCTGTATCAACCAGTTCACAATCAATGCAATGGTATCAGGGCGGTATACAAAGGAGTAGTAATGAATAATATGCACGGGTGGCATATAGTTGAAAGTAATGCCACTACTACTACTAGCGCCAACTATTTATAAGTGCATCACTAGTATGCTCTTCCCTGGTAAAGGGCAATCAAACTACCTGGGCTATATGTGGTACTATTGCCAACAACAATACTGCAGTGTCACCTGGCATGTAGTGGCTAAATCAAGTCCCAGTTGCGGATATTTTGGTTAAGTAAATGAGTCGTTGCTACTCCCTTGTATATATACCTCCCTGACGGTATGGACTTGTTATATACAAATATACAAACCACCTGAGTGCACAGACCCTCCCCCCACCCCCCACCCCCACCCCTTAGTTACTGTCTAGACATAGCTTGGCAATCAACAATTACAGGGGTCAGCCCCACCGAGCCAAGGGTTTGGGACTATCAGAGCTATACATATACATGTATAGCTCTGCTTACATCAATCTAGCAACCAATATAAGTAGGCATTTTGGCAATGAGAAATTAGTTTTGGTTTGATCAGGCAATTTATTCGGAATATAGGGGCAATTCAACATGTGCTTGACAATTTATGCTAGTAGAACTCTCCTATTTTGATTTATTAATTTCAAAATCAAAAACACCTTCGTTTTCCAGTTATATGCTTTTCCAGATATTACCCTTTTTCATCTACCACTGTTCTCTTCATAAGCAAGAGATATCCCTGGAAACATATATTTTAGAAAGGACGAGAAGTTCCACAAGATAGTGGTATCCTATTTTCTATGAAAACCAATGTTTATGTTTTATGGAAACGTCAGAAGGCGTAATGATGATGTAAGGAGTGTGTACATCATAATAGTCAGAAAGATTATTTGAATCAATCGAAGTTTCTCAAAAGCATTGATGAAATCAAGATAGGGAACGCCAGCCTTTTCAATGTCAACAGAGCGCCTATTAGACTAGACCAGTAGTTCAGAAACTTGTGAAATTAATAAAAAGTATTGTCCCTAGATAAGATTAGTATTTAGTATTTTATTTAGTATTTCAGTGTCTGGTTACCAGATCAGCAAAGATCAGAAATAGTAGCCAGGCTCTTAATTAAGCAAAACTCGGTAGAGCTCACAGCTCTTTCAATTCTGAAGGAGTTGTGAGCATTTATTTGCTGAGGAACAACATAAAATAGATTTTAATAAATTATATAACTACTAGCAAAGTACCCGTCCTCCGGACGGTCACCCTCTCTCCCCACATTTCCCCCTCCCCCTTTTCCCTCCCCCTCTTCTCTGACTTTCATACTTTATTTTCTCTCCCAACCCCATCTCCGATTCCTCCCCCCCTCCCCTCTCCCTCATACTCCCCCTCCCCACTTTCTCTCCCTCCCCTCTCTCCCTTCCCCTACATCCTCTCCCTCCTCTCCCCCATCTTCTGTTATACCTTATGGTTACATAAGGGCACCTACCTAAATTTTCATTCACTCTCCCACTCCTCTGCATGTAGGACGGTCACCCTCTCTCCCCACATTTCCCCCTCTCCCTCTTTTCACTCCCCCTCTTCTCTGACTTACATACCTGTTTTTCTCTCCCGACCCCATCTCTGATTCCCCTCCCCTCTCCCTCCCCTCTTCCTCATGCTCCCCCTCCCCGCTTTCTCTCCCTTCCCCTACATCCTCTGCTTCCCCTCCCCCTCCTGCTCCTCTCTTCCCCCCTCTTCTTTCCGTCCCCCTCCCCCTTTCCTATTCCTACACCCTCTTCTTCACTCTCCCACTCCTTTGCATATTCTTAAAGTAATACAATAAAAAATACCTGATTTATATGACACTTTCTCATGACTTGTCACCACCAGGCCAGTGTTTAACCTTTGTGGATATTCTTATTAATATTCCCATAATTTCTGCATACTCAATGAAATGAATTGTTACAATATCAGCCATTTTGACTCTCATACAAAGGATTATATTTGAACATATGAGACCATGTTTTCTTTGTTTCATAGTAAATGAGCTTGAATGTGCACAGCCCACAACATATGTTAGGGTTTCCCAGGGGTTCCCAACCCAAATATTCATTAATAGTAAATTAGATAAAGTTTGGTACATATACAGCTGGCAGTGGGAGGGAAGAGGGAGAGAGAGAAGAACAGGAGGAAGGACTGAAACAGCAGCTACCCAGACCCATTTCTACAGGTCCCCCAGGTCCCCCTGGACATAGGTTGTGGGAAATGACGTAGTATCTCACAGGGGCTTTCCTAGGCTATAAATAGAGTGTGGATATCCCGATTTAAAAAAGGCTTCAAAATCACATTTCCACCCCAAATACCTTCACAAACCACAGACGACGACATCCAGAGAGGGGGGACAGACCTCTACAGATCAGTAAAGTGGTTTGTAATACAACAAATTCCGAGAACATTCCGGACAAAGAAAACCTTCTTTCTACCATTTCTCTTCTACCTCCTTTCCTAGAAATCGCTCTAGCCGTATATTATATGGATGCTGCTAGGGTTATATCTGTATAATTATGTTGGACATTCGTATTACCATTTCTCCACCCTAGAGCTCGTAAAAACATGACTGTCCGTTATCATAAATGAGAGCAAACCCACTGAGCCCTACAACTTTTTTTAATTGCATGCTAACTTGCAATAAGATAACCCTTAAATACAGTCATAAAATTACCAGATAGCAATTATTGGGTTGGTTGGGTAGATTGCATAGTATATAACCTCTGTGATTAATAGTGGACTTTGGATACTCTCCGACTGGGTAGGATGCCCCCTTAATAGCCTTATCACAATATCAGTAAGGAAACACTGTGTGGGCTGCGGCTGTGTTGGGGGGGGGGGGGTTTAGCCTATAACAGGTTAATGAAAATTATATTCATGAATGTTAATCAATTTTCACATCTGACATGTCATCAGATATTGTGATTAAGCTAAATCCAGTGTGTGTGTGTGTGTGTGTGTGGCGGGGGGGGGGGGGGAGTGGGAGCATTTTAAGTATGATGTAGTGGCCCCCTCCATGACCATATTCTGTGTTGAAAAAGTATTGCAGCCGGCTAAAAATCCTAAATAGCCAGCTGACACAAGTGACATCCCTGGATCTGCTAGGTTGAAGTGAAAAATCAGTAAAATTGTAGCACTGAAGCCGGCACTGAAGTCTCTAAGGAAATTATGCCGAAAATACACCAAAGCCACCATTCTCATATATTGTAAAATTATCAATGTTTTCAATAGTTTATCTTAGCTAAAAATATTTTTACTTTTGTATGCGGATCAAAGGTAGGAGTTTATATTATCATTTGGACAATATTTAACCCCAAAAAATGCTTAAAATGCACCAGAGAGCAATTCCAAAGAAAACCCTCTGGCTTCTGGGGGCCCTTGGCGGGCTGGGATAGTGTCCCGCAACTTGCGCAAGCCTGACTCAAAAAGTTGGCATCTCTGCTTAGCTCTGCTTGAGATCATCCCCTCTCCTAGAGATTGACCCACTGACGTACGTCTTTTTATTATCGACTAAATAAAAGTAACAACAACAACTCCAAGGTCTTCTAACTCTAACTTAGTCTAGGCACGCTTAACTAGCCTCAATTCCCCAATCCCGATCCCCCAAATGCTCCAGCTGCCTCTTGGGCTCTTGGGGCCAAGGGAAGCTTGTAGGTGGATGGTCGCCATTTCCTCAACACTCAACATGCACCTCGCCGCATTGAAAGTTTTTCTCACAATACTGTGACTCAATAATTAAATGACAACTTACCAAGAAGTATACACTCCTGGGTGAAATCCCGCCCTTACTGCATAAAAAGGCATTCTCAAGATGTGAAACCAAAAACTTTGGAAAGAATGGTTTTGTGTCGTCGAGTTGAGTCGTCTCGATGCTCAGGGACCGCTAATGTCTGATTTGTAACTGGAAATTGAGGTCAACCTCCCTGATGAGGGCCTCGTTTTGGTAGCAGGCTTTGTAACAGGGTACCCGTCGAAATTAAGAGGGGCTGGCCGGGTACCTGGGTAAAGCATGCATGTGTTATGTAACACTACCAAGCTGTCAGTGGTTGCATTCGGGAAGCAAATGCTTGCTGGTCCAATATACAGACCTTAGTGGTTGCATTCGGGGAGCATATATGCTTTGTAAACATAGCAAATATTTAGCCAAGCTCAAATGCTATAACTTTTGAAATAATAGTCCGATTTGAACAGAAAAGTTCACATTGTGTAGCTAGGGGGACCAGGGGGCTCCTTAATTTGGGGGAGAGACTTATTGAACCTCAACCTCACCAGCTAATTGGTGGAAACATTGCAATTCGGTCCGAGTTAACCAGACCCCTTTTTTACGACCAACTTTTTTATGGCCAACTTTTTTTTTTACGACCAACCGGTTTTTTTCAACCATTTTTTTTCAACCAGCATATTTTACAGCCAACTATTTTTTTTGACAAACCTTTTTTTTGACACTTTTTCTGTCTCTCAGAGAAAGGATGTACCTTTCCACACATTACTCATTATTATTAAGGAGGGGGGAATAAAAGGGGAAGTAGAGCAAGGGAGGTAGTCGGGGAGGGGGAGGTGAAGGAAAATTGATAGATGTATAGGTGTGTGTGTGTGGGGGGGGGGGGGGGGTGCAATTTTTTTTCCATGAAACCCTCTTATATCAGTCATTCTCATCTCTCCTCTCCCTCTCTTCTCCTCCCCCTCTCTCTCTGTCCCTCTCTCTCTCTGTCCCTCCCTCTCTCTCTCTCTCCCTCCTACACCTTAGGCCTACTACCCTGATGTAGGCCCCCTGTGATTTTAGCCATTTTTGGCAATTAAATTAATATCTCCAAATTAAAATAAACGTCCCATAGATTGTTGGATTCCTATAAGAAGTAGAAACACAACTGCCTCAACAATCTAAGTGCCGAAGGCACTTGTTTACTATCCGAAACCCTGCTGGGTAATATTGGCCAATCTGGTGTCATCTTACACTTCAGCCAATCACAGACCGGCTATCTTGCGCCATAAACTTAGAACATAGAACTGTGCAGTATATATGATTGATCCCATTAAACTCTTCCTGCTTTCAACTTTATATAACAGGTACATTATGGACAGTAAATCAAATAAAGACGTCTTCAAAAAAACAAAGTATGATATGACTCCCATGAGTCTTAGCGCTCACTAAGGGTGCCCGGATGTAAACATACACATGGCTACCACATGGCTACTATCACGAGTGAACATGAGTGAAGAGAAACGCTGTGACGTTGAATGAATGAATTTACTCTGACGTAATGAACTCCGCAGTACCATGGGTTAACGCTAAGGGGAAGCACCTGCTAATTGTAATACTTTCTCGAAAAAAGAACATGGCACCATCCTCAGCGCAGTCATTAAATACTGATCAGATTGATTAAAGATAAAAATTATTATAGGCCTAATTAGTAGGCCTATTTATACAATAAAGCGGGCATTGTGTTAGCAATGATATAATGTTTATAGGCTACACGCAATTATAACAGTGCTTTAGTTACTAGTGATAATTTGCCCAAACATATATTAATCATAGATGTTGAATTGTATAGGCCTAAAAAATAGCATTTTATGATGATAGGCCTATTGAAATGATAACTTATATGAATAATAGGGCCCAAACGAAAATACAAGACAAAAATCAATGAATGTATAGTAATATAATCATAACAGAAGGTAAATTGTAATCAGGCCACTGACGACAAATGGTGAAAACCAGTAGGCCTAGATGTAAAAAAAAATGAAAACATTTTCAAATCAGATCAAATCAATCGTTCATGGGTCATCCTGTGTGGCGGCCGGGCGGGCGACCATGCTTCAACCGACTCCCCTCGCCCTCCTCCCGTCAGACTACTTTCCACCACTCGGTCTCAGAACCGAGGAGACTGCATGGGCTATAATTCTCTGGGGTAATGTTTATATGCTTGGCATAAGTTTAACCATAATCAATGTGGCTGGTAATCACTTACATGTGTGACTATGTCGGCTCTATGCCTTTCTATCATTTCTGAGGATGAATATTTGTTTTATGAATTGTTTTATTGGAATTCTATTCACCTCTATGTTCTATTACTAAAGGACGATGAATACTAGAAAATTGTAGAACTATAAATTATTATGTAACCAGGTTTTCAACTGCCTCTTCTCCTGTTATTATAGTAGTAAAAAGGTTACAGGTTTATGATCCATTTTGTTGGTATCTATTCAGGGTTATTTGTGGTGGCTTGTGTTGTACTCAAGCGTTGGGAGGAAACTTTATTCAAACATGTTAAACATTTTAATTATTATGAAAAATGAAGGTTACAGCTTCGCCATCTTTATATGTATTTATACCCTTTTGAATCAACTTCTTAACTTCCCAGTGCGCTAGAACTGCGCTAAAACCAGCCAAATTTACCACTATTTTAAATAACTTCTGACACTGAATGTTAATAATGATGGTAAATTCTTTATTTTGCTAAAACAGTACACATACAAATCACAACAAAACAGGAAGTAAACTTCAGATTTCAAAACTGGTCTTCTAGTTCACTTACATTTCTGGCTATACTTATATTTCTGCACAAGCAAATCTATAGCGCAAGGGCAGTAAATGCTAAATTATTGCTAGATATTGATAATGTTATTATGTATATATACACCCTTTACAAGGCAAAATGATACGCCTTTTATACAATGATGTTTTCTTACTCCATAATAGTCTACAAGCATACAGAGGTCTACAATTATGGAATAATCTAGATCCTAAGATATAGACAAGTTTAAATATGCTATAAAGAAATTAATTTATCCAGAATATGTTTCTCCTCTCCTCCTCTCCAAAAATAATTAACTGTTTACATAGAATTTATCTCACATCATTGTTTTATATCCCTATCATCTCATTTCATCTCATAAACCCATTAAACTGAACCCTTTCTAGGTTGTTTAAGATCTCTTAAGAGAACATCAGGCGAAGGAGGAAGATGTTGGTGTTTCTCCCCAATCCACCTTCAAGGCATATTCCATGCAGATAATGAAATTAGTCGAAAAAAAGTTTTTTTTATCAATATTTACAATGACATCAAATGTCATAGTTACAACTGATATTATATTTTCGATCTAAGAGTTCATACTGTTGTTGAAAATAGCATCACTTGTGTTTGTGATTATTGAATGCCTCTCATATGCTGGTCCAATCTGTGGGAGTTGCAGTACAATAATAACATAGCTTAGCATTGTGCCGACCATCTGAAAAATAACAAAAATACATAATTGTCATATTCAGCTCCTGCCCAGTTCTTACAACAAATCACATCAAATACTCTTACTTAGTGTCTTGGAACCTTCAGGTTACTATTTATTGACCAAAAACCCCAAATCATTAACATATTGTACTCAGTAAAAAGGAATAAGAAAAAGTTCTAAATCAAAATCACATATAGAATGAAAATAGTGACACCTGAAAACTAAGCACCAAATTCCTACCCCAAGTTCTTACAACAAATCATATCAACGTTCAATACTCAGACTTAGTTTCTTGGAACCTTCAGGTTACAATTTATTGCAGAAAACCCCAAATCATTAACACTTTGTCTATTGTGAAAAGGAATAAGAAAAAGTTTGTGAATCAAAATCACATGAAGGTTATAGAATAAACATAGTGACACCTGAAAACCAAGCACTTTATTCACATAAATGATGTAGGGGCTTTCCTAGGCTATAAATATATTGTGGAGATCCTAATTTAAAAAAGGCTTCAAAATCACATTTTTACCCCATATATCTCCACAAATCACATATAATGTCCTCCAGACAGGGTTGACAGACCTGTACAGACGAAAAAACAGATGGGCAGATCACAGATTCCCAGAACATGCATGACACAAACACCCTTCTTGAGCTTTATATATTAGATATCTCTCATGTTATCTGCTCCTAAATATTGCCAATCTCAGCTCCTCCCTTCCAACTATGACCATTAGCGGTGATTCTTTTATTCCTCTGTGATAATGGCAATGGTAGACATATGCACCTAGATTATTTTTCTGATTCAAAAAATCAATATTGAAGAAATGAAATCTATCAACACATGGCCGTTACTTTCAAAACAATTTTTAAAATAACTATTCTTTAAAAGAAATGAAAAGTATCATATAAGAGACAACATCCCTTTAGTTGGATTTCTAGTCTAGTTATTGCCTAAGGTAATTGGTGCTAGTCTACTGGGTAGATAATTAAACATCACACCTTTTCCTAGCTAAACTCTTAACTACTGAACTACTGCTAGTAGCTAATACTGGGTAACAAAAGTCAAATTTGCAATAAGAAACAGTTGTGTGTATTTATTTGCAGGTATAAAGTATTCACAACATGTGTCAGGTTTATTCAACTAATTTTTGTTTCCAAGGGAAAGGTTTCCTGTTTTCAGTTACCTGTACCAGATGGTAAAGTGACATTTATTGTCATGTATTGTCACTGAAATTGTCAGTATACCTACCAATATCGAGGAAGAGGAAGACATAATTTACTAAGTATGCCAATTTAGTTTGGTTTGGACTAAGTTTACAAAAAAATATGCAATATTGTATCCAGTGCCTGGCAAATATTGGAGGTTATGTGGTAATGAACCTACTCAGCTCTACCACTATCTCCATGTCTCTGCCCAAGTTGGCAGATTGGCAGATGTTTTACATTTGACACAGTTATGGGCAATGTATGCGTGAATCAACAAGTCCAGATGTTTAGTGAGATAATCAGTCAGTCATTCTCCGTTTAATTAGATTGAATCTTAGTGGTCCAACATTTATCAAACCTACTCCCCCCCTGATGTCAGCATGAACTGTGATCATATCTGATAGCACAGGGGTGGGCGTGGGGGGGGGGGGGGTATCAGATGGGATCAATGATTGATATTCTTGTGTATAATACAGTCATTTTGAGATTTACCGTGAACTCTTGAAATAAAAAGTGAATTAACAACTGGTTTCTGATTTCTGACAGCTTATTTTAAACAGTAAACTTCTGGAAATAATTAAGGTATGCAGGTTTCAATTCATATTTCAGTATAAAGAGTGGGCAGAGTTCCTTAAACCAAACAAGGGATAGGACCTACAAACAATATATAGTACACACACAGTGCATGCATCGCCATTAGTTTCAGTTGTTGCTGTTGTTTGCTGTTTGAAAGGAAGTAATAGGGACCAGGAAAACACGGTGAGGTATTCAGGGCAGGTAAACCCAATAGTATAGTCAATGAATAAAGTCAAGAAGTGAAACAGCAACAACAGAGAGTCAGACGAAAAAGCATTATTTCTTGTTAGAATCGATCTGATGAGATTCTGGGAGGTTTTTTTTCTCTATAGATTCCCTCAAACCACTTCCGTCCCCATAAATCAGTCCCTATAGATCAGTATCAAGCCCATAGATCAGTATCAAGACTTCCGTCTCCATAGATCAAGAGATCAGTATCAAGCCTATAGATCAGTATCAAGACTTCCGTCTCCATAGATCAAGACTTCCGTCTCCATAGATCAAGACTTCCGTCTCCATAGATCAAAGAACTCTAACTCTCTGGTTAGAGTTCTTTGCCATAGATCAACCCAACCCAGTCAACTTTCGAATGAAATCCTCTGTGCGCTATATAGACTACCGTACACAATGCAACGCCAAGTGAACATGCACATGAGTGGGTATGCCGAAGGGTCTCCACATCTCTTCCGGTCTATAACGTAAGCACGTATAGCTTCTGAAGCCGCCATTCATTTATTACTTGATTCCCGTCGACTAAATATTCGCTATCGGGCTCAAACACTATTTAAAACATTTCTACCGATTCAAATCTTTTATCTATTTCTTTTTTAAGTCCCTAGACACACGGACACGGCATTCGAGAACCGGAAGTCTGATGCTTCGTTAGTTGACGTGCGGGTCACTTTCGAATGAAATCCTCCGTGTGCTATATAGGCCAGCGTACACAATGCAACGCCAAGTGAATGTGCACATGAGTGGGTATGCCGAAGGGTCTCCACATCTCTTCCGGTCGCACGTATAGCTTCTGAACTCGCTATTCATTTATTGCTTGATTCCCGTCGACTAAATCTTCGCTATCGGGCTCAAACACTATTTAAATCATTTCTACCGATTCAAATCTTTTATTTATTTCTTTTTTAAGTCCCTAGACACACGCAACACGGCATTCGAGAACCGGAAGTGTCCGATGCTTGCCGCGTTAGTCGGAAACTGTATGATACCACGACGGCTGTCCGAGTGAAGTGGGCGGGGCTTAGCGGAGAAACAGCCAATCAGAGGTGAGTATTCGCTAATGTTTACTTTCAGCCAGCCGGCGTGTTTTCACAAGGTTCCGCTGCTTGCTATCCAAAGCATCGTTTTCAGTAAAATAGGGAAATCACTTCCGGTCTCATAGAAAGGCTGACGACTCGCATGGCTTTGCATGATATTTTGGATGTTTTTGGATGTTTTTGGACGGAATAAAGAAGGTTTGTCTATCGTTTTTGCTCTAACATTAAGGGAATCTCATCAATTCTCTTCTAAAAGCAATAATTTTCTCGGATTTTTCTGGTTGCGGTCTCTATAGCGTCAGGGAATTTTCGGGCTTCGCCCTCGAACTCCCTGACGCTATAGAGACCGCGACCAGAAAAAACCTCGAAAATTATTCCTTAATGTGTTCGGCCAACGGGAGTAGTAACAAGGTACCCCTCGAGCCAAACACGTTGAAAAATAATGCTTAATTCAGACCAGTATCTTGTTGCCATAGCAACCTCACTCCCTCTCTTCCACCTCTCCTGGATATTTAAAGGTAAATACCAGTGCTTAAGCAAAAATGAATGAATCATAGAATTTTGTTTAAACTTTGAATTTAGATAGAACATGGTTGTGAGAATCCAAAAAGCCCCCCAAAACCATATGTCATTGGATTAGTTTTTATTTCAGGGACCACTGAAATGTATTACTGTTCACTAAAGGAGTCTACGGGGAAAACTATTTTCTACTTTTTCCACAATAACAAACAATTGAATCATACGATTTTCTTTAAAATCTGCATATATGCATAGCTGACTTGTTCTTCTGCCCTCCCAATTAAAAAGAATATGGGGTCATTGAAGTAAAAAAAGTTATTCAGCTGAACTTGTATCACAACGAGTTTCCCAATCGAAATCAATAGTGAATGGAAGAAAAGTTCAGTCATCCCTAGAAAACAAAATAATATGATAACATCCTGTTCTTTTGGCTTTTTGTATTCCCCCAACTATGTTCTTTCTCAAGACGAAGTTTGAGGAAAATATTGTGACTTTTTTGTTTATGCATTGGTTCCATGTATTCCCGCCTGCTGCAGTGCTGACAACGCTGGCATTTAACTTTAAATGGATATCTGGATATTTTTGTGAAAGAAAGAATATCCCAAATCCATGATAATGTCTGTGAGGATATTGAAATATCCAAAATGTGAGAAAGTATCTTACAACAGGAAAAGAATAGTGTTGATATTTTAGAGATTTACTATTTCACATAGATATCCTTACTGATTGGGAACTCAACAAAAGTCAGTCATTTGTAAAGTAAGAAATGTCTGTGTGAAAATAAAGAAAAACCTTTTTTACTATACTTGTTTTACTTACTGTAGCCAATGATGTTCCGGTTATGGTGAAGATCTTCCCCACCGTGAACCCCACTTCTGATCTAAGTAGTTTGATGGAAAAGCTATTTAGCTGAAACAAAACAGGAATATTGTTTGAGAAAAACGTTTAATATATCATTTTAAAGACTGGCAGTAGCCACCTTTTAATAAAATTAAGAGCTTGGTTATGTTCCAAAGTGTTAGCTCCAATAGACTTAGGAATGACAAGATGCAATTTAACAACCCTAACCCTAAATGAATAGTCCTAAGACAGTGCAGTGAGTAGATATACAATGTTAGTAGCCTGGCACCTAGTATTCTGATTAACATTTCAGGACATATCCATAGTCTTTAGGTAAATAGTTGTCAATTTTCTTTTCGTACGGTGAATTGTACCCACTTACAAACAGAGATATTGCTAATTTTTAGCTAGGTGGTTTTTAGCTTAGTCGCAGGAAAGAAAACTCTGAGAGCAGATTCTTGTTGTAAAACACTAGGAAAACATTTTTCTGAGGGACACATGAATAATTTGTCTACCACATATCGTAAGCAATATCTGCACGGGAAGGTTTCAGGTCTCCTGGACTAAGTGGATGGTGGTTTGGAAGGAATACTCACTCGCAGAAACTGCTTTCTGGTGAAGGGTAGCTCTAATGATAATGACTCTATGATGTCTGGGGTCTTCTGCACCTGCAAAATGAATGTAATTGAATACTGTTAGTCAATGACTGGCCTTCACAGGGAATGTCCCAGCTACAATAGCAATCTATGAAGGACTGGAAGAAGTATAGAAAACTGAAACTATCTTGTAAATTTATTTTATATGAATTGATGTAACATTATTTTACTAAACAAAACAGACCCCTCATGTTCTTTTTACATAGCTCCGCCTTTATAATTGATATAGTATAACCATGACATATTACATAATACATAGGGCATATTATGTCATACCCAATGGCAACTGGATTCTAGTCACCTGAAACCTATTTTATTATCAGACCATATGTGATGTGTTATAGGAAAATGAGTCACAAATCACAAAAACAGAATTGTGAGATGTCATTGTATTTGAAAAAATGAGATCAAGCTGATTCCATCGATAGTAAAGAATAGGACATCATAAGTGTTTCTATAGTTTAAGTTTGATATTGCTGTTTTAGAAAAACAAGTTTGCAATATTTTGAGGTGGACAATTACTAGTAAAGTAGCTAAATATACTCTAAAGGAAAATGTATGTATATTTGATACAATTTCTGTATTGGAATTTTGTACACAAATTCATAAGACTTGGAGCATTAAATAACCTAGAAATGAGAACATTCCTACAAAGAGATCTTGTGAATAAAATTCTTAATCAAAATATCAATTTCATGACTGATATTCCTAAAACACATCACAAATTTGCCTTGGGAATGACTTGGGAAATGCTCACCTCAGCATGAACGTTGGCAGCAGAAAATAATATGACGCTTGCCACTAATTGAAAACATAGAAAAAAAAGAATATACATATATATCGTAGAAGTCTGTTGCATGAGAAAAAACTTATTGAAATAATAGAGACTCAGCATTAGAACGTTGAAAACAATATGCAAGAAGTACCAAGTGAAAAGACTATCAATGTCCTCCAGTAAGGAACACAAAAACCGATGCATTTTGATAGATTTATCCAGCTCCTCATCAGCCAGTGAGGCAGATTCCTCAAGCTGTTTATGCAAAATTTTAAATGCAGAGAGAATCTCCAGAATTACAGCCAGCACCAACCCAGAGTATACCCAAACACTGCAATAGCCTAATATATGTGTGCAGATCTTAATAGCGCTCACAAAATTCAACCAACCATATGAATTGACTGAATAGATGCAAGTTGACCCTATGGTGAGGAGAAGCACAACACACACACAACCTGTAATAATCTGAAGTTTCCCCTCTGATCTGCTTTCTAGGACTTTTCCTTTTTGAAAGATTTTATCCCAAAGTTTCCAACGGAAAATAAGTTGTAAGATGCAGATGCATCTAAACAATGCACTTGATACATACCATTGCATTGCAATATTACGATACAGAGTAAATTCAGATTCAATGTATCCATATACAGGCCACACCAAAGTGAAAATTGCAATAGCAAAACTATACATAAATAAACAGTAGTACACAGCCTTATATTTCACCTGCTGCATGCTAGGGACATAAAGGCCTAAGAGAGTAGCCAAGAAGAAAAGTGCTTTAAGTTTATGATACATTATCCCGATTGTCCGTATGAGATTCCTCTATGTTAAATACTGGGGGACCACTATTGCAAATGATATGACTCAACAAAACTGTATGTTCTGCTAAGAACTATGAAACGTCTGTGAAGGCTTGTGATTTATAAAATGGGTGTTTCGCTTAAACCTGAATACCCAAATACATGATGTCAATATTATTGAACATGCTCCATTAATATAAAACTCCTTTATTTGCTCTGTCTACAATGCAACATCATTGCCATTTGCAAACAATGGGTTATATTTGCACTAAAGATGTGATGTACAGGAATCTGTTCCATGTTGTATGTTTTGCATAATCTGTATCATATATGTTGGGATGAGGAATTGATGATGATAATAGAAGTTTGACTAAGAGTTTGGTTGAAACAAAGCAAAGCTGGGTTTTATATGCCATAAACAGATACAGTAAATAAAAGCGTAGTGATGCTGCAATTGAAAGTGAGTTAACACAACAATTTATGTTTACCGCACACATCAACAGTTGTGATTGGAGAAGAGACCAATGGGCGCGTCATAGTTTTTGTTTTGAAAATGTTTCCTTTTTATTGATCTTGAGAAACATATTCTGTCTTTCTTCATTCTAGTACAATCACAATTGTGGTTATCATAACAAAACAATTGTGGTTATCATAACAAAACAATTGTGGTTATCATAACAAAACAATTGTGGTTATCATAACAAAACAATTGTGGTTATCATAACAAAACAATTGTGGTTATCATGACAAAACAACAAATCTGCACCAATATCCATGAAGGGTGTAACATTTCTGATGTGTGACAATTACTTGATTATTATTTTTTAATTCGTTTTTATTTAAGTGTTAAGCTACATACATCAGTTTTAGAAAAAAATTTAATTTCTATAACAGCTCATTGACTCGCCATGACGGTGGTTTTCCCCCGATCCTGGAAATCCTATCAAATAACCCACATTTGAGACAAAAATGAGCTTCAAAATGCAGTTTAACATAGCAGAACTGATACCTTAAATCAATGTGATACCAAAAATACTCAGATATACCTGCTATTCTTCATTTTTCAGTCTTATTTAGCAGAATTTCCTAAATGTGTACAGCTCCGACTTGTACATTTTCTGAAAACACATACTGCAGGAGGGTGGTCTTGCGCAAGATCCCAGGAACATTGATCTCAGAAACATCAATACTAGGAATTTTGTGGACGGGAGAACATCTCTAAAGCAAATTATCCCCAAAACAGAACAGAAACACAAATCAATTTTACATAAAGTAATCTATTCCTGGCATAAGCTAAAGATGCTGGCCCATCACAAAATTGATACAATGTCATTTAAATTGTATGCCAGGACACTCAATTTGGATCGATAAGAATTCATTAATTGAAATTGAATTAAAAAATACTCTATTTGTCTAAGGTTATACAGGTACATGTATGAAAGTTAAACAAATAGGTGACCAGGCTTTTGGATAACATTCATACCATCGGCAAGCTGCAAAAACAAGCTTTAAAACCATATAGCATATGTTAATGTGCAAATGATATAACAATTCATTTGTAGACGGTGAAATCTATGAGGAAGCACTGAATTGTCAGCGAGATTGTCTGTATGGACTATCTTGCCACTTTTTTTTTGCCGTGTTCGAAAGGCTGAATCAAAATGAGCTAATCTTTGTAGAATTGTGAAAATGATACAACCTAACACTTTCCTCTTAGAAGCTGTTTTCATTTTATAAATCTAGCAAGGAAAACTTGGATTACAAGTGAAAACATTAGGCAAACTTTTGATTGAAATTGACAGTTCAGTTAGGTGAAAATTTAGCCCTTCATCGACTATGTCGATTGGCAAAAATGGTTTGGGAAATGCTACTTCCCAACGAAATAGATCAACATAACTCGGAAAATGAAAAAGCTGAGGAAAATAGCTTTAAAAGCATGTGGAGCATGTTTCTATACCATGTGTTCAACTATTTATTTCAGTGAATTTAGGATCGCATGGTTGCATGTATGGACTATTGCTGGATGAAAAAATAAAAATTAGGGCACACGACGAGCCTTGAACTCCCAACCCTCAGCTCTGGAGTCCAGTGACTTGCCTCATTGCTATCAGCGGTAGTCGGGAGTGCAGTCCTTCATTCCAGGAGTCATACGCCTAGGGTGACTCATGCCGAGTGAGTCTTTAATAGAAAATGTACTACGGGTAATAGACTTCGTAAGTTAGCTAAGATTTTTCTTCATAATCGTGTGTAGGGGATCCATATCTACGAGAATCAGTCACTGGTTTGGGGCCTGCAACTTGTTTTCTATGCAAACAGGTCGATATTGCCTGACTCCCATACATGGTCCTTGCTGAACCGGAAGGGTCTGATGTCACTCATGAAAGGCTAAGAAGTAGGCCACGGCCTGAGCCGCGGGATTGTGACGCTTCGTCGAGAAATGTGATCCCAGACTGATTTTGAAGGGTTAAGGGAAGATCTTCGGAATGGTTTAACTTGGAATAATAATAATAATAGTTTTTTATTTCCATATCACATTTACAACAATTGTCATACAATTTAGAATTAAAAGAGAGAAGCCTATGGAAAGAGAAATAATCTCTGTGACAGTCAAAGTTCTTTCGAATATCCCTTAAATCTTGTTTTTCTTTGCTATATAGTAAGGACTTATCTTCTTACTTTGGATCTATATATGGTAGGAATATGAAAAAAGATAATTATCGAACAACTAGTAGAATTTATTTATTCCCATACAATCTTCTGTGACTATTATTCATTTTTCAGAAAAATATCAAGAAACTTTAGAGCCTCATGCACACGCGCAAATAATTATCCACAATTATGTCCACTTACTTGATTGCTAACTCCTTCTCCATAGTGTTATTTACCTATTTATTCTAAGACCTTATTACTTCACTAGCCCATACATTATCCATTAAGTATACCATACAGTAGACTTAATAGACACATGGAACTACATGTTAAATATAGTGTTTTATGGAGTCAGTGGGAATTGTTCAGGAGAGAACTACTTGCTCTCTTTAAATACAACACACATGAGGGAATAAGCAAACAACACACATAAAGGCACCACATGAAGGAGGTTCAGATATTCCCAGTGCCCACATTGACAGATAATGAGGATATCTCACATCCAGATGATAAGATTAAAACACAGGATATAGTTGATTTTAAAATTGTGATCTCACAATAACATGTGCACTATGCACTATTTGCCATATGCCCCAATGTTCACAAAAAAATAGTGATCTGACTGATACCACTGGTCTCTATGGAGGCCCAATTGAATCAAATACCAACACAAAATTGATCCAAAATAGGATCGTATGTAATCTAAGGATTGTGATGTAAGAATAAACATAGATTTCTATGGAACTCCTATTGACTTCTATGTTAAATATTTTAAATAGATCTGATTGTGGTATAATCATAATGTTCACAATTAATGCTTCTCCAGAGCCTGAAAAGTCATATAGTGCTGTAAATGTCCAATCACAGACATCACCATCTTCGGCCCTCACCACCCTTTCATGATCAGGAAAGGAATCCAATCACTTCCTCCCCCTCCACCCTTTAACACATTAAACCAAACCCTCTGGCTTGTTTAAGATCCCTCAAGAGAATACCAGGGCAATGAGGAAGACTGGGTTTTCACCACCAATCCACTGTCAAGGCATATCCCATGCAACATAGCCTGCATATTAAAATGTGCTTCAAAAAAAGTGTTTAATCAATATGTACAATGAAGTCAAAGGGCATTAATAAACTGATATTATATTTTCGATCTAAAAGTGCATACTGTTGTTGAAGACCGGAGTTTTTACCGCACATCACTGTTTCATATCCCTATCATCTCATTTCATCTCATGAACCCATTAAACTGAACCCTTTCCAGGCTGATTAAGATCTCTTAAGAGAACACAAGGCAAAGGAGGAAGACCAGTGTTCCTCCCCAATCCACTGTCAAGGCATATTCCACACAGATAATAAAATTTGTTTGAAAAAACGTTTTGATCAATGATATTGTCTAATCTGTGTTGTTATTACTGCCATATTAGTTTATCACATTAATGTAGTCACTGTATCTACCTATCTATCTATCAAATACTACTGTATCTATTTAATAACGTAACTCCATTTTTCTCCAAAGGGGGCTCTCAGGAAGATCTATGGTTTCATAGAGGAGACCCACCCCCTTTTTCGGTGTCAAAATTTGATATATGTTATTGAAAAGTGTACGCTTCCGAAAATAAAAACATATACATACATACATATTATATTTTCAATCTAAAAGTTCATACTGCTGTTGAAGATGGCATCACTTGTGTTTGTGCTTATCAAATTCCTCTCATATGCTGATCCAGGTTGTTGTGCGAGTTGCAGTACAATAATAGCATAGCTAAGCATTGTACCGACCATCTGAAAAATAACAAAAATACAAAATTACCATCTGAAGGTCCTGCCCACTTCTTACAACAAAACACATCAAATAACCGGACTTAGTTTCTTGGAACCTTCACTTTACTATTTATTGACCAAAAACCCCAAATCATTAACATGTTGTACTCAGTAAAAAGGAATAAGAAAAAGTTGTGAATCAAAATCACATATATATGGAATAAATATAGAGACACCTAAAAACTAAGCACCAAATTCCTAAACATACATCAAATGATTGAATGATACACCAAACAGTGCACCAGCAACCCCTCAATTTCGTTCATTAACCTTAGGATAGAACTATATTGTATTGTGCCCAGGTATGTGCCTTCCCCCTACAAATCTGGGAAGCCAAATGCAAACTGGATGTTTCCTGGTCTGCCACAGGACTAAAAAAAACTGTGACTGTCCAATATATTTAGGTGTAACTCTGGACCGCAGCCTCTGCTTCAAGACACATGTTGAGAAGACAAAAGTCAGCGGAAGGAATATCATCAGTTGACTGACTGGGGCAAGCTGGGGTGCCAGACCAGTCAACAGCTTTAGCCCTGTGCTAATCAACTGCTGAATATGCTTGTCCAGTATGGGAAAGAACTGTCCAAGAAAGAACTGTGCTAAGAAAGTTGACCCAGAATAGAACCATGGGAAAGAAGGGTTGCTAACCTCCCAATATCAACATCCATGACCATGAGTGCTATAGAAGACCTGCCACCTGGTGCCATAATATAAATAAAAGTGGGCCTCAACAGACTTGGAACATGCTGTTCCAAAGTAACCCTGATGAAATGGGGATACCAGGAAGACGAGGAAGATGTGACCTGTGTTTGTGGCATGGAACCCCAGACAATGAGACATCTCCTGAAATGTCCCCTGCTTGAGCAGGAATGCCAGACTGAGGACCTGGCCTTCTTCAACCACAGGGCCAGGGACGGTGTACGCATATGGTCTAAACATGGTATATGAATTGTATGCAAACATAAGAAGAAGACCTCAGGATTATACACCGAACAGAGCTGCTCAATTTCTCCAGGTATATTTTCATAATCAATGTAACCAATGTTGGACATATTGGCTGAAACTAGATAAAACAAAAGAACCAAAGATATCACATCTGTTAATCATTTATAAAGTGAGAAATGGTGTTTGTTTTACTTACTGTAGCCAATGATGTCCTGGTTATGGTGAAGATCTTCCCCACCGTGAACCCCACTTCTGATCTTAGTAGTTTGATGGAAAAGCTATTTAGCTGGCAGAAAACAGGAATATTATTTGAGAAAAACGTTTCATATATCATTTTAAAGGAGTGCAGTAGCCATCTTTAAATAACATTAAGGCACATAGTTTCCCATTTTATTTCTGTATGTTGAATTGTAGTTTAGACATTATTTGTGTCTTTCATTTGGGCTACTGTGAAAACTGGTGGTGGTGTCTTTTCTGAAGCTGTGACTCTTTCAAATTGACTGAATGGTACCCACTTACTAACAGAGATCTGGAGGTTTACATTTAGAGGGTAGGGCGGCGATTAGGTTGCTTTATGCCCTATTCTAACACTATACTTTTGTATATTTTGATCCTACCATTTATGCCGTAAATATGTTTTGATTACCTGAGAACTCATAGAAAATGGAAGGGTGGAATGTCTAGATTGGGTGAAGAATTGATGTATAAGAAAACATATAATAGCTGTTGAAGTGTACTAAATATTAATGTACATATATATAGGTATTGTATAAATCCCTCTGAAAAAACAATGTGTTTCCCAGAAATGAGCATGAAAATATCTCAGATGATTGTATAAATGCACATTTGGATATCTATCCAAGTGTTGCTTTCTTTTTTAGAAACAATGTATTTTCTGTGCTGATAACTATGTCTAACTGGTGGAAGAACAATCCGAAAGTGTATGGATGTGATAAGATGTCTTGCTGTGGTTTACTCTATATTTTGTGATTCTCTGAGCTTCTTTTTGTACTCATTGAGATGGGAATCCAGGTACTTAGCTGGTGGCACTGCAAGACAGTAGCAAGTTCTGCATTGGTGAATACAAAGGGGTTTCTATAGGACTGTTATGCACTGTATGCAATGTGTGTGTGGGCGTTCACGGACAGATTAGTGATTGTCCCAAATTGTCCCAAATTATAGTCAGGACCCTTCAATATGGTACCCAGTCATTGAAGTTTGGTCAAAGCATCCTACTGTCAAAGCATCCTGTGCCTAGTCGATGCATCCTGCCCTAGGCTATAGTCAAAGCATTCTAAGTGATATAGTTTATATCTTCACACCTGAAGAAGGGCATCCATAGCCCGAAAGCTTGTGTAATTAATAAAATGAGAATCAACAACTTTTAATGATATCTACATCGATTCATCATTTCCACCCCGGCCCTAACCGATATACAGCGATATTCTCCCCTTCTACCATAGTTTATATGGTATAACTATCATTTCATTGCGTAGCGACTATATGGGCTAGATTTTGAGAAAAATTTCAATTGGCAGTTCTACACATTTAGGAAAAGTGGTTTGTACTTTTACCCCTAGGGGGATTTGAAGGTGAGTACATTTTGTTAAAATGGTTGATGCTGGCCATTTTGTATTTCTATGTTCTCATGGATTCCATAGCACTTTCCAAAGGTACATCCCTGCTCAATCTTTTTTCTTTAGCCATCATAGATGACAAATCCACTGAGAAACGAATCTTCACTCTCAATGGTCACATAAGTTCTCCAAATGACCCAACTATATAGCATTCCACCTTGCCCCATTCCAGAACACTCTCCCTAACTAACAACAGCTAATCTGTCCTCAATTTGCTGTGCCTCAATCCTGAGCTTGTTGCACCCAATTTGGCATTTTAATGCAGTGGAATTCTCTGAGTTCCTTTGGCTATTATTATGAGATTTCTGCAACCCCCCGCATTGTTTCTGGTTGTGAGTTGAGAGACTCTCTGTCTTATTTTTAGCTTTGTGGTTTTTAGGCTAGCCCCAAGAATGCCAATTATGAGAATGGATTCTTGTTGAATAATTGTAATATATTAGGAAAAAAAACCTTTGGGGAATCAAGGCTAATGTTTATGTCAGTAGACAATATCAGCATGGGGAACTATCACCTAGGAACCCTGGATCTTCTGAAATAAGTGGACGGTGGTTTGAAAGGAATACTCACTCGCAGAAACTGCTTTCTGGTGAAGGGCAGCTCTAATGATAATGACTCTATGATATCTGGGGTCTTCTGGGCCTGCAAGTGTAATTGAATACTGTTAATCAATGACTGGCCTTCACAGGGACTGTCCCAGGTACAATATCAATTCATTAGGGACTGGAAGAAGTAAAAAAAAAAAAGAACTATCTTGGAAATTTGTGTTTTATGAATTATATAATATTATATCATATAATCTTTTCCAATTGAGCATCATGAGATTACTATGTCAACATGGAAATGTACTCAATAAAATTTCGTTAAAAAAAATATGTATATTTATTTAATGGTTTTTTTCGACTTGGAGCATTAGATGACAATTTTACAAAGAGATCTTGTTGGTGAAAAATATCAATTTTGTGACTTATTTTTCTGAAACACATCATGTATTTGCCTTGGGAATGACTTGGGAAATCCTCACCTCAGCATGGACGTTGGCAGCAGAAACTAATATGATGCTTGCTACTAATTGAAAGCACAGAAAAAAAGGAATATATACATAAACCACAGAGTGATTTTGCTCAACAAAATACTTTTTCAAATATTGTAGAATCCTCATTAGGACATTGAACACAATATGCATGAAGTACCATGTGAAAAGACTATTTATGTCCTCCAGTAAAGAACACAGAAACCGATGCATTTTGATAGATTTATCCAGCTCCTCACATGTCAGTGAGGCAGATTCCTCAAGCTGTTTATGCAAAATCTTAAATGCAGAGAGAATCTCCAGAATTACAGCCAGAACCAACCCAGAATATACCCAAACACTGGAATAGACAAAAGCAATTGTGCAAACCTTAATAATCTTCTCAACTGGCTTAAACTCATATAATAGGACTGAATAAACCACACTTAAACCTATGCTGAAGAGAATTGCAACACAAACACAACTTGTAAGAATCTGAATTCTCAACTCTGATCTGCTTTCTAAGATTTTCCCCTTTTGAAACACTTTATCCCAAAGTTTCCGACGGAAAATAAGTTGTAAGATGCAGATGCATCGAAACAATGCACTTGAGACATACCATTGCATTGTAATATTAAGATACAGAGTAAATTCATATGCAATATATCCATATACAGGCCACACCAAAGTGAAGATTGCAATAGCAAAACTATACATAAATAAACAGTAGTACACAACCTTATATTTCACCTGCTGCATGCTAGGGACATAAAGGCCTAAGAGAGTAGCCAAAAAGAAAAGTGGTTTAAGTTTGCAATACATTATGACCTGATTGTTGGTATGAGATTCCTCTATGTTGAATACTGGGGGACCACAATTGCAAATGATATGACTCAACAAAACTGTTGTCTTAAATGAAACTGCCGTGAAGTTCGCGATTTATAAAACAGGTATTTTGTTTGAATATCCATCGCCTGAATACACAATGATATATCAATATTATTGAACAGGCTCTATTATTATATTTGTTGTCTACAATTTAATGTCTTGCTATTTGCACTCAATGGATTTTATTTTCACTAATGATGTGATGCACATGTACCTGTTCCATGTTGGGTTAATATCAGGTGTATCATATTATGTGATGTATCCCAGACAACTAGTCTAAATAACACTAAATAACACAAAAGTTCTCTTCCACAAGGTAAACTTGAAATAAATCAGGAGAATTCATGAGCCTATTTTAAATAAATCAATATATCTTATAGCTTATAAGATAAATGGTATGCTTATTTAAATTCCTTAAATCGTAGTAATAAGAGCATGTGATGTTGATTGCCTGAATACACAATGATATTTCAATATTATTGAACAGGCTACATTATCATAAAATTTGCTTTTTTGCTCTGTCTACAATTCAATGTCTTGACATTTACACTCAATGGGTTTTATTTGCACTAATGATGTATTGCACCTGTACCTGTCCCATGTTGGGTTCATATCAAGTGTGTTGTATGTGATATATCCCCAAAACTAGTCTAAATAACACTAAATAACACAAAGGTTCTCTTCCACAACGTAAAAATTAAATAAATCCAGTTTTATAGCTGCACTTCAGGATAATTCATGAGCCTATTTTAGATAATTGAATATATCCTATAAAATTCACTATATCAATTACTTTAACATGGTGCTCAAGACCGAAACGTTGGGTAATAAAATATCTAAAAGCAACTCACCAAGAGATCAGCGTTTATACGGTTATTCATCACTCATTTATAAAACAGGTGTTTTGTTTGAACATCAAATATTTCAATATTATTGAACAGGCTCTGTTAAAACTCCCTTATTTGCTCTGTCTACATTTGCTATGTCTTGCTATGTGCACAGAATGGCTTGTATTTCCACTAATGCTGTAATGCACCTGCACGGCTTCCATGTTGGGTGTTTGTCTGTTTCACATCAGGGTATTATATGTGATGTGTCCAAGAAACTAGTCTAAATAACACAACGGTTCTCTTCCACAAGGTAAACATTAAATAAATCCAATGTAGTGATCTTCGGATCCGATCCGCTTGCACATTAAATAAAGACAGAACAAGGCTTAACCTTTCTACGGACTTTATTCAATCACTTGGGACACACTTGTCCTGACTCACACAACTCGAGCTGGGGTTCTCCCTTATTCTCGACTCATACAAAACTGGTGTGAGTAGACATTCAATATAGATAATAAAGGTAAGATGCACTCAGGCACTATGTTACTGAAGACTCTCGGACTGACGTCCGTGGATATAAATATCACATGGAAATACATTCGTAGAAAGGTTATGAACACAGGGTAAGCTTAAAAGAGCATAACAACCAATATAATGGTAAAAGTCCCCACACATATACTGATGAGTGGACATGTTCACTGGTACTGCCCAATGGGGTAGTTCAGGTGTACTAACCCACAGCGGACAGCACCACCACACAATAGAATAGAATATTGGTATTATAACCAGACCCACTACAATACTCCCCCTCTTCGAAAAAGAGTTTTAACACATTACAAACTCGGTAAAAAGCAGTAAAAATCACATTTCTAGTGACAAACATGTCAAGCACACATGCAAAAAGAGATTACGGACTTAAAAATCCAAGTAAAAATTTCAATACACACATCTGAAGAAAGTAATAATAGTAAACACCAAATACATTCAGGAGCATACAGTGTCCTCACTAACTTACAGAATCCAGTGTAGAAAATTTTATAAAATTGACTGAAGTTCCTCCTTCTGAGTGAACCGACAGTAAAAAAAGAGTAATCTCACATTAAAAGTCTTAGTTGATGTGTCATCAATCCGAAAAGGGAGTCCGCGGGGTGGTAGAACATGGTCCGGATCCGAAAGAAACGATCCGTGGGCGAGCCAACAAGGCAAGGCAAGGCAAGGAAACGCTCCACGTCACATCCGACGGAGGCTTGAACTGGAAAGTGCTCGACGCCACATCCGGCGGAGGCTAGGTAGAACCAGGCATCACTGGGAGTCCATGGGAGTGTTCTCAGTGTCCGGGACACCTTCATCAGTTTCCTGCTGATCCGTGGATCCGTCCTGTTGGTCCGCAGGCTTCCGCCCGTCTTCAGGACCAACAGCCGTTGCGCTTTCTCCCCCGGATAGAGGAGAAAGGGCATTTCCGGGTGAGCCAAACATTCTCACTAGACCAAAAGGGTCTTGGCCTCCTTGACTCGCTTGAGCTGTTCGCTGCACTGGCGGGGGAGCAGTCCGCGGGGCCAACACAGGCTGGAACTTGGCCATCAGACTTGACAGCAGGTTAAACTGAGCCAAGTCCATGCTCACATTGACAGAGTCTCCGGACTCTGACACCACAGTACCTGTACTCGGGCCAGCAACAGCAGTTGACTGAGGGGCACGGGCAGTAGTCACTGTAGCGGACTGGGTGGACGCTTCCACCTCGGACACCTCCTGACTTTCAGGAGAGGAGCTGCGGCCGAATTCTGCGAGTTCCCCACGCAGACCGGCGTTTTCCTCAGTCAGATTGAGGATCTCGCTATCCTTCTTGGCCACAGCCAAGCGCAGGGGTTGGATGATCTTCGCCTGCGTCCGAATTGTCTCCTTCTGCGCGGCGTTCTCTCCAATCTGGCCCTGCACGGCTTCAAGCTTTTGCAATGGGACAGTCAGTGTCGCCATTGAGGTAGAAACTTGTTGCTGAGCAGCGTCAGCAGCAGCCCGGAGGGTCATCAAACAGCGTTGAACTTCGGTTTCCGCTGCCCGGACCAGCTGCTCCGTTTCTACCTTTTCAGGCAGCTGGGCAGACAAGGTGTCTGTCTCCACCTGCGCCTTGCGGCCCTTCTGCTTCTTGGCTGCAGGAAGGGATGGTGAAAGCATTCCACCTCCGGAGCTAGTCCGGCTGCGTTTCTGGGCACCCTCAGTGCCTCCAGTGGTCTCCTTGCTGGAGGAGGCATTCTTTGCCACGGATTTGCCTCCAGACTTCCCTTTTTGGCTGCTAGAGGAAGAGCTGGCTGACCCGGACTGTCCAGCAGCAGAGGAGGAAGCGCTGGACTTGGATGGTTTCGCAACCGACCTCATCCTGTGTGTAACCCTCAAGTGCTGGGCCGACATGTAGGTCATGCGGAGGAAGGCAGAGTTGTTCCGGATGACAGGCATCACAGCTCTGGTTTTCTCCAAGGCAATCTCCCTATTCAGGTGGTGCTGCTTGACTTCGCCGTTCATGAAGTGTTGCACCAACTCCACACGGTGGTCTAAAACCTAGGCACACTGGTCGTGGGAGCACACCCACACCTGTGAATAGGGGGCATGTACCTCACAGAGATGCCTAAAGAAGCGCTCTCTGGTTTGGTACCTCTTGATGCCACCTTCGTTTACAGGAAGGTACCTGCAAACCATGAAAGGGCACCTAAACCCGGGCTGCCACAGTTTGTGAACTCCTGTGAGTTTCCCAAACATGCCCGCGTCAAGGCTGTCCTCTCGGACCACTTCTGGCCAAATAACCTGTTCGTACCGGGTCATTTGGTCGTCGTCAAATTCCTTCGACTCATCGTCCGATTCCGGAGCTTGAGGAGGAACGGATCCGGGCTGATCCATGCTCGGATTCAGGGGAACCAGAGCTGCTGATTCCAATTCAGCCTTGAACTTGGTTAAAGAACCAAATTTGGCCAGTTGCACCCGCCTAGCCTCGGATCGGTACACATGTACCTTCTTCAGCTTCCGGATTTTGGGAAGCTTAGGAAGGGACGTCTTCGTACTGCTAGTGCTAGCAGTGTTCTGGGCAAGTTTTTGCAGAGCTTTCACCAACTCAGCTCCCTTGGGCCGAGAGGCGGCTGCAGGCTTAGCCTTGGGGTTTGAAGAGGTGCTCCGATCACGATCTGAACTCTTCTTGCCTGGAGAGTCAGAATGAGAACGGGTCCGGATGGTGTCCGCGTCCTTGCCCTTCAAGACCTTCCCAGGGTCGGCCTGCTTGCGTGGTGATCTTCTAGGTGTCACCTCCACCTGTCTCCTTTCGGACTTGTCCTCTGCAGGACTTTGCTTGGGACCCTTTGTCCCTGTGGTTCCGGCTTTCCTGTCCGAAGACCTGGAAGTCCGGGCTTTGTCCGCAGACTGGTCCGGGGACTTGTCTGCTGACTGGTGGGTGGTCCGTCCGGACCTGTCCGGCTTGTCCGAGGATTTGGAGGGAGCAACGCTTACCTCAACCTCCATTTCCTCCTCCAAGTCCACCTCGAAAGCGGCAGGGGTAGGGACCTTCTGTTCCCAGAACGTCGTGTCCTCTGACTCCTCCTTCTCCGCTGCTGTCATGATCGAATTCAGCACCTTGGCCGCCTGGTCGTCGGTCAGCAACTCGCCGTCAGACGCCGACAGGTCCAAGTCATTTTCTCGGTCAGACATGTTGGACTCAATCTCAACCTAGTTCTGATAGATAGAAAAATAATGACATGTAGCAACAGCAAAAATAAGGGCACAGTTCAGGGACAATATTTTTAGACCTAGGCAGAACTGGTTTCTGACCACGGACGTGGCACGGGCGTGGCTTGGTCTAAAAATCTACCACCGGTATACATATACAACAAGCCAAGTTCTAAACAACACATTAATTCGTCAACCAACATGCATTCAGAGTGTAACCTGCTAATATCACCGGGACTTGACAAGAAATGGTCTGTTTAGCATAGAGACACCCCTTGTCCATTCATTCGCTATACAAAACATACCAAAATGGCCACAACGTGTTCGGCGCCAGTCCGCCGAGTCATTTCTGACTACTATTTCTCAGCGAATACAGTACACATTGGTCCAGAAACTCTTGTCGCCTTCTTGCAACTACATATCAACACATACAGATGTAAAACAATAAGTTCATCTTTTTGGAAAACTTACAGTTTACTTTTCCTTTGTGAAGAGCGTGTCGCACACTCAGAATCCGGAAGTCAACTGAAAGGAGTGAAACACACCGGCGAGACCCGTGGCCACGCTTAGTGCTTCAGTCCGCCACCGCTGTTGGCAGCGCCAATCACTTCCCGCGCTCCTTCTGAGCCATAGCGCGGACGTGTTTGACCAGTCCGGCTAACCTGTTCTCCCCTGTTGAGACTACACAGGGTGTTTACCTCAAATTTCTCTGGTTCTCAGGACAGATTCAAGCAACCACCTATTTACTATAAATAGATTCCGGCCTTACAGCAAGTTCCAAGCCACAATTGCTTGCAGGGCAAGCCTGGGCCTAGCTTTTCTCTATCGTTCAAACCAAATACTTTCCAAGACACATGTTCGTTTCCCAGTCATAAATAGAACTGAGTCTACATTGCCGAATGGTGACAAGCAATTGTTATTCGGTACAATTAAACTGCAAGTCTGACTTCTCGTTGTGTACTTTTTTTGAAGTGGGAGAGAACCAGTTCAGAAATTCTCCCCCCGGATACCAATTTTCTTACTGATTAAACCGAACTGGGGCTTTACGCAAGCGTTGAGCCCTTACCAGCGCTGGGGAGGTGTCCCTTACACTAGGCAACAAATTTCTTTGTGCCCTTTTCTGGGGTAGAGAGGTTGGCAAGGAAACCACTGGAGCTGGTTCTTTCCTTGGACGCCCAACCTTTCTTTTCACAGGCACTAAAGGAACAGCAGGCAAGTCCGTAAGTTGTTTCTTCGGTCTACCTCGTTTCTCCTTGGTTTTTACACAAATACTAGGCGGAACTGGAGGAACAACTACTGCTGTTCCTGACCCCATCCCCCCTTTCTTTGGTCTACCAGGCCTTCGTTTCATTTCCCCTAGAGTCTGTTTCTTAGTAGGCAACACTTGGTTTCCTACTTTAACAGGACCCTTTTTCTTTTTTTCTTTAGTCAGTGGAGGAAGATCTGTGGCCGAAACGGACTTCCTCTTCTTCGGCCTACCTCTAGGCTTGACGCCTATAGTAACCTTCTCCTTCACGGACTTAGCCGGACATTCAACTCCTGCTACAACTTTCCCAGCTTCCAGCCTGAGAATATCTCTACCTGCCTTTTCCAGTTTCTGAAATTCTGGAGCCCTATGAAGGTTTCTAGCCTGGATAGGACCATCTTCATCAAAAGCAGGCTTGAGATAATCAATGTGGTATCTCAACAAGCCTTCTGCTGTTTCAAGTTCACAGGTGGTACCGCCTATGAACCTGCGGATCTTAAATGGGCCATCCCATTTCTGTCCCAATTTCTTGTTTGCTTTAGGAGGGCAATATCGATAGACAACATCCCCCACAGCAAACTTTGGAGGCCTAGTACATTTGTTATAATCTCGCCTCTGATTTATAGCAGAGACTCCAAGATTTTCCCTAGTGTCCCTGGTGTCCTCTCCGCATCCATTGCTTCAGGTTCTCCACATAAGAAACCTTACAAGGAAAGTCCAACCCATCAGATCCCACTCCATGGACTATATCCATAGGAGCTACGAGTTCCGTCCCAAAGACTACAGAATTTGGTGTACATAAAGTGCTGGCATGCACAGTAGCTCGATACGCGTGAGCTATACACGGAGCAAGCATATCCCAGTCATCTTTATGATAGTCTGTCAGACAAGAGAGCTGCTCAACAAGTACTCTGTTAAGCCGCTCGCTCTGTCCGTTGGACTGAGGCCTATAGGGAAGAGTTATCAGTTTCTCAATCCCTAACATGTCCAAAAGACTTCTCAATAGCTGTGATCGGAATTCAGGGGCCCCATCAGTCTGTAAAGCCACCGGACATCCTAACCTCAGAATCCATTCCTTGAAAAGGACTTCTGCACAGCTTTCTGCAGTATGGTCTTGCATGGGATAGGCTTCGGCCCACTTAGAAAAATGGTCCGTAACCACCATGATATAATTGTTCTTCCTAGGTGTCTCCCTAAAGGGACCTAGAATATCCAATGATATCCGGTTCCACCTGTCACCATGCTTCTCTTTCTTTAGGAGAGAAATTCCTCCTCCCCCACGGGTCTTTCTGGTACAACATTCAGGGCAAGCCTTAATCCATCTCTTCAGGTCATATCTTTGGCCCGGCCAGTAATATCTCATCTTGGCCGACCAAGTGTTCTTAAAAACACCAAAATGTCCTGAGGTCTTAGGCCCATGCATGCCCATGAAAATTTCTTTCCTCATGGAAGCTGGGATCACCTTCCTCCAATACTTCCTACCGGTGGCTAGCCGGACCCATCCGAGGCATAGCACACCGTCCCTCATTTCCATTCCACCTAGGTGTTGAACATAAGTCCGAAATTCATCAGACTCACCAGCAAGATCTTCCCTAGAAGGAATTTCCGCTGAACCATCCAACATACCAATCAACCTCTTGATCATGGGATCAGACTGTTGAGCTTCTTGTAGCTTGTTACTCCCGGAGTCCGTGGGGACATCCGAGTCCGAAGGGACATCAGTGGTAACAGCAGCTAACACAGCGTCATGTAGTCCGCAATCATGACAATCCAATCTCCCACACTTACGTGTTGGCAAGCGAGAAAGCACATCGGCATTTTCATGCCTGCGCCCTGCCCGGTGCAGAATCATGCCCTGATCCAGTCCGTATTCCTGCATGGTAGTTAACCACCTAGCAAGCATATCAGTTGGATCTTTGAAGTTTAGCAACCAACGGAGAGAGGCGTGGTCCGTCTTAACATAGAAGTTTCTATTACCCAGAAGGTAATGTCTGAACTTCTTCAGATAAGTCAAAACAGCAAGCAACTCGCGCTTAGTAGCACAATAGTTTTTCTGAGATTTAGACAAACTATTGCTAGCATAGCCCAAGACTACTTCCCATCCGTCCTGAATCTGTGAGAGGATACCAGCCATTCCAAAACCACTTGCATCCGTATCTAGGATGAAATCTCCCACCTTCCGGGGGTATCCCAGTACTGGCGATGTGGTCAGCAATTCCTTGACCTTGCTAAACGCAGCCTGACACTGAGGAGTCCACACTATAGGTCTGGTATAGCGTTTATCCTTGCATGCCGCCGTCACAATGTCTTGCAAAGGGGAGACAATTTCACCAAAGTTAGGTTGAAACTCCCTATAATAGGAAGCAAACCCTATAAACTGTCTAATCTCCTTAGCATTTGCAGGGACTGGCCAATCTCGGACTTTCTCAATCTGTTTCGGATTAGCTTGAATTCCCTTACCAGAAACAATCCGGCCTAGGTATTCAACTTGCCGACGGAAGAATTCACACTTCTTCGGCTTCAATCTTAATCCGTAGTCCTTGATTCGTTCTAGAACAAGCCTGAGGTTTTGGAGACACTCATCCAGCGTTTTTCCAAAAACAACAATGTCGTCTAGATAAACCAAACATGACTTCCATTTGAGTCCGTCCAACATATTGTCCATCATACGTTGGAAGGTAGCCGGGGCATTACACAGTCCGAAAGCCATAAGTTTGAACTGAAATAAGCCCACACTAGAGAGAAAAGCAGTTTTTTCTTTACTCTCCTCATCCATAGCCACCTGCCAATATCCACTTTTAAGGTCTAGTGTGCAAAACCATTGATTTCCACCAAGAGCTTCCACACACTCGTCAATCCTAGGCAGAGGAAAACTATCTTTTATCGTGACAGAGTTCAACTGGCGATAATCTACACAGAACCTCTGTGTCCCGTCCTTCTTGGCCACCATAACAATAGGAGCTCCCCAAGGGCTATTGCTATGCTCAATCCGGCCTTCTCTATACATCTTCCAGATCTCTGCTTCCGCCTTATCTCGTTTAGCAACTGGAATCCGCCTGTATGCTTGTTTGATCGGACAAGCATCACCTGTATTGATAACATGGCGGACCTTATGAGTACATCCCAAAGCCTTATCTCCCGGAAGAGAAAAGCAGCCTCGGAACTCCTCTAAGAGATTCAGAGCATTTCGAGTATCTTGGACTCCGGACAAATCCGATTCTTTGATCATCTTAGCCAACGGACACTCTGCAGCGGGCGGAATGGGAAGAGTAGGAGCGATCAGATCATCATCCGCTATAGGAGACTCCAGCAACTGTATAGAGTTGATGATTGCTTCCCTGATCACTTCCTCATTCTCCCCAACATCTGACAAAGAGTCTTGAGCTAATAAATCAACTCTAAACACTTTACCAACCACCCTATGTCGTTTTATTTTCAAGGTGCGACCGGTCGGATTGGAGAAAGCTACCACGGCCGGAGAACCGTTGCCTGCTACATAAGTATTCAGGCTGCCCAAGGCTAAATCTTTCAACAATCTTTGGTCTGGCTCGAACATCAATCCACCCGATGTGACTGAGCCACTGCCAAGGTCAAGTCTGGCCATAGTAACTGATTTAGGTTTGAGGACAACTGCCTTAAGAAGTTTCACCTCTCTCCCAACAATTACGTCTTCCACTTCCATTGCCTTCACAGAGGGACTTTCAATACCGCTAACAGGTTTCTTCCATAACGTACACGATACAGAATACCCGAAATTTTCAAAGTAGAAAGTCCCTGACCAATCCAGATTACATTGGTGCACAAAATAGAAATCAGCACCAAGTATCCCGCGTTCAGGACCACGTAGACCACTGACTACAAGACAAGTAATCATGTAAGTCCAGGTCGCCTAATTTCAAGGGACAAAGCACGCTCCCATATGTAACTATCGGTGTCCCATTACCCATCACACACATCATCCGTACCGAAGTCATTGGTGGTGGATTTGGAAGGGAATCGTAGAACTTCTTAGTGATCAAGCTAGTAGTAGCACCCGGATCAACTAAAAAAGGTCCACTTCCCCCACCTACTGTCACAGGGGCATACCATCTCTCCCGTACTAGCAATTTAGCAGGGATCTCCAAAGTTCCCTGATTGTGTACAGAAACTTTCTGAACTTGAGCAGGTTCAGTTGATCCACTTTTGACCAACACTAACTGATCTCGTTCAGCTTGGAATCCGGACTGTCCCCACCTCACTTCAGAGGCAGAGTCTGAATCACCACAAGGTAATAATAATAAGCCTTGAGGTAGGAGCTTTCCTTCCGGCAGCGATCTAGAATCTCCAGTCTTCGGACGGGGATCACCTTGGTGTGTAACCTCCGGCGTACTAGCTGGTGCCTGGGCATGTCCTCCAGTTCCTATACTACTCTCAGCTTCACTTCGGACTGTGGCACTGTGAAGCGTCCTTTCCCCGACCCCCATCACGCTCCTTATGAGGGTCTGTCCGTGTTTCCCGAGTCCTTAGCTGATGCACCGGACTTGGGAGCTAGCCCAAGGATGATCTGTTTCGTTGGACACACTGAAGCGATGTGTCCGTCCTCACCACAAAACCAGCATCCATTGTTCGGCTTCCATCGTCTGAACCTTCTCTGCCCACCTCCTGTAGAGGGAGCAGCTGGTCCAGGCTTAGGAGCGGACTTTCTGTTCGTCTGCCATGCCTGCATTGCCTGAATAATACAATCAGAAATATCGTCCGAAGCTGATACTTCAGGCTGTATTTCCGACGGTTTATCAAGCAACTCCATCATCTGGGCGATGGCTTTCTGAGCTTTTTTACTTGCCACACAACCAGGAGGTGCGGATATGGCAAGGTTCGAGGAATTCTTTGGTTCTACTGTCGTTGTCTGGACCGTGGCCAAATCCATAGTGCAGCTTTCGAACACTACAGCCCAATGTGCAGCTTGGTTCAAGTCACATGGTTGCTTGAACCTCACAAATTCCGCCATCTTAAGGTCAGTCAAACCTTTCAAGAATGTCCGGATACACAAAGTCCGCATAGTGCTGTCCAAATGGATACCAAAAGCATAGCGTGCAGCCTTTGCTACATCATTGGCAAAATGCCTAGCATTTTGACCAGGGGTTTGTCTGGAAGCATAGAACTCAGCTTCTCTTTTTTCCTGACAATAATCACCATAGTTGGTCTCCAAATGAGCTACCAAGTCCAGCAATTTTGTCCCCTGGGGCAATTCCCCTAGAGCCGCAATTTGACGTCTACAACTGCTCTTGAGTTGCCTCAAAAACATTGCATCCGTCCAATTATGGGCTTCAGCCAATACTTTCATCTCTGCCAGATGATGCTGCCACGAATCCTTTGTAGAATCCCATAGTCTGATGGTACCTAATCGTGGTTCAACATGGTCCTCATCATTGTAGAACGTGTAGCTGAACGGAGCACGGGTTGGGTCCGGACCAACATATGTCAATCCCTGAACTAGGGACTTATTGGCATAAGCAACGCCCGGATCCGGTCGAGGCAAGTTGATTGTGGAGGTCAGAACATCCTGAGACAAACTCACAGTGGTAGTACCAGCACCAGCAGTATCCACAACTGGATTAACAGTTGGTGTGGGTATCCCAGTGATGGTAGTAGCCCTACCACTATCCTTTCGGACATATGTCTCATTCACCACCTGTCCGCGTATGTAAGAATCATTTCCAGTAATGGCAGGCTTCTTAATACTAGACATGGTGGCTAGTTCTACCTTCTTCTCAACTTCCTGAACTTCCTTTGGAGAGGAAACAGCAACAGCAGAGGGCTCCCGGATCATTACATGCCTAAGGCCACCAAAATGTCTTGGAGTCATAAGCTTGAACGAATCTCCCTCTTGATAAGCTACAGCTCCCTGTGTGTCCGCAAACGTGGACGTTACAGGTTGCCTAAGCTTAAGAGGAGTCCGAGCAATCCTTTCCGCAGCATTCGCTTCTTCCAATAACTCATTGTGGAGCCTAGAATAGTCATCCACTCTTGAGGCCTCCGTCCTCAGCTTGTCATTCTCAATCATGAGTCTTTTCGTGGTAGCTTGCGCATCTTTGGACACATCATGCAATGTCGCTTGCAAATCCGCGTTTTGCTGAGCAAGTTGCTCCATCGAATTCCGCTGATCAATGATTTGCTGGTGAGAGCTGGCGTAAGCCTTCCGCCAACTCTTCGCCTGCTCTCTAAGAGTTGCTAACTCTATTTCATCCTCGGATTCCGTATTACGGAGAGGTTGTCTATAATCCATCCAGAGGTCTGTACCAGCGAGACCCCCTTCCGGATTGTCCAAACCAAGACCCCCTGTCGGATTATCCAAACTTAGACTGCCAAGCGGTACCAAAGGTTGGTCCAAAGTCAAAGGAACCACATTTGCAGTTCCAAAAACAGGAGCAGGATCTGGTAAAGGTGTCAACTTTAACTTCGCTCTCGCACCAATGCCAACCATTTCACCACCTTTCGGAGGTGTCACAGCTTTGGTCCGTTGCAGATTGTCCGCAATCTGAGTTGCAACATCCACCACGGGTTGATTGTCACCCATCGTTTTGTTTCTTTTATTTTCCAATTACTAGAAACCACTTGGAACCTAGATAAATCTAGTTCTCTATCATACAGTATATCCCAAGGCAAGCTTTGGTCACGGCACCAATTGTAGTGATCTTCGGATCCGATCCGCTTGCACGTTAAATAAAGACAGAACAAGGCTTAACCTTTCTACGGACTTTATTCAATCACTTGGGACACACTTGTCCTGACTCACACAACTCGAGCTGGGGTTCTCCCTTATTCTCGACTCATACAAAACTGGTGTGAGTAGACATTCAATATAGATAATAAAGGTAAGATGCACTCAGGCACTACGTTACTGAAGACTCTCAGACTGACGTCCGTGGATATAAATATCACATGGAAATACATTGGTAGAAAGGTTATGAACACAGGGTAAGCTTAAAAGAGCATAACAACCAATATAATGGTAAAAGTCCCCACACATATACTGATGAGTGGACATGTTCACTGGTACTGCCCACTGGGGTAGTTCAGGTGTACTAACCCACAGCGGACAGCACCACCACACAATAGAATAGAATATTGGTATTATAACCAGACCCACTACACCAGTATAATTGCTGCACCTCAGGATAATTCATAAGCCTATTTTGAATATGTCTCATAGCTTATAATATAAATGATATGCTCATTCAAATTCCTTACATCATACTGATAAGGGCATACAAAAATCAACATCACATGTGATGTTTATAATCTTAGAATTTGTAATCTCACCCAATCACTCACTCACCCAATCACTCACTCACTCATTCACCCACTCATCCAATCACCCACTCAAACCATCAATCACTCACCCAATCACTCACTCACCCAATCACTCACTCACCCAATCACTCACTCACCCAATCACTCACTCACCCAATCACTCACTCACCCAATTACTTACTCACCCAATTACTCACTTACCCAACTACTCATTCACCCAATCACTGGCAATGTATGGCCCATCAGGCCGCATTTTTCTATCCATGAGTTAAGCCAACAATATAGTCAATGATTGTGCAATATTAATGCACACTAAAATGAGATGAGAAATGTACTCATTATTTGTTTGTGCTTACAGAATATTGGGATCAGCTAAAAATATGGGAAAAGTTTTGTCGTGTAAAGTAAATATTTTTCTTACATTGTTTTACCCATTGGACTGTAGAATGGAAAATGTAATGACTAAAAATAGGAATAAGAATATTGTATTGTGGTAAATAAAATGAGACAATAGCTTGGGTTGTGGTAGACAGTAGCATTGCATGGTGGCATCCATAATAATGATAGGGGCATGGCTATATATACCCCAGTAACACAAGGGGAAAGGGCTTCAGACAGTGTTTTGTCCCCAATCTGAAAGGATATATATGTGAAATAGGAAAAATCCAAAATATCCATGACTTTTCTTTTTGGAATATTCCTTTCCTTTTTGCCAATTTCCTTTTCCTTTTTGCCAATATCCTTTTCCTTTTTTTGAATGTCCATTTCCTTTACCAAAATATCCTTTTCCTTTTTGGAATATCCTTTTCCTTCCCCACCCCCTTCCATCTTCCCCCTCCCCCATCCATCTTCCCCCTCCTGTTTCCATCTTCCCCCTCCCCCTTCCCTATAAAGGAAAGGAGCACTAAACTATAGGTACCACAAAGGCAAGTGGCTATATATAGCGAAATCAGTGATGCATGCAAGGATAGCTGGTGGGCCCACACTCACAGCTAGTATATAATGTTACGTAACACTGAGCCACTACTCATGTGGGTTAGATGTTCAGAAAATCTACAATTCATCTTCACCAATCCTCTCAAATAACCCAAATTTCAGACCAAAATGAAGTTCAAAATACAGTTCAACCTAACTATTATATAGTCGAGATCGTGTATACTTCTATAATCTAATGTTGAATAGGAGATAAGGAGAAAGGATGACCAGACACGTACAGATTCCGTTACCAACTGATTGTATATTTTATTAGACATCAACCCTCACAGGAGCAGCTCACGTGCTACTCCTGGAGGTGGGAGGGGCTCTATTCATGATAGGCCCAAGGCAATATGACAGGCAGGTGTGAGTCATGGAGGGAGGGGCTAGGATGATCTTGGCTGTATAGCATCACCCCCTCGCTACCCCGACGATCCTCCATAAAGCACACCTGCTTAAGAACAAATTATACATAATATCAAAGAATAATAATTAAATAAAGAATAATCAAGAAGGCGATCACATACGGATTCTTTTTCCTAAATATGGTATATGGAAGCATTTTACTAGACATTTGAGAAGAACAATGACAAGCTAGGATACACGTAAGGTCAAACATAAGAGTTATGGAATCATTAGCTTGCACACTTGACCGGCCGCGCAGGGATGGCATAAGGCGAGAGCCTGCGTCGGCGACCGGCCTTCTCAAATGACAGCGCCGGCGTATGCACCTACACATTCCGCCCTAAACATAAATCTTGGCCGTAGGGAGACCGACGAGGCGCAGTGAATATGGGGCCTGACACCGGCCTTCACAGAAACTTCCTTAAAAGACCAAAAATAATAATAAAAATATGATAACTCTGTTAGAGGGAAACATAAGTGTTTCCTGCTTCTGCTTAGAAAATATAAAGAGAATACAACAATACAGCAGAACGCTATCCGTACATGAAACCTTAAAGAAGACTAAAATATACTACAAATATACAAAAAGCTCACATAAAGTGAGAATCACTCTCTTCCCCCTCTCTCTCTCAGGGGAGAGAGAGAAAAGATCAGCCTGCCTCACACTCTACACCACCTCCAATTCCATTGGGTTCCCTTGTACTGGCTTCCACACCAGAGTCCAGCGAACCTCGCCTTCCTCCAGCATGGCAGCCAGCACCCTGTACTTAGTGCAGGTGAGAGATCTCTGTCGAGGCAGATCGATCTCCAGCAGCCCTCCTTGGTGGATTAGCCTGATAGGTCCACTCCATCGGAGAGCTACTGAGGAGAAGAGATAGCAGCCCCTATCGGCATAGATACCTGCCATCCTAGGGGCTTCAGCAGCGGAGAGGGTCTCTCTCTCAAAAATAGTAGAGGAGAGGAAAATCTCAATATACCTTTCTCCCTGCTGGAGGCGGAGGCAAATTTTGTTGGCCTTGCTGGTGACCTTTTGGCGGCAGCAGCAAAGGCAACAGGCCTTTAAACACAAATACACTTTATAAAGACATCTAACAATCTTTGGCAAGCAAAAGAAAATAATAAAAATCACTGCGACAATACCTATCCAGTTTATCTCAGATTTGGGGGCTTGGTAGAGAGGACCCACAGTTGGGCTCCTAGGGGGGCCCAAAGTAAAGTCCATTTTCGTGAAACTCGGCCTAGTGAGAGGCATTTTTAGCCTCGTGAAGACTGAAAAAATGCACTAGGTAAGACAAAATTTGTGACAACAAGGGTGTCTGGCCAAAAGGCAAAAAAATAAAGTTAAATAAGCGGGGTAAAGGATAGTTATCTGCAGTGAAAAAAACGTTATAAAGTAACTTCTAACAATTTGTAAACTCTCTATGACTAGCCTACAAACACATCTCCTCCAAACTTGCACAATGCCATGTCATGCCCTGCGAATGATCACTCAGGCATGTACACGACCTTGTGTGGATGATTGTCCTCAAAAGCAAGAGAAAAAGTGCCAATAGGCAAGGCAAAAAGCCAGAAAGTAAAAATTCCAAAAGGATAAGATAGTTAAAAGAAATAAAAATAAATAGTTTAAAAAGTTTCACAAAAGTGAAAACAAATTAATAAAGTATAACATAAAAAGAAAGTAGTCAACCAAAGATTGCTAACAGCAAGGCAAAAACCGCTCTCCCCAGCCTTACATAGATGCAATAATTATAAATCATTCAGAGCGTGTTACATACATCAACCTTGCTGTCTAGAGCTAACAAGTTTAACCTTGCCGCCTATGACGTCCCCGCTCTCAGCATGACGGCCTACAGCGCCCGGTCGGTGAAACATAATATGGGTCGTCTATGGCGACCAACACAAAGGGGGCGCAATGTTAACTCAATGGCGTCTGCCGAAAGCGTTATGCTGTGAATCAAAAACACATTTCAGAAATCGATCTTTAAATCGGCAAGGTAGCAATTTTTAACCTTTTTTCTCAATAAAAAGATAGTAATTACTAAGAGTAAAATCCACATTTGTACATTATCTCCTCTGTATGGGAGTTCCCAATAGGAAATGACTCATTGCTTGTGAGATATCGTGGTAAAATAGAACAGCAAGTACATATATAAATACAACGACACCACACAAATACAAAGACAATGCAATTGTTTCAAAGAAATACAGAAAATAGAAAAACAGACCCAAAAATCTAGATCTGAGAAATCGTTGAAAGTTATCAACGAGTCAATCAAGTCAAAAGTTTTAAAAATTCAAACTCTAAAATACAGGGAAAAATCTGAGAAACCAACTGGAAGCAAAAATATGGTTAAAAGGCATATTATAAACAGTACAATTAGCAGCACAGACGGCTGTAAGTGAGACCTACAAAACAGATGTTATTGTTTTGCTTCCTCATTCAAATACCCAGCTATAAATACACCATACACCAGAGAAACAAGGTCAGATACATTCTAAGTCGGTAGAATAATAAAAATACCTCATGGGGTCGTGCTGTGACCCCAGTCACCACAACTGGGTGACCCAAATACTCGGTCCCACACTGAAAACAGCAGTATCAGTCCACATAGCAGATTAGACAAGAGAGAAATAATAAATCAACAGAAAAACTGCTTCTAGGAAAAAAAAAAAATACAAAAAAAAAAGACCTTTTTCTCATCTCTCTCATGGAGATCTGAGAAAGAAACACATTTGTTTCTCAGACCTGCCCCATTGCCCACACTTGCTAAAGAAATAGTGCTTGAGGTTAATCCTCTTTTCGAATGACTGAGGGGGGTTTTTAGTAAAATCTGCACAGCTCTAGAGTTCTTTGGGACCCAAAACAGAGCCCAAATCTTCTCCTGACTTGCCAAGGCTGTTTTTAGCCTAAAAGAGGAATAAAAAGGGATTTTAACAGCTGTCAGCAAAGTTACTCTAAACACTTTGCCTTGGCTGGGTACCAAAAGGTCATCACTCCATTCAAGGAAAATAAATCTCCTCAAATGGCAGCAAGAAATCTCTGCCTCTGCAGAGATTACTACAGGAGCAAGAGATTTGACCATCGCATTATGAGAAAAAATTGAACTGACCAATGGAAAATCAAAAGAGTTTCCACTGCTCTGTAATCGCAAGTGAAGCATGGGGGTGTCCAGCATCTCGTTTCTTCCCCCACAGCAAATCATGTTCAAGAAAACTCTATAAGTCCAAATCTTTTTTAAGACAAATATCAGCAAAATACAGAGGCAAATGGAGACCAAATAACCAGAATAATCGTAGTAAAAAGAATAATAATTAAAGGAAGAATCAGTGATAGACCTGGCACTCGCTGAAAAAACGACATTAGCAGCCTCCAGATCCGTTAAATTCATAATAGCAAAAGCATCTGTCTGGCGCACAATTGGAAAAATAGCTCCCAAACGATGCATCTTACAGAATAAATAAACACACATTATAGTGTTAAAAAGGCTGATCATAGTGGCAGTAATGCCCACCGGATGATGTTTAGGGAGATTCTGCAGATTTACCTTCAAGTTTTCCTAAATTTCTTTTACTTTTTGTTGCTTTTCCATCATGTCCTTTACCGCTGGTCTTAAGTCAATACCCTTATTTATTAAATCGTCTCCAAGGTGGCCTAAATGCTTTCTAATTTCCTCGGAGGAGGGTAGATTTAATTCCACTGGAGCATGAAAGATTTCTGCCCCAGAGATATTTAAAATATCGATTCCAAAAGAAGCAGCCATAGGCATATTAAAACCTGTTTTGATACTAATATGAGCAATTTCTGGCTCTTCGCAGTCAATTTGATTATTTTCCAAGACAACCTTATCGAATTTCAAAATACATCGGCAGGGTAAAGACACAACAAGAAACGGAGGGACTCTAATCTCCTTGTTATGACCCCCAGGGCACTCAAACCTCGCAGTATGGCCTGCCCCAACGATGACATGGCTGTCATTACCCACTGATAGGTGTGTCAGGGGCACTGGCACGTTGAGGAACGAGTGGTAGGGGCATAGTTCAAGGGCTGAAGTTACATTATCAAAGAAAAGGGACGATAAACATGACCAAAGTTTAATAGATCTCAAAATAATAGATTCTCTGCAAAACCTACCATAATCCAAGTTGACACATGCTTCCATAAATTCACTGTTTAGTTCCAAGTACTGGGTCTGATCCTTCGAGATGGCAAAATATTTTGAGGCAAACACCAGTTTAGTAAATCCAGAGGCATTGTGAGAATGGCTATGTAGGGGTAAAGGGATAAAAATGGGTCTAAAAAGAGAAAAAATTGATTTTCTAGGAGCCACAATGACCCCCAGAGAAATAAAAATTCGATCTCTGTCCACATGGAAATTTAGCAGCGAATCCCTGTCCAAAGTAGTTACCATGTGGTAACCTTCAGGCAAGGACCTCCGCAAGACTCTCCTAGCCCTGTCCAGACTCCTGTCCTCTACGAGATCCAACGACACATGCCCCTCTAATAAACCCTCGATCGCTGTCAGTACTTTCCTCACCGTTCCCACGTATTGGGCCTGGGCCACGATGTCAAGGGTGGTTGCAGAGAGGAAAGACAGCTTTCTGAAATTTAGGTGCATGAATCGTATGGCAGACAGGAGCTCTCCAGAGCTAGTATTAGCCACAGTACCAATAGTCGCTGTTAAATTTAAAATCAAATTGTCTACTTCCAGCAAATGTTCCAGAGAAAAATCCAAAAGCAAATTTGTATTCAGAACAAGTCCATTGATGACTTTATCTCTTGCCTCTTGTGTTTCCTCAATAGTTCCAACTCCTCCTGACATTATTCGCACAGCTTTGTTGAAGTCAGCTAATTCATCCTCAGTGGCCACACCAAAAAGTTTTCTTGCAACCTTTCCTACCCCAGGCAAGACAGATCGTTTTGTCCTTGCAGAGTAATCAGCCTTCAAAGTTTCCATAATAGAAGAAAACTTGAAAAATGTCCCATTTGCAATCCTATACAGACGATTTTGCATGTAATTAATTGCAACACAATCCTCCTCTTGTATTCCTAGTCTAACAGAATCGCAAAGGGAAGGCATAACAGGGTCTTCTACCCTAGGCAAGGGTAGGTCCAAAATCACTGACTTCTGTTGGCAATTGACCACGATGTCCTGCTCTTTGAACAGGAAAACACCCATGTTTTGTCGCAGCCTGTGTCCCGTAACAGACACAGTCGCCACGACCAGCAGGAAAAGCACACTGAAGTGAAGAAAAATCAGATCACTCTCTCAGACAATTGCAAAAAGCCAAAAACAAATGATAAAAACGTAAAGAAAAAGGGTTAACTAGAGTCAAATAGCTAACACCAAAGTCTATCTACTTGATTCAGTTAGACATTGGCTTCACACGATCCCCATTGTCTATGTGGGGAGTGGCAAAAGTTCTTAAGTTAGAAAATAAAATCTTAGTACAGAATAAATAATTTAAAGTTCCTAGAAATCATTTCTAGATCATTAGCATGGACGCTTAAATGAGTCGAACGACGAATTAGGTAACCAATTACAAGAGAAATCAAGATGAAAAGAAAAGAAAAAATATATCAGAGAGCAACTCCTACCTCCGTCTATCCATCTTGTATCTCCAGACCTTGAGTGATCGTGGTCTAGTCAGAGAAACCTTAGGGTAGTACCCATTACATTAACCCCTCCAGGGTGGATTGGTGCAGTACTAGGCCTGGCCACGTCCAGATTAAGTGTCAGGGGGGTTTCAATACAGCCCCCAACCCCTCATTGCTGGCTCAGTAGGTGACCCAGGCCCATTCCATCAAGGGAACACTAGGGTCTGTGGGGTGCACGAGAGGTTTGCAGCATGTGCGATGCCACGCCCCCCTGAGGGAAGGACTAAGCAACGCCCACGCCATGCGCATTCCTCTGCACTGAGGCTCACCCCACTCTAGCACCGGTACCTATGACTGTCCAAATCCTACCTTTAGTCCCTTCAGGGCGAGATTTCTCTGTACTGTACTATTCTGTACTAGAACAAATACAGATAAAAAATATCAACTTTAAAGATATAAAAAATTTCAAAGTTTTTCAAAAGTTCAAGAAAAACGCTCAAAATCGCACAAAAAATTTACTCCGAAACCCTTGCAATTGTCATAAAAATAGTCCGAAATTCACCAAGGAACAGAAACACTCATCATACTACAAAACAGAAGGGTTTTAAGCACAATATCTCCCCCAAATGACACCTCAGGCAAGCCAGATTATTCCAACAGGCAAGTGGGCACGCATGTTGCCATTTGAGATTCAGCAACAAAAACAATTTTCTTCCCTTCCAAGTTGCCAAGGGTTGGCAAACATTTGCAGCAAAATTAGCCGAAAACGATGCCAAGTGACCAAGCTGCAAAAGGTTTGCAGTATTTGGCAACCAAAAGGTCTCCAGAAAATAAATAAAAAATAAAATAAAGTCCCAAATCGCTCTGAAACAGAGCGTTTTCTTCCGAACTGGGAAATAAAAATAAAAAAAATAAAATGATCTGGGTTGCTGTTTCTCTAGGCAGTGCCTAAAGCATCACATTATTGCTAGACGTGGTGATACACGGTGTCTAGCAAGGGAGAGTATTATGCCCATACTCCCGACTGGGCGATAAATTAACGTTGAGCAGCCGGCTATTTATAGGTCTAGAGTTGAAAGCGCGGACGTCGGAGTGAACAGGTGTACGCGCTCAACACGCTAGCGCCTATGGGCGGGTGACAAGAGGTGTCCAGATTGACACTTTCCAGCTGGAAATATATTCACATAGGGAATGCTACTGCACACCGCATTGTTGCTTCTCCGAAGACGCTCGCCGGGCCCTGCTCGCTCCCGTGCCGTGAAAACCGCCACTCTATCAGTCGGCCGCTCTCCCGATGAAACAAAAGCTGCCTAGGCTTGCTTCTACCGATGGGCCATTCCCCAATAAGCCCTGGTATCCACACGCCCAGACTATGGCTAGAATAAAAACAAATAAATGAACTTATTTCCCCAACAATTTCTTGAGGAAATCTCGAGTATATTTCTTATTAACCAGTTTGAGGAATTGTACATGCACAGGTCGACTCAATATCTTGCCGCTGCTCAAGTTCTTCAGCTTTGCAATGAATTTTGATGGCCTTCTCACCACTAAATAAGGTCCAGAATACTGGCTCTGTATCTTAGCACTCAAACCTTTCTTGAAGAAATGAACTTTGGCATACACCACACAACCAGGTTCGATATTGTCCAAATGAATCTTTCTGTCATACCTTTGTTTCATATTAACATTTGATCTTTCAATGTTTCTTTCTACTAGCTGTGTCAATTTTTCCCTGTTCTCATCCGCGTCCAACAGATGTTCCAGAATTGGTTTGATCGTATCTTTCACATCTATCAGACATGCCTGAGAAGGAATTTGACATTCACGCCCATACACCAGTGTATAAGGGGCTATTCCAGCACTGAAACTATCTGTGGCATATAGAGCCATAACAATTCCTGGGACATATAGATCCCAGTTCTCAGCATTTGCCAAGCAGAAGGTACGCAGCCTCTCTCCCATCGATTTATTTTGTCTTTCAATGAGCCCATTTGAAGATGGCTTCCAGGGAGAGGAGAAAATCTGTTCTATTCCAAACTTTTTACAGAATAAGGTGAAATCCTTCCCTGTAAATGTCGTCCCGTTGTCGCTATAAATCTTACTTGGACAACCCACAGAACAGATCACTTTCTCAAAGAATTCATTCCTAAAACTTGCACTACTGATCGAATCAGTAGCCCAAGCAAATAAGAATTTTGTGGACATATCTATACAGGTTTGAATATAGCAATTTCCTGATTTGGTCTTAGTAATGGTACCGATAGAGTCAACCATAAAACATGAGAAGGGGCGTGGGGTGGGATCCCTAATCTCCATACGCAGGCGGATAGTCCTATTCATCTTCTTTGAACTTAGGCATTCGTGGCAAATTGAAACATATTTCTCCACATCTGCTACCATAGTTGGCCAGAAAAACCTGCTGGAGATCAAGTGAAGCATCTTAGTGATCCCCACATGTGCACCGACTACCCCATTATGGATCCTTTCTAGGAATTTATTAATCAGATCCTTGGGTATCACAATCTGGTACACCTGTGGTATCAGTCTATATCTCAGCTTCCCAGGAATTCGACACAGGAGGCCATTTCTCATAAAGAACTGTTCCTGGGACAGCAATATCCGCCTCGCTTCCTCATTTTCCTGAGGGAGCATTCCAGACTTAATATAGTTGATCATTGATCTACAGGCAGGATCAGACATCTGTCCTGAAATGAGATCTTTTACTCCCACAGCTTCACCTCCTGTCAATTCCTCAGAAAATAAATCACCCGACAGACGGGGGGTGGCTGATGCTATAGCCTTTCTTCTGTCGGCATTTTTACTGATCTTAGACCTAGAAAAATGTGGCAATTTACTGCTAACCCTAGCCTGTTTATTCTTTATTGCCCTTTGCTTCCTCTTCCTCTCCTGATCCCTTGATCTCTGGAGGGCCCTTTCCTTAGATCTGTCCGTATCCTGGCGTGTGGAGGATCTAGTTTCAATAGCCATAATGGCTTTCTCCCCACTCACTACAGGAATTCTAGGAGCTTCTTCCTCACATTCTTGGTCGATGACTGTGAGGTCCTCCTTCATGGAAATTATAGGAAGTGGCCTAAACATTCTTACAGGATAATTTTGTACCACATCTTCCGGTCTAAAATATTTAATGGCATGTACCTCAGAGAAAGCCACAGATTTACCATGACCCCTGCCCTGAGGCACGTGGCTCTCCTTCCCCTCAAGGCTGTAATCTCGCCTGCTGAGAATATCAGCAACCGTGTTCAGGGAGCCCTTGAGATAAAGGATAGTGTATTCAAAGTTACTGAAAAAATCGAGCCATCTAGCCATCCTACCAGTAAGATTTTTCTTGCTATTTAAAGCAAGCAATGCTTGGTGATCTGTGTATATGGAGAAGGGCCTCCCCCAGATATAACGTTTGAACTTTTCCATAGCAAACTTCAAACCAGCCAGTTCCCTGTCAGAACAGCTATAGTTTCTCTCACATTTCGTGAGGGCCCTTCCCGCGAATTCTATGGGTCTAAGAAACCCATTTTCATCCTTTTGATTTAAAGAACAGCCAAGGGAAAAATTACTTGCATCACTTGTGATAAAAAATTCCTTTGAATAATCTGGATGTGGTAGCAAGGCATTTTTACAAATGGACCTCTTGACGAGCTCAAAACTTCTCTCACTTTCAGGATTTTGGAATGAAATTTCTATAATAATTACACAGGCCACAGAAAGCCTTTACATCTTTGGCTTTCCTCGGTCTGGGGAAACTCCTGATAGCATCTACCTTACAATGCTCAGGTTGGAGACCTCGCCTGTTAATCACATAGCCTAAAAATGAAACCGATTCAAGACCAAAGAAACATTTTTCCTTCTTCAACCTAATGCCAGCTTTAACAAGAGTAGAAAACAAATTATCTATACTCAGGAGGTGCTCCTCCCAGCTATCTGAAGCCAAAATTATGTCATCAATATAGCAACTAACATTAGGTATCCCTTCCAAGATCCGAGTCATCATAGCGTTGAAGCTTTTAGGGCTTGTCTTCAAACCCATAGGCATACTCCTGTACTGGAATATACCGTCACACGTGGAAAAAGCTGTTATATGGCGATCTTCTTTTCTCAACTTACATTGATAAAAGCCATTATAACAATCGACCTTGGTAAAATACTTTCCACGCATTTCTCCAACTCTAGATATTACTTCATCAGCTCTTGGAAAGGGTATAGCCTGAGGTAAAACTTCCGTGTTGACAAAACGAAAGTCCACGACAAGCCTATGTTTGACATTTCCTGATCTCCTCAAACCTGGTTTCTCTACTAAAAAACATGGGCTAGAAAATAAAACCTTTACCATCTGTTTTTTCGATTATACCAGCATCTAGCTGTTCTTTCACTAGTTTTCTCAAAATCGTCGTCATTTGGGGATTCAACCTATAAGGCATTTTATTAACAGGTCTAAAATTTTCTTTTAGATCAATTCGATGTTCATAATTCTCCGCGTGTATTATTGGTACCCCCTCCTTGTGGAAAACCTGATCAAATCTTAGCAAAATATCAAGTAGCTGAGTCTGTTGCTCCCTCGTGAGTTTCTCTGACATTTGATATGAGCCCCCCACCGTCTGTATTTTGTCGGCCATGAGTGGCTCATATCCCTTATCACCCACAGCTGTCGACGCCTCAGTACTTGTCTGACACGTGCCTAGCTCGTTTATCACACTGTGGGGGCTTGCTCGAAGCAAAGGGAAGAAATCTTTCTCGTTCCTTACTCTAAAAAGGCCTAAAATATTTCCCTTTCTTACCTTACATTCGGTTTCTGACAGATTAGCAATGACAATCGGAATAGAATTGTTTTCATTGGCTCTTACCAGGCACCTTTTAGCAATAAAGGGAACAGGTCTACTCCTGTTCAAATTTTCTGTTATTCCTACCTTCCCCTTGAGATTTTGCAAGCCAGAAATACGAATAGAAAAAACATTCTCAGCCCTTGGTTTCAACACAATGTCTCTGTCTGTTCTTAACACAAATAAACCTTGGTTGGGATCACCAAACCTGATGTTTGCCTTGTACCTGTCAAGGAAATCGACACCAATAATCATAGCCCTTCTCAGGCCAGGAACAACATGCAACCATTCGACATAAGTTTCACCTCCTATTTCAAATACAGCTCTGATAGCCTTTCTGGCTATTTTATAGTCACCATTTGCCATGTACAGCTTTAAATACGTTTCAGCTACAATAAACTTTGGATTATCCTTGATAATAGCATTACTGAACTCTGATCCGACACAAAAGACACTGGCCCCAGTGTCTACAAGGGTAGGAACAATATATTTTCCCACCTTAACCTCTACTCTGGCATCTGACAATTTTACCACATTGAAAATTCTTCCCCTAGTTCTAGAAAAGGAAGTTAGTTCCAACATGGTGTACATGATCTTATTTTTATTGCTGGGATTTGAATAATTTGAGGAATTTGTCTCACTTACCCCTAGTTTTGCTCTGGGTAGTAATGGTACAGTTGCTCTTGTGGAACTTCTGGACAGGTCAGGAAGGCTTCCTGACCTTCTCCCCCGTTTTTTGAATCGATTTGTTCACCATTGTTCACTATTTCTCCTGAGACTTCATTTACATGAAAGGCCTGTCCTCTACCGTTCTCCTGGCTCTGGCTCCTGGGTTGACTCCTGTCTTTGGAGCCAAATCTCACATTATTTTGTGGCCATGGAGAATTGTTCCAGCCTCTTCTGTCTTGGCTGCCACTTCTGTTTGGAGGAAATCCTCTCTTTTCCTGGCTTTGCGACCTTGGCTGGCCAGAAAAATTATTGTTATATTGTTGATAAGATGATGAAGGAGCATAATATGGTTGCTGGCTGGGAGGCTGGAAATTTCCTCTCTCTCTGCTCCTACCCCTATAGTTTTGCTGATTTTGGTAGGGATAAGGATTGTTATTGGGACGGTAGTTGGGGTTGTAATTGTAGTTGGGGTTGTAGCTGTAGTTGGGGTTGTGGCTGTAGTTGGGGTTGTAGTTAGGGTTTGTGTTCTGATGGTAATTAGGGTTAGGGTTGAATTGCCTATCCCTGCTCCTCCCCTGTTGGAATCTATTTCCACTGGCACTTCTCTGATTTCCGTTCAGATATTTGTCTCTCCTGGACCTATCATCCTGCCTGCCTATGTGTGCTACCTCTGGCACCTTCTCAGCCACCTCCTTTTTCTCTGCTCTTGCCCCAATTACTGCTTCGAATTTTGCAGCAGAATCGGTAACAGCTGTTACCGTTTTAGGGTTTTCTGCTGCAACACACACCCTAATATCCTCCCTCAGCTTGCCCAGGAGGATATTTGCTCTTTCCCTTTCGGGGAGGCCTGATCTAGACAACAATTGGCTCATAATTTTACAAAAAGCCTTAGTGTCTTGACCCTCTGACTGAGTTCTGAAGGGATAGTCCTTCATTCTCTCATCCAGTGTTAGGTCTGCAAATTTGTCTAAAAAGTCCCTTTTGAATGTAGGGTATGGAACTCTAGTTCCATATTGTTTGGTAAAACTATTGTAGAAAACAAGGGCCTCATCCGAAATATAGGGTTTTATGCCCACTACCCACATTTCCTGTGGGAGCCCACTCCTCTCTGCAAATTCCTCGAATTCCTCCATGAAGAATTTGCAACTGTATAAGACAGTTGGTTCCTTAAGAATTTGGGGTGCTTTTAGAAATTTTTTCATGACATGGTCACTTGTACCATTATTGAAACTACCCTTATTCCTCCTCTCAGACTGACTATCCATGAAACTTTTCATGAAGTCAAAGGTATCCACTCGCATCTGTTTCATTTCCTGGAGCATAGCCAGCATTGGATCCTGCTGAGAGACAAAAGGTTTCACCTCTTGTGGGGAAGTTTGGTAATTTTGCTGAAAAGTAAAAGGCTTCACCTCTTGAGGAGAATTTAGGAAATTTTGCCTATTCTGGGGGTCGTTGAATACATTTAGAGGAGAGTAAGCGCCCTGCTGGAAATGCTGGCCATTTGGGATAGAATTTTGCATATGTATGTTTTGTTGCTGAGCCAATTGTTGCTGGTTGGGAGACAAGGGTGAACTTTGTGACTGGTTTGCGGTATAAGGTTGATAGTTAGGCTGAATATTTACCAGAGGCACCGATGCAGGATCGAAACCAGGATTAGATTGAGCAAATACCTGACTTTGGTGGTTCGTTCTAAGCTGGTTAGGGTTAGGTACCCTCAGAGGAGAAATTCCCGATGGTTGAAGAATAGGGACTTGTTGAATGACAGGCTTCTGCGTAGGGAACCGCTGTTGAGGAGCTCCTCCAGGGTGGAAGAAAGAGCCCATCTCGCTCATCCTGCTGCCGGCACGCTTGGGCGCAACAGGCGGGCCCACCGACCTCTCTCGTGTTGCCGGCGGCCTCCCCTCAGCGGCTTGGCCGGTACCGAATAAGCTTCGGTTCACCTCCGGCCGACCCAAGATCCTGTCGACGTCGCCCTCCTCGAGATATATACACCATCATCACAGTAGCCTTTTGGAGGCGAGATTCCAGTCACTGGAGTTGGAGGTAGAGGAAATTCCTCTTCCTCCTGATTGTACATGTTAACACTTAAATGTCCACCCTTCCTGGGGGTATTTATGACCGATTTGAAATCTGGTTCTGAATCGTCAGAATCAAAGAGATCTGACGAAAAATCCGAATCTTCTCTTACTCTACCAAACACCTCTGCTTGCCTGGTTTCCTGACTCTCATGTGTCCTCGTGTCTATGAAAGATGTAAAATAGTCAACTCCCTCCTTGAGCCTTTGTAGTTTTGATTTCTTCTCCATAAATAATCCAAAAACGAAAACATAAGTAGTTCTATAGAGTTGGTTGATGTTAAAGCACTGTAGAAAAAATTTTGCTCGAATTCGCCACCAGTATTATATAGTCGAGATCGTGTATACTTCTATAATCTAATGTTGAATAGGAGATAAGGAGAAAGGATGACCAGACACGTACAGATTCCGTTACCAACTGATTGTATATTTTATTAGACATCAACCCTCACAGGAGCAGCTCACGTGCTACTCCTGGAGGTGGGAGGGGCTCTATTCATGATAGGCCCAAGGCAATATGACAGGCAGGTGTGAGTCATGGAGGGAGGGGCTAGGATGATCTTGGCTGTATAGCATCACCAAACAGCAATGCCAAATATACTGGAATTTACCTAATATTGACCAAATTACAGCCTAATTTAGCAGAATATACTAAATGTGTACAGATGCCAATTGTACATTTTCTGAACATCTGACCCATGTCTCCTTTTGTATGGGTGGAAAAGGACTGTACCAGGGATGACATCAATGGAAAAGATGACCAAATCTTGACATAGGTGTCAGAGCAGCCAGACATGGCTTTTCATGTAAAGTAAATAGGACATACCATAGGAGAAATAGGAAAAAGGTGCAGTGACATTCTTTTCTGTGGGGAATATCTAAGGGAAATAGTGGAAAAGGAGGCTGACATGAAAAAATCGCCACTGACATGGAACTTTTTGTTCTGGAAATAGTCAAATCTGCCCGGAAATAGGAAGTTAGAAGTTGGAAAAGAATTTGTAATTTGAGAAATAGCTTGTACCACAGAGGAAAAGTCTGTATGGATGTCATCATTGGTACATATGTCTACTTTGGGACGCAACAGACAGTTAGTTAGAGGACAGGACCAGAAATTGGTTTGGCTGTAACAAGGAAGTTCTATTGTATACATCTGCCACGCTCACTTGTACATCTACAGTCCTTGCATTTCTTTTGCAATATTGGACATATATATTCCATGAATATTATATAATTATTCTGCTGTTTGCTGAGTGTTTCTCCTGACCATTTAGATTGTGGACATTATCAAAACCTCTTGTTGATTATCATTGATAAGAATAGATCACAATACTAGTCTGTTTGAGCAGAGGTATCCCCATACTTTCAAAATTGGAGCATTTTAGTACATCACTTATTTAGTTAAATATTTAACTAGCAAATACCCGTGCTACGCACAGGATTTGCTAGTGGGACAGTGGGGCCCACATCCTCATCTCTCCTTGTTCCCTCTCCCACTATCTTTCTCTTTCAAGTTGTTTCTATAACTTAGTATCTTCATACCACAAAAAATGGAACCCTGTTTAGATGCTTTTTTTGGTCACTGTTCAGTGTTGTGCTGTTGTTGTGTTGCCTGTCCCTGTCCCTGTCCCAATCCCTCTCCCGTTCCATTTTTCATTGTGAGGTAATTAGTGGGCGGGTTTCCCCCGCTTGACTTCAAAAACCATCTCAAACAATAGTTTATGAACTGATTCAACTCTGCACGGGATTTGCTAGTGGGACAGTGGGGCCCACATCTTCCCACTCTCCGTGTTCCCTCTCCAACCATCTTTCTCTTTCAAGTTATCTCTGTAAGTTAGTATCTGTATTAACATTCATACCTCAAATGGAACCGTTGTATTGTTGTTGCCTTCCATTCCCGCTCTTCCCCCCCCCTGCCCTCCCCATCCCCCCACCCTTCCCCCTCCCCCGCTCTTCCCCCTCCCCCTGCCCTTCCCCCTGCCCTCGCCCTTCCCCCTCCCCCCGCCCTCCCTCCCCCTCCCCCGGCAAGTTCTGATCAGTAAATTTAGCATAGATATCAGACATTGTCGATGCTTTCTTTATGGTACATTGCCGAGCTTTTCGGTCATTTAGACATTGGATTTTGCCATCGTATATGGTATTCCATAATATATCCACTCCCGTCCTGTATTGAAGCAACGATGACTTCATGCTTTGGGTGACCCAGAAACCTGGTGATGGGGCACTGATTTCAGGCAGTGCTGGGGACCCTGGATAGGGGTGCTCAATGTAAACCCATTTCTAACCCCTTTCCAACCCTAATTTGTTAATGAAACATAGTGGAATGGCTCGGCACCATTTTTGGACATATGAATGCATGTGAAATGTTATGGAGATCTGGCCAGCGGTTTCAGAGAAGATAGCAGTTTAATACTCAAAACCCTTATTTTATTAATATAGAGATTCACTCGACTATTTAGATTAAACTACGGGCTTTACTATTACACAGGTGGTGTATTTCAAATTTTGTTTATTTTGGTCAATTTTTCTTGTTTATTCCTATGGGACTTGGGGTTTTCTTTTGCAAATGAACATAACAGGTAAAGACAGAAACAGGTAGTTACTTAATGTAATTGAAGAAAAGCATGCATGCTCATAGACCACATTTTCTCATTTTTATTAACCATTAACCAATGTTCTTATTATTGAAAACACAACCAAAATCTTCTCATTGCTGCTCTCAGCTATACATTTAACCTTGACTAATTGGCGACCGTCTCAGCTGAAAGCCGCTAGGCAAAACTGAGTACCATGCCCCCTTTCTATAGGAATGGCCTACTTACCTATGAGATTTGGCTATAAAACCCCTACAGCCTAAAAACACCATGTGAACGTGCTTGTTATATCCTGCAACACATAGCAATAGTATTTTAGCATCTAAAACAAATAGGTCTTGCATACCTCCGGTAATTTACTAAATAAGGCCGACCAAACCCTACAGTAACATTATTCCAATGGATGTAAACATAAACAACCATTTCTTATGTTACAACTGATTATATAGATCTTTGGAATTATCAACACTTTGTCATTTTTATAATTGGTTATATTCACGCCAAATATGACAATGCTGGTGTCATAGTTGCTTGTATTCCAGAAGCACTGAATTGTCAGCGAGATTGTCTGTATGGACCCGCCATATTTTTGTTGCAGTGTTTGAAAGGTTGAATCAAAATGAACTGGCTTATTAGGGCTATAAATAAAGCAAAACCATATTCTGAAATGGGGCTTTTCAATAATTCTATTCTGGATTATGTCCTTTGAATATATGCGCGGCAACATTGCAGCAAATTTTGCAAATCGGCAATGGCGTATTATTGCCGGGCTGGCTCACTGATGCAATAATGATACGTAATTTGTTCAACGTTGTTCAATTTGATACGTTGTTAGTTGTGCGAATTGCTTTTCTGTGTCCTTCACAACCATTTTTTCCTCATTGAGAAATGTGGTCCAAGATTGACTTTGAAGGGCTAATGGAAGATGTTTGAATGGTTTAACTTGTACTGATAATAATAATAATATCAGGATGGTATAAGATAGACACAATACCCAATAAGACACTGAGAGATAAAGTTTTTTTGTTGTTGTTTATTTATTCACAACCATACATGTTTCGGGTTGTCTCCTTCTTCAGTGGTGTATAATAATAATAACAATGATAGATTTTTATTTCCATATCATATTTACAACAATTGTCATACAATGTAGGATGAAAAGAGAGAAACCTATGGAAAGAGGAATAATCTCTGTGACGGTCACAGTTCTGCTGAATATACCTTAAATTCTAATTTGCTTCACTATGTAGTAAAAGATTATCTTCTAACTTTGGATCTATATAAGGTACGAATATGAAAAAAGAGAATTATCAAAAAAACTAGTAGAATTTATTCATTCAAGCTTCTGTGACTATTATTCATTTTTCTGAAAAATATCAAGAAACTTTAGAGCCTCATCCACATGTGCAAATAATTATCCACCATTATGTCCACTTACTTGATTGCTAACACCATCTCCATAGTGTTATTTACCTAATTATTTATTCATTTATTCATTTGAAGACCTTGTTACTTAACTAGCCCATACATCATCCATTAAGTATACCATACGGTCAATTTAATAGACACATGGAACTCCATCTTAAATATAGCGTTTTATGGAGTCAGTGGGAATTGGGTGAGTGTGGGAATTCAGAAAGAACTACTTGCTCTCTTTAAATGCAACACACATGAGAGAATAAGCAAACAACACACATAAAGGCACCACACGAAGGAGGTTCAGATATTCCCAGTGCCCACATTGACTGATAATGAGGATATCTCACATCCAGATGATAAGACTAATACAGGGGGTATAGTTTATTTTAAAATTGTGATCTCACAATAACATGTGCACTTTGCACTATTCGCAATATGCCCCAATGCTGACAAAATAAACTGATCTGACTAATAACACTACTTTCTATGGAGGCCTATACAAATACAAATCCTATACCAATACAAAATTGAGAAGTGTAAATTAACATAGATCTCAATGGGAGTTCCATAGGATCGTATGTAAACTAAGAATTGTGATGTGAGAATCAACATAGATTTCTATTGAGTTCTATGTTAAATATCTTAAATATTTTAAATAGATCTGATGGTTGTATAATCATTGTGTTCACAATTAATGCTTCTCCAGAGCCTGAAAAGTCATATAGTGCTGTAAATGTCCAATCACTGACATCACCTTCTTCAGCCCTCACCACCCTTTCAAGGTCAGGAAAGGAATCCAATCACTTCCTCCCCCTCCAACCATAAACACATTAAACCAAACCCTCTAGCTTGTTTAAGATCTCTCAAGAGAACACCAGGGAAATGAGGAAGACCAGGATTTCTCCCACATCCACTGTCAAGGCATATCCCATGCAACATACTCTGCATAATAAAATGTGTTGAGAAAAAGGTTTGTAATCAATATCTATGAGAACGGTAAAAGGCATTGAAACAACTGATATTATATTTTCAATCTAAAAGTTCATACTGTTGTTGAAGATAGCATCACTTTTGTTTGAGCTTATTGAATTCCTCCCATATGCTGGTCCAGGTTGTTGTGGGAGTTGCAGTACAATAATAACATAGCTTAGCATTGTGCCGACCATCTGAAAAATAACAAAAATTCATAATTATCATATTCAGCTCCTGCCCAGTTCTTACAACAAATCACATCAATATCAAATATGCAGACTTATTTTCTTGGAACGTTCAGGTTACAATTGACAGATAACCCCAAATCACTTTGTCAACCTTGACCAGGAATAAGAAAAAGTTGTGAATCAAAATCACATCAAGGTTATAGAATAAACATAGTGACACCTGAAAACTATGCACCAAATTCCTAAACATACATCAAATGAATTGAATGATACACCAAACAGTGCACCAACAACCCCTCAATTTTGGTCATTAACCTTAGGATAGAACAATATTGTATTGTACCCAGGTATGTGCCTGCCCCCTACAAATCTGGGAAGCCAAATGCAAACTGAATGTTTCCTGGTCTGGCACAGCACTAAAAAAACTGTGACCATCCAATATGTTTAGGGGTAACTCTGGACCGCTGCCTCTCCTTCAAGACGCATGTTGAGAAGACAAAAGTCAGTGGAAGGAACATCATCAGTTAACTTACTGGAGCAAGCTCGGGTGCCAGACCAATCAACAGCTTTAGCCCTGTGCTACTCAACTGCTGAATATGCTTGTCCAGTATGGGAAAGAACTGTCCATGCTAAAAAAGTTGACCCAGAATAGAACCATGGGAAAGGGGGGTTGCTAACCTCCCAATATCAATATCCATGACGATGAGTGCTATAGATGACCTGCCACCTGGTGCCGACCAAAAGTGGGCTGAATGAAAATGCCTCAACAAACTAAGAACAGGAGTTGGTTGTTCTTAAGTGACCCTGAAGAAATGGGGATACCAGGAAGACGAGAAGGATGTGACCTGTGCATGTGGCATGGGACCCCAGACAATGAAACATCTCCTGGAATGTCCCCTGCTTGAGCAGGAGTGCCAGACTGAGGACCCAGCCTTCTTCAACCACAGGGCCAGGGAGGGTTTACGCCTATGGTCTAAACATGGTATATGAATTGTATACAAACACAAGAAGAAGACCTCAGGATTATACACCGAACAGTGCACCAAGAGCCGCTCAATTTCTCCAGGTATATTTTCATAATCAATGTAACCAATGTTGGACATATTTGCTGAAACTAGATAAAACAAAAGAACCAAAGATATCACATCTTTTAATCATTTATAAAGTGAGAAATGGTGTTTGTTTCACTTACTGTAGCCAATGATGTCCTGGTTATGGTGAAGATCTTCCCCACTGTGAACCCCACTTCTGATCTTAGTAGTTTGATGGAAAAGCTATTTAGCTGAAAGAAAACAGGAATATTGTTTGAGAAAAACGTTTTATATATCATTTTAAAAGAGTGCAGTAGCCATCTTTAAATAACAGGAAGGCACATAGTTTCCCATTTTATTTCTGTATGTTGAATTGTAGTTTAGACATTATTTGTGTCTTTCATTTGGGCTACTATGAAAACTGCTGGTGGTGGCTATTCTGAAGCTGTGACTCTTTCAAATTGACTGAATGGTACCCACTTACTAACAGAGATCTGAGGGTTTACATTTAGAGGGTAGGGCAGCGATTAGGTTGTTTTATGCCCTATTCAGGCACTATACTTTTGTATATTTTGATCCTACCATTTATCCAGTAAATTTGTTTTGATTACCTGAGAATTCATAGAAAATGGAAGGGTGGACTGTCTGGATTGGGTGCAGAATTGATGTATAAGAAAACATATACTAGCTGTTGAGGTTTACCATACTAAATATTAATGGGTATTGTATAAATCCCTCTTGGAAAACAATCTGTTTCCCCAAAATGAGCCCGGGTCCATGTTGAAGCTGAAAATATCTCAGATGTATAAATGCACATTTGGATATCTATCCAAGTGTTGCTTTTCTTAGAAACAATGTATTTTCTGTGCTGATAACTATGTCTAACTATGTCTAACAATCCGAAAGTGTATGGATGTGATAAGATGTCTTATGTGGTTTACTCTGTATTTTGTGATTCTCTGAGCAAGTCCCGCATTGGTGAATACAAAAGGGTTGCTATAGTACTGTTACGCACTGTATGCAATGTGTGTGTGGGCGTCAACGGACAGATTAGTGATCATTGGCTCTGATTGTCCCAAATTATAGTCAGGACACTTCACCATGGTACCCAGTCGTTGAAGTTTGGTCAAAGCATCCTACTGTCAAAGCGTCCTGTGCCTAGTTGATTCATCCTGCCTTAAGCTATAGTCAAAGCATTCTAAGTGATATAGTTTATAGTGTATAACTATTATTTCATTGCATAAGGCATATATGGGCTAGATTTTCAGAAAATGTACAATTGGCAGATCTACACATGTAGGAAAAGTGGATTGTACTTTTACCCCTAGGGGGATTTGAAGGTGAGTACATTTTGTTAAAATGATTGATGGTGGCCATTTTGTATTTTAGGCTCTCATGGAATCCATAGCAATTTCCCAAGAAGAATCCCCGCTCAATCTTTTTTCTTTAGCCATCATAGATGACAAATCCACTGAGAAACGAATCTTCACTCTCAATGAAGACATAACTTCTCCAAATGACCCAACTATCTCCCCTTCCGCCTTGCCACATTCCTATAAAACACTATACCTAACTACCAACAGCTAATCTGTCCTCAATTTTCTATGCCTCAATCCTAAGCTTGTTCCACCCAATTTGGCATTTGAATGCAGTAGAATTTTGAATCTCTGAGTTCTTTTGGCTATTATCTTGAGATTTCTCCAACCCCCTGAATTGTTTCTGGTTGTGAGTTTTCTATTGACTCAATGATCTGCTCTCTGCCTGACTTTTAGCTTGGTGGTTTTTAGCCTAGCCCCAAGAATGCCAATTCTGAGAACGGATTCTTGTTGAATAATTGTAATATATTAGGAAAAGAAGCTTTTGGGGAATCAAGGCTAATGTCAGTAGACAATATCAGCGTGGGGAACTATAGCCTAGGAACCCTTGATTTCCTGGACTAAGTGGACAATGGTTTGAAAGGCCAACTCACTCGCAGAAACTGCTTTCTGGTGAAGGGTAGCTCTAATGATAATGACTCTATGATGTCTGGGGTCTTCTGGGCCTGCAAGTGTAATTAAATACTGTTAATCAATGACTGGCCTTCACAGGGAATGTCCCAGGTACAATATCAATTCATTAAGGACTGGAAGAAGTAAAGAAAAGTTTAACTATCTACAAAATTTGTTTTATATGAATAATATATAATTATTTAATGTGTTTTACAACTTGGAGCATTAGATAACAATTTTACAAAGAGATCTTGTAGGGGAAAAATATCAATTTTGTGAGTTTTTTTCCTCAAACACATGTATTTGCCTCGGGAATGACTTGGGAAATCCTCACCTCAGCATGGACGTTGGTAGCAGAAACTAATATGATGCTTGCTACTAATTGAAAGCAGAGAAAAAAAGGAAAAGATACATAAACCACCGAGTGAGTTTGCTCGAAAAAAGACTTTTTCAAATATTGTAGAATCCTCATTAGGACATTGAATACAATATGCATGAAGTACCATGTGAAAAGACTATCGATGTCCTCCAGTAAGGAACACAGAAACCGATGCATTTTGATAGATTTATCCAGCTCCTCACATGTCAGTGAGGCAGATTCCTCAAGCTGTTTATGCAAAATCTTAAATGCAGAGAGAATCTCCAGAATTACAGCAAGCACCAACCCAGAATATACCCAAACACTAGAATAGGCAAAAGTAAATGTGCAAACCCTAATAGTCTTCTCAACTGGCTTAAACTCATATAATAGGACGGAATAAACCACACTTAAACCTATGCTGAAGAGAACACAAACACAACTTGTAAGAATCTGAATTCTCAACTCTGATCTGCTTTCTAAGATTTTCCCCTTTTGAAACACTTTATCCCAAAGTTTCCGACGGAAAATAAGTTGTAAGATGCAGATGCATCTAAACAATGCACTTGAGACATACAATTGCATTGCAATATTACGATACAGAGTAAATTCATATGCAATATATCCATATACAGGCCACACCAAAGTGAAGATTGCAATAGCAAAACTATACATAAATAAACAGTAGTACACAACCTTATATTTCACCTGCTGCATGCTAGGGACATAAAGGCCTAAGAGAGTAGCCAAAAAGAAAAGTGGTTTAAGTTTGCAATACATTATGACCTGATTGTTGGTATGTGACTCCTCTATGTTGGATAATGGGGGATCACAATTGCAAATGACATGACTCAACAAAACTGTTCTCTTAAATGAAACTGCCGTGAAAATTTGCAATTCATAAAACAGGTATTTTGTTTGAACACCCATTGCCTGAATACACAATGATAGATCAATATTATTGAACAGGTTCCATTATTATAAAATTTGCTTTTTTGCTCTGTCTACAATTCAATGTCTTGCTATTTGCACTCAATGGGTTTTATTTGCACTAATGATGTATTGCACCTGTACCTGTCCCATGCTGGGTTCATATCAAGTGTGTTGTTTGTGATGTATCCCAGACAACTAGTCTAAATAACACTAAATAACACAAAGGTTCGTTTCCACAAGGCAAACTTAAATAAATAAATCCAGTATATTAGCTGCACTTCAGGAGAATTCATGAGCCTATTTTAAATAAATGGAAATATCTTATGGCTTATAATATAAATTATATTTAAATTATACTTATTATATTTAAATCATACTGATAAGAACATTAGATGTTGATTTCTGAATAATATTAAAATTTGTAATCTTAGAAAACAAAGCTTTTACATCTATCTAACACAGAGACAGTCACACTTGAATATAATGACACAAGTCATTGTTGAATTAGAAATACAAAAACTGAAAAAGTGAACATAGATTAATTATGACTTGTTTACTGTAACTGTTTGCTTTTAATAACATGATTTTCCAATTTAATTTACTATGTATTTGCCGTCTTTAACAGAATATCTTCATATAATATGTAAATATATGGGTAGTTAGCTTCACCTACACTTTGTTCATAATCATATCTTGATTTGAATCATTGTATCAAACAAATAACCTACTAGGGCATTAAACAGCAAGTGATCTTTCTTACATCTAGTCAACGCTTTGTCCCTAATTAAGTCTACATTTTCTGAAATGCCACATTATTCTTAAATGACTTGTCACCATCTTCATTGACAAATTTAATATTTATATAAGAATTTAATATATTACAATAAAATGATATTTTTCTCAATTTGAAAATTCAATCAAACTATTAATATCTTTCAATATACAAAATTGTATCATATAACTATGTATAACACAATGGAATCAAGAGAAGATTTGTTATGATGAAAAAAGCTGGCATTAACAACATAAAGAACTATCGACGATATAGGGAATAAATTCATCGACAAGTGGTAACAAACTCTGAGCTCGCCTTGTAAGTGTGAAATGGTCATTTCAGGTTAGGTTTTGTAAAATTAATAAGATCTCCCCTCCATTTCTAGCCCCCCAAGCTCAAAACAATGCCACGGTTGAACATTTTTCCGATCAACCATTGATGTATGGAGTATTATGTCTTGTATATGTTGTACTGTGTATTTTGTATTTGAACATTATGAAGTGTTAGGCTCCCCTAGCACATATTGTTCATGTTGTACTGTGTATTTTGTATCGAATATTATGAAGTGTTAGGCTCTTCTAGCACATATCTAGCACATATATGTATTACACTGTTGTTAACAATCAATTAATACTGTTTATCCACATGAAACAGTAATTTTCCGTAACAAAACACACTACCCCAATCACTCACCCAATGACTTACACAATCACACAATCATCTAATCACTCACCCACCCAATCACTCATTCACCCAATCACTCACTCACCAGATCACTTACTCACCGAAACAGACACTCGCCCAATTACTCACTGACCCAATCACTCACCCACCCAATCACACACTCACTCACCGAATCACACACTCACCCAATCCATCACTGACCCAATCATTCACCCACCCAATCACTCACTCACCCAATGACACACTCACCCAATCCATCACTCACCAAATCACTCACTCACTCATTCAACTACTCACCGAATCTCTCACTCACCCAAAAACTTAGCCACCGAATCACTCACTCACCGAATCACTCACTCACCCAATCACTCACTCACTCATTCACCCACTCAGCAAATCACCCACTCACCCATTCACCCAATCACCCACTCACCCAATTAATCACTCACCCAATTAATCACTCACCCAATTAATCACTCACCCAATTAATCAATCACCCAATCACCCACTTACCCAATCACCCACTCACCCAATCACCCACTCACCCAATCACTCACTCACCAAATCACTCACTCACCCAATTACTTACTCACCCAATCACTCACTCACTCACTCGTTCACTTACTCACTCATTCACTCACCCAATCACTCACTCACCCAATCATTCCCTCACACAATCCCTCACTCACCCAATCACTCACTCACCCAATCACTCACTCACCCAATCACTCACGCACCCAATTACTCACTTACCCAACTACTCATTCACCCAATAACTGGCAATGTATGGCCCATCAGGCCGCATTTTTCTATCCATGAGTTAAGCCAACAATATAGTCAATGATTGTGCAATATTAATGCACACTAAAATGAGAAGAGAAATGTACTCATTGTTTGTTTGTGCTTACAGAATATTGGGATCAGCTAAAAATATGGGAACAGTTTTGTGAAAAGAATATTTTTCTTGCATTGTTTTACCCATTGGACTGTAGAATGGAAAATGTAATGACTGAAAAAAGGGATAAGAATATTGTATTGTGGTAAATAAAATGAGACAATAGCTTGGGTTGTGGTAGACAGTAGCATTGCATGGTGGCATCCATAATAATGATAGGGGCATGGCTATATATAGCCCAGTAACACAAGGGGAAAGGGCTTCAGACAGTGTTTTGTTCCCAATCTGAAAGGATATATATGTGAAATAGGAAAAATCCAAAATATCCATGACTTTTCTTTTTGGAATATTCTTTTCCTTTTTGCCAATTTCCTTTTCCTTTTTGGAATATCCTTTTCCTTCCCCACCCCCTTCCATCTTCCCCCTCCCCCTTCCATCTTCCCCCTCCCCTTCCCTATAAAGGAAAGGAGCACTAAACTATAGGTACCACAAAGGCAAGTGGCTATATATAGCGAAATCAGTGATGCATGCAAGGATAGCTGGTGGGCCCACACTCACAGCTAGTAGATAATGTTATGTAACACTGAGCCACTACTCATGTGGGTTAGATGTTCAGAAAATGTACAATTGATCTTCACCAATCCTCTCAAATAACCAAAATTTCAGACCAAAATAAAGTTCAAAATACAGTTCAACCTAACCAAACAGCAATGCCAAATATACTGGAATTCACTTAATATTGACCAAATTACAGCCTAATTTAGCAGAATATACTAAATGTGTACAGCTGCCAATTGTACATTTTCTGAAAATCTGACCCATGTCTCCTTTTGTATGGGTGGAAAAGGACTGTACCAGGGATGACATCGATGGAAAAGATGACCAAATCTTGACATAGGTGTCAGTGGTTTGTTCTGGAAATAGTAAAATCTGCCCGGAAATATGAAGTTAGAAGTTGGAAAAGAATTTGTAATTTGAGAAATAGCTTGTACCACAGAGGAAAAGTCTGTATAGATGTCATCATTGGTACATATGTCTACTTTGGGTCGCAACAGACAGTTAGTTAAAGGACAGGACCAGAAATCGGTTTGGCTGTAACAAGGAAGTTCTATTGTATACATCTGCCACACTCACTTGTACATCTACAGTCCTTGCATTTCTTTCGCAATATTGGACATATATATTGCATGAATATTATATAATTATTCTGCTGTTTGCTGAGTGTTTCTCCTGACCAATTAGATTGTGGACATTATCAATACCTCTCGTTGATTATCATTGATAAGAATAGATCACAATACTAGTCTGTTTGAGCAGAGGTATCCCCATACTTTCACAATTGGAGCATTTTAGTACATCACTTATTTAGTAAAATATTTAACTAGCAAATACGTGTGCTACGCACAGGATTTGCTAGTGGGACAGTGGGGCCCACATCCTCATCTCTCCTTGTTCCCTCTCCCACTATCTTTCTCTTTCAAGGTGTCTCTATAACTTAGTATCTTCATACCACAAATGGAACCCTGTTTAGATGCTTTTTTTGGTCACTGTTCAGTGTTGTGCTGTTGTTGTGTTGCCTGTCCCTGTCCCTGTCCCAATCCCTCTCCCGTTCCATCTTTTTTATTGTGAGGTAATTAGTGGGCGGGTTCCCCCCGCTCGACTTCAAAAACCATCACAAACAATAGTTTATGAACTGATTCAACTCTGCACGGGATTTGCTAGTGGGAGAGTGGGGCCCACATCTTCCCACTCTCCGTGTTCCCTCTCCAACCATCTTTCTCTTTCAAGTTATCTCTGTAAGTTAGTATCTGTATTAACATTCATACCTCAAATGGAACCGTTGTATTGTTGTTGCCTTCCATTCCCGCTCTTCCCCCCCCCTGCCCTCCCCATCCCCCCACCTTTCCCCCTCCCCCGCTCTTCCCCCTCCCCCTGCCCTTCCCCCTGCCCTCGCCCTTCCCCCTCCCCCGCCCTCCCTCCCCCTCCCCGCCCTCCCCCCGCAAGTTCCGATCGGTAAATTTAGCATAGATATCAGACATTTAGCATAGATATCAGACATTTCTTTATGGTACATTGCCGAGCTTTTCGGTCATTTAGACATTAGATTTTGCCATCGTATATGGTATTCCATAATATATCCACTCCCGTCCTGTAGTGAAGCAACAATGACTTCATGCTTTGGGTGACCCAGAAACCTGGTGATGGGGCACTGATAGGTTTGTTTTCAGGCAGTGCTGGGGGCCCTGGATGGGGGTGCTCAATGTAAACCCATTTCTAACCCCTTTCCAACCCTAATTTGTTAATGAAACATAGTGGAATGGCTCAGCACCATTTTTGGACATATGAATGCATGTGAAATGTTATGGAGATCTGGCCAGCGGTTTCAGAGAAGATAGCGGTTTAAGGCTCGAAACCCTTATTTTATTAATATAGAGATTCACTCGACTATTTAGATTAAACTACGGGCTTTACTATTACAGGGGTGGTGTATTTCACATTTTGTTTATTTTGGTCAATTTTTCTTGTTTATTCCTATGGGATTTGGGGTTTTCTTTTGCAAATGAACATAACAGGTAAAGACAGAAACAGGTAGTTACTTAATGTAATTGAAGAAAAGTATGCATGCTCATAGACCACATTTTCTCATTTTTACTAACCATTAACCAATGTTCTTATTATTGAAAACACAACCAAAATCTTCTCATTAATGATATGTAATTTGTTCAACGTTAGTTGTGCGAATTGCTTTTCTGTGTCCTTCACAACCATTTTTTCCGCATTGAGAAATGTGGTCCAAGATTGACTTTGAAGGGCTAATGGAAGATGTTTGAATGGTTTAACTTGTACTGATAATAATAATATCAGGATGGTATAAGATAGACACAATACCCACTAAGACACTGAGAGATAAAGTTTTTTTGTTGTTGTTTATTTATTCACGACCATACATGTTTCGGAGATGGGTTGTCTCCTTCTTCAGTGGTGTATAATAATAATAACAATGATAGATTTTTATTTCCACATCACATTTACAACAATTGTCATACAATGTAGGATGAAAAGAGAGAAACCTATGGAAAGAGGAATAATCTCTGTGACGGTCACAGTTCTGCTGAATATACCTTAAATTTTAATTTGCTTCGCTATGTAGTAAGAGATTATCTTCTAACTTTGGATTTATATAAGGTAGGAATATGAAAAAAGAAAAGTATTAAAATAACTAGTAGAATTTATACATTCAAGCTTCTGTGACTATTATTAATTTTTCTGAAAAATATCAAGAAACTTTAGAGCCTCATGCACATGTGCAAATAATTATCCACAATTATGTCCACTTACTTGATTGCTAACGCCATCTCCATTGTGTTATTTACCTATTTACCTATTTATTCTAAGACCTTGTTACTTCACTAGCCCATACATTATCCATTAAGTATACCATACAGTCAACCTAATAGACACATGGAACTACATGTTAAATATAGTGTTTTACGGAGTCAGTGGGAAATGTTCAGGAGAGAACTACTTGCTCTCTTTAAATGCAACACACAAGGGAATAAGCAAACACACATAAAGGCACCACACAAAGGAGGTTCAGATATTCCCAGTGCCCACATTGACAGATAATGAGGATATCTCACATCCAGATGATAAGATTAAAACACAGGATATAGTTGATTTTAAAATTGTGATCTCACAATAACATGTGTCCTATGCACTATTTGCCATATGCCCCAATGTTCACAAAAAAATAGTGATCTGACTGATACCACTGGTCTCTATGGAGGCCCAATTAAATCAAATACAAACACAAAATTGATCCCAAATAGGATCATATGTAATCTAAGAATTGTGATGTAAGAATAAACATAGATTTCTATGGAACTCCTATTGACTTCTATGTTAAATATTTTAAATCGATCTGATTGTGGTATAATCATAATGTTCACAATTAATGCTTCTCCAGAGCCTGAAAAGTCATATAGTGCTGTAAATGTCCAATCACTGACATCACCATCATCCGCCCTCACCACCCTTTCATGGTCAGGATAGGAATCCAATCACTTCCTCCCCCTCCACCCTTTAACACATTAAACCAAACCCTCCAGCTTGTTTAAGATCTCTCAAGAGAATACCAGGGAAATGAGGAAGACTGGGTTTTCTCCACCAATCCACTGTCAAGGCATATCCCATGCAACATACCCTGCATATTAAAATGTGCTTCAAAAAAAGTGTTTAATCAATATGTACAATGAAGTCAAAGGGCATTAATAAACTGATATTATATTTTCGATCTAAAAGTGCATACTGTTGTTGAAGACCTGAGTTTTTACCGCACATCACTGTTTCATATCCCTATCATCTCATTTCATCTCATGAACCCATTAAACTGAATCCTCTCCAGGCTGATTAAGATCTCTTAAGAGAACACAAGGCGAAGGAGGAAGACCAGTGTTCCTCCCCAATCCACTGTCAAGGCATATTCCACACAGATAATAAAATTTGTTTGAAAAAACGTTTTGATCAATGATATTGTCTAATCTGTGTTGTTATTACTGCCATATTAGTTTATCACATTAATGTAGTCACTGTATCTACCTATCTACCTATCTATCTATCAAATACTACTGTATCTATTTAATAACATAACTCCATTTTTCTCCAAAGGGGGCTCTCAGGAAGATCTATGGTTCCATAGAGGAGACCCACCCCCTTTTTCGGTGTCAAAATTTGATATGTTATTGAAAAGTGTACGCTTCCGAAAATAAAAACATATACATACATACATATTATATTTTCAATCTAAAAGTTCATACTGCTGTTGAAGATGGCATCACTTGTGTTTGTGCTTATCAAATTCCTCTCATATGCTGATCCAGGTTGTTGTGGGAGTTGCAGTACAATAATAGCATAGCTAAGCATTGTACCTACCATCTGAAAAATAACAAAAATACATAATTACCATTTGAAGGTCCTGCCCACTTCTTACAACAAAACACATAAAAAAACCGGACTTAGTTTCTTGGAACCTTCACTTTACTATTTATTGACCAAAAACCCCAAATCATTAACATGTTGTACTCAGTAAAAAGGAATAAGAAAAAGTTGTGAATCAAAATCACATAATGGAATAAATATAGAGACACCTAAAAACTAAGCACCAAATTCCTAAACATACATCAAATGAATTGAATAATACACCAAACAGTGCACCAGCAACCCCTCAATTTTGGTCATTAACCTTAGGATAGAACTATATTGTATTGTGCCCAGGTATGTGCCTTCCCCCTACAAATCTGGGAAGCCAAATGCAAACTGGATGTTTCCTGGTCTGCCACAGGACTAAAAAAAACTGTGACTGTCCAATATATTTAGGTGTAACTCTGGACCGCAGCCTCTGCTTCAAGACACATGTTGAGAAGACAAAAGTCAGCGGAAGGAATATCATCAGTTGACTGACTGGGGCAAGCTGGGGTGCCAGACCAGTCAACAGCTTTAGCCCTGTGCTAATCAACTGCTGAATATGCTTGTCCAGTATGGGAAAGAACTGTCCATGCTAAGAAAGTTGACCCAGAATAGAACCATGGGAAAGAAGGGTTGCTAACCTCCCAATATCAACATCCATGACGATGAGTGCTATAGAAGACCTGCCACCTGGTGCCATAATATAAATAAAAGTGGGCCTCAACAGACTTGGAACATGCTGTTCCAAAGTAACCCTGATGAAATGGGGATACCAGGAAGACGAGGAAGATGTGACCTGTGTATGTGGCATGGAACCCCAGACCCCATCTCCTGAAATGTCCCCTGCTTGAGCAGGAGTGCCAGACCGTGGACCTGGCCTCCCTCAACCACAGGGCCAGGGAGGGTGTACGCCTATGGTCTAAACATGGTATATGAATTGTATACAAACACAAGAAGAAGACCTCAGGATTATACACCAAACAGTACACCAACAGCCCCTCAATGTCTCCAGGTATACCTTCATAGTCAATGTAACCTATGCTGGAAGTATTTGCTGAAACTAGATAAAACAAAAGAACCAAAGATATCACATCTGTTAATCATTTATAAAGTGAGAAATGGTGTTTTACTTACTGTAGCCAATGATGTCCTAGTAATGGTGAAGATCTTCCCCACCGTGAATCCCACTTCTGATCTTAGTAGTTTGATGGAAAAGCTATTTAACTGAAAGAAAACAGGAATATTGTTTGAGAAAAACATTTTATATATCATTTTAAAGGAGTGCAGTAGCCATCTTTGAATAAAATGAAGGCACATAGTTTCTATTTTATTTCTGTATGTTGAATTGTAGTTTAGACATTGTTTGTGTCTTTCATTTGGGCTACTGTGAAAACTGGTGGTTGTGTCTTTTCTGAAGATGTGACTCTTTCAAATCGACTGAATGGTACCCACTTACTAACAGAGATCTGGGGGTTTACATTTAGAGGGTAGGGCGGCAAATAGCTCGCTTTATGCCCTATTCTGACACTATACTTTTGAATATTTTGATCCTACCATTTATCCAGTAAATTTGTATTGATTACCTGAGAATTCATAGAAAATGGAAGGGTGGAATGTCTGGATTGGGTGCAGAATTGATGTATAAGAAAACATATAATAGCTGTTGAAGTTTACCATACCAGATATTAATGTATATATAGGTATTGTATAAATCCCTCTTGGAAAACAATCTGTTTCCCAAAATGAGCCCGGGTCCATGTTGAAGCTGAAAATATCTCAGATGTATAAATGCACATTTGGGTATTTGAGTGTTGCTTTCTTTTTTAAAAACGATGTATTTTTGTGCTGATAACTATGTCTAACTGATGGAAGAACAATCCGAAAGTGTATCGATATGATAAGATGTCTTGCTGTGGTTTACTCTGTATTTTGTGATTTTCTGAGCTTTTTTTTGTACTCATTCTTTGAGATGGGACTTTGGGTACTTAGCTGGCGGCACTGCAAGACAGTAGCAAGTCCTGCTTTGGTGAATACAAAGGGGTTTCTATAGGACTGTTATGCACTGTATGCAATGTGTGTGTGGGCGTCAACAGACAGATTAGTGATCATTGGCTCTGATTGTCCCAAATTATAGTCAGGACCCTTCACTATGGTACCCAGTCGTTGAAGTTTGGTCAAAGCATCCTACTGGCAAAGTGTCCTGTGCCTAGTTGATTCATCCTGCCCTAAGCTATAGTCAAAGCATTCTAAGTGATATAGTTTATAGTGTATAACTATTATTTCATTGCATAAGGCATATATAGGCTAGATTTTCAGAAAATGTACAATTGGCAGATCTACACATGTAGGAAAAGTGGTTTGTACTTTTACCCCTAGGGGGATTTGAAGGTGTGTACATTTTGTTAAAATGATTGATGGTCGCCATTTTGTATTTTAGGCTCTCATGGAATCCATAGCACTTTCCCAAGAATCTTCACTCTCAATGGTCACATAAGTTCTCTAAATGACCCAACTATCGCCCCTTCCGCCTTGTCACATTCCTACAGAACACTCTCCCTAACAAACAACAGCTAATCTGTCCTCAATTTTCTATGCCTCAATGCTAAGCTTGTTCCACCAAATTCGGCATTTGAATGCAGTAGAATTTTGAATCTCTGAGTATTTGGGCTATAATCTTGAGATTTCTCCAACCCCCTGAATTGTTTCTGGTTGTGAGTTTTCTATTGACTCAATGATCTGCTCTCTGCCTGACTTTTAGCTTGGTGGTTTTTAGCCTAGCCCCAAGAATGCCAATTCTGAGAACGGATTCTTGTTGAATAATTGTAATATATTAGGAAAAGAACATTTTGGGGAATCAAGGCTAATGTCAGTAGACAATATCAGCATGGGGAACTATAGCCTAGGAACCCTTGATCTCCTGGACTAAGTGGACAACGGTTTGAAAGGCCAACTCACTCGCAGAAACTGCTTTCTGGTGAAGGGTAGCTCTAATGATAATGACTCTATGATGTCTGGGGTCTTCTGGGCCTGCAAGTGTAATTAAATACTGTTAATCAATGACTGGCCTTCACAGGGAATGTCCCAGGTACAATATCAATTCATTAAGGACTGGAAGAAGTGAAGAAAAGTTTAACTATCTACAAAATTTGTTTTATATGAATAATATATAATTATTTAATGTGTTTTACAACTTGGAGCATTAGATAACAATTTTACAAAGAGATCTTGTAGGGGAAAAATATCAATTTTGTGACTTTTTTTCCTGAAACACATGTATTTGCCTCGGGAATGACTTGGGAAATCCTCACCTCAGCATGGACGTTGGTAGCAGAAACTAATATGATGCTTGCTACTAATTGAAAGCAGAGAAAAAAAGGAAAAGATACATAAACCACCGAGTGAGTTTGCTCGAAAAAAGACTTTTTCAAATATTGTAGAATCCTCATTAGGACATTGAATACAATATGCATGAAGTACCATGTGAAAAGACTATCGATGTCCTCCAGTAAGGAACACAGAAACCGATGCATTTTGATAGATTTATCCAGCTCCTCACATGTCAGTGAGGCAGATTCCTCAAGCTGTTTATGCAAAATCTTAAATGCAGAGAGAATCTCCAGAATTACAGCAAGCACCAACCCAGAATATACCCAAACACTAGAATAGGCAAAAGTAAATGTGCAAACCCTAATAGTCTTCTCAACTGGCTTAAACTCATATAATAGGCCCGAATAAATCACACTTAAACCTATGCTTAAGAGAATTGCAACACAAACACAACTTGTAAGAATCTGAATTCTCAACTCTGATCTGCTTTCTAAGATTTTCCCCTTTTGAAACACTTTATCCCAAAGTTTCCTACGGAAAATAAGTTGTAAGATGCACATGCATCGAAACAATGCACTTGAGACATACAATTGCATTGTAATATTATGATACACTGTAAATTCATATGCAATATATCCATATACAGGCCACACCAAAGTGAAGATTGCAATAGCAAAACTATACATAAATAAACAGTAGTACACAACCTTATATTTCACCTGCTGCATGCTAGGGACATAAAGGCCTGAGAGAGTAGCCAAAAAGAAAAGTGGTTTTAGTTTGCAATACATTATGACCTGATTGTTGGTATGCGACTCCTCTATGTTGGATAATGGGGGATCACAATTGCAAATGATATGACTCAACAAAACTGTTCTCTTAAATGAAACTGCCGTGAAAATTTGCAATTCATAAAACAGGTATTTTGTTTGAATACCCATTGCCTGAATACACAATGATAGATCAATATTATTGAACAGGTTCCATTATTACAAAATTTGATTTTTTGCTCTGTCTACAATTCAATGTCTTGCTATTTGCACTCAATGGGTTTTATTTGCACTAATGATGTATTGTACCTGTACCTGTCCCATGCTGGGTTCATATCAAGTGTGTTGTTTGTGATGTATCCCAGACAACTAGTCTAAATAACACTAAATAACACGAAGGTTCGTTTCCACAAGGCAAACTTAAATAAATAAATCCAGTATATTAGCTACACTTTAGGAGAATTCATGAGCCTATTTTAAATAAATGGAAATATCTTATGGCTTATAATATAAAATATATTTAAATTATACTTATTATATTTAAATCATACTGATGAGAGCATGTGATGTTGATTTCTGAATAATATTAAAATTTGTAATCTTAGAAAACAAAGCTTTCACATCTATCTAACACAGAGACAGTCACACTTGAATATAATGACACCAGTCATTGTTGAATTAGAAATACAAAAACTGAAAAAGTGAACATAGATTAATTATGACTTGTTTACTGTAACTGTTTGCTTATAATAACATGATTTTCCAATTTAATTTACTATGTATTTGCCGTCTTTAACAGAATATCTTCATATAATATGTAAATATATGGGTAGTTAGCTTCACCTACACTTTGTTCATAATCATATCTTGATTTGAATCATTGTATCAAACAAATAACCTACTAGGGCATTAAACAGCAAGTGATCTTTCTTACACCTAGTCAACGCTTTGTCCCTAATTAAGTCTACATTTTCTGAAATGCCACATTATTCTTAAATGACTTGTCACCAACTTTATTGACAAATTTAATATTTATATAAGAATTTAATATATTACAATAAAATGATATTTTTCTCAATTTGAAATGTATCAAACTATTAATATCTTTCAATATACAAAATGTGATGTGTTTCAGGTCAATGAGTCATAAGTTGCAAAAAATAGATTTTGAGTTATCATTGTATTTGAAACGATGAGATCAAGCCGATTCCAATGATAGTAAACAGTCTACTGATCTAATAAGTATTTCTAGATTTTAAGTTTGATATTTTCGTTTTTAACAAAAATAGTTTCCAATATTTCTGGGGATCAATTAACAGTAAAGTAACTAAATTTAGTCCATATGAGGACCTTTAAAACGAAAGGATATATTACATAGATTATCCTGCAGTTTGATACATCGATTGATATAGCCATAAGTGATAAACCCTCCAAAAATTAGAACATTCCAATAATGTGATTTTGTGAAAAAAACACTTTATCAAAATATCAATTTGCGACTTATGACTCATTTTCCTGAAACACATCACAAATTGTATCATATAACTTTGTATAACACAATGGAATCAAGAGAAGATTTGTTATGATGAAAAAAGCTGACATTACCAACATAAAGAACTATCGACGATATAGGGAGTGGAAGAAATTCATCGACAGGTGGTAACAAACTCTGAGCTCGCCTTGTGAAACGGTCATTTCAGGTTAGGTTTTGTAAAATTAATAAGATCTCCCCTCCATTTCTAGCCCCCCTAAGCTCTAAACAATGCCACGGTCAAACATTTTTCCGATCAACCGTTGATGTATGGAGTATTATGTCTTGTATATGTTGTACTGTGTATTTTGTATTTGAACATTATGAAGTGTTAGGCTCCCCTAGCACATATTGTTCATGTTGTACTGTGTATTTTGTATTGAATATTATGAAGTGTTAGGCTCTTCTAGCACATATCACCCCTTTTACCAAATTTTCCCCTTTTATTATAGTAGTTTGAGTTATCCGATATTTTTATATTTTTATACTTACTCAGGTCAACAGGAATAATTTTCACCAGATGTGGACAAGAAGGGCTTTTGTATTCAAGATGTTAATTGCCCTGGATGGTGTGGTTTTGTTGATATATTGAATGAAGTTTGTTTAAAAAAACCCAAAAAACTATGTATAACACTGTTGTTAACAATCAATTAATACTGTTTATCCACATGAAACAGTAATTTTCCATGACAAAACACACTACCCCAATACCTCACCCAATGACTTACACAATCACTGACCCAATAACTTAGCCACCCAATCACTCACTCAACCAATCACTCACTCACCCAATCACTCACTCACCCAATCACTCGTTTACCCAATCACCCACTCACCCAATCACTCACTCACCCAATCACTCACTCACTCACACCATCACTCACTCACCCAATTACTCACTCACCCAATCACTCATTCACCCAATTACTCACTCACCCAATCACTCACTCACTCACCCAATCACTCACTCACCCAATCACTCACTCACCCAATCACTCACTCACACAATTACTCACTCACTCACTCATTCACTCACTCACACAATCACTCACTCACACAATCACTCACTCACCCAATCACTCGCTCACTCATTCACTTACTCACTCAGCCAATCATTCACTCAGCCAATCACTCACTCACCCAATCACTCACTCACCCAATCACTCACTCACCCAATCACTTACTCACCCAATCACTCACTCACCCAATCACTCACTCACCCAATCCCTCACTCACACAATCCCTGACTTACACATCACTTACTCACCCAATCACTCACTCACCCAATCACTCACTCACCTAATCACCCACACACCCAATCACACACCCAATCACTCTTTCACTCACTCATTCACTCACTCATTCACTCACTCACTCATTCACTCACTCAGTCACTCATTCACTCACTCACTCACCTAATCACTCACTCACCCAATCATTCACTCACTCATTCACTCACTCATTCACTCACTCACTCATTCACTCACTCACTCACTCACCCAATCATTCACTCACCCAATCACTCACTCACCCAATCACTCACTCACCCAATCACTCACTCCCCCAATCACTTACTCACCCAATCACTTACTCACCCAATCACTCATTCACCTAATCACCCACTCACCTAATCACTCACTTACCCAATCACTCATTCACCCAATCACTCACCCAATCACTTACTCACCCAATCACTCACTTACCCAATCACTCATTCACCCAATCACTCACTCACCTAATCACTCACTTACCCAATCACTCATTCACCCAATCACTCACTCACCCAATCATTCACTCACCCAATCACTCACTCACCCAATCACTCACTCACCTAATCACTCATTCACCCAATCACTCACTCACCCAATCACTCATTCACCCAATCACTCACTCACCCAATCACTCACTCACCCAATCATTCACTCACCCAATCACTCACTCACCCAATCACTCACTCACCTAATCACTCACTCACCCAATCACTCATTCACCCAATCACTCACTCACCCAATCACTCACTCACCCAATCACTCACTCACCCAATCACTCACTCACCCAATCACTCACTCACCCAATCACTCATTCACCCAATCACTCACTCACCCAATCACTCACTCACCCAATCACTCACTCACCCAATCACTCACTCACCCAATCACTCACTCACCCAATCACTCACTCACCCAATCCCTCACTCACACAATCCCTGACTTACACATCACTTACTCACCCAATCACTCACTCACCCAATCACTCACTCACCTAATCACCCACACACCCAATCACACACCCAATTACTCTTTCACTCACTCATTGACTCACTCATTCACTCACTCACTCATTCACTCACTCAGTCACTCATTCACTCACTCACTCACCTAATCACTCACTCACCCAATCATTCACTCACTCATTCACTCACTCATTCACTCACTCACTCATTCACTCACTCACTCACTCACCCAATTATTCACTCACCCAATCACTCACTCACCCAATCACTCACTCACCCAATCACTCACTCCCCCAATCACTTACTCACCCAATCACTTACTCACCCAATCACTCATTCACCTAATCACCCACTCACCCAATCACTCACTTACCCAATCACTCATTCACCTAATCACTCACTCACCCAATCACGCATTCACCCAATCACTCACTCACCCAATCACTTACTCACCCAATCACTCACTTACCCAATCACTCATTCACCCAATCACTCACTCACCTAATCACTCACTTACCCAATCACTCATTCACCCAATCACTCACTCACCCAATCATTCACTCACCCAATCACTCATTCACCCAATCACTCACTCACCTAATCACTCACTTACCCAATCACTCATTCACCCAATCACTCACTCACCCAATAACTTACTCACCCAATCACTCACTCACCCAATCACTCACTCACCCAATCACTCACTCCCCCAATCACCCACGCACACAATCACTCACTCACCCAATCACTTACTCACCCAATCATTCACTCACCCAATCACTCACTCACCCAATCACTCACTCACCTAATCACTCACTCACCCAATCACTCACTCACACAATCACTCACTCACACAATCACTCACTCACCCAATCACTTACTCACCCAATCACTTACTCACCCAATCACTCACTCACCTAATCAATCACTTACCCAATCACTCACACACTCACTCACTCACCCAATCACTCACTCACCCAATCACTCACTCACCCAATCACTCACTCACCCAATCACTCACTCACCCAATCACTCATTCACCCAATCACTCACTCACCCAATCACTCATTCACCCAATCACTCACTCACCCAATCACCCACGCACACAATCACTCATTCACCCAATCATTCACTCACCCAATCACTCACTCACCTAATCACTCACTTACCCAATCACTCATTCACCCAATCACTCACTCACCCAATCACTTACTCTCACCCAATCACTTACTCACCCAATCACTTACTCACCCAATCACTCACTCACCCAATCACTCACTCACCCAATCACTCACTCACCCAATCACTTACTCCCCCAATCACCCACGCACACAATCACTCACTCACCCAATCACTCACTCACCCAATCACTCACTCCCCCAATCACTCACTCACCCAATCACTCACTCCCCCAATCACTCACTCACCCAATCACTCACTCACCCAATCACTTACTCACCCAATCACCCACGCACACAATCACTCACTCACCCAATCACTTACTCACCCAATCACTCACTCACCCAATCACTTACTCACCCAATTATTCACTCACCCAATCACTTACTCTCACCCAATCACTCACTCACCCAATCACTCACTCACCAAATCACTCACTCACCCAATCACTCACTTACCCAATCACTTACTCACCCAATCACTCACTCACCCAATCACTTACTCACCCAATCATTCACTCACCCAATCACTTACTCTCACCCAATCACCCACGCACACAATCACTCACTCACCCAATCACTCACTCACCCAATCACTTACTCACCCAATCACTCACTCACCCAATCACTTACTCACCCAATCATTCACTCACCCAATCACTTACTCTCACCCAATCACTCACTCACCCAATCACTCACTCACCAAATCACTCACTCACCCAATCACTCACTCACCCAATCACTTACTTACCCAATCACTCATTCACCCAATCACTCACTCACCTAATCAATCACTTACCCAATCACTCACACACTCACTCACCCAATCACTCACTCACCCAATCACTCACTCACCCAATCACTCACTCACCCAATCACTTACTCACCCAATCACCCACGCACACAATCACTCACTCACCCAATCACTTCCTCACCCAATCACTCACTCGCCCAATCACTCACTCACCCAGTCATAAACTCAGCCAAGCAATTCATACTAATTATCAAAACTACTACATACAACTAGTACATACAAATCATACATGCCTGATTTGAATAGAATTTTTTCGTTGATGATTTAAGAATTAAATCATCCACAATCTACAGGATATATAATATTATTTTGCTATCCCTGAATTATATAGTTATTTCTCAGGTATATCCTGAAGTTGACCAGGTCTCGCCAAAATCTATGTGTGGAAGCACCATCACCTTATATAAATTCAGAAACAATTTTTCTGATAAAATATGCCTTGATTTAGACAATAACCGACTTTGGTTTTTAATAACTGCTATTTTTCTCTTCAGATGCGATTGAAAGTTAAATTTAGAGTCTTTTTTTAATCCTAGATAAGTATATTCTGCACAGTGACAAATGATCTCGTTCCCAAAAGGATATTTGTTCAGATTTTTGGCTTTTTGTGCATTGCCAGAATTGATTTTCATCATTTTACATTTCTCTATGTTTAAAGAAATTTTATTCATCTTACACCATGAATATATGTTCTGGAGATCGGATTGTAAATTCTTTCCTAAATTATCATAAATCTGATCTACGTTGTACAATACCGTGTCATCTGGGAATAGTTGAATTTTGGATTTATTTGTACATTTATAGATATCATTCAAATAAATACTGAACAATGAAGGTCCCAGTGATGTCCCTTGTGGGACACCTCATTTAACCTCTCTCACATCTGATATAACATTGTTAACCAACGCCCTTTTCTTTTCTCATATGGCCAATTCCACCAATTTGACAACATTTGGCCCCCTAGACCACCCCTGAGTACCAAAAAATAAATTTTATATTAATCAGTTCATTTGTTATTTCTTATCAACCTTATATATATGTGCATTGAACTACAAAGTATGGAACCATTCTGATTATTAGTAATTTTTTTACAGGGGAGTCGAAAGATAGATCCCAAATATGAATGTAATGCCAAGAATAAGATGTTGAATAATGGTACATATTACTACATGAATGAAGATTCAGATTAGAAAAAAATAAAACAAATATGCACATAATGTACTGAACTATTTTGTATTTGATAGGTCTCGACATAAGGGTGATAACACTTTTTAGTTTGTGAAAATATTCTAACTAGAAGAAAAGTTACAGCCAAATAACCATTTAGTAATGGTAATCATAATGGCAGTGGCAATGGTGACATGTCATTGACCCTCTGCCCATAATATATACACATTATATAACTCATTATATTTAGAAACATTCATTACCCTCGATTACTTTTTAAAGTTGGCTTGAATACTTCTATTGATTGTTCCTGTTCTGTTTAATTATTTAGAGGCAAACTCTTTAAGGATAAAGGTTCCAATATTATATATTTATTTTAGGGGTATCATTTCTGACATTTTGTGACGGCACAACGTGACGGCACAACGTGACGGCACACGACACAACGTGACGGCACATTTTTAAAGCATTTTGCCTTAAGAATCATGTAAAAACAACTCGGAAATCATGAAATTCAATCTACATAGATTGGTACCAAGCAAAGTCAATAATAAATGTCAAATTTAAGGTTTATTATTGAAGTTGTGCCTTTTATGGCTCTAAAAACCCTAAAATAGGCGTGACGGCACACAACAGGAGCTAGGGTACCCACCACACTTTGCCACCATGTTATTTCTCTGCTACAATTCATGAAAGACACAAATCACTACATTTGATGTTCCATATATGTATAATCCCATGCATTTTATCATTATTCATCATAATTTGATATAATTTTTTTTTTTTTTTTTTTTAAATCCACCTTAGGCACACAGCGTGACGGCACGACATGGGGGGTGCCCCACACCAAAAAAATCTGGTTTTTGATGGCTTTTGGCCAAAAAAAATGTTTTTGCAATTTTTTTTAACACAGATCATGTTCACATAACATACTATCACAACATATGAAAAAACATGTTCAATTTTCAAGATTATTTAGAAATTTAGCTATTCCACGGACTAATGGCAGTTTAAAAAAACGATTTTTGCCCCAAAATGGGATTTTGGAAATTTTTTTTTTAAAAAATTGGGCTAAAAATGCCAAAAATGTGGTTCCACAGGTTGGTAGAAACATCCTATCAAAAAAATCTATCAAATTAATAGTGTAGTGAACCGCAGATTCGTGGGCGCGAGGTTAGGAAATTCCGTAAAGAATCACGAATACGAGGAGATTCGTTTGAACCTGGTTTATTTCCCAAAGGTATACAGTTACAAAGGTATTGTCACTGAAGCAAGGGTGCTTAATTTGAACAACAGAAGTATCTCGGTCCGCGGCGCGGCTCGAGTCCGTAGTGTTAAGCGAAGCCTGGATCCCCTTGCGGAGGTAGTAGTATCCTCCGCCTACCGTCCGTCGGAGGGTGTCTGCAGTGTCGTCTGCACGGTGGTCGTATGTCGCCCCCTGACGGAACTGGCCGGAACTGGTGGTAGTCGTCTCCGGCGCTGGTAGAAGTGCCCCCGCTGTTGTAGCCTGGATGGTGATTGGCGATAGTCGACAGCCTCACTGTATTCCGGGTGGCAGACCCACTACACTGCCCCCTCACTAGTTGGAGTTGAAGGGGTCCACTATAACTAGTTATGTAGGGTCCGCCGTGGCACTAAGGAGATCCTCGTGGCTCCAGATCCTCGTGTGCAGCGGGGCAAATGTTATGCCACTCCGCCGCACGGATCCTAGAGCCAGGCTTGCACTCGCCCCCAAGGTTCGTAGCCTTCATAGGCCTAAAGAGGCCACCGGACATGCCTGTCCGTCCCAGTCTCGCAGCGCGGTACAACTGGAAGCGTACATTCGAAGCAATAAAAAAATTTCGTGCACGAGCTTTATTAATAAAAGCGAGGCTAGTGAGCCATACTAGCCTTGCGGATAAAAACCACCACCTGCGAGGAGGAGAGCCCCCCTCCTCGCTGTGAGATGAACCCACACGAGACAGCCGCCTCGGGGGATCGCAGTGCTGATCCCGAGCCCTATGGGGGGAGTTCTAGACGAACTCCCCTTCCCCCTTCGCCTCAGCGTCCCCCTCCGTTTTGGAGATGCCGTGAAGCGAGAGATTCCCAATAAGGGCTTCGTCGAACGGGTCGAAACGCGAATCTGGGACGACAACTACGTTGTCTTCTTGTCCCAGATCGTCGTATATTAACGCCGTTTCGGAGTCCGACTCCTGCAGCAGCTCGTGCTCTTCCCCGTCCGATATTTCTACCGACTTGTCAGAGCCCGAGCCTGCTGCCGCCAGATGGTCCACGGGAGTGGTACCTTCGTCCGTGCGAGGCCATGGTAACGCGATCGCATCACCATTTCCCTCGACCCCTTCCGCACTCGTACCCGTGGGCGCGGTGACAGGAAGAGGTGCTGCTGGTACACTTGCCAACGGACCCTTCGTGGACGTATCCATCGAAGGTAGCGCCTCTTTCAACTTTGGGGAGGCCTCACCGCTCGGAGGCGGTGCCGGCCGTGCCACCAAAGTTTTCTCCTCTATAAAGGAGAGGCGCTTGGTCGCCGAGGAGACGTCCCCTCGGGGTGGTCTGTACGAACGGGGCGTGGAGGAAGCAGCCGGAGTTACCTCGACCGAATCCTCTGCTTCCTCGGATTGGCTACCCGAGAGCATGTTAGGCCCCCACATAGCTGCTGACATCCGCGGAGCTAATCCTGTGCCCGTACACACGCTCTGATTCTCACGTTGCCGAGTTAAGTCAGTAACGCCGATGAGCGTGCCACCCGTATCCATAGGGATCCCCGCGGGGTCCACTATCTGGATGGAGGGAGGTTCTATCCCGTGGGATAGTGGAAAGGCCGGCCGGCGCGAATTGAGAGCCTCAACTCGCAGCCGACTCTCTGTCTCACGGAGCTCTTGAATCTCCTGATTCAGCTTGGCCTGCTGCCGTTCAGCTTCCTCCTTCTCGTCTTCCTCGCGGAAGAATGCCATGTCGCGGGCCGCCTGCTCCTTGTCCCACAGACGTTGTTGCTCGAAAGCTTCCCGCTTGGCCGTCTCAGCTAGACGAACGGCTTCCTCCTGTTGGAGCCGTTGCTGTTCTGCTTGCCGCAGAGCAGCCTCCTCCTGCCGGAGTCGCTGCTCTTCGGCCTCCCGTAGAGCAGCCTCCTCCCATTGGAGTCGTAGGTCTTCCGCCTGTCGCAGAGTTTCCTCTTCCCGGAGTCTCCTCTCCAAGGCCTCTTTGACCAGGCGTGTCTCGGCTAGAGTCGTCTCCCGTTGGACACGGAGCCGCTCTGCCTCAACCCGACCCTGCTCGAAACGATGCTGTGCCGCCGCCTTCTCCTCCTTTCGAGCAGTTGACCCCTCGTGTGGGTCTACCTCCATCTCTGTCTCCGTACCACAGAGAGGGGTCGCGTTAGCGAGCGCTGATGCCCCCGCGGTAGAGGACACCTTCGTATTCGCGACGCGTGTGGGCGCGCGGGCTTGAGCGTGGGTGGGAGTGCCACGACCTATACCTCCGAAAAGAGGTTTGGCGGTCTGACGATCACCCGGACCGAAACCCGGAGGAATGGCCGGCTCCGCGCGCAAAGCTCGATTGAACTTTTCGCGGACCTCCAACTTCCTAATTCCCTTGCGTATCGAGAAGGTTTACCCTCTCGACCAGGAGTTCCTGCTCATTGAGGGACCTGTTAAGGTCCTCCATGAGCTGCGCGATTTCCGCTTGGCTATCAACCAAACGGTCCACGTTATTGAGAGGCCTGTAGGTCTCTGCGATATCGACACAGAAGCCTTCCAGCGACTCTTGTAGAGCCAGCCGGAGGACCGCTGCGCGATCAGCCACCACCTTTCGGGTACGGGCGATGCCCGCCCGATCGACTTCGGGTGGGGGTGCCCTTGCGGCAGCCGTAGGTCGCGACGGACCCGGCTGAGGGTCCGGCACGGTGGCACTAGGTGCTCTACCTTCCGCGGCTGCGGGTGCGGGGCGACGCAACTTCTGTAGGACCGTAAGTCCTGTAGGCGCGGGCAAGGTGGGGAATTCCTTCTCCTTTGTAGACCAAATTTTATATCCGTCCAGCCAAGCGTTCCTGTCGGGAATCGGCGCGTCCACGAGTTTCGGACGTTTCTCGGGCCGCTTTTCCGTGTCGGAACGGTCCGATTTGTCCGACTTATCGGAACCCTTCTTCTTCCTCTTCGTCTTCCCCGTTCGTTTAGGCTTGGTAATGTCCTTTTCCAACGGGTACTTGGAGGTGAAGTTTTGCTCTTTTGCGTTCCTCAGAATGGCTTCCGAGGTTGCAGAGGCAAGGTGGAGCGTGCTTTTGTATCCCCACTGTGGGAGATACGAAACGCCCACGCGCTCAAGAACCGGCATAATTTTATCGACAGCCTTTTTACGGGCCATCTTATGCGGCTCCTTTGACCCGTGGGCCACGATGTCGGAGCGACGGTCCCCGGTTACGGGACAATACCCAATCGGACACCGCCAAACCGGTGTCACGGGGGTATGCACTTCACACAGGTGTCTGGTGAAGAGAAGCCGCGACTTAAATATCTGTGGCTTACCGACAAGCGCCTCCGTTCTGCAGAGCAGGAACGGGCACCGCGAACCCTCTTCGTAGAGGAGCATAGCCATTTGAAGCTTACGGTCGGCTTCAAACGAGTAAGCTAGGTCTGCCGTTCGCAAGACCTTACGGGGGTTAGTACAGGTTTCAAAGAACCGTTTGTACTCCTCCACGGAGACCGCTTTGTGGTACTCCGGGTAGTCGGGGAAACGATCGACCTCCGATGGGTCACGGACCGCCTCCTTACGCTCTCGCTCGTTTGCGGGGAGTAGAGAAAGAACCGGCTTCTTTCCATCCCCCCACTTGAGCTTCTTCGCCGCGGCGTTGAGAGCTTTGTGCCGGCGGTACTTGCCGGCAGCCGCATCAGGGTCTTTTAGGCCATCCGACGGGCTCGCGTCTGAGTCATCCGAGTGACTTGCCGGACCTTCCACCTCACGTTTGAGGCAGCGGTCGCGCTCACGACAAACATGCCGTTTGCGATTGGCTGCAGTCTCCTCGAAGGATTCTGCGGCCGAGTGTCCGCTGTCATCGCTCATGATGAGCGTGACTGCGGAATGCTACCCTACGGTAGAAGGGGGCTCGTCTCAGAGACAGTCCCCACTCCTTTCTTTTCCTTCCGCCTCGTCTCGTCCCCGAACACGAAGTCCGTACCCTGTAATACAAAGTGGAACACTCAATTCACGGGTCACAATGAAATCTCGCACACGAACGGCCTAACCAGTAGTCCGCCGAGATAGAGGAGTACGGCAAACCACGAGTGTTTGCCGAAGTTAATTACCTCTCTCATAGACTCGGGGCTCTTATATAGGGGGCCATCCGAATGAAACAACTCAATCGCACCCGAGGTGTTGACATCGCTCGCGAACTCCCAGGAGCCGTGTCCAACTGTTCCGGTTGCGTAGTTGACACCACTCGCGAAAGTTCGCGCGCTAGGGCGGCCCTACGAGCCGCCTGCGCGATAGGGACTGACACTACTCGCGGAAAGCGTTATCCGGTAGCATTCGTGTATCCATCCGTGCCCGGCATTTTATTAACAATGTAGCCGGTACCCGTACGAAAACACGAAACTGAACCAGATACGCCCCACCTGGCGACAGAAAAGTCAGCAACCGAAACCACCGGCAGTGCAGAAAGGTCACCTTCACGCACATGGCGGCCTTCGAGTTGACAATCGAAACCCTCAGATTTAAACAACGAAACAGCTTTCCCCCGGGAATCAAAAGTTCCCAACTACTATTTCATTGCTTTACCACGGCAACATTTAGCGAACATCAAGGATAGTTCTCAACGATCCAATTCCATATCGGAAAGAGTTTCATTGAGATGGTCGGCATTGGTACCAGCCTCCTCTTGTTCTCTCGATGCACATGGCGTAATGTCTTAGCACGCTATATGGAAGCGGCCAGGACTCAACAATCGTAATTCATCAATGGTAACATAATGACATGTTTTCATTTTCAATATCACAATGATCCAACAATGAAAGTTAACGTTTGCTGCTACTTACAGTGAACTGGATTTCTCCTTGCTCTGTGTAAAAAGCCAAAAATGCGGTTGATGTGAGCCACTTACGTGTGGCCACCAACTAGCTTCTCGCTTGACTGACTGTCTTGGAGGCAGATGCTCTAAGATCAGTCATGTGATCAACAGATCGCCTGAAGGTGGCGCCCTGGTCGGGTCCAGCCTCCACGAACATTGCTACCCGTAAACCGGATAACTTCCGTATAGTTGATCTATACGAATGTTGTACGTATGTAAATACATGGTCTTTAACCACGGTTAGTAACACCTTCGTGTTAAATATGTTAATCTGCAGCCCTAGACGGGCCGCTCCAAGGTACTATGGCAGTTTTTCAATGATCAGGGAAACATACTTGGCTTCAGGTTTCTTACTGTTAGCGAACATGGTTGATTTCAGCCCGATATCGGTACTGTCCACATCATGGATCCATACTAGCAGTTTCCACCTATCCGCTTCGTACAGCTATTGCCGTATAGGGTTGATCGTTACAGAGGCGTCCACTCTCCTAGCGTATTGACCAAAATGACTTCTCGTTGTGTACTTTTTTCTTAACCCATGTCTTCGACAGACACGACCGGGTTAACAGACCTTTTGTGTTCGTCATTTGAAATAGAGGCTCTAACGGCCGCTCCGAGCTATCCGATCCCAAGCCTGACCGGACGCTTGGAGACTCGTTTGCCAATGCCTCGCGTCGCGACATCGGGCGGCCTCATGGGATTCGGCACCTCCGAACCCCGTTGTACAAGCTTATCGGGCTTGTCTGCCTTAGGTACCAAGGGTTTCCTACCCTTGTTCTGCTGGTTCGGTAGAGGAGTTGGTCGCTTTGGAGGGGACACGGTCTCCTTCCTACACCCCTTTTTGTGTTTTGGTGGGCGGCCACGCCTGTTCGCGAGATTAACTTTCCGGAGAAGTGTTTTCTCTAACGACTTAGCGAGCTCTTGGCCGGCCACGGCCTTGCCCTTCTCCAGCGACACCACATCTCTACCAGCAGCCACAAGCCTCCTATACTCAGGAGCTTGTTCCAACCCGGTCGTTTTGCGGAGCTCTCCCCTCTTATCAGGGTCAAGAACGGATTTCATCAGATCTCCACTCCACTTGACACCACCGGCCGCGGTATCTACGACATAGGAGTTGCCTCCTAATGCACGGGTTATTTTAAACGGACCATCCCACTTCGCACCATATTTGTTCGCCGCCTTTGGTGGGTAATATCTATATATCCAGTCCCCCACTTCAAATGACCGGTTTGTTGCGGACAAATCAAAATGGCGTTTCTGAGCGATGGCCGTTTTCTTCAACGTACGACGCACATATTCGTGCGACTTCCGTAAATTTTTACGAAGATCCTCGATGAAACCTGAGCCGGAGGGGAAGTCCAAGCCATTTCGAGGTACACCATGAATTAGATCCGCAGGTGTATATGCCTCTGTTCCGAAAACCATGGAATGAGAAGTGCAGCCCGTACTCGCGTTAATCGTATTATTATATGCCGCCGTGATGCATGGGATATAAGTGTCCCAATCATCCGCGCCATAATCCGCATAACACGAGAGCTGTTCCACGAGAACACGATTAAACCTTTCTGCCTGCCCGTTTGCCTGTGGCCTATACGGGAGAGTTGTCTGTTTCTTCGTGTCGTAGAGATTGCAGAGTTCCCGGAATAATTCTCCATCAAACTCTGGGCCCCCATCAGTTTGTATCGCTCGGGGCGCGCCAAACCGCAGGATCCAATTGCGAAATACTGTCCAGGCGACTGTCGCCGCCTTATGGTTCGGTAAGCAGTATGCTTCCGACCACTTTGAAAAGTAATCCACGATGACCAATACACAAGCATTTCCTCTCGTGCTAGTCTTAAAGCCACTAAGGATATCCATCGAGATTCTACTGAACCTCTCTCCCGTGAGCTCTTTTTGCAATGGCGATTTATTGACACCTTTTCGTGTTTTTCGCACATTACACTCGGGGCATAACTGAATCCATCTTTTTATGTCCCCGGACTGAGCCGGCCAGAAGAACCTTCTTCGTAAAGCGTCTTTTGTTCTGGCGTGCCCAAAGTGTCCCGCTGAGGCCGGGCCGTGATATCGCCTGAACATAGATAGGCGTTGGTCAAACGGCAACACGATCCTTGGGAAAACATGTCCAGTCGAAGGTTTTCTCCACTTGAAAGTGAGTACCCCTTCTTCTAAACACAAATCCGTCTTGTGACTCCAGATTGTTCTGAATTTATCACTTTCACTAGTCAGATTTGCGGGTTCCTGGTTCTTTTCCAGGAAACCCATGATACGATTGATCGTATCGTCCATGCGCTGTTGCTCAAGGATAGTCTGGTTTACAGATACGAGATTGTCGTCCGTGCCTGTCCCCTCCCCCACGAAACCAGCTATAGCGGCTTCGTGTGCCCCACAATCATCGCAATCTGTGCGTTTACAACGACTGTAGGGTCTACGAGAGAGGCCGTCCGCATTTTCATGCTTCTTGCCCGGGCGGTGTTGAATAACACCTTTGTTGGTAACCCCGTACTGCTGTAAGTCCAGCAACCAACGAGCCAGCATATTTTCTGGTTCCTTGAAGGTCATAAGCCACGTAAGAGACGAGTGGTCCGTACGGACTATGAAGTCTGCGCCGTATAAATAATGTTTGAATTTCCGCACATAATATACGACCGCTAGCAGCTCCCTGTACGTAGTACAGTAGTTTTTCTGCGATTTCGAGAGCGAATTACTGGCGTATGCGATCACCCGCTCTTGCTCGTCCTGAACCTGCGATAGGACCGCCCCCATGGCCGTACCACTCGCATCCGTATCCAGAATAAACTGGCCAGACGCTCGTGGATACGCCAAGACGGACGTGGACAGCAAGGCTTTCTTCGTAGCCTCGAATGCATCATCGAGCTCACTATTCCAAGTAAGCTTATACCGTAGTACCTTCTGCCCGGCTGTTGCAGTTTCCTGCAATGGCCGCACGAGATCATTAAAACTCGGAATGAACTGACGGTAATATGAAGCGAAGCCCAGAAATGATCTGATGTCCTTCACTGTCAACGGAATAGGCCAAGTTACAACCGCTCGCGTCTTCTCCGGATCCGCCCGTATCCCCTCCTTAGATACGATGCGACCCAAGTACTGTACCTCTTTACGAAAGAGGCAACACTTTTTCGGTTTCAACTTAAGGCCGTACGCCATCAACCTATCAAACACTAACCCCGTGTTCGTAATCGCATCATGGATAGTTGCACCATAAATGATCACATCGTCTAGATAGACGACGCAGATCTTGCCATTAAGCCCCCGGAGAACCTCCGTCATCATTTTCTGAAACGTGGCCGGGGCGTTGCAAAGACCAAACGGCATCACCTTAAACTGGTATAACCCCGTGGAAGTAGTGAAAGCCGTTTTCTCTTTACTGTCCGGATCCATGGCTATTTGCCAATAGGCACTCTCCAGATCTAGGGTACAAAACCACGCATTGCCACCAAGCGCTTCTAGACAGTCGTCTATCCGCGGTAGTGGGTACGAGTCTTTTCGTGTCACATTGTTCAGTCTCCTGAAATCAACGCAAACCCTAGTTGAACCATCCGGTTTCGGAACAAGAACCGTGGGGAAGGCCCATGGGCCGTTTCCCTCCTCGATCTTATCCTCCGCTAGCATTTTACTGACCTGGGAGTCCAGAGCCTCCTGTTTTGCCAAGGGAACTCGACGAAAAGGTAACTTTATAGGCTTAGTGTCACCCGTGTCGATGGAGTGTAGAACCCTGTTCGTAAACCCCAATTGTTCACCTTGCAATCTGAACACCCTCTTTTTCGCGTATACCAACTCGCGCACCTCTTTCAAGGTTTCAGTATCCGCTACTTCAGCGCCCTCTATGATAGATTCCAGTTCAGGGATGCTAGTAATTGAACAGCTATCGGAGGTCAGCTTTCGCTTACCCCCCGTGCTGGACCCGTTCACGGACTCTGCTCTCGCATCCGCCAGATGCGAATAGTCACCCGTGAAGTTTGCCGCTACCTCATAAGCGGATGCCACGGGCGTCCCGCGTGGCATGACTATTGCAAGTCCCGTTGGATTCATAATAGGAAGCTCGTGGCAGTGAGCAGACGATACATATGTATCGCAACCCTCCACGAGACCGTCTACTTGTAACCCTACATCTGACTCCATGATATAGCCCACGTCGTTCTCGGGTAGGGACACGTCCACAGACGCGACCTTTACCTCGAACGCGGCCAAACGCACATCCTCCCGTAGGAATGCAGTCGATATCGCTCCTTTCCGTCGACAGAATACGTGATTCTTGCCTCCTTCCAAGAGCATCTTCCCAGGCCCCGTCATGCTAGTATCATAGCGCCACATGAAGTCTTGGCCCAGCACGGCCTCCTCCCCGCCGCCTAGACCATTGACTACGAGACAGGCATTCGGATACGAACGCCCTGCGATCTCAAAGTCAAAGACCGCATACCCCATCGTCACTGGAGTACCACCCGCAAGTGGTTTTACCCGGACCCGCGAAGCGAGCAGGTCGGGCTTGCGAGCTAGCGATTCATAGAATTGTTTAGACACTAGTGAGGTAGTTGCACCTGTGTCGTATAAAAATTCTCCTCGCCTAGTACCCACTGTGACGGGTACGTACCATCTATCCACTATCGCTACCACGTCGATAGGAATAGAGAGATCCCGGCTGGCCGCAGAACTAGTCAAATTCTTAACACAGCGTTCCCCACCCACGGTAGAGCTAACCGCGAGCAGCGCCGTGCCAGCGTCAGTATAGCGGCCGTCCAAACACATTCCACGATCGCGTGGAATGGCTCGAACGCTACTAACCGACTCCTTAGACCAAGGTTTCGTGTCTGCGGGTCTTGTCGGGTCCTCACCCTCCATCACCCCAGTTTCCTCCTTGTTCCGTTCTGCCTGCCTACCTGACCTCCCCAGATTGTACGACCCTTCTGGAGGTCTTTTGCCCGAGCGGGCTACGGAAGGGTTCCCCCTCCCGTCACGAGTTCCGTCGAACTTGCGGGTCTCGTCACCGCTTCCTTGCGAGACCCACGTCAATTTCCCTTAGTTGATTTATCTTCCAGGGAATTTGAGTCATCACCATTTTCTTTCGCGACGAAAGCGCGAAACTTTTTAAGGTATTGACAACTGGCTTGCAGGTGGGTAGTTTTCCCACAAAGCCAACAAGCTGGCTCTGGACGAGTCGCTTTCGTGTCCTTCTTCCTGTAGTCAGTTTTCGTGACTATCTTCTTGGAAGATTTGGACAAAGTCTTGGTTTTATCCCAAGCCTTTTTCGTGCTATGGTCTGACTTTTTACTGTCATCCTTTCGCACGTCCTTCCGCATAGCCTGGAAGGCCGCGAAATCGGCTATTAACTCCGATTCCAAATCAGAATCCGGGACTTTGGTCGCTGTAGACGCCCCCGAAGTCTCGTCCGCTGACGAGTCAGAGTCGGACTGCGCTTCTGCTTCCGCAGCCGCGTAAGAAGCCTTCCGCTCCTTGTCCTTTCTCTGTCCGTAGAACTTACATCCTCTAGCTTTAAATTTAGAGGACTGTCCCGGCGTGGAACCCAAGACGCGCTGATATGCTTCCGGGCCACCTGCTCGCACGAAATCTGTTGCGAGATCTACGCAATCTTGCATAGACTTTTGGCGATTAGTTTGCACCCACATGCCCAGAAATTTGTCTTCTAAGCCCGTGCAGAAGATTCGGATAGACTCCTTCTTCATATGTTTGAGGTATTGTCCCTCGTACGCACGTTTGCACAAGGTCAGTAGAGCCTCACCATAGTGTTGAAGTGATTCGCCAGGTTGTTGAACACGCTTGCGGTATTCCTCCTGGCGTTGTTCTTCGGTCTTTGTGTCCAAGATGACACGAAGCCTCGTCACAACGTCACTTAACGTTAGGGACCTAGAATTTCCCCAAGTAGACTGGTTCACATGTCGTGAAGTCGCCATAATGAGTTCGCGCATCAGCGTTTCCTCCTGCCAACCGCAAAGTTCGGCATAGTTTATCGCAGATGCGAGATACTCTTCCCAATCCTCCCCATTGCGAAAAGGTTTGAGATTTTTAGGTTTAGGATTTTCTCCCTTGCCCGTTGATCCGTATAAACGAACTTCCGCAGGGCGGTCTTTGTTATACACAACACTAGCTTCCATTTCGGGCATCATCGAACGCCTACACTTAGTAGTGCTCGTTGGTCCCGTCGAACGGTAGTCTGGTTCGTGACCAGTTGACAAACCCTGTTTGGCCTGTAAATCGTTGTCCAACAATGGAATCGAAACATTAGTCAACGAGTAGTTGAGGCCATTGTCCGAAGGAGACGACTCTACGAAGTCGACTCTTCTTCCTGCAGTCTTAAAACCTGCCGGAGTGCTAGGCAAGCCCTGGGCTCACATTTCCGTGCTGTTCGTATTCTGCGAAGGCTGTTGCACTCGCGGATCCGGGCTACCTTGAGGCAGAATCACAGGATATCTCCGATCCAACATATCGATCAGATATTGAGGGCAAACCGCATGTTCGTGTAGACCATGATACAGCCGCTGCACACGCTTCAACGGAAGTTGTTCGTGCATTACCCACAGTAAGTCGAGTGTTCCTCGAATTTCACCTTCAGCGATTTCGCCTGGTGGTTCTCCCGTCTTGTCGTAAGAACAAAGAACGGTAGACAACTGGTCCATCATGACCTTCGCGTCATCGCTCTGTCCCAGCGGGACTGCTGTTTTGACGGTTTCCGGCGGCTTAACATCGGAAAGCTCCGACCCATCCACCTCGCCTGTTTCGACGCTGAAACCCGCACGCTCTACGAGCTTGCGAAGATTGTCCTCGTTGTAACACGAGCGCAACCCTAAAACAATAGCTATTAGTTTCTCAACCAAGCTTTGTGTGTCCGGATTGACGATCAATCCGTCGGCATGCATATTGTCTATGTGTGCAACTACTTGCTCTAGTTGAGCAAATGAGTCGTTCGCAAAATTTTGCGCATCGCCCTGACGTCTCGTTAACATCTGAGCGAGAGCCTCGCATGCTCGCTGCTCGGCTTCAGCCTTGGCCGCGGCCTTGGCTGCTTCCTCGTCGCCAAGAGTCATCGTCTGACTCTCAGCATCGGGGATCCTTTCGGGAACTTCCCTACTCGGCCCTAGGCTCACGGCACCAATGTAGTGAACCGCAGATTCGTGGGCGCGAGGTTACGAAATTCCGTAAAGAATCACGAATACGAGGAGATTCGTTTGAACCTGGTTTATTTCCCAAAGGTATACTGTTACAAAGGTATTGTCACTGAAGCAAGGGTGCTTAATTTGAACAACAGAAGTATCTCGGTCCGCGGCGCGGCTCGAGTCCGTAGTGTTAAGCGAAGCCTGGATCCCCTTGCGGAGGTAGTAGTATCCTCCGCCTACCGTCCGTCGGAGGGTGTCTGCAGTGTCGTCTGCACGGTGGTCGTATGTCGCCCCCTGACGGAACTGGCCGGAACTGGTGGTAGTCGTCTCCGGCGCTGGTAGAAGTGCCCCCGCTGTCGTAGCCTGGATGGTGATTGGCGATAGTCGACAGCCTCGCTGTATTCCGGGTGGCGGACCCACTACAATAGTAATTTATTTGATTTAAGCCCATTTTATCACTTTCCACGGTTGGGGGCCAAATGTTGTCAAATTGGTGGAATTGGCCATATGCAAATAACTTTCAAACCATTTCAAAGATTCATTTTTTATACCATACGCTTCTAGTTTCTTTATAAGAATTCCATGGTTTACAGTATCGAGCGCCTTTTTAAAATCTACAAACCCATTTCTACATATTTATTATTATTAATTAAACATATTTTGGTGTGCATCAGCTATTGAAATTCCCGTTCAGAAGCCGTAAGTGGTTATCTTTGAAATATTTATACATTTGAAGATGAATACATTTCTCAAGAATTTTAGCCGGTAACACAATCACCGATATAGGCCTGTAATTTGAGGCAACATCCTTAGGCCCTGTTTTATAAAGAGGAGTTATAAAGAGGAGTAGCCTCCTTAAAAACATCAGGAATTAACCCCACTTTCTATTGATTTGTTAAATAAGTATGCAATTTCATTAGTAATTGCTATCAAACAATGTTTAAGTAATTCCTGAGGATTTAGAATCACTTGATTTTCTAAGGAAGTGAACAATAATATAGGGACAAATCTTTTCAAACTTAAACTCTGTATTTTGTGACATCATTATAGCTTCATCAACATCATATTTATTTTTTCACTTACATCTGGTTCATCTATTTTGAAAGCCAGGGATTCCCCAACAGAGGCAAAGAAGTCATTTAATAAATCAGGGGTCTTATCCTCATCCAAACCCATAATACTACCATCACATTTGTTTTCATCTCCCTTCAATCTGATAATATCATTGGTTTTAGATTTTGTTGGATTTATAAGTGGTTGAAGAATTTCCCATAACTTTTTGGGATCCTTATAATTCTCCTTTATCTGATTTTTCGTATAATCATTCTTTGATATTACTAGAATAGAATTCATTTTGTTTCTTACTTTCTTCGCCTTGTCCCAATCTTCACTTTTACCTGATTTCTTTGCCCTGTCAAAAGCAATGTCCCTTTCTTTCACCAGAGTATATTATATATTATTATGTCTGTTTACAGATTTATTATGTAATTTTAGTAATTTGAGTTCAGTTAAATTGAATTATTTTACACAAAAAAGCAATTTGCCATTCCACTGCTGGACTAAGGTAATAGCACTGGTGCCTGCTACTGCCTAGTCTGTCTTACATTACGTTAACGTTAACGTTATCAACATAGGCTTTCTTTCTTCGTTTAAAGACAAGGTTTAAAATATGAGCTCTTCTTCTGTCCACCAACTTTGGTACATTGGCGATTTTATGAATAAATTATGTATTAGCTAATTTTGGAAGCTTGAGTGCAATTTGTAGGCAATTGTTTTGTAAACTTGTCAATATATCTTGTTGCACATCCGCTGTAGATAACGTCACTATAATCTAATATAAGGAGTATAAACCAGCAGGTCAGCAAAGGGAAAGGGAGGGGGTACTCATTAAGAGCAGGAGGGAGAGGGGAGGGGAGGTAACAAACTGGCCAGGACACGGTGACATGGTGTAGGTTGGGTATTGGTCAGGTGTGAGGCTGATCACTCTAGCCTTTTACTCCATGGTGAATTGTGTATCACATAACAGTTGTATGGAGAGGCGTGTGGTACATACCGTGTGGTACACTGTTTTGTACCACATGGGCGGGGCCTAATGATAAACGCAAAATAAACTCATTTGATTGGCTCCCTTTCCACGCGGGAAAATGCATTGTCAATGACTCTTACTAGCGTTACTAATGTTGCGACGTTATGATGTACACTATTGCGTCGTCGCCGGCATCAGTGAGAGAAGCATGGCTGTCACTTTGTAAGTAAATAAAGGACTTTGTGTTATAATTCATAATTAATTTAATAGCACCATGGAGTAAAAATAGCACCGCATCTCGTAGGTGGTCTTGCATAAAGGATCACATTGACCCTCGACGATTCTTTTCGATATAACACACTTGCCTATCGGCTCGTGTGCCATGCAAAAAGAAACGTCTCGCCCAACTGCTGACCCTAAATTCATAGTGAAGAATAACACTGAATTCTTCAGTGTCATTGATTAATTGAGTTAGCCCAAGTTCATGACCTATATCTGTAACGTTTATAACTGCTTGGTTATGGGTATCTTGGTCTTGGTTATGAAACCTCCAGCAACTACAACGTCACAATTGTTGTTATCAAAGATGGGTTTGGAGACAGTAGCAAAAAATTCCTCCATAAAGGCATTCCTGTCACCATCTGGTTATTTATGTACAACAAAAATAGTTAAACCGCCGGATATGAAGTCATTACAATTGATGTATGAGTGGTGAATGAATGGATGATGCAAAGGTTATGACTGACGTCTGTTCTGGACAAGCCATATTCATAATGTATGGAAATTGTAATCGTTCAGAAAAGTTTTTTTTAATATTGTCTTTAGTCATTATTCAATCGGGAATAAATGGACTATACTGAAGCCAATACTTCCACTAACCACCTTCCCCTGGATTTCGGCCCCAATGTAACCATTCCCCAATGCGCTAAAACTGCGCTAAAACCAGTAAAATTTACTGCTATTTTGAGCAACATCTGGTGCTGTTAATAATAATAAATTCTTTATTTTGCTAAGACAGTACACATACAAATCAGAACAAAACAAGAAGTACACTACAGATTTTAAATCTGGTTTTCGAGTCCATGCCTCTAGACTAATATTGCATTAGAATATCACACAATTTATTTAGAAAGAAACTGTGATGGTGTTTGCTGGGGATACTTATACTTCTACACAAGCAAATGTATAACCAAAGGGCATTAAATGCCAAATTGCCTGATATTGATAATGTTACAATGAATATATATCCTTGATAAAGCAAAATGTTATGCCTTATTATACAATATGTTTCCTAACTCAGAACTGTGCCATGAAGGCCTACTAGCATACAGTGGTCCACAAATATAGAATAATCTTGATCCTAAGATACAGACAACTTTAAATATGCTATAAAGAAATTAATTCATCCAGAATATGTTTCACATCATTGTTTCATATCCCTATCATCTCATTTCATCTCTTAAACCAATTAAACTGAACCTCTATGTTGTTTAGGATCACTTAAGAGAAAACCAGGCAAAGGAGGAAGATGTTGGTGTTTCTCCCCAATCCACTGTCAAGGCATATATATATCATGCAGATAAGACAATTTGTTTGAAAACAAGTATTATTTTGATCAATATTTACAATGACATCAAATGTCATAATTACAACTGATATTATATTTCAGATCTAAGAGTTCATGCTGTTGTTGAAAATAGCATCACTTGTGTTTGTGCTTATTGAATGCCTCCCATAGTATGGACCATGATCTGGGAGTTGCAGTACAACTATGATATAGCCTAGCATTGTGCCGACCATCTGAAAAATAACAAAAATAAAAATTAAGCTTCTATCCGAAATGTTTTATTCATAGGCAAAGAATGTTCGGTAGCAATAATGTAATACTTGAAGTCTTTATAAAAGAGCTAGAAATGCCATGCGCATAGCCTCAAGCTTTAATTTTGCCTTTTGTAAAGCCTTTATGGGCTGGAAAATCTTTTACCAATCAATACAAAGAAATTAGAAGACATTCCATGTCGTTTCATAATTTCAGAAGATCACCAGACATCTTTTTGCTTTTCTATTTATATGTTTTTTTGTTTTTTTTGGACAAATTTTTATTCAGGAAGATGAGCGGCATGTGCCAAAGTTTTTAAACGGCTTGGGTAATCCCAGTTTTTCTATTTACCAGAAAGGTCGAGTCAAAATGCCTTTGTCAACAGAGGTAAGCACTGTATGTGTTGTTTTTATAATCAACATGTGACTTAAGAGAGTAAGGAAACAGTTCGAAAACAAGAAACTAAAAAAACATTTGAAAAAAACTGAAATGATAACATGTTTTAGTATTGTATGTGCCAAGAAGGCAGGATTATGACTCAATTCAATTCAATTCAAAGCATTTTTTATTTATACAAGATAGGTGTACAAAAAGGAGCCCCGTATCTGAAAGGTGATTTCCAGGTCTTCCAACGGGTTCCTGACTAGTTCCTACCAAGAAAGAATCATTTTGATTTTACATTACTATGCCAAAAATAAACTTTAGGGCTATTTTCTAATTTCTAATGTAGTAGTATTTAGTTAAAATAAAAAGCAGTTCATAGCAACAGAAGCAGAGACTATAAACTTCAACTGCTCATGTATCTAGCTAACAGTTAATCACAATCTATCTAAAGCAGTTTAATGAATTCATCAGTAGTAAAAACAAAGAATGAAACAAGGTATAGCAGAAATAACAGTAATAATGGTAGGTCCAGACCAAGAAGCACAAATCACTCATAATGACACACACATGCAAAGATGCCACAGTATATAGTGGTCTACAATACATCAATTTCACTCAAATATACATCTAAATGTATTAATGATGAATACAACTTTATACTACTTAATACTGAGACTTTCATGAAACCTTAGGTCACCAAATTTAGTACATAGTAAAATGGAATATAAAAACGTGAATCAAAATTACATGAGCATTCTAGAATATACATAGTCACACCTGAAAACTAAAAAGAAGATTCCAAAACATACATCAGGATTATGCGCCAATCAGTTAAACCACAGTCCCTCAATGTCAGTCATTACCCTCAAACTATCTATGAGGATTATACACCAAACAGTGCACCAGCAGTCCCTCAATCTCAGTCATTAACCTGAGGAGTAAACATCAAACAGTGCACCAGCAGTCCCTCAATGTCATTCATTAACCTAAGGATTATACACCAAATAGGGCACCAGTAGCCCCTCGATGTCAGTCATTAACCTGAGGATTATGCACCAAAGAGTGCACCAGCAGTCCCTCAATGTCAGTCATTACCCTCAGAATTATACACCAAACAGTGCACCAGCAGTCCCTCAATGTCAGTCATTACCCTCAGGATTATACACCAAACAGTGCACCAGCAGTCCCTCAATGTCAGTCATTAACCTGAGGATTATACACGTAACAATGCACCAGCAGTCCCTCAATGTCAGTCATTAATCTCAGAATTATACAACAAACCGTGCACCAGCAGTCCCTCAATGTCAGTCATTAACCTGTCAGACATTTGCTGAAACTAAATAAAACAAAACAACCTATGATGTCTGTCAATCAAATAATGTGTAAAATTAAATATACACATTTTGTACTATGGTTGTTTTACTCACTGCAGCCATTGATGTTGTGGTTATGGTGAAGATCTTCCCCACCGTGAACCCCACTTCTGATCTTAGTAGTTTGATGGAAAAGCTATTTAACTAAAACAAAACAGGAACATTGTTTGTTCTGTTATTTAGGGGAAGTGTTCTGTAGAAATGTGGCAAGGAGGAAAGGGATGGATATAAAAGCTTTCTTTTAAAGATGATTATTCAGAAATTATCATTTATGAACAAAATTTTGAATTTCTGGGTATTTGGGCTCTTATCTTGAGATTTCTGCGACCCTCAGCATTGTTTCTGGTTGTGACCTTTCTATTATCTACATCTTGCTGATTTTTAGCTAGGTGGTTTTTAGCTTAGTCGCAGGAATGCAAATTCTGAGAGCACATTCTTGTTGTAAAACATTAGAAGAACATCTTTTTGAGGGACACAAGAATAATTTGCCTATCACATATTGTAAACAATAGCTGCGCAGGCAGGTTTCAGGTCTCCTGAATTAACTGGATGGTGGTTTGAAAGGAATACTCACTCGCAGAAACTGCTTTCTGGTGAAGGGTAGCTCTAATGATAATGATTCTATGATGTCTGGGGTTTTCTGCACCTGCAAAATGAATGTAGTTGAATACTGTTAGTCAATGACTGGCCTTCACAGGGACTGTCCAGCTACAATAGCAATGTCTGAAGGACTGGAAGAAGTATAGAAAAATTGAACTATCTTGAAAATTTATTTTATATGAATTATATGTATTTATCTAATGTGTTTATACTTATTCATGAACAGGGAGCATTAGATAACATTCCTACAAAGAGATCTTGTGAATAGAAAACTTTGAAAAATATCAATTTTATGACTCATTTTCCTGAAACACATCATGTATTTGCCTTTGGAATGACTTGGGAAATCCTCACCTCAGCATAAATGTTGGCAGCAGAAACTAATATGATGCTTGCTACTAAGTGAAAGCATAGGGAATAAGGAATATAGACATAAATCACAGAAGTCTGTGGCAAGAAAAATAACTTATTCACACCTTGGAGACTCCTCAATAGAAAATTCAACACAATATACATGAAGTACCAAGTGAAGAGACTATCAATATCCTCCAGTAAAGAACACAGAAACCGATGCATTTTGATAGATTTATCCAGCTCCTCACATGTCAGTGAGGCAGATTCCTCAATTTGTTTATGCAAAATTTTAAATGCAGAGACAAGCTCCAGAATTACAGCAAGCACCAACCCAGAATATACCCAAACACTGCAATAGGCAAAAGTAAATGTGCAGACCTTAATAGGTTTCTCAACTGTCGTCCAATGATATAATAGGACTGAATAAACCACACTTAAACCTATGCTGAAGAGAATTGCAACACAAACACAACTTGTAAGAATCTGAATATTCACCTCTGATCTGCTCTCTAAAATTTTCCCCTTTTGAAACACTTTATCCCAAAGTTTCCGACGGAAAATAAGTTGTGAGATGCAGATGCATCGAAACAATGCACTTGAGACATACCATTGCATTGTAATATTAAGATTCACAGAAAACTCATATACAATATATCCATATACAGGCCACACAAAAGTGAAGATTGCAATAGCAAAACTATACATAAATAAAGAGTAGTACACAACCTTATATTTGACCTGCTGCATGCTAGGGACATAAAGGCCTGAGAGAGTTGCCAAGAAGAAAAGTGGTTTAAGTTTACGATACATTTTCCTGATTGTCCATAATATGTGATTCCTCTATGTTAAATGCTGGGTGACAACAACTGCAAATGATATGACTCAACAAAACTGCATGTTCTCCTAAGAACTATGAAACAGCTGCAAAGGTTTGCAATTCATAAAACTAGACTGTGCCCCTGAAGAAGGTCACCTCAAGACCGAAACGTTGGGTAATAAAATATCTAAAAGCAACTCACTAAGAGATCAGCATTTATACGGTTATTTCGCGCTGATTTATAAAACAGGTGTTCTGTTTGAACATCCATTGCCTGAATACACAATGATATTTCAATATTGTTGGACAGGCTCCATTAAGACTCCCTTATTTGCTGTCTTCAATTTAATGTCTTGCTATTTGCACAGAATGGCTTGTATTGCCACTAATGCTGTAATGCACCTGCACCACTTCCATGTTGGGTGTTTGTCTGTTTCACATCAGGGTATCATATGTGATGTGTCCCAGAAACTAGTCTAAAAAACACAACGGTTCTCTTCCACTAGGTAAACTTGAAATAAATCCAGTATAATAGCTGCACCTCAGGAGAGTTCATAAGCCTATTTTAAATATAATATATCTTATAAAATTCACTAGTTTAATTACTTTAATATGCTGCATAAATTTTAAATCTTTAATTTAATAAGTGATAACAATGTTTCAACATTATTCATCACCTTTTAAAGTAGTTATAATCTCTTGATCAGAGGGGTCACGGGTAGACTATTACTGAGTATTAGATAGAAAGATAGATAGATAGATGGACGTTTGTTGGAAGACGTAATAAGATACATCTATTACAGGTTAGATCTTCATATATATGATGTGTACCAGGAAAATGAGTCACAAGTTGCACAAAATAGATTTTGAGATTATATTATTTGAAAAGATGAATCAAGCAGATTCTGAAAAAGTAAACCTTGATACATTAAATATGGACTTAAATATGGATCTTAAGTTTAATATTTTTATTTTTGAGAATAGAATTTATAAATATCTCTGGGTGAACAAATACTAACAAAGTAGCTGAATATACTTTATAGGATGGGCTTCGAAGTGTATAGATATATTTAATAAAAAATCATGAAATTTGGTACATCAATTCATATGTATTGTGAACACCTTGTTCAAGCTGTGTATACTTTGCTCTTAATGACCTGTGGGTTTCTACATTAGTGGTTGACTTGCTACTTGCTGGGAGGTCATCCCTGAGCTTGAAGAGATATTAAACTTTGTTGTAATTATATATTATAATTATGTTGTTGAAGAATTTTTTCTCTCTGTATGTAAATGTGTTTGCATCTTGGACCGACAGAACTAACCCTGAAAAGGGGAGTCGGCAACCAAAGGTTAAATAAAATCTTAAAAAAAAAAAATATGTCATGAAGAAATAAAGTCAACTAAGTGAATTTGTTGTTGTTGTTACTTTTATTTATCAAGAGTGATACAGTCGGTGGGACTATTCTCCCAACCATCATTTCCCATTTTAAATGTATTTTGATTTACTCATAGTAGATGGGTATGGTATGGTTTGTTGATTGGCGGGGAGAACTAAAGTCACTCACTCTAGAAGTCTGTATACCTGTTTATCATATGTACTGTCCAATTCGATAAATGAAGTAGTTCTTATCTTATCTTATTGTCATTGAGTCATGTAGCCTAGCATGCATGCACCAAAAAGATATGGATGATGTCGCCAGAAAATGTATAATTTATCTTCACCAAATCTCTGAAATAGCCCAAATTTCAGAAAAACTAAAGTTTAAATAACTGTTCAACCTAACCAAACAGATTGCGAGGATCAATACAATGTCAAATACAATCGAATTTGCTAAGTATTGACCAAATTGCAGCCTAATCTAGCAGGATTTACTTAATGTGTACAGCTGCCAATAATACATTTTCTGAAAATTTCGGATAGAAACCAATATCAATTACAAGCAGTAATTGAAAGAATTAACAGCCAAGGCCACTTTGGTAGTTCAGTGGCTCCTTAAAGTGGCACTTGCCGATCACAGAACTCATTTATAAGAGTTTGGTCAACGTTTTAGTACTAGAATACAATAAAAAAAACCTTTATCCATGGCTTTCCTGATTTGATCATATAAACCCATATTTTTTAGTTATTTTCCGAACCTTCCTGTTGAAAACTATTTTGGACCGCAAGGCCAAAATAACCCTTGTACGGTAACAGGAACTTTCAACCCCTGGTCTTTTCCCACCTGGAACTTTCAACCCCTGGTCTTTTCCCCCCTGGTCTTTTCAACCCCTGGTCGTTTCAACCCCAGGTCGTTTCAACCCCAGGTCTTTTCAACCCCAGGTCGTTTCAACCCCAGGTCTTTTCAACCCCTGGTCGTTTCAACCCCAATCCGCTCCCCATACACAATTTTCCAATAATCATTGAAGGAATATATACTTCATCAGAAACTTGCGTCCCTAAAACCAGGGCATTTCCCCCCTTACTTTACTAGATACTTCAAACATTCAAATTACAGCGCAAGTTATAATAAATTGATCACAAATCTAGTTTTTATATCATAATCGATGTGGCCATTTCCACCAATTAGACAACATTAGACCCCCCCCTGGGTACCCAAAAATAAATTTTACATTAACCAGTTGAGTTGGTATTATTTATCAACCTTATATATATGCGCATTGAGGCATAGGTGTAGGAATCCTTGCCTTGATCAGCCTTTCCAAACCTCGTCTGCATTATTCTGATATTCTGATATTATTCACTCATCCTGTGAGCGAGTGGAAATTTTGGGAGAATTTAGACTCTTTTTACCTACTCTAACAGGCCTACCGAAATATTGCATTTATATTCGATTTGATATTTGATTGTTGATTTTTGAGTATGGTCCTTGTGTCGTCGATGGTTGGGGTTGATGGTTGGGTTGATTGTATTACCTTGTAATGCTTATGGCCTAAAGTTAACTGTTGATGTAATATTTCTCTAAATATAACAACATTCGAAATAAGAGAATGAGATGAGATATAGCACCATGACGTAGTAGCTTTCCCTTACATAAAGCCTCGCATCAACAACAACAATCAACAATCTATACCAATATAGAATCAGATGTATTTGTCCAAATAATAAAGGAATATTACAGTGTTTAACCAGACTTTTATTTGCCAGAGCGGGGCATGCATGTTGAGATCCAAGCCAATTTCTGCCAACAATTTTCGTGTTGTGTGTGTGTGTGTGGGGGGGGGAGGGATCTTTTGAACAAATACTCTTTAAATGGTGCATTCTGATGCATTTGAGATGAATGCATTTACCTTTTAGTTCCTGTATTCTAAGGATATTTTACAGAATCGGCCAGTTCTAAGTTTAAACATGAAACATGAGATATGCCTTCCAAGGCTTTGCAAAATCAAATCAAAATACATACATGTACTGAGATCCATATCTTTTAAAACGTTTTAGAGCATCATACAAACCCTTATTATTTATTGTCATACCTTCTCTCAAATCCCAACAAACATTAGAGCCAAGCACTGTTTCTCTATGTATGCATACAGCCACCAAGCTGCCTGTGTGACGCCCGCCGTGTGGTGGCGCTACCCGTCACGGTGATTACACGCCTCCCGTAGACGCATGCAGGACTGCCTCATCTTAATTATTATAATCTTTGATTTAAAATAAGATTTATATTCCGCTCAAATAAGGGTTTCAATCATTTTCTAAGTCAGATTTATTTGTAAGAGTGTGGGTTTCAGCTAATCCGTTTCCAGACGTTAGGGTACAGGCCGGGGGCTGAGCAGATTGTTGTTTCAGTGTCTAACCGTTTCCTGGGGGCCTGTTTCCCCTAAGCTGTTTCCCGCCGGGGTTTCTTTTGTCTTTGTTAATTACTTATGTGGGACCTACCCGTGGGTTTGCTTCCATATATGGGAAAGTACCCGGATGGACTCTTTCCTTTTTCTTTTTCTTTTGTCCTCCGGAGTCATTGCTTGATATTTCTGGAGGAATACACATACTTATATACAAGCTCTGGACTTAATTCTACTATTTTATTTCAACGATAGCCTAAACAGTGCTCGATATATTAAGCTGAATACCAGTGAGACATGGAGATACTGAAGAGACTTTAATTGACATATTCCAATGTAATAATGTATTGTCCACCATGTACCTGCTTCATACAGTGCCTATATATGAAAAACATACCTCTTAAGGAGATAGAGCTTTTGTCTTAATGTCTCTGACAGTATTAAGATGAATACAACTCTTAATAATAAAATCAGCACATTTCCATCCCTACTTTTAATAACTGTTGAATCAGTGCTATTCCCATATACGGCAGAGACACATATGGGCACAAGGAAGAAATAAAAGTCTAGATAAATGAACAATATATAGTATTACACCCATAACTATAATTATAACTCTGGTGTATGATAACATCTGTGCAATACAAAGTATTATTCTTCTATTAAAGAAACTGGGGTTGAAACGACCAGGGGTTGAAACGACCCGGGGTTGAAACGACCCGGGGTTGAAACGACCAGGGGTTGAAACGACCAGGGGTTGAAACGACCAGGGGTTGAAAAGACCTGGGGGGAAAAGACCAGGGGTTGAAAGTTCCAGGTGGGAAAAGACCAGGGGTTGAAAGTTCCAGAAACCCCCTTGTACAGTGCAGCCGTTACGCAAGAACCAATGACGCACATGCATTCTGTGACGGCCCTCATTGACATATTGTCAGAGGGAACGTCATGACATAAACAAAGCTGTACCGTTCTACTCTCTCTCATTAGATGTGCATGTAATGTGTATTCGATCTGCACAAAGCCTGTGGTATGCATTCCTTACCAAAAGTTGGCATATTGGAAGCATCTTATAGACATTCATATCGGTTTAAACATATACAGCAAATGGATACAAGCAATGTTCCTGCTGCGAAGGGTTTGCGACAACTTCTGTGACGTCCTGTGTCGGTGCGTCATTCTGACACACTTACTGCAGTTTGAAAATGAAACCATGCCAGGCCTTCGCCGTCGTCATTTTGCATTGATTAGTTGTGATTAAAAGCAATCCAGGACAGATAGAAACATTTAGAAATAAGATAGGGAATACCTGACATAGCTTAGATCAAATTCTTGTTATATTTTACACAAATACCGATCTTTATTCTCAGCAATCTTAGCCACTTTAATCATCTGAGAGTATACATACAAGTAGTTGGTTCAAGTAGAGACCACTACAACTAAAGAAGCCTGGTGACTTGTGAAAAATATCTCGGCTGTCACTTGGTTTGAGACTTAAGGTTAAACATATTAAAAATATGTAGGGTCATTTCTCATTTTGTAAGTTTAAACAACTGTATGTTAAAATACAAAGCACTGAACCGATTGACTGACGGGGAAAACTTTGTCACTTAGTCTATCAATTCTAACCAATATATGGGTCAGATTTTCAAAAAATGTACAACTCAACTTCGCCAATCGTCTCAAATAAGCCAAATTTCAGACGAAAATAACGTTCAAAATATAGTTCAACCAAGCCAAACACATTGCTAGAATCAATGCAATGCCGAATATTCTCAAATTTACCTAGTATTGACCAAATTGCAGTCTTATTTGGCAGAATTTACTAAATGTGTACAGCTGCCAATTGTACATTTTCTGAAAATCTGACCCATATGTGAACATTTTTGGTTGACTTCAGACTGATTCTAATCAAATTCGAAATGTGTGAATTGTTCTTAATCCTAACTAGAAAATGTGTGGGTATGAGAGTGTTGGGTTGTTCATCTTTAAGCTCGTAGGCATCCTGTATCAAACTCTATGGGTACCCATACCCATAATTAGGCCTTCCGTATGGACTGTTCATAATGTTCATCAGTTGCCTGGACTGGAAGCCAGATGGAGTTCTGTTTCTGTATGGATACATGGAGTAAGGCGGTGCGGGTTGGATGGAGCTGACCATTGTGTTGGTGGGGGTGGCAGGTAGGCAGTAGAAGTAGACCACGACAAGTATAATTATGATGAACAGCACGCCCCCTCCCACGGATAGGCCAATTACGAGTGTTCCATCTGAGCTCTGGGGTGCAGGAGGGGGAGGAGGAGGAGGTGGTCTTTGTAGCGGTCTGAAAGATAAATGATTTTTGTGTGTTTAATAATACAAGTTTAGTCACTACAATGAACGGTTTTAGCACTATAGTCACCTAAGGCAGAGACTATCAGAATCAGTAACCTCCATGTATTCAGTAATCCTGAGATTATTGAATACATTGTGCACCATCAACCCCTCAATGTTGGACATTAATCCTTATGTGTTTCAGTGTTTCAGTAAAATGAGTGACAAAGCGCAAAAAATTAGTTTTGAGATATTATTATATTGGAAAAAATAAGATCAAGCCGATTCTAATGATAAACTGTAGGATGTCTAATAAGTATTTCTGTATTTTATGTTTGATATTTGTATTTTGGACAAGATATGTTTCTGGCTTGACATTAACTAGCAAGGTAGCTCAATACACTCTATATGATGACATTAGAAATGCATGGATATGTTTAATACATTGTTTTGAAGTCTGATGTATGTATTTATGCCACGAACTGCGTTAAGCATGCTAAGAATGAAAACTTTCTATGAATAAAACACTTTTGATCTTTTTTGTATTTTTCTAATTTGATATTATTCTGAAATAGGATATATCACGAACAATAGATATACACAACATACATTTTCGTCCATATGCTTAAAGGGACACATATAAATACATGAACTCAAATACATGCATGATCATGATCATAGAAAAGGTAGAACAAGAACTCAAATACTTACACACAAAACGCTGTACCATCAATGACTTGACAGACTTCAGTACTGCTGGGGCATCTGTTCTCACAAGGGTTTGGGGCAACCACCACTAGAAAATGAAAGAGATATTATATACTTATAGTGCATAATAGCCAATTGTTATGATCAATTCATTGTATACAATAATTAGCTGTTTTTCACAAAGTAATCCATTAAACACTCTACCTAAAATAAATAATTATTTTGGATTGTGAGTTCTGCAATTTATGATTAAAACTATTTAAACTTTGTAAAATTGAATCCTACCTCTTACCACCCGCATTATTTAGCAAATACACAATTTAAAAGATTTTTTCTTCATCATTCTTGCTGCTAAAATATTAGTGAAGGTGCAAGTTAAAACATTAACAATATTTCTCCCAGACTTCTGACTCCTATTCAATTGATAGATTTGGGGTCAAACCTGCAACCCACTTCCGCATATAGCGTGTATGTGTACTCGGATGTCATTACAATCTATGTTGCTAATAGAAATATGGAAAACTACACATCTAGACCTAAACTTCAATCGGGGGAACCAGACCATTTTTCCAGACCAACTTTTGGCCATTGTATTTGTAAGAAATGGCTTAGTTTGAAGGCTTGCCTGGCTTGCCTTGCATTCATGCCGCTCACCACCATTCTCGACTTATCACTATCTATTTCAAATATATCCCTTTTACCGGTTACATTTTGCCAAACACCTCTTAAAGGTAAATGCCAGCATCATCAGCACTGCAGCTGGCGGGAATTAAAGGAACTAATGCATGAAACAATAGAAGCCACAATATTTTGTTCAAACTTCGTCTTGAGAAAGAACATGCTTGGGATAATACAAAAAGCCAAAAAAGCAGGATGTTTTGATATTATTTTGTGTTTTAGGGATGAGTGAAGTTTACTTCCATTCACTATAGAATTCAATGAGGGAAACTCATTGTCATACAAGTTCAGCTGAATAACTTTTTTTTTAGTTCCATGACCCTTATTACTTTTAATTGGGAGGGTAGAATAATGTCAGCTGTGTATGTACGCAGATTTTAAAGAAAGTCATATGATTCAATCATCTCCTATTGGGGAAAATGACAAAAATATCCCTTTTTCCGATGGACTTCTATAATGAACATTAGTCTTGAATTGTTGGGATCTGGGGTACAGTCCTAGTTGAAGAGATTTCCGTTGTAGTGCTTGGAAAGGGTGGCAGAGAACCGAAGAAGTCTGTTGTGGCAGCACGGACACGCTTGACTTCTGGTGTGTGTGTGTATGTGTGTCCTACCGTGGTTGACTGTTTAGGTAGGAGAAATCTGAATCAGCCAAATCTCCAGGAATACTATTTTACCCCTAGTGTGAAGTTTTCGGGGGTTGCCAGTGAAGCGATGTCTGAGCAACAGGGCTTGCTGTGGGCGGTTATTGCTGCTTAAATTTCCCTGTCCATGCTGGGTGTGTGTGTGTGTGTGTGTGTGTGTGTATGTGTGCTGCCCACCAGTGATGAACAGTCCGTTCCAATAGCCAGGGTGTGGGAAAAGATGACCCCATGTTGGCTGCCAGAAGTGGGCCACTGAGTTATCGTTGGCAGAGAATGAGTTGATGACTGATGTAAGTATGTTCATGTAACTATTCCCCAATGTGTTTTGGATTTTTCAATAGAGTCTTTCCAGTTTGACAAGTGTCCTAAGGATCCCAACAATTCAAGACTAAAGCAATTAGATCCTTTGGTTGTGGTGCTTTGGGATGTCTACACGCCCGAAACATCCCTCGGCTAACGCCTCAGGATGTTCCTAACCACTTAGCCATCCCCACACACCACAACCTCAGGTTCTAATCGCCCTGGGGATGTTGAGGGCCATAGGCCCAGGGCATCTCCTGGCCTACGACTTCCCAACTATATGTCTTCCATGCAGACTTCTCTTCCAACATTCCCTGTCCACAGGCATCCCATAACCACAGGCTCTCTGGAGGTAAACGTACTGAATGCCAGTCTCAATGAGAGAGGGAGCATGAGAGACACTCTCTCACCACCCCAGTAGTCAGGGAATTTTAGAAGAAAAAAGGCCAATCTGTGAACAAATTCCTTACCAAGAAATTTCTTCACCAATGTATTGGTAAAGGTCTCTACTAACATATTTCAAAACATTTAAACTCAACTCCCGTAGGAAAACCCGTGAGAGCTGAAAACAAAAATGGCCGCCACTAAAACTCTGAAACACTATAACTTGGGGTAGAATCAACATGTAATCAAGTGTGAATACACTTTTTCTAGGTTTTAAGGCATGGGGAATTCATTGGAACATGACAAAGGTTGATACAGACAATATTTAGCAAGTTAATCTACTGATACTGGGAAAAAATGAGCAAAAGATGCTAAAAAAAATCCTTCCGAATGTACCCTCTGAAGTAAAAAATCTATACTTCATAACTTGGGCTAGAATAAACATGTAATCAAGTGTGAATGCACTATGTTTTAAGGCATGGGGAATCCATTGGAATATGAATAAATTCAATATGGACAATATTTAGCAAGGTATTCTACTAATACTGAGAAGAAGAAAACAACAAAAAACTGTCAAATAAAGGAAAAAATCTAAATTGGATTTATGAAGGCATTCATGATGAATGACATTAGGAAAGATATTTCTGCAGGTATTGTGACGCCTGAAATAAAGAAAAATGGCAAGTTGTCTATCTATCTGAACTTCTGAACAATATTTAGCAAGTTAATCTACTGATAATAAGAACAAATTAATAAAAGACCCTAAAGAAATCCTCCCAAATATACCCTATTTAAAAAAACTAATTCAGGTTCATGAAGGCATTTGTGACCAAGAGTATTAGGAATATATTTCTGCAGTTTAAACTGTAATGCAAATGCTTTTGATGGTTTTAAGTGTGACTTGATAAGGACCAAAATAAAACCAAATGAGGACCAAAAAGAGTCAATTTGTTTATAGTGTAAGACAGCTGTCATGCCTTTCTTTCTTTCATCATTAGCAAGTGAGCTGTTTGCATCATCAGCATTGCAATAGCCAGAAGCTGGAGGACTTCCAGGTTAATTTTAACTTTCTGGAAGAAGAGATGAAACTTCTGCATTTGGAGTGAATAATTTTGTACTAGCGATTCTTACAAAACTAAGTGGAAAAGAGTCCTGCGCGTTGCAAAATCCCATGAGAATCGGCTTAAGGTGTTCAGGGCCAGGAGGACATATAGTTTGGAATTGTTGCCTTTGAATGTATTGGAGAATCTTATCCAGCTTTCTCTATATACTTTTGGGAAGCTCTGCCATTGGTAAACATATAAACTTACTTTTGCTATACAAACATTCAAGGAAAATTGAAGATAAACAACACCTTTTCTCCTGCCCCAAAATACCTGATTTTATATCATAGTCTACTACCACATGGATAAAAATGGTCTGAAGTTCTGCTATTCTAGATTCTTTCTTCCAATGTTTTTCCAATCCCTTCACACTTTGGTTCTCAGAGTTCAGTTGTTGTGCATTTTTTCATCAGTGGCTAAGAACAGGTAATTGTGAACTATTTTGTACCTCGATTGTTTCTGCACACATATGGACTTCTTCCACTTGAGGTCATGGGATGGCAGCCATCATTTAGAGGGTGGCTCAGAAAGATATATATGCATCACTTAATGCTGTGGTGTGCATGATTGAAGGATATGCCAATTCAAGAGAATGTAGCTCCTAACTTACTGAGACAACCAGCAAGATGATGAAGAGCCCTCCTATACCCAGCTGATGAAATTGCCTCTGAATGTCAGTCACAGTAATGTGAAAGCTATGATACTAATTTAATTCCATACATAAATCCTACAGAAATATGGATTGAAGGGGTCAATCACAGCAGGAGAAACTATATATTCTGATGTTTTATATATATATATTCTGAGGTTCTGAGGCACTGCTCTTGGCCAAGAAAAAAGAATCTTTGTTCTCAAACTACGAAGATATTGTTAAAATCTGAAGAAATCTTTAGTATGCTTAGCATATTTGGCAAAAAGAAATAGACTTGTATTCCATATCAGAGATGCTTCCATCCCTTACTGCATCAGCTATGTGAAACAAATTCCAGTTGCCTCTCCAGAATATTAGTGTTGTTGTTGAGCTGGTTGTGTAGGTCGAGAGGAGCGGTGAGCTCCTTCCTACACGGTTCACAGGCCTATCAATTTGATAAGTGTCACATGAGTAAATTAGAACAAAGAAATAAATATACTTCTGTATGGCCAGTGTGTATGATGAATTCTAAAAGTTTTTTTCACATTGTTTGATGGAGTAATCAGTCATGGGCTGCATCAACTGCCGTCTAATTGAGCATGTACTATTATGTACTTATATCTTATATCTGTTCATTGAAATCAAATGGAGGCATGGCAAGAGGGAAACCTGAGCTGTTTAGCCAATAACTTTTGCCTGTATATGGTAAGATCAACATTCTTCTGTTCATTATACAGGTGACCATCATTAGAATATATCAGACCAATAAAGTGAGAGAATAGCACTTCTTCATATCTTCATGGACAGAAACTCCTTCAGCTAATACCAAACCTTGATAACTATTGCTACTGGTGTAACATCCCACAAATGTTGCTCCCCAATGTTGATGAGGCACAAAGAGTAGAGAAGCATATTCAGCAAGGAATGGGTAAACTGTCCCAGACATTACATGAAAAAGGATGTGATAAAAACCCTCGGAGGGTAATTTGAAATTAGAATTATAGGTCATTTAATGTCAATGGATCCCCAACTTGTTTCAATGCATCAGGATCACTGGTAAACTCCACTTTTGGTGGCAACATTAGGTTTTGAGCCATGTTACTACCTTCATGCACTGTGTAAAACCATTTTACTCCAAGAAACTAAGGAGTCTACCTTGGCAGGTACTGTTTAGACATAGGTCTACAGGAAATGTTCATGGGCTCATAGATAGATGTACTTTGATCTAGATATCACCATAACCAATAGGACAAAAAACAGGTCATTTTAAAAATTTGTTTGTGTGATGAATATGACAATCCTAGCACTAAGGATATGACCCACCTAAGTTGAAACAAGGATCCTGCATGACTGCTTCTTTTACATTGACAAAGTATTTTGGGCATGAAAAAGGGACTTTTCTTAGACATTTCCACCATGCCTGAATTACAAAAGAAAGCTTAGATGTTTTCCAATAATAGAAGCAATATAATTACTGTGAATTCACAGATCACAAATACTACCACCTACTTCTGCTATTAATAAGAACTTGGAAAGGTGTTCACCTTCCTCCAGGGAACCTGGGATGGAAGTTCAGATAGACAACTTGCCTTTTTTTCTTTATTTCAGGTATCACATGTCATGTCATTTATTATGATTAAAAACATTTGCATTACAGTTTGGACTGCAGAAATATGTTTTCTAATGTCATCGATCATGAATGCTTCCATAAATCTGAATTAGATTTTTCACTTTATTTCACAGTATTTTGTTGTTTTTTTCTTCTCAGTATTAATAGAATAACTTGCTAAATATTGTCTATATTGAATTTATTAATATTTCAATGGATTTCCCATGCCTTAAAACATAGAAAAAAAGCATTCACACTTGATTACATATTTATTCTATCCCAAGTTATGAAGTATAGATTTTTTACTTCAGAGGGTACATTCGGGGGGTATTTTTAGCATCTTTTGTTCATTTCTTCCCAGTATCAGTAAATTAACATGCTAAATATTGTCTGTATCAACATTTGTCATGTTCCAATGGATTCCCCATGCCTTAAAACCTAGAAAAAGTGTATTCACACTTGATTATATGTTGATTCTACCCCAAGTTATGGAGTTTCAGAGTTTTAGTGGCGGCCATTTTTATTTTCAGTTGTCACGGGTTCTCCGACAGGAGTTGAGTTTAAATGTTTTGATATATGTTAGTAGACACCTTTACCAACACATTGGTGAAAAAATTGTTTGGTAAGGAATTTGTTCCCAGATTTGTTTAATATTCCCTGACTAGAGGCAGTGCTGCCACTTCTACCTACACATGTTTATCTAGCCAGCTTGCAAGTTAGGGAACGAATCATTCCATTGGACACTAGGTGACTGGGTGATTCTGATTAGATTCTAATATTTCTAACGTTTTAATCGGCTTCTTACAAATCAGCTGTACAAAGAGGTATATGAGTATATTGGTTCTAGGGCAGAACCCCGCCAGTCAGAACCCCGCCAGTCAGAACCCCCCTAGCCAAAACCCCGCCGCCAGAATCCCCCTAGCCAAAACCCCCCCATGCCAAAACCCCGCCAGTAATAATCCCGCCAGTCAAAACCCATCCCTGCCAAAACCCCGCCAGGCAAAACCCCGCCAATTACTACAGATTTCCGTGGTCTTGGGGGATGGGGGTGGTCGTGGTTGTGGGGGTGGAGGAGGGGGTGTGGGTGGGGGATGATCGTGGGGGTAGGGGGTGGTCATGGGGTGGGTAATTGTATCTGCCTACCACTAACATGACATATATATATATTATAACAACTCTGATTCAATCCACATATATGTTATGTGTTTTAAGAAAATGAGTCACATGTCGCAAAAAATTTGAGATGGATTTTGAGATATCATTATATTTGTAAAGATGAGACCAAGCTGATTCCAATGATAGTACATAGTCTAACAATCTAATAAATATTTCCAGATTCTAAGTTTGATATTTTCATTTTTGAAGAAAAGGTTTGCAATATTTCTTGGGGCAATAACCAGGAAAGTATCTAAATATTCTCCATATGAGGACCTTTAAAACGAAAGGATATATTATATACATTGTCCTGAAATTTGATACTTTGGTCGATGTAACTGTAAGTGATACACTCCCGAAGAATCAGAACATTCCAATGAAGTGATTTTGTAAAACAAACAATTTGAAAAATATCATTTGTGCGACTTATGACTCATTCTCCTGGAACACATCACATATATTAATTGTTATGCATATATTTCAAGTGATAACATCAGAAATTGATAGCCATGTAAATGATTTCACCATGACAAACATTTGTTTCATGGAGCCATCAGGTTGCCATTTAAGTTTTCATATTATGTCATATCATGTCATGTGAAATTGATCTCTATAAATTTATTTTAAAAACAACCATGACAAACCTTTTAAAAAGAACCAACAAATGTGACACATATCAGACATTCCTTTGGTAAGTCCCCCTTCAGGAACAGTGGAACCCCGCTGCGTTCATCCTTGCCCCTTCTCATTACCGTTTTACAATCCATAAAAGCTTCATCTATAGATGATAAGAGGCCTCAGAACCTCAATTATGACCCTTTAACTTAACCGGCACGGTTGACGGATAAACGGGGGACGAGCTGGCGGGGCCGGGATAAATATAATGATAGATAAGATAAGATGGTCAGCCTAACAGGGGGCACTAGCTGGATACATGCGGTCAAGTCTCTTTTCCCACCACAACCACATATATATATATTTGTATTGCTTGGAGGCGTCCCCCTCTGCCTACTCCTCCCATACCTCACGCTCTTCTCCTATAACCTCTCTTCTCCCCCTTCTTTCTCTCTCTTTTCTTGCTCCCTTTCTTTCACATCTCTCTTTCCCACTGTCACTATTTTCTTGCAAAAAATTAGTTTTCATGTTCAAAAACGATGATCAAATACAATTAGTTGAATCCCCTGCACCTTAGAGTAATATTTCCTCTTACTCTAATCCTGCACCAACTCTTCAGTGAATTCGTTTTGCATTTATTGCGACATATAATGGTAAACCACAGTCCAATGATAAAGAAATGAAATGAGCCGAAAGAAAATGAGCTAATGGCCGGCCCCCTGTTGGGCTGGACCCGCCACAAGCTGACCATCTCATCTATAAGAAAGGGCCCACCCCGGCCCAGCCCCGCGTTTTAACGTCAACCCATTGGTTCCTCCAATTCCCACTACCACCGCCCTCCACCCCGCCCCCTCCCAGTACCTCTTACAGTACCTGTGGGTAAGATTTTCAGAAAAAGAACAATTAGCAGCTCTACACATTTAGGAAATTCTCCTAAATTCGGCTGGAAAATGATGAATACAGAGTGTATCTGAGTATATTTTATGTTACCTACCATAACCTGTAAGAAACAAAGGCCAGTTTGGAAACCTCCCTGATGCCGGAGATCTAGGCCTATAGCGATTATTTCGAAATAAATGTTGAATCAATCAATCAATCAATATTTGGTGTGGCGTTGATTTAAACTATCAGTTCTGTTATGTTAAACTGCATTTTGAAGCTCATCTTGGTCCTTAAATGTGGGTTATTTGAGAGGATTGGTGAAGGCGAGTTGTACATTTTCTGAAAATCTGACCCATGTACAGTTAGGAACAGAGAATCATGATTGAAGGCCCAGACCTTTTCGGTCTCCCATTTAATATAATTGTAAACACACCAACACCAAACATGCAGCAAAACCACAACGCCAAACCATGTGCACCACTTTTACAACCTCATATCAGATAAAGATAATAGACTGATGGGTGGAGATGAGAATTTCTCTTCTCCACATCCCTCTCTCCCTGCCGTCTGTCTTTCTCTCTCTTGTTCCCCAACTTCCCCCTGCCCTATCGCCTGAATTGAATTGAATTGAATTGAGAAATACTTTTATTTATCATAAACAGTTACATGAGTATGCTGAGATTATCAAATTGGGTATAGTTTGTATGTCCAAGTTTTCTTTCAAATCCCAGTTCCTCCTACAGATCCAACCCTTAAGAAAGAGATATATTTCTAATCTAATAGCTATCTAATCCCCCTCCTTCATTGCCACCCTCCCCTTTCTCCTCCAACCTACCTTCCCCACTCCTCCACCACCCTCCTCCCCTCCTCCAATGAAAGAGAGTGTGAGAGGATTGAGGGCAGTTAGATGAGAGCTTATGAGAACGAAAATGACAGCAGGCGTTTTTATATGGGGTGTTGTTCAGGTTAAGGGTAGAGGGCATAGAAGTGTGGGGGTGTTCAATGATGCCCCCGAAACTAGTCGGCTCCATTGGGGTCCATTTATATTTTTCACCAAATTCAGACAGGCCCAAACAATTATTGGATTATTATTATTATCTGCCATAAACGGGAACTATCTTAATTTTAAATGGAAAGAAAGCTAGTAAATCCTCACTTAAAATGGACCGATCTGAATAAATCTAAATTTTTATCAAAGAGCTTGCCATGTCTATGTATGCTTGTAGATCGCCCCATCTTTGGTGAGGGTGGTTATATCAGGGGCAACGCATGGGTGATAAGTTTTATACCAATATACTGTTCGCAATTGCTTAAATATATGATTATTTATTTGATGTTTTTTCATACGTTAATCAGGGCCTAACTAAAACATCATTGCGTTCAATTTTTTTTATCTTAATAAATTGCATGGGGCTATTATGTGGGTCAGATCTTCAGAAAATGTACAATCAGCAGATCAACATATTTAGTAAACTTTGTTAAGTTAGACTGAGAAATGGTCAATACTAGGTATATCTGCGTATATTTGATATTGCCTTAATTCAAACAATCTGTTTGGTTCTATTGGACTGAATTTTGAACCTCAATTTTGTCTTAAATTTGGATTATTTGAGAGGATTGGTGAAGGGGAATTGTACATTTTCTGGCGATTTCAGCCATGTACGTCCTCCTGTACCTTCCTCCTGTACCTCTGCCAGTACCTCCTCCTGTAATTCCTCAAGTACCTTCTTCAGTACTTCTATTCTAATAAACTACCCCTACCCCCAGCCCATGGTCAATGGTTGGGTTGAACTGTATTTTAAACTTTATTTTACTTGAAGGTGAATTCTACATTCTCTGGTGACTTCACCCAGGTGCTGGAGGAGGTAGAGGGGGAGGTACTGGACTAGGCACAGGAGTAGGCACAGGGGCAGGTATTGGAGGTACGGGAGGTGGGGAGGGGCAGTACAAGGACAGGTACTGGAGGAGGTACTGGAGGAGGCACAGGAACAGGTGGTACTGGAGGAGGTACAGTAGGCGGTACTAGAGTAGGGACTGTTGAAGGGGCTGTTGGAGGTTACCAGAGGAGGGACTGGAGGGACTGGAGCAGGTAAACAAGTACTGGAGGTAGTACAGGAGGGGGTACTGGAGGAGGTACTGTAAGGGGTACTTAAGGAGGCACTGCAGGATTATACTGCTGAAGGAGGTACTGGGGGAGGTACAGAAGGTAGGGTGTACTGGAGGAGGTACTGGAGGAGGCACTGGAAGGAGTACCCCTCCAGTACCCCTTCACCAGTACCCCCTCCAGTGCCTCCTCCAGTATCCCCTCCTGTACCTCCTCCAGTACTCCCTCCAGTACCTCCAGTGCCTCCTCCAACATGCCTTACAGTGCCTCCTCCAGTACCTCTTCCAGTGCCCCCTCCAGTACCTCCTCCAGTATCCCTGCCAGTGCCTCTGCAGTACCCCTTACAGTACCTCCTCCAGTGCCTCCTCCAGAACCCCCTCAAGTGCCCCCTCCAGTACCCCAATCCGTGCCTCCTCCAGTGCCCCCTCCAGTACCCCTTACAGTACCTCTTACAATACCTCCTCCAGTACACCCTCCAGTACCCCTTACGGTACCTCCTCCATTGCCTCCTCCAACACCCCCTCCAGTACACCTTACAGTGCCTCTTCCAGTACCCCACGTACAGTACCTCCTCCAGTACCCCCTCCAGTACCCCTTACGGTACCTCCTCCAGTACCCCCTCCAGTACCTCTACCAAGAAATTCAAATAAAATAGTTATAATCAGGTGTTCTGAAAATATTTGCCATTCATAAAACAACCAGGACTCATCGAGTGCAATTGTGCACCTTAGAAATGCACTCTCAGCTATGCATGCGCAAATCTGAGCATTTTTTCCTTTTGCCACATACACCAAGTATATGACAAACCCAAACATGTCCCTGAATATCTAAGAATTCCGAGCCCATTAAAAGCATGTAATTAGCCAAAGAAGTGGTCTATTATTCATTTGGTGCGCACCAAATGGACGGGCATTGGATCGTCTCTCAACCAGAGATTTCACAGGGATTTCCTCCTTGTTAGCATACGTCATATATTGGAAACAACATCTTATAATAATCTAGGGACATAATATTAGGAAGGAAAACACATAACAGATATCATGATTATAATATTCAATAAGCTCAGAAAAGTATAATTGAATTTATAATTGATTTTGGGATCTATTTGAGTCAATGATTAATATTAATATAATGTGTATTACAACGACCCCAGATATAAAATTGATTGATGTATTGAATGTGGAATCGATCCCCTAGAGAAACGATCAAACATTGCTCTCTTGCATACTATGTATAGAAAACAATTTGACAAAAGCAACCTGAAGGATATACCAGTTGTTACCAGGCTAAATGTTTTGAAGGTGATGGTGCCTAAACTAGAAAAATTTAGAAAATCATTTCGCCACATTTTTATCGACCAACACTGGAACAAATTACCACCAGTAATTCATACAAAACCTTGGTCGAATATAAAAATCCATCGCAAATCCACCAATGACTGGTATAGATAACCCTTTGAAATTATCTTTTTGTACTATCAAGAGTGGCTAGCTCAAAAAAATGTATATAATGTCCTGTCTACGACGTGTATTTTATTAGTCGAGTAGCGAATTGTTCTTGTTTGAGGAGGCAAACTTTAAAAAAATTGATGTGTTTATCATGTATATCCTCTAAGTTTGTATCAGGATTTTACAATGTAATTTAAATACTGACTCTTGTTAAATTCGTAATTTAAACTGAAAACAAATTCCACTAAGTATACTTGTTTCGGTATGATTTTGCTTGGATTCACATGAGATTATCATTGTATGAAAATGGCTCCAATAAAATGTATTTAAAAAAAAATATTTAAAAAAACAAAATTTATTAAGATTTATTTTTGTTGTGGGATGAATCCGAAGCTATATAGCCTGCTTACCAGGTGACTGGTGGGGGTATCACTCAAAGGTGAGGTAACCAATTGGTAATAGGCTGTTGTTATATATAATGTCGTCACACTGGGACCACTGCACTATTTATAACCCCATGTAGTGATCACTAGATCAGTCAACTGAACATATACAGCAATCCACTCAGCTATTATTAATAACTCTGTACTTGTCTGGTCAGGGCGATGACATCAGAGTAATAGAACTCCATACCACTGAATACCACTTATAAAAATATACCCTGCGCACGCATATTATATATGCATGTGACCAGGGGTTCCCCAATACCCCGCCTGTATTGAATGGGCCTTTACAAGGCACTGGTGTAGTTGTACTCAGAGCAAAAATCGATGCGGACTTTGTTACTTTTGATCAGTTTTTCTTCATTTGAATCATTCCTCCAGGACATATGATAGCTGTAGAGTGTTTATCTCAAGGACAGTCATTACATTTTAGCATCTTCCTAATGCATCTTCAATCAACTTTAGGGTGGATGGTTTTGGGAGATGTTTACTGGAGTAGAGTACATTACAAAGACGTTCGTTCTGTGGATACAATTATATCAGTTTATAATACTGGCCACCTTGACATAGTTCCTTATTTGTGGGGTGGGGTCGGGTATCAAGGGGTGGGTGGGGGAAGTTGTGGTTTTGTGGTGACAGACCCCCCTCCGAGGGGAGGGTGGAGAGGAATGAATGGCAAGAAAACAAAGTTCTTAGAGTTTATTGGTGTAAATTGGTTAAAGTCGAGGTTGTTATCTCCAGGCCCTTGACTAAAGATTGCACATGCTGTACTGCTTAGAGCTGACATCATCCCCTCCCACCCACCCACTCCCTGAACACAACCCCCACACCAAACCCCCGACCCAACACTTCTAAGTTGCTAAGTGAACTACACTTTCTCTTTATCCTTTAGCCCCATGTGCTACCAAAATCCAAGCAAGAGCAAGAGCAAGACCCCACCAATTTATTTGCCTGAAATGATACTCTCACTCCATGTTTTGGTTAAATACATACTTTGGCGGGGTTATGGCATGGCTGGATAAAGGCAGGGCGGGGTTCTGACTGGCGGGATTCTGGCAGGCGGGGTATTGGCTTGGGGGGATATTGGCAAGGGGGGTTTTGGCTGGGGGGGTTCTGACGGCGGGGTTTTGGCTAGGGGGGTTTTCACTGGCGGGATTCTGTCCGTACACCGAGTAGATTATAGGAAAATGAGTCACAAGTCGCAAAATGGATATTTCTTGAAATGGTGTATTCTGAAGATCTCCTTTTTGGAATGTTTTCATGTTTAAGGTGTTTAGCGCTGCTAGTAGCATGAATATAATATATGTACGAAATACTGTGTATAGAATACATTCATTGATATCTGAGATTCTCCCAAGGACGATCTTTAACTACCTTAGTGATTGAACAGTGATTGATCCTCAAGAAACATTCCTTACTAGTTGTTCATGCATAGAAAATATCATAAAGATCTATTATCTATGGCCTAATGTTTACTATCATTGGAATCGGCTTGATTTCATAATTTCAAATATGATGATATCTCAAAGTTAGTTTTTTGTGACTTGTGACTCATTGCAACAGTACCCTCATATATGGGTCAGATTTTCATAAAATGTACAATTCAACTTCGTCAATCTTCTCGAATAACCCAAATTTTAGACGAAAAAAAAGTTCAAAATAGAGTTCAAGCTAACCAAACAGATTGCTAGAATCAATGCTTTCAGTAAAACTGAAAACCAATTAGAATAAAGATAAAGTTAATCTGAATATCAATGATCTTTTTCATATAATATAATTTTATATAATACACATTTACATTGATATTGTCTAAAACGCTTAACCAAGATTTCAAGATGTGTTATTCAGTCATGATTTTCAAGACAACTTAACTGTATAGGTCATACTATGTAAAGATGCTAGTATCAACTGGTTTATAGTACTAAATGTGAATAATAAATGAAGAAATAAATGGGTTTCTCACGTTCACAATTCTTCCCTATCCACCCTTGTGGACAGGAACAGAGATAATCCTGTTGTTCCCTCAGGTTGTAGCATGATCCTCTTAAGCATGGTGAACTGGAGCACTGGAGACCTTTAAATCAGGTACATATACAATTTAGCATTAAATTCTCAGAAAGAGTAAAACACTGCATACATGAACTAATACATTCTCGAATTTCAATAGTATTGACCAAATAGCAAAGTAAAGCTGACAATTGTACATTTTCTGAAAATCTGACCCATATGCGAGGAGGACACGTGCATGCAAGCATGGGTCTCCCAATCAGTAGGACTTGGCCAGCATGCAGGTAACATGTAAAGGTAATGCAAATTTTAGGTAGGTACCATAAGGTATAACAACTTCAGCATGGAAAGTATGTGAATACCCACCTATTCTTGTTTGACAGTTGTTCCCATTGTATTCGGAGGTACAGACACATGTGCACACCTGTGTGACGCTGTCGATTACATAGGATCCTCCGTTAAGGCATGCCAGATAGGAACACTCTTTTTCTGTTAAAATTCCAGTCAAAATGAAAATCAATTAGAATAAAGATAAAGTAAATCAAAATGATAGGTCATCACCATGATGTTTTTATATAATACACATTTACATAAATATTCTTTTAACGCTTAACCAGGATTTCAAAATGTGTTAGTCATGGTGTTTAGGAATTAACTGTATATGTCATATTATGTAATACCGAAAGTAAACATGCTAGTATCAACTGGTTTGACTGTTAAGCTTTCAGTAAAACTGAAAACCAATTACAATAAAGATAAAGTTAATCTGAATATCAATGATCTTTTTCATATAATATAATTTTATATAATACACATTTATATTGATATTGTCTAAAACGCTTAACCAAGATTTCAAGATGTGTTATTCAGTCATGATTTTCAAGACAACTTAACTGTATAGGTCATACTATGTAAAGATGCTAGTATCAACTGGTTTATAGTACTAAATGTGAATAATAAATGAAGAAATAAATGGGTTTCTCACGTTCACAATTCTTCCCTATCCACCCTTGTGGACAGGAACAGAGATAATCCTGTTGTTCCCTCAGGTTGTAGCATGATCCTCTTAAGCATGGTGAACTGGAGCACTGGAGACCTTTAAATCAGGTACATATACAATTTAGCATTAAATTCTCAGAAAGAGTAAAACACTGCATACATGAACTAATACATAACTAATACATAACTAATTTTTCAACGATTTTTATTCTAAATCAAAAATGTTTATATGGGTCAGATTTTCAGAAAATGTACAATTGGCACCTCTACACATTTAGTAAATTCTCCAAAATTAGGCTAAACAATGGTGAATATCGGGTATATCTGAATATATTTGGTATTGCATTGATTTAAAGTATCAGCTCTGTTATGTTAAACTGCATTTTGAAGCTAATTTCTGTCTTAAATGTGGGTTATTTGAGAGGATTGGTGAAGGCGAATTGTACATTTTCTGAAAATCTGATCCATATAGCAACTCAAAGAATACAGGGAAACATAGGTGTGATGTTGGCCCACAGATTCAATTCAGATACAAATTTCCATGGTGTTCTGCCCATTACTGTGTCTAACTATTTACCAATGCTACTGCTAGTATTTGTAATAATGTACCAATGCTACTGCTAGTATGTGTAATACTGTACCAATGCTACTGCTAGTATGTGTAATACTGTACCAATGCTACTGCTAGTATGTGTAATAATGTACCAATGCTACTGCTAGTATGTGTAATACTGTACCAATGCTACTGCTAGTATGTGTAATACTGTACCAATGCTACTGCTAGTATTTGTAATACTGTACCAACGCTACTGCTAGTATGTGTAATACTGTACCAATGCTACTGCTAGTATGTGTAATATTGTACCAACGCTACTGCTAGTATGTGTAATACTGTACCAACGCTACTGCTAGTATGTGTAATACTGTACCAACGCTACTGCTAGTATGTGTAATATTGTACCAATGCTACTGCTAGTATGTGTAATACTGTACCAATGCTACTGCTAGTATGTGTAATACTGTACCAACGCTACTGCTAGTATGTGTAATACTGTACCAATGCTACTGCTAGTATGTGTAATACTGTACCAATGCTACTGCTAGTATGTGTAATACTGTACCAATGCTACTGCTAGTATGTGTAATACTGTACCAACGCTACTGCTAGTATGTGTAATACTGTACCAATGCTACTGCTAGTATGTGTAATACTGTACCAACGCTACTGCTAGTATTTGTTATACTGTACCAATGCTACTGCTAGTATGTGTAATACTGTACCAATGCTACTGCTAGTATGTGTAATACTGTACCAACGCTACTGCTAGTATGTGTAATACTGTACCAACGCTACTGCTAGTATGTGTAATACTGTACCAACGCTACTGCTAGTATGTGTAATACTGTACCAATGCTACTGCTAGTATGTGTAATACTGTACCAACGCTACTGCTAGTATGTGTAATACTGTACCAATGCTACTGCTAGTATGTGTAATACTGTACCAATGCTACTGCTAGTATGTGTAATACTGTACCAATGCTACTGCTAGTATGTGTAATACTGTACCAATGCTACTGCTAGTATGTGTAATACTGTACCAACGCTACTGCTAGTATGTGTAATACTGTACCAACGCTACTGCTAGTATGTGTAATACTGTACCAATGCTACTGCTAGTATGTGTAATACTGTACCAATGCTACTGCTAGTATGTGTAATACTGTACCAATGCTACTGCTAGTATGTGTAATACTGTACCAATGCTACTGCTAGTATGTGTAATACTGTACCAATGCTACTGCTAGTATGTGTAATACTGTACCAACGCTACTGCTAGTATTTGTTATACTGTACCAATGCTACTGCTAGTATGTGTAATACTGTACCAATGCTACTGCTAGTATGTGTAATACTGTACCAACGCTACTGCTAGTATGTGTAATACTGTACCAACGCTACTGCTAGTATGTGTAATACTGTACCAACGCTACTGCTAGTATGTGTAATACTGTACCAATGCTACTGCTAGTATGTGTAATACTGTACCAACGCTACTGCTAGTATGTGTAATACTGTACCAACGCTACTGCTAGTATGTGTAATACTGTACCAACGCTACTGCTAGTATGTGTAATATTGTACCAATGCTACTGCTAGTATGTGTAATACTGTACCAATGCTACTGCTAGTATGTGTAATACTGTACCAATGCTACTGCTAGTATGTGTAATACTGTACCAATGCTACTGCTAGTATGTGTAATACTGTACCAATGCTACTGCTAGTATGTGTAATACTGTACCAATGCTACTGCTAGTATGTGTAATACTGTACCAATGCCGTTAGTATTTTTAATTCTTACGAAGTTTAAAAAGTGAGGGAAAGCCTCTTGTAAAATAATTATTGGGTTGTGGATGTTTATTTAGGCGTTGCAAGAGCATTAGATGTGTATGCCACATAGACAGGATAAACAGAATAAAACAATTTTTTACAAAAACAAAATACTTACGAAGTTCACACTTATCACCATAGTAACCGGCGTCACATTGGACACAGGTGTATTCATAGGGGTCTGGTAGCTCAACACACGTCCCTCTGTAGTTGCAGGAATTTATATTGCACCCTCGGGTATCTATAAGTAGAGGAATCAGATATACAAACACAGAGATACATGCACAAGACACTAACACTATACTATAATTATGTATGTATTATTTCCACATTTCCAATACAATAATTATATGCAATTATATATATATATATAGAATTTTTATTCATGAAGTATACAATTACATCGTGAAATGGGTAACAATTCTCCATGGTAGGTCTTCCATTGCCTCCGAAAGAAAATCATAATAATCTGTGGGTACAATTTACTTATTAATATCCAGCTGGACAGGAGTAATTCATTATTCTCATGAATCGAGTAGTCTTAGAATTTTATGACAGTTATGTAGGATATGATTTTACAGTACATAAGAATTCTTACAATGTTGATGAGTATTTATAACATACAATATAGTATACATAGTATATATGGACTCTTGTACATTGATATTAGTATTAGATATGGCACTATACTGTGAATCCTAGTGATATGACATAAATCCTAACCCAATGAGTCAATGAGCGACTCACGATAGTACTCTTATCAGTACAGGTAAGAGTGTGTCAAGTTAATTCAAAGGTTATAATCTGTTAGAGAGTATAATATAGGTCCATGTCAACAACATTAAATAGATACATTGAGTCACAAGTCACATGGAATTGATTTTGAGATATCGTAATATTTAAAAAGATAAGAGCAAGGAGATGTCAATGATAGTAAACAGTAGAATAGCTAATAAGTATTTCTATATTTTAAATTTGATATTTTTACTTTTGAAAAAAAAGTTTGCAATATTTCTGGCTGGACCATTACTAGTAAAGTAGCCAAGTATACTCTATGGGATGGCATGCAATGAAATGAAATGGATACAGCTAATACACATTCTTGATATTTGGTACAAGTAATCATACAACGTTCAATGCTACATATCCTAGAGATGAGAACATTCCTATAATAAAGAGATCTTGTGAATATAACACATTGAGTAGTAGGGGGTGAACAATGGATCGCTACAGACATATATATACAGTGGAACTCTCTATCAAGGCCACCCTTGGGACTGAATAACCTTTCATTCGGAGGAGATATAAGTCGGTGGTTTTTATATGAGGTTTCACTGTAGTAGTAAACAACAAAAAATAGGGACTCCCACAAGAAGACTGACAGGGATACCTGGGAAGAAAAAATAGGTAAAGATGTTATGTGAACATTTTAATTAAAAAAGTGTGTGTATAGGACGTGAACTGTGAAAACAGAGTGGGGAAATGTGGAAAAGTTTACAATAACAACAATTTTGGAATACAAAAAAAAAGTGAAATCACCAGGGTACTATGAGCTGTATGGGGTAGGGTAGGTCGTTTGAAAACTGAAAATACAAAAAGAAACATATTTAAGAGTTTCACGTGAGACATCTGTGCACGTGTTAGAGTTGTATATATGCCAAAATGGCAGGGAGCTTTGATGAAGTTTTGTTATTTTTTAAAAAATGTTGACCTATAGCTCACAATAGTAAAGAGTGGATGTAAACTGACCTAGCTCACAATGGTAAAGAGTGGGTGAAAACTTACTTAGCTCACAATGATAAAGAGTTGATGTAAACTGACCTAGCTCACAATGGTAAAGAGTGGGTGAAAACTCACCTAGCTCACAATGGTAAAGAGTGGGTGAAAACATACCTAGCTCACAATGATAAAGAGTGGGTGAAAACTTACCTAGCTCACAATGGTAAAGAGTGGGTGAAAACATACCTAGCTCACAATGGTAAAGAGTGGGTGAAAACTTACCTAGCTCACAATGATAAAGAGTGGGTGAAAACTTACCTAGCTCACAATGATAAAGAGTGGATGTAAACTAACCTAGCTCACAATGGTAAAGAGTGGGTGAAAACTTACTTAGCTCACAATGATAAAGAGTGGGTAAAAACTTACCTAGCTCACAATGATAAAGAGTTGATGTAAACTGACCTAGCTCACAATGGTAAAGAGTGGGTGAAAACTGACCTCGCTCACAATGGTAAAGAGTGGGTAAAAACGTACCTAGCTCACAATAGTAAAGAGTGGGTAAAAACTTACCTAGCTCACAATAGTAAAGAGTGGGTGAAAACATACCTAGCTCACAATGATAAAGAGTGGGTGAAAACTTACCTAGCTCACAATGGTAAAGAGTGGATGTAAACCTACCTAGCTCAGAATGGTAAAGAGTTGATGTAAACTGACCTAGCTCACAATGATAAAGAGTGGATGTAAACTTACTTAGCTCACAATGGTAAAGAGTGGATGTAAACTGACCTAGCTCACAATGATAAAGAGTGGGTGAAAACTTACTTAGCTCACAATGGTAAAGAGTGGGTGAAAACATACCTAGCTAACAATGGTAAAGAGTGGGTGAAAACTTACTTAGCTCACAATGATAAAGAGTGGGTGAAAACATACCTAGCTCACAATGGTAAAGAGTGGGTGAAAACATACCTGGCTCACAATGGTAAAGAGTGGGTGAAAACTGACCTAGCTCACAATGGTAAAGAGTGGGTGAAAACTGACCTAGCTCACAATAGTAAAGAGTGGGTGAAAACTTACCTAGCTCACAATGGTAAAGAGTTGATGTAAACCTACCTAGCTCACAATGATAAAGAGTGGATGTAAACTGACCTAGCTCACAATGGTAAAGAGTGGATGTAAACTGACCTAGCTCACAATGATAAAGAGTGGGTGAAAACTTACTTAGCTCACAATGGTAAAGAGTGGGTGTAAACTTACCTATCTCACAATGGTAAAGAGTTGATGTATACCTACCTAGCTCACAATGATAAAGAGTGGATGTAAACTGACCTAGCTCACAATGGTAAAGAGTGGATGTAAACTGACCTAGCTCACAATGATAAAGAGTGGGTGAAATCTTACCTAGCTCACAATGGTAAAGAGTGGGTGTAAACTTACCTAGCTCACAATGGTAAAGAGTGGATGTAAACTTACCTAGCTCACAATGGTAAAGAGTGGATGTAAACTAACCTAGCTCACAATGGTAAAGAGTGGATGTAAACTGACCTAGCTCACAATGATAAAGAGTGGGTGTAAACTTACCTAGCTCACAATGGTAAAGAGTGGGTGTAAACATACCTAGCTCACAATGATAAAGAGTGGATAACAACTTACCTAGCTCACAATGATAAAGAGTGGGTGAAAACTAACCTAGCTTTCAATAATAAAGAGTGGGTAAAAACATACCTAGCTCACAATGATAAAGAGTGGATAACAACTTACCTAGCTCACAATGATAAAGAGTGGGTGAAAACTAACCTAGCTTTCAATAATAAAGAGTGGGTAAAAACATACCTAGCTCACAATGGTAAAGAGTGGGTGAATACGTACCTAGCTCACACTTGGCGCCTTGTACTTTAGCAGGGCAGGAGCAACTGTATCCATTGTCCCCATCAAAGCACACTCCTGCATTCTCACACGGATTGGTTGCACACTCATCAATATCTAGAAATCACGTTGGAAAACATGAATTCCATAACGTAGCTAAATATACTCTATGGGATGACCCTAGAAATGCATGTGTAGTATCCACCATTTCCATATACTACTTCAGTACTACTTCAAGTCAACTATAAGGACTTTGGTCTCCGCTTTTGTCAACAGAGGGAGCCACCATTTAGATGTTACCAGATTGCTTATGCTTACTCTATGTTGTTATATGCTATTATTCAACATCGTATCCACACCCTTTCTTATACCTGAACCATATTGTACTATGTCCCATCTGTCTTATTAAAAGTCAGAGTAATGAAACTAGATGCTTGTCTCTTGTTTTCTATTCTCCTCCTCAAACCGAACGCCGGGTCATTACACATGGATACATTTAATACACTTTCTTGAAATTTGGTACAAGTAATCATACGATATTGAACGATACATATCCTAGAATGATAAATTTGTATAAAGAGATCTTGCTAATGAAACACATTTTTTCATTTAGTAAATCAGTTCTCTCATGTGGTGCTACTAGTAATAGTAGATAGCCAAATTATAATTTTAGATTAAACGAACAAAACCTGCCTTGTGAAGTTTAATCCTGCTTATAAGAAGATATGAAATACTGGTATTACTTATGTGCCCACCCCTGCCCGCCAAGCATAAGATATCCTCATGTTATTGTTTAAAAAAAAAATTTCCGTTATTTAAATTTAGTGGTTGAAGGATCCGCGTTTACATCCGAGAACCCTGAGGGTACTGACTATTCTGAATATATGTCAGAAAGGTGTTGTTTTTCTTGTTTTGTTTTTTCTTTATACTAATTTCTTCTGTGACAGATCACAAATAAACTTTACTATTATTACTACATACTGTTTTGGCAGCGGTCGCCCTCATAGCCCGGTGGACAAGCACATTCCCATGTAGTACCCTCTGGGTAGCAGGTTCCTCCGTTGTGACAGGGGTTGGGGCACAATCATTCACCTCTGTAGTGGAACAGGTCGGTTATACATATGGGTCAGATTTTCAGAAAATGTACAATTTGGAGCTCTACACATTTAGTAAATTCTCCTAAATTAGGCTGAAAAGTGATGAATACCGGGTATATCTGAGTATATTTGGTATCACATTGATTCAAAGTATCAGTTCTGTTATGTTAACCTGCATTTTGAAGCCCATTTTTGTCTTAAATGTGGGTTATTTGAGAGGATTGGTGAAGACGAACTGTACATTTTCTGACGAACTGACCCATATACTGGTACATGTAAAATCTAGGTCTGATAATCTGAGAAAATGAATTTAAATCCAGAGGTAATCAACTTAAGATAGTCTCAACTCAACTATGTTCGAAGATGGTCACAGATGAAAAAATCAAGCCACAACAAGACATGAAGAAAGCATACAAAACTCAAGGAGAGTGCTTAAGCACTGATAGACTAAAAAATATAATATACTTATAAAAGAAAGACACTGAAAAAGAAACTTTACAGGACACTTTAAGAGATGAAACAGTTATTTTATTTATTTAGGGTCGTCAGGAAAACCTAATCGTAGAGGACGTTTCACCCTGTTTTGATCCATTGAAATATGTATACAATCTATGTAGAAATAGACATATGACATGTATTGGAATAAAAATGATATAATTATATAATATACAAATTGTATGATATTGGAGGAAGAATAATCAACACTAGAAATATAAATTGAAGAAACCTCTCAAAAGGCCCTATGTTACTGTATATCTCAGTTTACATTATACTTAGTTAAGACTGGGCTTTTTCTAAGTAGCTTTTTATATTGTTTATACCTCTATATTTCTATTCTCTTATTGATATTCATTCCCAATGATACATATCTTTATTCGGTTGACCCTTGATATGCTTAGCCCATAGAGATAACATAGGCTCTGTATATTGTTTAGCTTGTCAGTAACTGAAGCGATATTGCTCATGGGCAATAGATGGTTGACCTAGTTTTTGGTACACTGTGCGCATGCGGGATTTCTGATCTTCCACAGTTCTGGTGGGCTATGTTTTTGGAGAGAATCAAGCTAAAGAAATAATTATTTAACTATCTGTTCCTCAAAATCACTGTACATCATGTTAATCCAACATTAGTTTAGTGGGAGGGGTGAAATAAACACAGAACAACACCTGGCGTTGTGAATATTCACTCCTGCCTTGAATCCTGGGTAGTTCTGTTTATATATATGTAAGGTTCTGTCTATCTTCTGCAACCCTAGACCATACAAGCCAGGGCATATATGTGTGCTCTCAGATTAACAGTATGATAAATTTCAGTATTTTTTATGATTTCTTCATTTCAGAGTGTAATAGAGAAACTAGCAACACTGAAAACATTTCCACATAGACGTCTTGTGAATAAATCACCTTAAGAAATATCATTTTTGCGATTTGTGAGACATTGTCCTGAAACACTTTTCATTCATTGAACCCAATGTACTCAACCTAATGTACTCACCCATCTCACAGTTCTTGCCAGTGTAGTCATCGGTGCATGCGCAGTAGTAATCTCCCACCAGGTCCAAACAAGTTCCTCCATTAACACAGGGATTAGATTCACACTCATCTTTTACTGAAATAATTAATATATATATAAATAAAAATCATGATTTGTTTATTCCAATCATGAGGTGGCATGTACATTGCCAACACAACATTTTGTAAGCTTGTAAGACCTACCCCCTCTTTAAAATTGTTAATACCTAGCCCCCACAACAGATGTGGTAACATGATAGGTTAATTTAGAATTATTTTATATGTATTTCTCTTGTATGTATTATAGAAACACTTATGTTCTTGTTGTAGTGAATTAGAGGGTTCTGTCAGAAGAACTGTCAAGGCAGATATATGTGACCCATTTTTCCGAGTAAGCCTTATGTAAAAAAAGAATTTGGAAAAATAAAGTTGCAATATATATATAAATGCTTTCCTCCATAAACAGTTACAATAGACAGGAAAAAGGATAATATACTTTCTGTGCCCTCACAGCTCTTCCAAGAAACCCAGAATTACTTTTACTTTTATTGATAAAATAACTAACTACTATATCCCCATAACACTAAGATTGATGTACCTTGGTACAACGTTATCTATTTCAATATAACAATAATGAAATAGAATAGCAGCATCTTTTGGTTTACCGTCTACAGTAAAACCTTTAACTCTTACATAGTTTTTGGGGCGGTTTTCATTACAGTACTGTAATGCTTAATTTTCCACCCATACATAAGAGATAACATAACTCATTAACTGTAACGGCGGTAATTCTGTGCGGGAGACTTCCATGCCCTTGTGGAAATCTAGGGAACTACGACCAAAGGGTCTAATGTTTTTCTATGGTTTTAATGATCTATTACTTCAAGGTAAAAGCTGTTTACTTAGGGAAGTCTTAAATACAAAGGAAATGCAAACGAGAAAAGAGACTTGTTTCCTAAAATGTAACAGCGGGAAAACATGGAATTCTTATTCCATAAGGTTGTCAACCCTTTTGTCACATTTAATATGTAAGTGTATACCTCAGCGACGAATAAACAATTTTCTAATTCTAATTTCTAAAAGAGACAGTTAAGAAAGGTTAGAACGAAGAAGGTGATTCCAAGATATGAGAGTTAAAGAGGATAGAGCTTATGGGAAATTAAGTTTTATTTGACAACAACAATCAATCAAGGTGATTTAAGTGACTATAGTGAGTTATATAATTAGTGTAATAATTTATAAATTTGACAAGTAATTAATCAATAAAGATAATAAATGGCCCCTTGGACATGTGGGTGGGAGGGTAGAAAAGGTAGGAGGGTAGAACAAGGAGGGAAGTACGGAAGACGAGAGTAGTCAAGTGATGAAAAGTAAAATTCAGTTTTATTTTTAAAAAAGAAAATCATTTTCGTTTCCAAAATCATTGTGCATCTCATTTAAATAATAAAATCACTTTCGATTTTCGTTTTGACTTTCGTTTCAAATTCACAGGTCACTACTGGTATCGTTTTAATTTTCGTTTCAACATCACATGTCACTATCGTTTTGATTTCCGTTTTGACTTCCGAGATTTTAAATGAGACGAGATCTCATGAGATCTCACTGGCAAAATTGCGGAGCCTATGGGAGCCGCCATCTTGGATTGGTTATGCCTCTGTTCCTGTTCCTGTTCTCTCTTCCAATAGTAATGTATTCATGTCTCTGATTGAATTGTTCTTACATTTTATGTTACAAATATTATTTAGGACTGTCTGGAAGACCTACTTGTAGATGCATGAGCCCTTTTCTGTACCATTTTATTGATGAAGAATAAAAATTCAATAATTATATATATATTTTTTTATTTTTTTTTTAACGGCAGCCCCACTTTGGACACGAACAACCCAACCACAGCCACACCTGTGGTTAAAAAGACTTGCCGGAAGAAAAACTGCCGCTACTGTCTAAAAATTAATACCTCAGGCCGAATAAGGTCTGCAGTCACAAACAGATCCTATATCACGCGCACAAAAGCTGATTGCTGGTGCAATAACCTGATTTATTGCATCAATTGCAGGGTCTGCCAAAAACAATACGTAGGCAAAACCAAACAACGGTTCAAGGACCGTATATACCAACATTTCAGATCAATCCAGCTGCCGGATCTACCCCTCCACAACACATCTGTGTCAAGACACTTCAATTTCACTAACCATTCAGGGGAAGACGACATTGAACTTTTCATACTTGAATTTGTAAAATGTGATGCTGCGAAGGAGGAATCTGACGATCTAAGAAATGCTCTGGAACTTAAGTGGATACACCGCCTGAAGTCCATGTCCCCACAAGGACTCAACATTATGGATGCCGCCACATGGAGAACGGCCCAGGGACCCTAATCAATATGTTTGACATACTGCAGCCATCTAGCTTCGTACCAAATTTTACCATTTAACGATGGCTGCTTATATGCTTACAGACTACACGTTTAGGAAAGGGCCCTCCTATGACACATCCTAGACCGCTACACACCGTGTAACGGCCCAGTACGGAACTTCCCGTATTGACCCCCACTCTAATAAATAAATCAACATGATATTACTAAAGGTGCAAACCTAGCACTAAGTCCCCTGATTAGTAGGCATCCCTACTATCCTACTAATCCACCCCCCATCAGAAACTTAACTGATGGGGGTTATCACCTGAAAACCCTTCAGAATATTTGGAAACAATGGTCTCCTGATTACATGTGACACAATAAATACAACAACTATTTATTCACATCAATTAGGTATCATCATTTTCAAATAATCACAGTGGTGGTGGAAGGCAAAAGTGACCCAACTGGCCCTTCCCTCAACTGAATACATTGAGCCAACTGACTTAATATTCCCATCTAACTTTGGTTATTTTCCCCGTAGGGATCCTAAACTGAATGCCTGAAGAGCTACATTAGCGAAACCATGTTGTGCCAAACATTGCCACTTGGCAATGGAAGGAGTGTCCTAAAAATAAAGCATCTCCCATTAAATCATTAATGGCTGGCCACTTTATTAATGGGCTAACACTCATCAGTTGACAGATTAAACTTCTGTCAACTGATCTCACCTGGACAATATATCCAGGTTACGAGAGCACCTCTTATGACGTCATATCAACGTCGTTAAGAGCTCCGTGAGGTGTTGGTTACCTCTCGGCTGAAGACGTTCCTAACGTCCAGTTGCATGGTAGCATCCAAAGGGAGTAGACCCGTCGTCTCGTTTCAACTAATTATATATATATACTCCTGCCCCACCTCAACCTCCTCCAGGGTGACTGAGGGAGTGTATGTGTGTGGGGGTGGGGTGGGGGAGGGAGAGGATGAGGACAGGAAGGTTGGAATGGGAGAAGGAAGAAGGAAGGGATCAAAGCAGTGGAGGAAGAAGAGGAGAGGTGAAGGCGGGGGGGGATAAAAGGGAAGGGAGACACTTTTTTTTCTACCCAATTTTTTTTACGACAAATTTATTTTCCAGAAACTTTTTCAACCAACTTTTTTACGACCAACTTTTTTTTACGACCAACTTTTTAAAAAAGTTAGGTTATAAATGATTATACCATCAGGTAATGGCCAATCATACCAGACCAACTTTTTTTCGACCTAACTTTTTTAAAAAGTTGGTCGTAAAAAAAAGTTGGTCGTAAAAAAGTTGGTCTGGTATGATTGGCCATTACCTGATGGTATAATCATTTATAACTGTGACACATACCATACACATAGCAGATATAGGGCTAACTAGAAGACTAAAAGAAAACTACGCTTATATCAGTCATTCTCATCTCTCCTCTCCCTCTCTTCTCCTCCCCCCCTTCTCCTCCCCCTCTCTCTCTGTCCCTCTCTCTCTCTCTCTCTCTGTCCCTCCCTCTCTCTCTCTCCCTTCACTTCACCTGAGGAAGGAATCAAAGATGGCGGCACCTAAGGGCGCCGCCATTTTGTGCTCGAAATCTCGTGAGATTTCATCTCGTTTTAAGTCTCGTTCATAGATTTTCATTTCCATTTCAAGATGGAAATGAAAACGGAAACCAAATTCAGAACGGAAAGGAAAACGCCCGTGTCTTTTGAAACATACTTTAAAACAAATGGAATTTTACTTTAAAACAAATGGAATTTTAGTTTTTAAATGAGATGGGAAATGATTATGAAATTCAAAATGATTTTTGAAATGAAAATGATTTTCTATTTAAAAAATGAAACTTTCCATGTGTGAGTACTCTCGTCTTCCGTAGGGAAGTGAGAGGAGCGAGGAGTGAGAAGAGCCGAGGTGTGGAGGGAGGAGAGAGAGCCTGAAGGCAAAGGGCAGCATGAGTAGGTCGTTGAGGAGTGAGGCAATAGTGTGCATGTTCAAGTCCAGGTGGCGTCACAATATCACGCCATCATTATTAGTAGTGATGTCTACATTATTATAAGATAGATTCCGCTTAAAATCCTAAGGCAAAAAAGATATAGTACCTAGGTTAACAAAACGGATCATTCACACCTATAAAATATATAGAATATTATAGGCTGTTTTGACATAAATAGGCAAGGGCGAATCTATCATTATGTGAAATAGGAAATATTCAAAATATCCAACACTATTCTTTTTTGAATAGCATTTTCCTTCTCTATGATATTCCCTTACATCATCAACAGAATGCAATATGAAGGAGGGGAGGGGGGAGGGGGGACAGAGGGAAACATATATGGGGAATGAGAGGAGGGGAGAGAGGGGAGAGAGGGTGACTGATACTAGCCAGTGGTCGAGTGGTGCCTCCACCTGGCGGGGCTCTGTAGAGCCACTGACCTAATAAATCAGTTTCATACGTAGCTCTTGTCTTCGTAGCGAGGGGAGAGAGGGGAGAGATATGGAGAATGAGAGGAGGGGAGAGAGGAGAGAGATATGGAGAATGAGAGGAGGGGAGAGAGGAGAGAGATATGGAGAATGAGAGGAGGGGAGAGAGGAGAGAGATATGGAGAATGAGAGGAGGGGAGAGAGGAGAGAGATATGGAGAATGAGAGGAGGGGAGAGAGGAGAGAGATATGGAGAATGAGAGGAGGGAGGGGAGAGAGGGGGAGAGATATGGGAAATGAGAGGAGGGGAGAGAGGGGGAGAGATATGGGAAATGAGAGGAGGGGAGAGAGGGGGAGAGATATGGAGAATGAGAGGAGGGGAGAGATGGAGACAGAGGAATAATTCCGGATGGACAATTACTATAGTAAAATTGATGTATCACGAGGTAGCTTGATATAATCTAGTTAATAAAAACTAAATATACTCAATAGAATGACAATAGGAAATGCAACAATATAATACCTAACTAGCAAAGTATACCCGTCCTTTGGATGGTTAAGAACAGGTAGGTTCTCTATGGAAGTTATGGTACAAAATATGTAGGTATTGTTAGATAGAAAACCCTCACTCTCCTTTCTCTCTCCTTTCATCACAAAAACACATTCTAAACATAGGACTCTAGATTATTTGTATATATTGAAATGAAAGCAATTCACGAAGCTGGATGAAATTAAAATCAGTTCACAGTTGTAACAGTTGTAACAAAAACCAATGTCCACATAGTCAAGGGACTCTGATTTATTTGTATCTAAAATTATAAAAACTAGAAAATTTAATGCAATCATGGGTCAGATTTTCAGAAAGTGTAAAATTGGCAGCTCTGAAATTCTGCTGAATTCTGCTGAAAAATGATGAATACCGGGTATGTCTGAGTATATTTGGTATCACTGATTTAAAGTATCAGTTCTGTTCTGTTAAACAGCATTTTTAAGCTTATTTTGTGTCATAAATGTGGCGTATTTGAGAGGATTACTGTACATTTTCTGATAATTTCACCATCATACCTGAGATATGGACTTTGCACACTGCTCTGGCTGTATACGATCTGATATCCACAAAGCCTGCTGTTGTTGTAGCATGGTTGTAAATCAGTGCTGAGTAGGCTGGGAAGTGATGCGTGTTATCACTATTATCCTGATTCCATAACACCTCATCAGGAGAAATATTGAAGGGGTGCAGAAGATGGGTCCCAGGCAGCAAGGCATAGCCATTAGCCCAGCGTAACGTATGGTCATAAGGATCATTTTTGAAATTCTGCCAATAAACATGTGGTCCAAAACTCCTGCAAAGGACATTAGTCAGATTTAGAATCTATATTTACTGAAGTAAGCCTTAAACATGTTCGTGTGAAAATTGTCCCGATTGACCAATAAAAACAAACTTGTAACAAAATCCTTTGAAACTTTGGTCAAATGACTTTTGGTTGGAAAGCTATGGAATAGAAAGGAACAAAATATGTTGGGGCTGCACCAAAATCCTATACTGTAGTGCCTTTTTGTATAATCGCTCACTATAAAAATATAACAGCAGCAGAATATTGATAAATCCCGCCCTATAAGTCATAATATGAGTAACTCTTGTATCTATAACAGCAGCAGAATATTGATATATGCAGTCCTATAAGTCATAATATGAGTAACTCTTGTATAAACATATAACATCAGCAGAATATTGATAAACCCAGTCCTATAAGTCATAATATGAGTAACTCTTGTATAAACATATAACAGCAGCAGAATATTGATATATGCAGTCCTATAAGTTATAATAAACATAAATATCAGTGATCATAGACCAACATACATAGTATTAAAAAAACAAAAAGAGACGTACAAAAAAATCACGTTTAAATGTAGATCATACCAGAGGTATAATAAGGAAGCCCTTACTAACAACTTGCAAAACTGTAACTGGGATGAATTATTAGACACTAGCGATCCTGATAAATACTGGTCAGTAATGCTCGAAAATATTACTAGAATAATTGACAATATGTGTCCAATCTCTGAGATGAAACAAGTAAAAGCGCGGAAAGCCTGGATCACTGCTGATCTATTCTCGCAGATGCGGGCCAGGGATAGACTCTTCAAGAGAGCAAAAAAGTCAAAAAACCCAAACCTAATGGACCAAGCTAAAGCCCTACGCCACAGAATAAATCACCAGGCAAGAAATTTAAAGAATAATTTTATACGAGAGCAGATAGAAAATTACACCAAAAATCCCAAAAAATTTTGGAAAATCATCTCACCTCTCATAAACTCAAATAAGAAAGAACAGCAAGCAGAAATTAAGCTTTGTGACAATCAGATTAATATACCTTCCACTGAAATACCCAACCACTTTAATGATTATTTTGTATCAATAGGCGACAAGTTAGCAAGTTCAATACCCCCTCCAACGCAACCAATGAACACAACACCTGACACAGACGTAGGAAATAGAGTCAAGTTTAAATATAAGGAAGTACAGCCCTCAGTATTAGAAAAGATAATCACAAATATTTCCTCATCAAAGTCGTCTGGGATAGTAAACATGCCATCCTGGCTACTCAAGGTTGCACTATTAGCATTAATACCGCAATTCAAGAAACTTATTGACCTGACTTATAGCAAATCACAAATCCCTGTTTCATGGAAGCAGTCAATAGTAACCCCTCTTTTTAAATCTGGGGACAGCACTGACCCGGGAAACTATAGACCCATATCAACAATACAACTACCAGCCAAAGTACTCGAAAAAGTCATGCATGCACAACTAACAGAGTATTTAGAAGATTACAATCTTTTGTACGACTATCAATACGGCTTTAGGTCGGGTAGATCAACGCAAGATGCCCTAATGGGTTACTTAGCAAATGTTTATGGTGCGCTGAATGAAGGTCAGCTGGTGAGAGCGGCCTATCTCGATCTGAGGAAGGCCTTTGACACGGTAAACCACCATCAACTGAAATCCAAGTTAAAAACTTTTGGCCTTGAAAACAAAGAACTGGCATGGTTCGATAATTACCTAACAAACCGCACCCAGCAAGTATCAGCTAATAAAAAACTATCAAACCCAAATAGAGTCACCTGTGGAGTGCCTCAAGGCACCACACTAGGTCCTATATTGTTTAACATCTATATCAATGATCTCCCCAACCAAATAACAGGATGCAATATACAAATGTTTGCCGATGACACTATAGTTTATGCAATAGGAGACAACCCCGTAAAAGTATCTGAAACTCTACAAAAAGACCTAAATTCACTTGATAACTGGTGCAAAAATAATAAAATATCCCTCAACCTGTCTAAGTCTAAGACTCAGACAATATTTCATAGGCCTTCCCTCGGATCGAGATGGGACTCTCTGCAGTCCTACAATGAGCCTGAACACAGAATAGCCCTGGATGGCACAAATCTTGAAGAAGTTAAGTCATATAAATACCTAGGGATAGATATCGACACTTCACTAAAATTCGGCACCGTCATAACGAAACTGACAAAAATGCTCAATTACAAGGGCTGGCAGTTCGCAAAATTAAAAGACAAAATACCACAATCCACCCTGGTTATGATTTATAAAGTAATGGTGCTTCCGATTCTAGACCAAGCGGACATATTTCATGATTCGCACAATGCCACAAATCTGCATAGACTGCAAATTCTTCAAAATCGTATTCTGAAAATAATTTTTAAACTCCCATCCAGAGCTAGTGTCAAAGACCTCCATGTAAAACTAAAACTTCTACCGCTGATGTATCGAAGAAGGTTACATTTGTTGCAGGCGGGCCACCGTATGGCCCAAAACCCAAGAAATATGGATCTGAGAGACATAAATACCAGAAACTTTCAACTAGGGAGGAAACTCCTAAAACATAACATACCAAAGACAGAACAAATACGTCGCTCTATTATAAACAGAATCCCCTACTCTTGGAATAAATTACCAACGGTGGCCCACCTAAAAAATGATAGCAAAGCGTTCAAAACGAGCGCACGAGCCATATACATATGGAACGACGACTACTTTATCTGACATGAATATCTTATCTTTACCTTTATCCATATTTTAACTTATCCTTATTGAGTACCTCAACTGGTAGACCTTAGCCCTTATCCTAAACCTTATTATGTAAAAATTGTATTACTAAATACCACCTCACCTCGCAGTACCAAGTATAAAGATATGTATCTGCCTAGTCATCCATTCCATTCTGTCTATTTATTCAAATTTGTCTGTCTATTCCTGTCTTGAAAACTGTGTTGATTTATCATCCTGTATAACCACAGAGTCCTTTTGTCTGTTGTCGGCCATCGGAGAGTTTATACAAAATATCTCATTAAAATCATTTCTATATTGTTATGCCATATTGTAATACGTTATAATAATTATCAACTGTACTCATTGTAGAGAATCGTCTTTGGTCTATGATAGAAGGCGATATTGTTACTCTACAACGTCGATTGTAAGCAAACAGAAGGGGCGGAAAACCTCCCACCAAGCAGGAGAGAATCTCCCCTTCCTTAACAGCATCCTGAGTATGCTAATAAAAAGTTTTCTAAATCTAAATCTAAATCTAAATAATATGAGTAACTCTTGTATAAACATATAACAGCAGCAGAATATTGATAAATCCAGCCCTATAAGTCATAATATGAGTAACTCTTGTATAAACATATAACAGCAGCAGAATATTGATAAATCCAGTCCTATAAGTCATAATATGAGTAACTCTTGTATAAACATATACCAGCAGCAGAATATAGATCAATTGATCGAGACCCCTTTTTCTGATGTGTCAAGACAAGATCAGTTTGGACCCAAACAGAGTGCCATTTGCTATTCATTACACACTGTATTTGGATGTAAAAAGGTAGGTTTAACTTGTTTAACCTAAAATCTCTGTCCCAATTGACCAATAAAAACAAACTTGTAACAAAATCCTTTGAAACTTTGGTCAAATGACTTTTGGTTGGAAAGCTATGGAATAGAAAGGAACAAAATATGTTGGGGCTGCACCAAAATCCTATACTGTAGTGCCTTTTTGTATAATCGCTCACTATAAACATATAACAGCAGCAGAATATTGATAAATCCCGCCCTATAAGTCATAATATGAGTAACTCTTGTATCTATAACAGCAGCAGAATATTGATATATGCAGTCCTATAAGTCATAATATGAGTAACTCTTGTATAAACATATAACCTCAGCAGAATATTGATAAATCCAGCCCTATAAGTCATAATATGAGTAACTCTTGTATAAACATATAACAGCAGCAGAATATTGATAAATCCAGTCCTATAAGTCATAATATGAGTAACTCTTGTATAAACATATACCAGCAGCAGAATATTGATCAATTGATCGAGACCCCTTTTTCTGATGTGTCAAGACAAGATCAGTTTGGACCCAAACAGAGTGCCATTTGCTATTCATTACACACTGTATTTGGATGTAAAAAGGTAGGTTTAACTTGTTTAACCTAAAATCTTGCTCGAGGAAGCTTGATTCACTGTAACTTGTAGGCCTAAGTTATGCATAACAGGTTTGTAGGTCAGGCCTATGCTGCGCCAATGAGATCGCATCATTTAGGCATGTCTAACCATGGAAACCCAAACTGATCACTTGACCAGTTTGAATAAACCAAACTGCACCCCCAAACTGCACCCCCAAACGGCACTTTTCTAACCTCTCGCATGCGTACTAATAGGTAAATTCAACTGTAGTCAGCATTGCATAGATTCTAGCACTCTGTTTGGTTAGGTTGAACTGTATTTTGAACTTTATTTTCATCTGAAATTTGAGTAACTTAAGGGGATTGGTGAAGCTAAATTCTACATTTTCTGGCGACTTCACACAGAAAGACAAACGTAAGACCAACCTACCCTGAATTTACTGCCCAGTCATAATCATACAAACATAAGACCAACCTACCCTGAACCTACTGCCCAGTCATAATCATACAAACATGAGACCAACCTACCCTGAACCTACTGCCCAGTCATAATCATACAAACATGAGACCAACCTACCCTGAACCTACTGCCCAGTCATAATCATACAAACATAAGACCAACCTACCCTGAAGTTACTGCCCAGTCATAATCATACAAACATGAGACCAACCTACCCTGAAGTTACTGCCCAGTCATAATCGTACAAACATGAGACCAACCTACCCTGAACCTACTGCCCAGTCATAATCATACAAACATAAGACCAACCTACCCTGAAGTTACAGTCATAATCATACAAACATAAGACCAAACTACCCTGAAGTTACTGCCCAGTCATAATCATACAAACATAAGACCAACCTACCCTGAAGTTACTGCCCAGTCATAATTGTACAAACATAAGACCAACCTACCCTGAACCTACTGCCCAGTCATAATCATACAAACATAAGACCAACCTACCCTGAAGTTACTGCCCAGTCATAATTGTACAAACATAAGGCCAACCTACCCTGAACCTACTGCCCAGTCATAATCATACAAACATAAGACCAACCTACCCTGAACCTACTGCCCAGTCATAATCATACAAACATAAGACCAACCTACCCTGAAGTTACTGCCCAGTCATAATCATACAAACTACCCTGAAGTTACTGCCCAGTCATAATCATACAAACATAAGACCAACCTACCCTGAACCTACTGCCCAGTCATAATCATACAAACATAAGACCAACCTACCCTGAACCTACTGCCCAGTCATAGTCATACAAACATAAGGCCAACCTACCCTGAACCTACTGCCCAGTCATAATCATACAAACTACCCTGAAGTTACTGCCCAGTCATAATCATACAAACATAAGGCCAACCTACCCTGAACCTACTGCCCAGTCATAATCATACAAACATAAGACCAACCTACCCTGAAGTTACTGCCCAGTCATAATCATACAAACATAAGACCAACCTACCCTGAAGTTACTGCCCAGTCATAGTCATACAAACATAAGACTAACCTACCCTGAACCTACTGCCCAGTCATAATCATACAAACATAAGACCAACCTACCCTGAACCTACTGCCCAGTCATAATCATACAAACATAAGACCAACCTACCCTGAAGTTACTGCCCAGTCATAATCATACAAACATAAGACCAACCTACCCTGAACCTACTGCCCAGTCATAATCATACAAACATAAGACCAACCTACCCTGAACCTACTGCCCAGTCATAATCATACAAACATAAGACCAACCTACCCTGAAGTTACTGCCCAGTCATAATCATACAAACATAAGACTAACCTACCCTGAACCTACTGCCCAGTCATAATCATACAAACATAAGACCAACCTACCCTGAAGTTACTGCCCAGTCATAATCATACAAACATAAGACCAACCTACCCTGAACCTACTGCCCAGTCATAATCATACAAACATAAGGCCAACCTACCCTGAACCTACTGCCCAGTCATAATCATACAAACATAAGACCAACCTACCCTGAACCTACTGCCCAGTCATAATCATACAAACATAAGACCAACCTACCCTGAACCTACTGCCCAGTCATAATCATACAAACATAAGACCAACCTACCCTGAACCTACTGCCCAGTCATAATCATACAAACATAAGGCCAACCTACCCTGAAGTTACTGCCCAGTCATAATCATACAAACGTAAGACCAACCTACCCTGAAGTTACTGCCCAGTCATAATCATACAAACATAAGACCAACCTACCCTGAACCTACTGCCCAGTCATAATCATACAAATATGAGACCAACCTACCCTGAACCTACTGCCCAGTCATAATCATACAAACATAAGACCAACCTACCCTGAAGTTACTGCCCAGTCATAATCATACAAACATAAGACCAACCTACCCTGAACCTACTGCCCAGTCATAATCATACAAATATGAGACCAACCTACCCTGAACCTACTGCCCAGTCATAATCATACAAACATAAGACCAACCTACCCTGAACCTACTGCCCAGTCATAATCATACAAACATAAGACCAACCTACCCTGAACCTACTGCCCAGTCATAATCATACAAACATAAGACCAACCTACCCTGAACCTACTGCCCAGTCATAATCATACAAACATAAGACCAACCTACCCTGAACCTACTGCCCAGTCATAATCATACAAACATAAGACCAACCTACCCTGAAGTTACTGCCCAGTCATAATCATACAAACATAAGACCAACCTACCCTGAAGTTACAGCCCAGTCATAATCATACAAACATAAGACCAACCTACCCTGAACCTACTGCCCAGTCATAATCATACAAACATAAGACCAACCTACCCTGAAGTTACTGCCCAGTCATAATCATACAAACATAAGACCAACCTACCCTGAACCTACTGCCCAGTCATAATCATACAAACATAAGACCAACCTACCCTGAAGTTACTGCCCAGTCATAATCATACAAACATAAGGCCAACCTACCCTGAACCTACTGCCCAGTCATAATCATACAAACATAAGACCAACCTACCCTGAACCTACTGCCCAGTCATAGTCATACAAACATAAGACCAACCTACCCTGAAGTTACTGCCCAGTCATAATCATACAAACATAAGACTAACCTACCCTGAACCTACTGCCCAGTCATAATCATACAAACATAAGACCAACCTACCCTGAAGTTACTGCCCAGTCATAATCATACAAACATAAGGCCAACCTACCCTGAACCTACTGCCCAGTCATAATCATACAAACATAAGACCAACCTACCCTGAAGTTACTGCCCAGTCATAATCATACAACGTAAGGCCAACCTACCCTGAACCTACTGCCCAGTCATAATCATACAAACATGAGACCAACCTACCCTGAACCTACTGCCCAGTCATAATCATACAAACATAAGACCAACCTACCCTGAACCTACTGCCCAGTCATAATCATACAAACATGAGACCAACCTACCCTGAAGTTACTGCCCAGTCATAGTCATACAAACATAAGACTAACCTACCCTGAACCTACTGCCCAGTCATAATCATACAAACATAAGACCAACCTACCCTGAACCTACTGCCCAGTCATAATCATACAAACATAAGACCAACCTACCCTGAAGTTACTGCCCAGTCATAATCATACAAACATAAGACCAACCTACCCTGAACCTACTGCCCAGTCATAATCATACAACGTAAGGCCAACCTACCCTGAAGTTACAGCCCAGTCATAATCATACAAACATAAGACCAACCTACCCTGAACCTACTGCCCAGTCATAATCATACAAACATAAGACCAACCTACCCTGAACCTACTGCCCAGTCATAATCATACAAACATAAGACCAACCTACCCTGAACCTACTGCCCAGTCATAATCATACAACGTAAGACCAACCTACCCTGAACCTACTGCCCAGTCATAATCATACAAACATAAGACCAACCTACCCTGAAGTTACTGCCCAGTCATAATCATACAAACATAAGACCAACCTACCCTGAACCTACTGCCCAGTCATAATCATACAAACATAAGACCAACCTACCCTGAACCTACTGCCCAGTCATAATCATACAAACATAAGACCAACCTACCCTGAACCTACTGCCCAGTCATAATCATACAAACATAAGACCAACCTACCCTGAACCTACTGCCCAGTCATAATCATACAAACATAAGACTAACCTACCCTGAAGTTACTGCCCAGTCATAATCATGCTTGGTGTACATAGACAGCATCTCACCATCCTGGTCCTTGCAGAAGTCTACAGCTGCATCAAAGGCTAGGTCAATGTTACTGGTCACTATCTCCCACTCCTCGTATGGCTCACATGCTGTAATGGAAGGTTGACTTTCATTTAGTTAATTCATGAAGCTGCATTAAGGGTGGTCTCCACTAGCTGTGGTAAGCCTTGTGATGGTTTGTGCAGGTTCTGTAGGTGGTGAGGAATGAAGAGGTCCCATCTGCAGGGTTCACTGGCCATGTAGGCAGGTCCTCGCCACTCCTCACCATCACAAGGCTTTCCGCAGAGCTTACCGCAGAGCTTTCTACAGAGCTTATTGCATAGCTTACAGCAGAGCTTACTGCAGAGCTTACCGCAGAGCTTACCACAGCCAGTGGAGACCACCCTTTATTCATCACATTCATACTTTAAAATAAAGTGAGTCAGTCGAAAAAATAGGACTTTAAGATACCGTAATTTCTAAATGAAAAATAAATGTGTATATATATATTGTATCATTTCCATGGCATATTTTTCCTTGGTTGCCATGCCGCAATATCAAATTATTTTAATATTCCCGCACAGCTAAGGCGGCCTTTTCCCAGTATGATTCTACTGCCACTTGATGAACTAGATTGGTAACATGGAGTTAATGTGGGATTTCTTGTAAACTTGGTTGGTTTGGTGACTACCAAGGTTCACTACATATTCATATAATTACAAATGCTATAAACACCTGAAAAATGAGGTCGAAATCTACCATGTGTGCCATGTTCCACTGGTTTTATATTACCACAGACAATTGTTCAGCACTGACACATTAGGCAGTTTCCACTTGCAAATTTATCTCAAAATTTACATGTTGTATCCTTATGTTTTGTTGTAAATTACATTGCATTTTTAATTATTAAAAATAAATGTTATGTTATGTTGTTCCCAACATGCTTTGCTGCAACTCTTTCGTCCTCTTTACTTTCTTTTAACGTTGGTATCATCAGAGATACGGATACGTTTAGGCTTAGGCATAGGTTAAACTTGTTGACTCCCCCTAGTGTAAATACTTACTAACATATCCAACGTCTTTCTCAGGGGCATCAAGAACTGAAAAGAAATGATCAATAATTACATAAAATGAGATGTGTTTCAGGAAAATGAGTCATAAGTCGCAAAAATTATATTTTTCAAAGTGTTTATTTTACAAGATTGCTTTATTGGAATTTTCTGATTTTTGGAGTGTGTATCACTTATTGTTGTATCAATCGATGTATTAAATTTCAGGACATCATACATAATATATCGTTTCGTTTTAAAGGTCCACATATGGAGTATATTCAGTTACTTAACTGGTTATTGCCTCCCAGAAATATTACAATTTTTTTTTTCAAAAATAGAAATATCAAACTTAAAATCTAGAAATACTTATTAGATTATTAGACTGTTTACTATCATTGGAATCGGCTTTATCTCATCTTTTCAAATGTGGTGATAACTCAAAATCCATATTTTGCGACTTATGACTCATTTTCCTAAAACGGATCACAAATATGTTCTCGGGCGTTGCCCTCGAATTTTTCAACTAGGTAAATAGACCACTACGACCATCCAAAAACTCAGGAATTAATGCTATAATAAAAGTTAAAGGGCATGTTGTCACTTGACCATATGAGATTCGGTAATCTTGGCTGATTTTAAATGTAATTTAATTCTTGCAAAAATGGAGGCGTTATTGTAATGTTTTGTGGTGTTGACCTTCAAGGGTTGATTTTAGTGAAAATCCTGAATTTTGTCTTAAAATGTGCAGTTTATAAACGTAAACAACGGACACATTCTCTACAAACATTACTATTTCGGAACGTTTATGAGTTCAAAACGTTTTATTTAATAGGGCTATCCAGGAAGACCTGATTTCAGAGGACTAGTTTCCTATTCATGTATCTTCATTTTACTATGTCAGCATATGAATAAAAGTCTTTAGATATATATAAATGTAAAAAGACATCAATTGGGATTGATATTGATTATGATTCTTATCTCATGAAAGCGGTGGATCTGGAACTATGATACTTACTGTAAGGCACCTCACAGAGAAAACCTCCTGCGACTTCACTCAATTCGACAATTTTAATGTCCACTATAAACGGAATAAGAGGGATTAGAAAATAATTAAAAAATGTTCATTCGGCTGAAGAGATTTAACATTATTAGTTAAATAAGTGTTATACAAATGATGTATTTCTGAGAAAAACAGAAATGTTCATGCGTTAATTGCCTCATGTTCACCAAATACGTGATCAATTAACGTGATAAATAGAAACACAGAATACATTGATAATGACAATAAATCATACTGATACTACAATCATAAATATTTATTATCATATTGATATCCACCACAATCAATACATATCAACATATATTCCATTACAAATAACAAATCATTTTTCATATCAATAGGGGATTTGCATAGCCGCAGTTTTGAATCTTGATTCGCATGGAATTATGGGACTAATGGTACAGTGTAAAATCTATATGATCTATATTTAATATATGCGCATTCCATATGATAGGTGCTATAAGTTGGGTGCTATAAAAGTATTCATACAATACACATAGTATATGAACTACTTTGTCACCAAGTGGGTCACTTTCATGCATCATGCTTATGTGGACGAAACTCGTCCAATAAATTTTCGATTATTGCCAGCTCGTTCCATTCTCTCACTCTATATATAAGTCACCATCTTTCCCATCACGCATTTGGTTTACATAGATCGTTTATACAAGCTGGGATATTGAAGAAAACATTCTAGCAATTTTCGATAAAAATGTTGCCAAATATTTGTAAGTCAAATTTCATCAGAATCCATCCCAGAATGCACTGTGACAGACATGTGCAACTCCCCCCTTCTTTCATACGTTGGAGCTTTCTATACATGGATGGAATCTTAGACCTTAATTTTGGACCTACAGTTATGGCCAAATACAGAGCTGCCTTATACAACGCAAAATGTGTTAGTCGGAATCAGAAATGGATTAACCAGGTTAAAGTTTAGATTAAAGATCTCTGTCCTGGTCGTTAATATCTAACTCTAAATATTGTACTTATTATACACTGTATATGTCCCCATCGATCGAATATATATGTAAATATAATTATATATTTTTTGAATGTATAGTCATATGCTAACTGAAACACCGGATCTATTATATCAATGACTCTCGCTTAAATAGACCTTGTAATTATTATTAGACAGGAATCTTCATTCATCAGTCTCATCATTTATTTAAAACTTTTCTTTAAAATTTCTCTAATTTTGTTGTAAGATTAAATAATTAAATTTAATCTGGCTGAATATGAATAGAATCTTCTCTGCTATTTAAGAATTGATTAACTAAGTCAGGGCATGACGAAAATCAATAATAATAGCATGACAAAAACCACAAATTTACCTATATTTTTGTGAGATTGTAATTGTCTTTTAACCTGAATAAAATTTTGTCCAAAAAAACAACTCAAGGGAGTTGTATTTTGTGTCACCCTGTTATGGTGCGCAGTCCTGTTTCAAGGGACGTGGTTTGTGTGTATATATATTGGTCATGGCCTTATATAAAAGGTGTAAGAGACATGAAGAAAATACTCAAAACACTACAAAATATTAATAAGAAACACGGTTTCAATCATGTTGTTAGAAGTGTACACGCCAAAACGGCAGGATAGAAACTGAATAAAAACTTTTAAAAAGAAAAAAATCCTTGTTTGAATATTCACCTGAGGTCCATGAGATTATTAGAATCACTCTTTATTTTGAACATGAATTTCAGTAGCTCTTTTCCTGTACATACGTTTAGTGAATGTATCTTACATACTTTTATTAGGTTAATATTTGATATTTTCTCATGGGTCCTAAGTGCACGATTCATAGTTTTCTGTTATTAGTCCAATGGTTCAGTACAACAAGTTTGGGGGGTTTTTTTTTTTTTTTTTTTTTAAAGATTTTGTTTATTCTTGTTTAACCGACTCCCCTTTTCGGGGTTAGTTCTGTCGGGCTAAGATGAAGTTATTCCATGATTGTACCACCAGAATTGACACCTCATGCATAACAATTGTGATGTGTTTCAGGAAAATGAGTCATAAGTCGCAAAATTGAATTTTTTCGAAGTGTTTTTTTCACAAGATCACATTATTGGAATGTTCTGATTTTTAGGGAGTTTATCACTTATATCTATATCAATCGATGTATCAAATGTCAGGACAATGTATGTAATATATCCTTTCGTTTTAATGGTCCTCATTTGGACTACATATAGTTACTTTACTGTTTATTGACCGCCAGAAATATTGGAAACTTTTTTTCAAAAACGAAAATATCAAACTGAAAATCTAGAAATAGTTACAAGATTATTAGACTGTTTACTATCATTGGAATCCGCTTCATCTACTCTTTTCAAATAAGGTGATGTCTCAAAATCTATTTTTTGCGACTTATGACTCATTTTCCTAAAACACACATCACAATTAAAGAACACTTACGATCTTCAATAAGGAGGCTAACTGTGTCTTCATACTTCACCGTTGTATCGTCAGCCTTATAAGTAAGTCCATTGGTTGAAATCTTTCTATTGCCATCGCGGAGGTAGATGTCCGAAGGTACCTTAAGTGCATCAACCCAGTACCTATTAACAAGCAAAATGAATATATTCATAATTATTCAATTCAATTCAACATATTATTTATTTATAACGTTGGCAACATCTAACTACGAGAGTGCACATTTTAGCACCTCAGGCATGATCTCATTGTAATTTCCCATCCTTGAAAAAGGGCAAATGTGCCCAAAACGTCGATGCTATTTTGGTCAATACTAGCTAAATTCGAGTATAGTTGGCAATTGCATTGATTCTATCAATATGCTTGGTTAGGTTGAGCTGTACTTTAGACTTTATTTTTATCTGAAATTTCGGTTATTTTGAGAAGATTGGTGAAGTTGAATTGTACATTTTATGAAAATCTGACCCATATGTAGGTTACCTGCCACTACAACCAAAACCTGTGGGTCGTACACAAGTATGTTACATGAAATATGTTTTTTTATGATTTCATGTATCGTAGTTACCGTAGTAATCCCTTTTGTCTTTAGATTTGCCCGAAAATTTGGAGTTTGGCTGTTGCCAATGTGTTAATTATATACGATCAATTATGTGCCATCATTCGTCACCATCCCCCCCCCACCCCACATACATCATGTCAAATCACCTTATGAAGCCCATCTTGCCCATAATATCACCTACTGTTACCATTTTTTCACCATTTTTTCACCATTTTTTACATTAGATTTAGAAAACTGTAGATAAATTTAACCAAACTAAAGTTGGACGACACTGTTATTTTTAAAGATAGGCCGCTAGGTTCTCCAAAGATCGATATTCTTCAAGGGGATTTGAACAGGGTTGTGGGCTGGTGTGCCCGGAACAAAATATCTTTAAATACGAATAAATGTAAGACGTTAACCGTCAGGGCCAAACAAGACCCAAATAATTTGATTGAATATAATATTGGGATGCAGAGTTTGGAAAATGTCGATACTTACAAATATTTAGGGGTAGAACTAGATAGGCAACTGAATTTTAAAAAGTTTATGATAAAGAAATCGGGCATTGTTCGAACCAGGGTAAAAGCTCTATCTAAACTATACAGAGTGTGTAATAAAAATACACTACTTCTGCTATACAAAACAATGATTCTACCTATCATTGACTACGGTGATACCTTTTATGGATCCACTACACAAAACTTATTGCGGAAGCTGCAATCGCTTCAAAACTCAGCATTAAAAATTATTTTAAAATTACCAAAATATACCAGCACAAAAGATATCCATGTTAGATTAAAAATCCCATCCTTGAAAAAGGAGGGAAGCACATATGTTAGAGAGAGCTTTTATCCACTCGAAGGATGTAGAAAGGGTTGACTGTAGATCAATTAGCCTGAGAAGGTTGACAGGGGGGAAAAAACTCAAAGTACCTCATCCAAGAAATGAACTATTTAAAAAGTCCTATGTCCTTACCCTGCCTACCTTGTGGAATCAACTCTCAGATGATGTTCAACTGACAAACACAAGGAAAGAATTTAAAAGTTATTTACGTAATACATATATAAGTGAGTTTGATCAGTTCCTGAAGCTGTAAATGTCCTGATATTGTCGAATTGTCAAATTGATTGTGAGGGGTTCGAGTTTGAGAGTGATATCAAACATTGATATCTACTGGGGTTGGACTTTGGGAAAAAGGACTGTATTCCTTTGTATAAGATCGGTACATCGATAGGGGGGAGGGGGAAAGGGGGGAAGGGGGGAATGAGGTATTACATTTATAGAAATTACTATCTTTAAGTTTTCATTATTTTGACTTGCAATGGTTGAATGAAAAATACTGACTAGTACAAGTAGTATTGTAGAAACAACCTTGTTATAAACATGTGCTGATTGTGATTGAAAATGTTGATTCTTAGTATCGTAAATGATTATTACTATTAGTAATTAATTAATAATGTTCTTCATTATATTGTAGTTTGTTACCGATAAATGTGCACAGGTAGAATAATTTCTTCACTTAATGAAACTTGCAAAAATAATGTTGCACAGAATTTTGGAACTATCTCATAGTGATATTCACTACAAGGACAATACAGACCTATAATACATTATGTATTATACTATTTGAACACTGGACAATCTATATACAAACATTCGCTATTCGGACAATTATCAGTTCTAAACGTTTTATCTAATAGGACTACCCAGGAAGACCTGAATCCAGAGGGCTAGTTTCCTGTTCCTGTATCTTGATTATTGTCAGCATGTGAATAAAAGTCTTCATATATATATATATATATATATATATATATATATATATATATATATATATATATATATATATATAAAGTTCAAACAAGTTTCAGGCACCCGGCGGAAGACCTACCTAGACGCAAGCCTATCTAGAATGCTGGTCCACCTCATTGTACACAACACCTATTTTTGCAATAAAGAATACTTGAATTGAATTGAAATCTGTGACAGATTTGAGTAAGTATACAGTATCGAATCCCACAAAATCAGTAATGGTCTGAAGTTCTAGAGACCAAATCAATGAATTATGTTTAATTTAAAGGTTGCTATAGATAAACTTTTGCCATGCTAACTGTTTTGTCCCCAATCGGTAAGGATATCAATGTGTAATAGTAAATATTCAACATATCCAACGCTTTTCATTTTTGAACATAACTTAAAATGAATGAGTCATGGATTTTTTTTTAAACTTTGGTTTTAGAAAGAACATAATTGTGGGAACCCAAAACGCCCCCAAAACTCATATGTTTTTATTTCAGCAACCGATGAAATTTTCTACTGTTCACTATAGAAGCCTATGGAAAAAACGGATATTTTCTGCAATTTCCCCAAAAGCAGACGAGACCCTACTCGGAGACCCTACGCTCAGGAAATTTGATCACATCTTTTCGTACCATGTACTCAAAATTATGTCTTCGACATAACTCTTGGAACAAGTGTAGAGATGAATATAATATATATTATTCCTGTATAACTCAGGGGAACAATGTATGGATACTGAAGGGATTGTAATACTCAGGAGTACACCTGATTACCTCACCTAGTATTTTTTTTTTTTTTTTTTTTTTAACGATTTTATTTCAACTGGGGAAGACATCTCCCAGTAAACTGGGTTATTTCAATGCGCCCAGCTTTTTGGGTAACAGTGATTAAGATTTTAGCAAGATAAATAGATGATCCGTTAAGTTGGTCAGTTACAAACTCATATGAGGGAATGAGTATCACTTCATCTACCAAAAGTCCCAAAGGATTTAGTTAGTTTTACTATGTTAATCTTGCCATGTTATTTTATTCTCATTGTATTTTATTTTACTCTTATTCGATCTCGTTAAAATTAGATTTAACTTAACCCTTTCGGCCAAGGTAAGGGCAGGGAGATCTAGAGGCAATCTAGATGTCTGTATACTTATTTATCATGTATTGTCCTATTCGATAAATAAAGTAGTTCTTATCTTATCTTATTCGGAATAACTTTTCATAAATCAATAGTTCCCAAATCGTGCTGGTCAATATAAGGATACCTAGCAACATGTGGTAAAATCCTAGCCCTGACTTTACAAAGTTAAAGAATTTATTCTTACGGGTCTCACTGAGACATACATCTCTGTGTGTTGCGTTGATTAATTTCTCGCTCAACTACTGACCCTAAATATTCATCGGAGAATGTCATTAAAAACAAGGGAACTCCCTGAATACTTCAATGTAATCAGGTTGCAACGGGTATACGGGTCAGATTTTCAGAAAATGTACAATTGGCAGCTGTACACTTTTAGTAAATTCTACTAAATTAAGGTGAAATGTGTTCCATACTAGGTAAATTCGAGTATATTTGGCATTGCATTGACTCTAGCAATCTGTTTGGTTAGGTAGAACTGTGTTTTGAACTTTATTTTCGTCCGAAATTTGGGTAATCTGAGTAGGTGAATTGTACATTTTCTGAAAATCTGACCCATACGTGTACTGTCTATGTAGGGCGTGACTTGTGAATGTGGTTGTGGTGGGAGTGTTGGTCGCTTAATAAGGGATTTGCATGTGACACATATGGGTCAGATGTTCAGAAAATGTACAATTCATCTTCACCAATCCACTCAAATAGTCTAAATTTAAGACACAAATAAAGTCCATAATACAGTTCAACCTAGCCAAACAGATTGCTAGAATCAATGCAATGCCGAATATACTCAAATTTACCCAGTATCGACCAAATTGCAGCCTAATTTAGCAGAATTTACTATTTAATGTGTACGTGTGTGAATATCTTAATCTTAATCATAATCGTAAACTTTGTAAGTATACTAAAGGACTTTTGTTATAATTTCTGATTTTATTAACACCACCTTGGAGCAAAAATAGGACCGCATCTCGTAATTGGTCTGGCTTATAAGATCACATTGACCCTCGACGATTCTTTTCGATATAACACACTCGCATATCCGCTTTTAACACATTTTTATGGGAATCTGGGGCATTATTACCCATGTTTATTCTGAACAAATTTACGGAAACTCTGGTACCAATTACCACCATTAATTACAACTAGTCATTATAGGATTCTAGTAGGATAATAGTGCCCGGCCCGTATACTAATTGGATAATTGGAGATTGGTTAGGGTTAGGGTTAGGGTTAGAGTTATTGCTAATTGGTGATAATTGGCATGACCTAGATTGGGCTTGCATGCAAGTGTATTAGATCGTGCATTGGTGCGTTGGTTGAGGTGTATGCCGATGTAATATCACCCTGGAGGTCATGTGATCTGTATGCAGAAACATTAATGTCTTTGGACATCGTTCGTTCTCCTGGGCGTGTTATCAATGCTAGGGCCAGTGAAAAAATGATATTTTAGACATGTTAATTTAATTAGACCATGGATGGAGCCTCATCCCCTAATTGGCCTATTGCCCACTCAGCGCAATATACTGTAAACGTATTTATTTTCGCGCAGATAAATTTTCGCGCACTAAGTGCTTTGACACCTTTTCGCGCGGATTTAAATTCGCGCAGCAAGGTAGTCTTACACCTTGTTTATGCATTAATCATTCCTTTTGAGCAGGATTTATTTTTGCGCAGAAAGATGGGTGCGCGAAAATAGCGAAAATAAATACTGCGCGAACATTAATACGTGTACAGTAGTTGTTATCGTGGCAACAAGGGACACATTGCCAAAAATTGGCACACTATTAAATAATTTTCAAGCTTAAGGGACATTTTGACGTGGAGCCCAGGTGCCATACAAAAGGTTACCAGAGGGTCTGATGCCTCTTTCTACACTGACCATTAAATGTGATGTGTTTCAGGAAAATGAGTCACAAGTCGCAAAATTGATATTGTTCAAATTGTTTTATTTACAAGATCTCTTTGTTGGAATATTTTCATTTTTGGAATGTCGAGTCCTAGTGGTCGTATGAATACATCTACCAAATTTCAAGACAGTTCATTAATTATATTAGTGCATTTCGAAGATCATGATATGGACTATATTTAACTACTTTACTAGTAAATATCCACCCAGAAATACTGCAAACATTTTTTCAAAAATAAAAATACCAAACTGAAAAGATAGAAATACTTCCCTAATGCCCTTAATGTTTATATTCATTGGAATCGGTTTGATCTCCTCTTTTCAAATATGATGATATCTCACAATCTATATTTAGCGACTTATGACTCATTTCCTTAAAACACATCATAGTGATCCGTTTTAGGAAAATGAGTCATAAGTCGCAAAATATGGATTTTGAGTTATCACCACATTTGAAAAGATGAGATAAAGCCAATTCCAATGATAGTAAACAGTCTAATAATCTAATAAGTATTTCTAGATTTTAAGTTTGATATTTCTATTTTTGAAAAAAAAAATTGTAATATTTCTGGGAGGCAATAACCAGTTAAGTAACTGAATATACTCCATATGTGGACCTTTAAAACGAAACGATATATTATGTATGATGTCCTGAAATTTAATACATCGATTGATACAACAATAAGTGATACACACTCCAAAAATCAGAAAATTCCAATAAAGCAATCTTGTAAAATAAACACTTTGAAAAATATAATTTTTGCGACTTATGACTCATTTTCCTGAAACACATCTCAATTATTAATAAGCACTTGTCAAATGCGGGTAGAAAAAATTGAATATTGGGATTTCTATATTAGTGTTCTCTATTGTCCAGTATATAACTATAATAACGTATTCATCTGCAGTCATATATATCCACTGAAATTTCAATAGTAGATGGTTAAGTGTCAAGGGAGATGGAGAGAAATATATTATCGATTCATCACACAACCATTTTTCAAACACTGATTTTGTTAGGAAAACCTGCGTTTTTATGTGTGATTCTGGCAGAAAAATAAGCATTTTCTTGGCCTCAGTTTTTGGTTTAAAGCTTAAAAAAAATAATCACTTAAGGATTTTACTAATAAAATAAACTACCAGTTATTCCCAATAAACGGGGTGAATTGAGTTGTTTATTCATAAACGTTTTATTCCACACAATTACACGAAATCCTGGCATTCTCATGAATTTGAAGCAAAAATAAACTAGTGGCAATTCGGGACAAAATATAGCATGGGTCGGATAGCAGACATGTAGACACTATACATGTATAGTGATTTAAACTTTAAAAAATTGCAATTTTAATTTTTTTTTTAAATTGGCAAAAAAAAGAACTAATACAGATAGCTGCATGGGGTTAGATTTCAGAAATGTATAGACAGGACGCTACCCTATTTCCTGTTAATAAATGTATGTACGGTATCAAATATTTAGTCATACAATATTTTCAATGTTGAAATTACAAACTACTAGCCCCTATAACCTTATAATTAAGTTTACCTTCCGATATCAATATTTATTTATCAATCAAACTGCTGTGTGTCTCTGGCTTATGTGTCCCATGTGGCTGGGTCAGGCCCTCCTGCTGGCGGGATCCATTGACTGGCTCCACTTGCTGGAGTGAATCGGAGTGAATCGGGACATCAATAAGGAGTTGGGAGTGGTACACTTGTTACAGCCCTGCTTTATGAGTCAGACTGTCTGAAAATGCACAATTTACAGTTCTACACATCTCTCTAATTCTGCTAAATTAGAGTGAAAATTGATAAATACTTGGTATATCTGAGTGTATTCTGTTGAAGAAATGCGGGCCATTCTTCGTAATAATTCAGGGTCAGTAGTTGGGCAAGAAATTAATCAACGCAACACACAGAGATGTATGCTTCAAATCAGTACGATCCTTAGAAGAGGTCGAACTAATGCTGCTGTTTATTCTTATACTAGACAGATTAGAACGAATACACTGGTCCTGCGCTGATTGGCTTAGGTCTCGCTGGACCAATTAATCGACAGGTTAGATTAGAGATCCAATCAGCCACAGGATAACAATGACAGACAAATTATTAAAATGAGGCTCAGAGTGACCACTGCCACTCTGACCAATCTCTTTGGGTGGTGACCAGGTCACAGGGTTATCTCCCCTCCCCTCTCCCTCCCACTCTTTAATCAGTATTCCCCCCCCCTCCCCTGACCTGGCGGTCAGCCCCTCCCCTCCTTTCCCATGTGATCGACTTTGAGATAACGGTCAGACCTGGACCTCACCTGTACCTTTGGACTTTGGAATGATAAGAAATCCGCGAGCGTTGTGGCGGTAAGAAAGTGTAGGTAGCCTTCTGGCCGGTAGGGGCGCGACGAATGTAGGGCTGAATGAGACAACTTTAACTCAAAAATTAGACAATTTAGGCTTGTCAATTTTACACTGTATTGTATTCATTCAATAAATCTGTCTGGTTATGTTGAACTAATTCTTTAACCTGATTTTCGTCTTAAATTTGGGTCATTCGAGAGGATTGGTGAAGGCAAATTGTACATTTTCTAGCAGCTTGCACATGGGTAAGATTTTCAGAAAATGTACAATTTACCTTCACTAATCCTCTCAAATAACCCAAATTTAAGACAAAAATGAGCTTCAAAATACAATTTAACATAACAAAACTGAAAAATCAATGGGATCCCAAATATACTCAGATATACCCGGTATTCTTCATTTTTCAGCGTAATTTAGGACAATTTCCTTTATATGTAGAGCTGCCAATTGTACATTTTCTGAAAATCTGACCCATGTATTTGTTGCATTGCCTCTCCCAGGTTACATTATACACCCTAATTACCTTAGAAGGTTCCCCCTATGATTATCTAGATAATTATTGACCCTGGGAGTGCGGAAATTCAAGGAAACATAGATAGGCATCGAAGCATGCATTCTAAGTCCAGCCTTGTGTGTCGCCTTATAATTGATGTTGTTGTGGCTGTATATCATCCCGGAGATGCACCACCTGGTTGATATTAAGGGAATTTAAAAAAAAAAAAAAAAAAAAAAAATATCAAGGGAATTCCAAAATATGCTTTGTATTTTAGGCCATTTTCATGTACAGGGCACACCCACTTTCACATAAAACATCAATAGTTTGGTTTGACAAGGTCTAAATACAGCACTGTCCTCGCGGGTCAACTATCTTTCTATTCAAAATACCCCTGTTGCTTGGAGTTAGAGTTCTTGTCCTGAAAAATGTGTTCGGTTTTTAAATGCTTCCCAGGAATTTAATGTATGTACATGTATGTATATTCTTTATTCCATTTTTCATGATACATAGTATAATAAATAATAATTAAGTAATTGATATTCTGGAATGGGGTACCCACATCTGTGCTAATCATAGGTCTTCGCAGGGGTCCCATACTACCTATTAATCATTTAGTTAAGCATTACATTTAGTCTAATATCTGGGAATTATCCGTATGGTTAATTCCCGCTCATTGTGACGGGAGACATAGTTTTTCTCCACGTCATCTACGTCAGACTCTCACGTCCCTTTAGACGTCCTCTCACGCTTGTCACTTTCCCAAGAAGATCGGGAAAAAACATTTGTTCCCGCCCACCTCCCTATTGACAATCTTCTCATAAAGGAACATTCTTCAACCGGGATGATTAATATGAATATCCAGAACATTGACTTTCACCGAAATTAAAATAAAAATATTATAAAATAAAATGTATTCCCCACTACGAAATAAAACATTTAAATAAATCTCAGTCGTCCATCTTATAATAATACATGTTCTCGGTCAGGCCGATTTGAGATTCTCTGATGTGATCATAGTTTTCTCGACATTTCAATTAGCGCTTTTCTTGCTTTTCCTCCTTACATATCACTTTTTATTATTATCATGTGTGACCTGGCCGTGCACTGTTTTTGCCTGCATTCAAACAAACACTTATATTATTACACTATGCGTTCGGCTGACAGTTACACATAGTTATATATGGGTCCGATTTTCAGAGAATGTACAATTCAACTTCACCAATCTTCTCCAAATAACCCACATTTCAGACGAAAATAAAATCCGAAATACAGTTTAACCTAACCAAACAGATTGCTAGAATCAATGCAATGCCAAATATACTCGAATTTACCTAGTATTGGCCAAATTGCAGCCTAATTTAGCCGAATTTGATAAATGTGTACCGCTGCCAATTGTACATTTTCTGAAAACCTGACCCATATATTCGAGTTGGGGGTTCGGCCATACAGTGGATTGACTGCATTCCAACAAACACTAGCGTCATTATGCGTTTGGGTAAGTTTCAAAATGAAGGTGGGGTTATACATTCAACATAGAACCGTGGCCCTACAGTGGGTTAATGCACTTGTCAATTGAACCCCCCCCCCCTCACCCCCCCCCCCCCCTGGGAAGTGGGGGAATGGTAGTCCATGAACCTGGACCCTTGGCTGCGCGGTGGGCCATAGTGGTGGGGCTGTAGTAGAGTCTAGAAAGCATACCGCTGGATTGGGTTGTGTGGGATCATATTCTTAGGCTAGTTGCTTGAATAAATATGGATTGATTCGCATTTTCAAAGACAGAAATAATGCCGGCCCCCCCCCCTCACACACCCCCTCAGGCTGCCCCTCCCCCTCCCCTCCTATGCTTTTGTTTTGCTGTCTAATAATAGGCTACACATCCTCGCACAGGCTGTGCGAGGCATGTGTACAGCCAGCGGGAGTGTGTATGCAGTGGCGCTAGCGGCGGTATTGGGACACACCATTTTCGGCGCTTGTTGATATATTTCGCGGCAATGGCCGTCGCTTCGAATCTTCCCGACGGGATCTTTCGAGCTATACCTGACCCTATCATTGTATATAGACAATATTGTTCCAGTAACTACTAGCTAATATCGTTGCTTACTAATATACGGTATGAGTGAGCGTGGATACTAAGCTGAATAAGCATGTATTTGTTTGGCAGAGACAGCTATAAATGTCGTTCTCGGTATATAGGCGTTTGACCGTGATAACCGGTACGACTGCTTTCGGCCTTTTGATTCTGCCGTTGGCAGCTTCTGTCTTACAGAAGCGGTGGGTCGCGGGAAGTCCAGAAAGCATACCGCTGGATTGGGTTGTGTTGTGATCTGGCTTTTAGGCTAGTTGCTTGTATAAATAAAGAAAAACAGTTGCCGACGAGGTCCCGTCCACGCTCCACCTCCACCCCACCCCCCACCCCATATAACGCTGCTCCGTGCGTAGGCACGGAGCAGCGGCGCCAGCGGCGGCATTGGGAGACACCATTTTCGGCGCTTGTTGATATATTTCGCGGCAATGGCCATCCATTCGAATCTTCCCGACGGGACCTATCGAGCTATACCTGACTCTAGCATTGAATATAGACAATATTGTTCCAGTAATCACTAGCTAATATCGTTGCTTACTAATATACGGTAGTTCTCACACCTGACACAAAGCTGAATGAGGATTTATTTCGTTGGCAGAGACAGCAGCAATTCCCTTTTCTTCTACTTTGTTCGTGAGACCGTGATAACGGGTACGACTGTTCCAATTTTAGAGAGGAGCCGGTGGCGGCTTTTTTAAAAAAAGCGGTAGGTCGCGGGAGAGTCTAGGGGAATGGTAGGGGAATGTCTGAGAAAATATGCCCCACCCAGGCGGGGATTTTCTTTAGTTTACAGCAGTATGAACTGCATGGAGATGGGGGAATGTCCGTCAACAACAACTCCAGTATAATTTAAAGTGCCATTTCAAGATGGTAAATTACATAAATCCATGCATTTCTATGATTATCCTATAAGTAAATTTAGCTACTTTACTAGTAATTGTCTACTCAAAAAGATTCCAAACCTGTTTATCAAAAATAAAGATATCAAATTTAAAATATAACAGTACTTATTAGATACCCTACTGTTAACTATCATTGAAATAGACTTGATCTCATCTTTTCAAATATGGTCATTATCTCAAAATCTTTTTTTGTGATTTGTGACTCATTTCCCTGAAACACATCAGAAATGTGTGATACTTTGGTGTTACAATGTATCAAAAGAGAGGGAAATAGCATTGCATATATACATTTCACTCTGACCTTGTGAGAAAGAATCAATGGGTAATACAGTTTGTTTGTTTCTACTTACCTTGGTATGACTTCTTCCACCCACCCCACCCTCCTTCTATCTATCTAGCAGTTTATTATGTTCATTTCAAGATTGACGAAACTTTGTGACGTAGGGAACAGTGGCTCCTCAAATGGAGTGTTAAACTGTGGACCTACTTTTTCCCTCCTTTAAATGGGTAAAACTCACTAAATGTTGGGTTGCAATAAGTACCACTGGGGCAGTTACATCTCAATAATAGCAAAAAAGTTGATTTTCTCATAATATTTGGGGGTTTACTGACACTTTAATTGAGTGGGAGAAAGATGGATCTCCACTGAGGATTCTCCTAAAAAATATTTGAGAGTGTAGGGGCAGAAGACATGACCCCTCCCCCCCCCCCCCCCACACACACACACCACCCGCCAGGATATCACAGTTACCTTTACGCACACACAGGGTCGATTAAAAGAATAGCATCCATATAATATACGGGTAGAGCGATTTCTACGAAAAGAGGTAAAAAAGAGGGGTTTCTTTGTGTCACATGTTCGCAGAAACTGTGGTCTCCCCATCTACTTTATTGGTCTCTACAGGTCCGTTGACCCTGTCTGGAGGTCATTATATGTGGTTTGGGAAGGTCTCTGGGGTGAAAATGTGATTTTGAAGCCTCTTTTAAATTGCGATCTCTATACTCTATTTATAGCCTGGGAAAGCCCCTGTGAGATACTCCGTCATTTCCCACAACTTATGTCTAGGGGGACCTAACTACATGCAGAGGAGTGGGAGAGTGAAGAAGAGGGTGTAGGAATAGGAAAGGGGCAGGGGGAGGGAAAGAAGAGGGGGGAAGAGATGAGGGAGAGGATGTAGGGGAAGGGATAAAAAAGTGGGGAGGGGAGCATGAGGAAGAGGGGAGAGAGAAATCAGAGATGGGGTTGGGAGAGAAAAACAGGTATGAAATACAGAGAAGAGGCTCTGGATAAGAGGGGGAGGGAAAAGAGGGAGAGGGGAAGTGTGGGGAGAGAGGGTGACCGTCAGGAGGATGGGTACTTTGCTAGTAATTACATATACCCATAGTTCCGATGTTCTATAGGTATAGCATTGGAGTTTTCCTGTACAATTCTAATGGGCCAAAGTTACTGGGCATCTCAGGCTCTGCTTAGTTCAGACATTCAGCTATTGTCTACATGGCATATATCCAGTATAGTTCAGGGGTGATGGTCTGACACACATCTGTGGACATCAAAAACCCTGTCATATTCAAGGGTGACACTCTTCACACATATATTGAGGGAGGCTATCACCAACTTGCTGCCCTAACCTCTGGGTTGTGTATGCATCAATTGTTCTGTTGGCTATTGAGAACTATTGTCAAATGGCGCATTTTCCACCTTCCCCCTTCTCCCTTCCCCACCTCCACACACACTCTAGCTTCCCCCCCCCCAATAGCTGATAACTGCCTACACTACACCACTGGGCAGCTTAAATTAGGCTCTCCTTGGTTCAGATATTCAGCTATTGTCTACATGGCATATATCCAGTATAGTTCAGGGGTGATTGTCTGACACACAGCTGTGGACATCAAACACCCTGTCATGTTCAAAGGTGACACTTTTCCTGTATATATTATCGGGAGCTCTATATTGCTCTTATAGCCTTGCCTGGCCCACACATATCAGAAACCACTGAAAGTTGGGAACCCTGAGAGTTTATCCTCCACTTGCTGTGACTGGGCAGCTCAGGCCAGGTGGACAAGTTCTATAATAAGAAAAATGTGACCCATGGGGTCGGGGAATTTACACAAATCTCTTGCCCTGGGGGGTCGGGATTTCATCATATTTCCCAAAAGTCCCAGGACATTTCCACATCCCCGGGGGTTGGGGGGGGGGGGGGGCGATTGCAATTGACAAGTGCATTAGTTGAGAATACCAAACCAGACTCCACCTCCACCACCACCACCCCCACACCAGGCGTTGGGTGGCAAGCTGTCAATCAAAACAATCATTACAGCCAGTGGGATGTGAGTGGCGTGGTCGGTAAAGTGTGCCTGTTTGCTGGTGTATCAGTGTGAAACTTAGGACTGATTGCATGAATTAGATATCGATGAGATATGCCTCCACACTAATACCTAACACAATGCCACAATCTTATCACACATTGATGATGGATTGAAAGAATAAAGATGATTGACAGAATGGTACTCGATTAACTAACTGTCTCAGTTCCTGAGAAGGTAAAAAGGTTTGCTTGCAGAACCTGCCTATTAACTATGCATGGCCTGACATGTGCAGCTGTGACGGGTAGGGAGGGCAATACAGCGCTGTATGAAAACTCTCTATTTTCTGACGGCCTGTCCCAATAACATAAGGAATACTTACTCATCCCAAGAACTTGGTTCCTTCAGTGAATCCAAGAGTGTCCAATCCTGGATTCTGGCCAGGCGGAGACCTCTATCTTCACAGAAGTCATGGGAATAGCTCAGGCTCAATCCGTCTTCGTCACCGTCATACCACCTACTATAAACTGTGAGGGCTGCTGGAACTATAGCCGGACAATACTGGATTATTATGTAGTCAAATGTCATCTGTTTCATGGAAATGAGTCACAAGTCGCAAAATTGATGTTTTTCAAAGTGTTTGTTTCAAGAGATCTTTATTGAAATGTTCTGATTTTTAGAGGGTTTAGCACTTACAGTCATATGAATCTATGTAACAAATTTCAGCAAATTGCATTGAGCATATTCATGCGTTTTGAAGACCTTGGTATGAACTGTATTTAGTTACTTCATTGGTTATTAGCCATCCAGAAACATTGAAAACTTTTTGTTTTCAAAAATAAAAGTATCAAACTTAAAATATAGGAATACTTATTAGATTTCCTAGTATTTACTATCATTAAAATCAGCTTGATCTCCTCTTTTCAAATATGGTGATATCTCAAAGTCCATATTTTGCGACTTATGACTCATTTTCCCAAAACGAATCAAAAAATAGTTTCACAATGCCACTGATTAAGACAACCGTAAGACCTGGCAGATGTGTTAAGTCGCAAGTCACAAAATGGATATTTTTCAAAATGTTTTATTCACAATAAGTCTATATTGGAGTTTATTTTGGGGTGTGCTTAGCGCTGTTTGTAGCATGAATACATGTACCAAATGTTAAGACATTGTATTGAATATATCCAGGCATTTTACTAGTAAATGTCCACCGAGAAGTATTTTAAATTTGTTTTTCAAAATTTCAAACTCAACAAATAGAACTACATGTTAGCTGTCCTACTTTTTACTATCATTAGAATCAGCTTAATCTCATCTGTTCAAATATGGTCATATCACAAAATTCATTTTTTTCGACTCCTTTTCCTGTGTGTGACGCGTTACAGATGCTTGCAACTCATCTGTACTTAAAACTTGGACAAATGAAATTACATTCAAATTTATTTTGTTCATATATTTAGAACAAATACTAGCAAATTATGTTAAAAAGATAAGCTAAGTTAACAAAATCATTCATTCGGAAAAACTACCATATTTCATTATTTCAACCGCTATAAACCATAACTCATGGTCGGGTAATTACTGGCGAGTGATTTCCGGTCATTGTGGTTCTCCCCAGTGGCCACAGGGGAGTGAAATGTAAACGATTACTTATGTACCACTACTGTCACCAGTATAGCAATAAACAACTCAGATTTTAGCGTTCGAACGGTCTGTAGGCCCACTGACGTCCCTCGGCCGGGGACCAATGGGAAGCGCCCGTCACCGTCATTAGACTGTGGGTCGGGCTGTGGGTAGGTAGCCAATGGGAGGCAAGGAAAATACAATATAGACCGTGGGTACAGTGACGGTCTGTACTCCCATAATTGCGTGCAAATTCACCCAAAATCTGATCCAAAATGGACTAACCCCTCATACATCATGTACGCATCACCTAGTACACCTAATGTAGCCCCCTCATCTCACCACCTCACTCATGTTATCACCTATCTCACCTAATGTAACCATGCGCACCCATTTACCATCACACTCGTTTTATAATTTTTAGCCTCCCGAGCCAGGGCAGATTCTACTAATCTCGTATGACTCAGGAACGCAAGGAGTAAAGCTCTGCTGGGAGGATGATAATGTTATACTAGACTTAGAAAACTTTAGATACATGTAACCCAAGTAAAGTTCAAACAAGATTCAGGCACCCGGCGGAAGACCTACCTAGACACCTGTCTATTTAGAATGCTGGACCACCTCATTTTAAACAATATCTAGTGCAATAAAAATTCTTGAATGGAATTGAGTTGATCCCCACCCCTCTGCTGCCACCTAGCAATACCTAGAGGCCTCCTCCGCGCTGACCAAAGCGCGCTCCCCCTCACCATACTATGGAAAGCCATTTATACATGTTATGAATTAACCCCAAACCGGGAGAATTAGTAGGCTAACCCGGAAAATTACTGACGATTTCACCATTGAAAATTATGGAAAGCTGTTCATACATATAACCCAAATGTACAGAATTTTAGTAATACTTTTCCTGATTTACCTAACCATATTCCTGATAAGCCTTTTTCTTTTTGAACTGGCATCCTATTTCGGGAGAATTGGTCCAGCTTGGCGGCCAACCCGGAATGAATTAACCCTAAATCGGGAGAACTAGTAGGCTAATCAGGAAAATGAATGACAAATTAACCATTGAAAATGCATGCGAACTGGGGAAATTTTTTCCGGGTTAGCTGAGAACTGGCAAAGAGAAATAGTGCTTTTCCGAAGTAGCAGGGTGTCTAGAGAATTAGATCTCAGCTCGGAGTGAATTAACAAAAGCTATGCCCCAATCAGGAATTGGTGAAGTCTAAGTAGGAATTACGGAAAGGGAAGATTAGCTAAATATTAAAAACACAATTTGGGAATTTTCGGAATTTTCGGATTTCGTTTCTAATTCTCGGCTAACCCAGAACAAAATTCCCCAGTTCGCATGCATTTTCTATGGAAAGCCATTTACACATGTTATGAATTAACCCCAAACCACTTCTCCTCCAGCATCAGTAGACTAGCGTCCCCTCGCTCCTGTCCCCTCTCCCTCTTCTTCTTCGACCCACCCTCCCACTCCTTCTATCAGGTGAGTCGGGGGCCATACATTAATAACAATAACACTTAAGTAATTACTCATGTAAGGTTTAATTATCTTAGCCATGTAATCTATCTCACAGGTTAATTAACCTAATTGTTGATATTCGTTTCCTTTCCATCCGACATGTTATAAGGTAATAAAATATCAATTCCCACACTCACTCTCTGTTCGGTTACTGGGGGTGGGGGTGGGGGTGGGGGTGGGAGGAATACTCATAAAGAGTCAGAAATTGTTAAAGCACTCTTGTGCACAGTATGTATCGACAATTAAGATGAAAATAGTAGTTCTTTTTAGTCAGAGGCAACGCTTGAAAACAACCATGATAATTAATGCGTTTTTGTAACTGTTTGAATACCATATTCTAAATACATGGATATATTTAATACACTGTCCTGGAATTTCGTAAATGTATTCATGCTACGGACAGTGTTAAGTATCCCAAATATGAACACATTCCCACGAAGACATTTTACGAATAAAACACTTAAAAAAATATAAACTTTGCGACGTGTGACCCACTTTCCTGAAGCGCACTACAAATATATACTGTAAACGTATACATTTATTTTCGCGCAGATAAATTTTCGCGCACTAAGTAATTTGACACCTTTTCGCGGGGATTTAAATTCGCACAGCAAGGAAATCTCACACATTGTTTAAGCAATAATTATACCTTTCGCGCAGGATTTATTTTCGCGCACAAAGGTGGGTGCGGGAAAATAGCGAAAATAAATACTGCGCGAACATTAATACGTTTACAGTTTATATAGCAGCATACCTGTACATTCGTACGAATACAATAATTATAGAGCTGTAATTGCATTAATACGCAATGCGCGTGTAAAGTCATTTTATTCACCGTTAAAATAAAAATGGTGGATGACGAGGAGAAAAAGCTATGGAGAAGATTATACGGTGATATTGAAGAATTAATCACAATCTACAAATAATATGCTTTGGTTTTCTCCTTTTGTTCCTTAATCTTGTCGTGCGATTTTTAGTCTGATTCCTTCTATCCTTTGTTATATTATAGTGTTGATATTCTCGCATATATTATCATGTTCTTAGAATTGTAGCCAAGATGGCAGGCACGTTAAAAAAAGTCTTTTGTAAAAAAAAAAAAAAAATAAGCAATGCGTTAAAACAACTTACTTTCATCAACTTGATAAACACTAATCCCCTGGGTGCCCTCTAGCACGAGGGCCACGCCCAGGAATGTGAGAAGAACAGGGCGGGAAAACATCGCCCTGACAAACTAGTGTTTGCTTGATCAAAACTACACTCCTGTTGATGCAAAGTTTAAACTAGTAGATTTTCTGCGTCTTGGTATCCTTGTTATATATGTCCAATTCACCTCCCTCTCCAAAGCGAACACAAATTGTCCTGACGCTGAGAGTGAAGGAAAGAAATGTGTCTGTCACCTGTACAGAGGGCGCTTTCTACCGTGACTAGACACAGGTGAGTGATCCGTCCGTGACCTGTCCTCATGTGGGTCAGACTTTCAGCATATGTACAATTCACCTTCTCAAATAACCCAAATTCCGGACGAAAATAAAGTTCAAAATAATTATAGTTTTACCTAAACAAACAGATTGCTAGAGTCAATGCAATGCCAAATATACTCGAATTTACCTAGTATTGACCAAATTGCAGCCTAATTTAGTAGAATTTGCTAAAAGTGTACAGTTGCCAATTTTACATTTTCTGAAAATCTGACCCATATGATTTGCCCCACTTTCCTTCAATATAAAATATGGCCAGTGCATAATAAAGACTTGCTTTCTTATAACAATCTTGGTACTGGTATAACCAGAATACAGACAGATTTGTTATATATGCTTCCATTGATGAAAACAGAAAAGAAATTGAGTCATGAATTTGAATTTCAGCGGTAATCTTAGTAAAAAACAGATTGGTTGCCATGACAACCGCAATAACTCACTAGTGAAATATGCGCAATGCTAGATTCGATTTAATTTTTCAGAGCAATATGTATAATAAGGTAAGGACGTCTGATAATTACTACACTTTCCCCCTAACTTGGGTGGGTAGATTTTTTTTTTTTATAAAATGTTATTTGTGTTCAGTCTTAGGTAAACCTAATATTCCCGTGATACACAATCCAAAATACGATTACAGATTTACATTTGATCAATATATCAATTATATACTTCTGAAAGTTTTTATTTTTTAACCATTAAAGATTATACATTTCAGTTGGACTTATATTCACGCAGAAGAAGTCGGATCCGTTTTTGAAGATCCTAATGATATACACCATTGTTAAAAATGTTTATCCTTTTCCCTTTAATATGAGAATAAAAGTATCTAAAATTACACATGAGTAAAAGAGAAATTTATGTTTGTAGTCATTTTTCACGGCAGTTTAATAAACAGGCTATTCCTACCATGCAACTGGGAATGGACTTTACTGGGTGAAATAGCCAGAAAATGTACACTTCACCTTCACCAATTCTCTCAAATAACCCCAATTTCACACAGAATTATAGTTCAAATAACAGTGTTATCTAACCAAACAGATTACTAGAACCAATCCAATGCCAAATAAACTTAAATTTACCTAATATTGACCAAATTGCAGCCTAATGTAGCAGAATGTACTAAATGTGTACAGCTACCAATTGTACATTTTCTGAAAATGCAACCCCCCTACAGGTAAAAGAACAGCAGCAACATATCTTTTCCATAGCTTATACAACAGGCCCCTGAACCCTTCTCCTCACCTTCTCCTGACAACCCAAGCAGAACCCCACCCTAGTTTCACCTATCTAATGAGTTTAAGTGGGTTTAAGTGGGTTCAGCGAGTTTAACCCATGTGAACCGATTCAAGGCATGAGTGACATTATGGGTGAAATCCACGGAAAATGTACACTTTCCCTTTACCAAACCTCACAAATAATCCAAATTCAAGTCAAGAATGAGGTTCAAAATAAAGTTCAACATAACTGAATAGATGTCTTGGATCACCTAAATACTAAATGTGACCCGTTTAAGGAAAATGAGTCATAAGTCGCAAAATATGGATTTTGAGATATCACCATATTTGAAAAGAGGAGATCAAGGTGATTCCAATGATAGTAAACACTAGGGCACCGAATAAATATTTCTATATTTTCAGTTTGATATTTTTATTTTTGAAAAAAAAAGAAGTTTTTAATGTTTCTAGATGGGTAATTACCAGTAAAGTAACTAAATATACTCCATACGAAGGCCTTCAAAACGCAAAGATATATTTGATTCAATGTCCCAAAATTTGTTACATGGATTCATATGACTATAAGTGTTAAACCCCCTAACAATCAGAACATTTCAATAAAGAGATCTTGTGAAAAAACACTTTGAAAAATATCAGTTTTGCGACTTTGGAATCATTTTCCTGGAACACATCACATATATACTCAGATATCTAAGGTGCTTCAGAAAAATAAGTCACAAGTCACAACATGGATGTTTGCAATGTGATTTATTTGTAGGATATCTTTATTGGAATGTTCTCACAAAATTCCAAGAGAGTACATTAAATTATATCTTTGCATTTCTAAGGTCATCCTATAAAGCATATAATTATGTTTAGCTACTTTACAGTCCACCCACAAATACTGCAATGATTTTGTTAAAAAATCTGGGGCAATAGGCTCATTAAGTCCAAAGGACAAATGTTGCACTGGGAGAGATGGGAGCATAAGGGTATTATTTGTGTAGGTAATATTGTAAACTTTACAGGCAGCTTTATGTCTGATCACGAATTAAGGCATGATTATACCAGAGAAAAGTGCTTAGAAAAGCAATCCCAGCAAACTGATTGACTGCATTAAAAAACAAACCTGAAGTGCCAGATCAAGGTGAAATACAGTAGAGCATACTTTTCTGGCGTTGCCCCTTATAGTTACGCTGTTGCAAGTTGCCAGATTGCAAGTTGCCCTTTCAGCACTCGATTCATCCACTTCTCCCTTCCTTAAACCAACGAGATTCCCTTTACAGACTTAGGACAACGAATTTATGGACTTAGGACAACCAATTTACGGACTTAGGACAACCAATTTACGGACTTAGGACAACCAATTTACGGACTTAGGACAACCAATTTACGGACTTAGGACAACCAATTTACGGACTTAGGACAACCAATTTACGGACATAGGACAACCAATTTACAGACTTAGGACAACCGATTTACGGACTTAGGACAACCAATTTACGGACTTAGGACAACCAATTTATGGACTTAGGACTTGAGTAGTTTCCCACACCCACACACCATAATGACCGATCACATGTCTAAAATGTACTACAAAAGCCAGATAGACCTAGGAAACCCCATGTTTCAGATGCATAACAACAAAGGTAACATAAATTTCGACCCTAGGATTAAACACCTATAGCATGCCCTTTCATGTATTTGGAGAGAGATGGGGTCGTGACCCCAAAGGACAAAATGGAAGCAAGAGAAAACATGACACTCTGACACATGACACATGCAGGCTATAATGGCACTCATGCTCAACATCAACAGGACAGCACCCGAAAACGTAAAGTACATGATTAATCACTTGAACCAAATGTGTCAGGATGCTCATGAGAGGCCATGAAAAAATGTCCTCAAGTGGAGTAATTACGTTTTCGATGCCATGGAATGAGGAGAGCTCAGGTGGGAGGACAACAAACAAATACAGTACGTGAGAATGCTTTTTGCCCTAGCACCCACGAGCATAGCCACTACGGAAGGGGCAAGTGTACCGTGTCCCACCTATAATATGAAAGGGAGCTCCAAGGAGAAAGACGGCCACAAAATGGAAAAGCCAGTTTTCAACCACATCTGTTCTTATTGCTTTTCATTAAATACGGCAAACAGACATAGTCAGCCCCTCACCGAGTGCATGAAGAAACAGAAGACATGCCACCCGGCAAGCAGGGACGCAAGCCCAGCTCACATGCTGTTCATGTACCCACCACCACTGACAGCAAACACACACCAGCCAGCAAGCCAATACGCGCCATGCCCACCGAGCGCACATCAGGCATATTACAACCAAGTTTTAAAAAACTAGTTGGCCCCGCGATAGTCTGCTCGCGGGAGAACAAAGAATTCATCGGTCCCCTCGTGAGTACTGAAACAAAAATTAATACTAAATGTTTTAACGACAACAGCTTTGAATGTGAATATGATCTTATGAACTGTGACTTGTATAACCCACACGTTTATGTTTGTGTGAAGAGACCGGAAGGGAAGCACTCTTCCGGAAAGACCAATCAGCAGCCCCGATTCTCACGAATCTAGGACTACCTATTGCCACAGACAAAACCCAAACACCAACTACATGCGTTAAGTGGCTAGGAGTCATCATTGACACCCGAAACATGACACTCCAAATGCCCAACGATAAGCTAAAGGAACTAGAAAGGAGGCCAGGACAGTGAGTAAACAAGAAACCATCTGACTCACCTAGTATGGCAAACATGCTGAAGATGTAGAGTGACACTGCCAGGACGATCTGCATAACAGTAGAAAACCAGAAAACAGTAAAGATTCTCATAGAAGGCTCCCGCAACGAGACCAACATGAAGGGCACGCATGCTATGTATTTGTTCCAAGCCCTCAATTACATCAGAGTAATTTATAAAACTGAGTCCTAATGTAAAATTGAGAATCGCATAGAGGCAGCAGGTGTCTTCATACCCTTACTTGACGAGATAGCGATCAGCGTATAACAATTTTATGGTGACTTACAGATCTGGAACTAAAGAAACTGTTGAGGAGAGCAGAGCAGGCCCAGCTGCAAGCACGGGCCCCAGGCACTATCTCAAACCAGAGAACAGCAATGAAGTCATTTCTAGCCTTTACTTACAGATATAATATATCACTAGATGAAATAACAGTCCCAGAGGCATGCGCATATATACAATACTTACGCATTTACCTAGCAAGCCCTAAGTCGGAAATGAATTATGTGTCAGCAGTCTGTGACTACTACAAGAAAACTGGATCAAAGAACCAGGCTATGTTCTCATATAGAGTCTCATTAGCGCTGGATGCAGCCAAGTGAGACAAATCACACAAAATACAGCAGATGGCTCCCCTGGAACCACTACAAATAAGACAACTCATAGAGATGGCAAGGTTCTTCCCCGCGCCACAACAATATCGTCTAGCAATTATAATATTATATGCATACTCCACAAGTATGATGCACTCCTCCAAGAGTATGATAGGACACGCCACACAAGGAGAGAGGACATCTCAGTGAAAGATGGACAACTAGTCATAGACCAGAAGTGGGCAGAACTTACAGTCCTTCAATCAGCGCCAGACAATTTATCTTCCCGCAGCACCACATGACCAGCTATGCCCTGTGAATGCTTACACACAGGCCGTCATCGAGGCACCAATGAAATCACCAACCAACCACTCCTGGTGTTTCCAGCTACATACAAGCCAATCACCACGGTAGATTTAATGAAGCATTTTAAATGGTCCATTGGCAGAATGGGTCTTGACAAGGACAAATTCTCACTACACCCGCTTAGGCGCTCGGCTGCAACACATGCAGCCGAAATGGGCTCATCCGACGCAGAAATCCAACGATTTGGTGCATGGGCATCATCCGCCTTCAAGCAAAACATCACAGTACAATCTGCAACGAAGTACGAATCTAACTAACATCACTATACTATTTTGGGTTTGGCGACATTTATAATTCAACAAACTTTCAATTTCAAAACAAATCAAATTTGACTTCAAACTTTATATAACTCTATTCATAAATAAAATCAATGTCGTCGCCCAGCTTTGCCTCACTGATTTTCTTTCCTATTATATTTATTTCAATATATATATGGTCATATATAACTAGCAAATACCCGTGCTTCGCACAGGATTTGCTAGTGGGACAGTGGGGCCCACATCTTCCCACTCTCCTTGTTCCCTCTCCAACCATCTTTCTCTTTCAAGTTGTCTCTGTAAGTAAGTATCTGTATTAACATTCATACCTCAAATGGAACCCTGTTAAGATGTTTTTTGTAACTGTTCTATTGTTGTTGCCTCCCACTCCCCCCCCCCCCCCCCCACACACACACACCCCCTACTCCCAGTGGGACAGTGGGGCCCACATAATCCCACTCTCCTTCCCTGCCCTCCCCTTCCCCCTGCCCGTCCCCTGCACCCCCTATGGCATTAGACATGTTCCTTCGATCCCACTCTCGCTGCCGATCCCTCTTCTGATCCCACACCCGATTCCAAGAGAGAGTGAGTGAGAGGGAGCGAGAGGGAGACAGGAGAGAGATGGAGGGAGAGAGGAGAGAGAGAGTTAGAGGCTGATAAAGAACTAAGTGTCTTTGTCTGCACTCCTCCCACTTTCCTAATTCTGCTTACTATTATGTAGTGTGAGTTCCTTTCGGTGAAAATATGGTGAAATATATCAACTCCCGTCTTGTAGTGAACAATGATGTGCAAAGTTTCAGTCCGCTTCACCCAGGCGTGGATGAGCGGTCATCTGAGTGCTGCCTAGCAACAGACAACATTGGTCATGACCTCAATCCAACCAATATGCAAATTGCCTCATTCTGGTGTAGGGGCACTGATAGGGGATTGTTTTCAGTCACCAATGGGGACCCTGGATGGGGGTGTTCAATTTCAACCCATTTAAACCCCTGATGTCCTCCAAAAGTGTTAATGAAACATAGCGGAATGGCTCGGCACTATTTTTGGCAATGTGCCTGTGAAATATAACAGAGATGTGGCAAGCATTTATTAAGATAATTATAGATTCTCTAAATTTTTGGGTTTGCCACGAATGCTGCATTATTTTATATGCTTTGTTGTGCCACATTACACTAGTAGCCTACTAGAAGGTATATACATATAGAGATATACAATTATTATTCCTGTAGTTACAAATATATTTCTTTCCCTACTAATTTTCGATCTGCTTATACAGTTATCATTCCTGTAATTACATATATGAGATCCGTCAAATTTCAGTCAAATTTCAGACGATAGAAATTTGCTAGAATCAATGCAATGCCAAATACTCTCAAATTTACCTAGTATTGACCAAATTTCAGCCTACCTTTGCAGAAGTTACTAAATGAGTAGAGTTGACAATATTGTACATTTTCTGAAAATCTAACCTTTATGTACTCATGGTGGTTATCGTGTCTCCTCTGATAATACTTTTTTTGGGAAAAAGTAGTAATTATGACAGTTTGAGGGAGGCTGTAATAATCATAATATCAAACTATTAACCTGTATTACTACGCATTAATATGGATGGATAGCCAAATATGCCTTAATAGGATGATGTAGGAATAACTACAGGTAATAGAGAATAAAACTGATAGATATTTTGATATTATATTCTAAAGTGATACACTATTTATCAAAGATAATATTAGTACGTATTATCCTGAGTAAACAATAATAAGGAATAATACTGCGGAATAGGCCCAGTTTATAATTATTATTATACAACTTTTATTCAGTAAACTTATACGTATATATATATGTATACATAGTATAAATCAAAGAATAGGGCTAGTACTCCCTCTCCGCTGGAGATCTACCAGGTAGCCCTTAACAAAAGATGTCCATACATAAAATGTGGATATAGTAAATAACAAAGTGCGTATAAGAATTAATCAAAATTATAGTCCATGTCCTTTTGATATTAACTAAGAGAGTTTCACAGTTCTTTTTGTTACTACGCATTGTAGTTGTGATTTAATGATGAGTCTTTTAAAGCTGTCTTGTATGTTGAACTAGGTTCTTCGACGATGCTTTTGGTCCAAGTCTCAGATTTTTATTAAAAATAGTCCATTACTATTTATAGTGATATTCCAAAATATTCTCAGATAGAAATCCCGAGGAGGACCATCCAAGAGATTATTCATAGACAATTAATTAGTTCCTAGTTCATTTTGATTATTATCTTATATCATGATGTTCCTTCTCAACCCTTAATTTTACCCTATACTGGGTTAACAAGTTGAACAATATTTTGACATGGTGAAATCTAGTACGTGTCAGGTCACGCCCTATACTGACAATCAATAAAAACGATCTATGTAAGGTAATTACATAGAATAATGCTTAGTTGGATGGATATCGTATAGGGTTAGCTCAGATCTAAAGGTAGTGAAGATATTTTAATATAGGCTAAGTTAATCAAGTTCCGCTCTTTGATTAAAATCAAGATTTAGGCCACCCAGGCCCATGGAGCGCGAAGGTGGGCGGGAAGAGGACGTCACGGTAAGGGATTGGCGCGACTAGGTATAGGACCTTTATTCTGTACTAATTTCCCAACCTGACTGAAACATTATTTCCCAACTATACATGTCTACATTATATACTACCAATTAAATTACATTTTAGTTGTGTGGCCGCTCCAAAAATGATAACATTCAATGTCTAAAATCAATTTATCAAATCATTTTATCGGCGCACATCCATGCATGTCAGGCTCTAATTACCTAATAGGGCATTAATATGTATACATATAAGTATGTAATTCTAATTCTATACTAATTGTGCATGTTATAGTCTTGACATATGATACCATTCATCTGTGCGAATAATGGGGGTTTCTATGAATACAGTTAGCCAGTGTAGTAGCAGTGTCGCACAGGTGACACACTTGTTTTAACAGAGTGTGGACTCATATCAACAGATATTCAAGCTAATGTGAGGCCCAAAACGGAGTTCAGTAGTTTCATAGAGGTCGGCGAATGTTCCAAGGTTAGTCTTATTTAGAAAAGTTGTAAAAATTGGTGGTACATTATTGGTATTCAAAGTTTTTTTTGTTTTTTTTAAAGATTTTATTTAGGCTGGGTAATCATTTCCCAGAGGGTTTCCGGGTTGATTCTAACATCCCCAGCACAAAAGTAGAAAGATATGAAGAAAAGTATATTATGTACAAAGTTACTAACACAGCCCAGTATTGATACAGAAAATACATATGATGACAGGTAAATAACATGGTAGTAATCACTGTCGCAGAGTGTGGACCATGAGCAATTAGAGACAGTATAAGCGGGTTAAGTTGAGTGAAACGCGGTTGAAAAGAACATATGAATTACACAATTAATTTAAGTTACAGATGCTGCTAAGGAATGCCCTTTTGCTGTGTATCCACACAGTCCATTCCAGGCGGATATTGTACACAATTTCATATATTATATATACTTGATGAATGTGTGTGGTAATGCAACAGATAGGGTATCAATGAAATCGAATCAAATAAACCTTAAAAATAAAAAAATATCCAGTTTAACCTTTTTATTAAAAATCGAAACAAATCTTAAATTTTGGAGCATCATATCTCAGCAACTATTGATGGCAGAGACGCAAGTAATATATGAAATGAACGGGTATGAAGTCATCTAAATCTGGTTTAATATTACCTAGGCTCTATATATATGATGTGTTTCAGGAAAATGAGTCATAAGTCGCAAAATTGATATTTTTCAAAGTATTTTTTTCACAAAATCACATCATTGGAAAGTTCTGATTTTTTGGGGGGTTTATCACTTATAGTTATATCAATCCATGTATCAAATTTCGGTACAATCTATGTAATAATTATATCCTTTCGTTATAAAGGTCTTCATATGGACTACATTTAGTTACTTTACTGTTTATTGACCCTCAGAAATATTGGAAACTTTTTTTTTAAAACGAAAATATCAAACTTAAAATCGAGAAATACCTATAAGATTATTAGACTGTTTACTATCATTGGAATCGGCTTGATCCCATCTTTTCAAATATGGGGATATCTCAAAATCTATTTTTTGCGACTTATGACTCATTTTCCTGAAACACATCACATATATTTCGGAAGTTATTTACAAAAAGGTGAATTCAACTGTTCCCTTTATTTTGGTATGGAATTCTGTCATGTTGACGAAAGGATTTTGGATCGGAAATTTTCTCATAAGATATAAGAGTTAGAGGTAAGTCTTAGTATAATAAAATCGTTAATGTTGTAGGCATATTGTAGGCGCAATTGTAGGCTAATATGTGCCATATGCTGGCGGCATGGTTCAGTGCACACAGAAAGCTAGCTGCCCAGAGCATGGCCGGTTTTTCCTAGCAAGGCAGATATTTCCAAATGCTGGCTGATATTTTCAGATCAACTTCAAGCTTGAATGATATTTTTAGGTTCCTGTAGAGTTGGCTGATAATAATAGTTAAATGACAAAGAAATGTTACTTGATGGCAGAAAAATCTGAGGCGGGTCTAACAGTGTAGTGACGAACGCCAATAACCATTACTTATATACTGAATGCAGATGTGGCTCCCTCTGATGAGAGGTGGCAAAACCAAGCCTTGTATGGTAATGCATTAAAACCCAGACAAGATGTACAACCACAAGAGTTATAGACCGGAGGCAGAACCCCATTGTTGGGCTGAACCTTGCGTTTTGGTCCATACGATGTTTTTTGATTGATTTGACAAGAGACCTACCTCACTTTCTGGCTGAAACCCAAAATATTCTCTTTGGTTTGAAAAGCTATTGTAATAAAAGTACTGAATGTAGAATCAAGTAACTGGTGTCAATCGATAGGAAATAATGTGCCCTAAAATTTTATTTGATCTAAGATCTAAGAGTTATTTGCAAAGAACCTCAAAAATACCTTTGACCTTGAACTTTGACCTTTGAATATGACCTTTAGCGGTCATGATGAATTATCTTGACCTTGAAATATGTAATTTCCCTTTCAAAGTTTATGTTCCATCAAATTACAGTGGATATTGAGGACGAAATTATTTCTTTATTGATTAAATTTAATATTTTTAACTTTTTTTTTTTAAACATCGATAATTAATTTTCCTCAGGGTTACAGAGTGGCACCCGGCAGATTTGGAATCAAAAGATTCTGGAGATCTAGAATCGATCAAGAAACATCGTATGACCCCAAAACGCAAGGTTCACCCCTCCTGCCTCCGGACTATTATAACTTTTATTTGTGTTTACATTCCAACATGTTTAGCATTGTAGAATCCCAGCTGACAGGAACCTCAATAAATGATTTAAAACAAAACAAATATCCATAAGTCATGGTGATAATGTTATGGAATTCACAGTATATGACAATAATTGTAGACTACTGATTACATAGGTCCCCTCCCTGCCATGCTGTGTCCTCTCCCTTTCTCCCCTCCCACTCTTCTCTCCTAACCCACCCCATCTCTGACCCTTCACGCCCTCTCTCCGCCCTATCCCCTTTCCTTCTCCCTTTCCCTCTACCATTCCCGCTCCCCCTCCCTCTCCCGTCCCTCTCCCGTCCCTCTCCCCTCCCTCTCCCCTCCCTCTCCCTTTTCCCTTCCCTCTCCCCTCCCTCTCCCTCTTCCTTATGCCCCTCACTCTCACCCTCCCTAAAAGGTTTTTGGATGTTTTGAATTGTGGATGTCATATATCCCAACCCTCTCTCCTCTCCCCTCCCTCTCTCCTTCTCCCAATCCCAATTCCCCTCTCCCTTACCTCTCTCCCCCGCCCCCTATTGTTTCAATGAAGATGTAAGTCGTAGGAATACATTGAAGTAAATGATGGCTGTGATGGTGATAAGTGGCGAGGTCCTGCCTGCATGGCCAGTGATCTATGTAGGCAGGACCTTGTCATTTGTCATTCCTCTCCACCTACAGAACCAGTACAAAGCATCGCAAGGGTTATCCTAGAGCTTAACGCAGCCAGTGGAGACCACCCTTAATGAGTGAAAAAGTCCAGAGCTGTGCCAAACGATTATATAGGACATGGATACGCTCTGTTTACTTCATCAAGCAATTATTTTACAAACTGAAACTACAGGGCAAGCACTATAATATAGTTTAGAAGAGATTTGATGAAATTCTGGGATGTTTTTTTTCTCTATAGAAGCCTGCTGCGACTTCCAACTTCAGGGATCACTGGTCAGCCGGGATCTATTGTTCTTGGAGTCCAACCCTGTCGCTTCCGGCGACAGGGGAGGGCTTACGGTGATAACTCAAGTTGGTAATCAACTTCAAATGTTGGTGGGTGTATATTGTCTAAAAGGTGGCATAACAATGATTCAATGCTTACCGGGGATAATTTGGACATTTTAGAAGCAAATGTTCACCCTGAGTGAAAGCCCTAGCCTCCGCCATGATGTCTGTTGACAAGTGAGCAAGGCGAAAGTTCGCACCCGGAACCGTGGTAAAAGTGGAAGGGTTTTTTCAAAATGGAACGGGTATGTGAACTCTTATATTTCAAAAAACGGGCACAGGCTATGATAGCCCAGTGGTGTTTAGATACTTGTTAATACTTGATGTTCAATTAGCATTTACTGAGAGATCGTCGGGGGGATGACATTGATGGGTGAGAGTTCAGCAGGTGAAAGTTCAGCAGTTGAGAGATCAGCAGGGGGATGAGATTGGCGGGGGGATGAGATTGGCGGGGGGATGAGATCGGCGGGGGGATGAGTTCGGCGGGGGGATAAGTTCGACGGTCGAGAGATTGGCAGGTGAGAGATCAGCAGGTGGGAGATAATTGGGTGAGAGATCGGTGGGGATGAGATCGTGGGGGATGAGATCGGCAGAGGATGAGATCAGTGGGGGATAGATCGGCGGGTGATAGATCGGCGGGTGATAGACCGGCGTGGGGGTGAGATTGGCAGGGGGATGAGATTGGCAGGGGATAAGATCAGCAGGGATGAGATCGGTGGGGGATGAGATTGGCAGGGGATGAGACCAGCGGGTGAGAGATCGGTAGGTGAGATATTGACGGGTGAGAGATCGGCATGGGATGAGATTGGCAGCTGAGAGATTGGCGGGTGACAAATTGGTGGGGGGATGAGATCAGCGGGGGATTAGATCGGCGGTTGACAGATCGACAGGGGTGGGGGTGGGGGTGAGATCGGCAGCTGACAGAACACATCTCAGCTGTGTCTCATCTGTCTGTCTCTCTCACCCTTTCTTTCTTTGCCACAGTCTTCAGCACCCTGTACAGTGTGTGAAATTTTTTTTTTCTTTGCCCGCTAAGTTGGTGGGTGAAATCAGAGCAGGTAAACTCAGAGATTTACCTGACCACACAGAAAAAGAACCTGAACAGGGTTCCATTTTTGGTATGATGTTAATACAGATACTAAGTTATAGAGACATCTTGAAAGAGACAGATTGTGGGAGAGGGAACAAGGAGAGTTGAGGATGTGGGTCCCACTGTCCCACTAGCAAATCCTGCGCGTAGCATGGGTATTTGCTAGTACTGAATAAAAAAAAATGTAATGAAGTCCTAATACTATACCTGAAGTGGGTATTCTAGTCAATGCACAACATATGTTCATCTACATCAATTATCAGGGTGCATTGTTTTGAAATGTTTTGAAATGTTTATTTAGCTGATGGACATTATCCTGTAAAGAAATGTATTCTTTTGGGTTGAATTTGCCAGCTGAAATGGCCGTCCCCCCCTCCCTCTCTCCCCCCCCCCCCCCCCACTCCCCTCCGCCTGGGCCTCGACCGCCCCGCGGGACCTGGGTGGAGCGGGGGAGAGAGGTAATGCTGCACACCTGTTGTTGTGTGTGTACCTGTTGATTGTCTTAGCAACCAGAAATAGAATTATCTAGTGTTCCCTGTGCTAAACTCATTAGTGGGTGGGGGGAAGGGACTGGGGGAGGGAGGGGACGCTTCATGCTTGGGTCAAGGCTAATGGGAGGGGAGGGGGGGTTGAGGGCAAGGGACCAGCTATCATGTGAACAGCGCATGACCTGGGCGTGGGAGAGCGCTGGGAGGTCATGTTCATGGGGTAGAAGTATCCCTCTCAGCCAATCATAAGGGTACGACGCCAGGAGCGCATTGCTAAGATCCAATTGATGCTAATGAATAATTAACCTTGTGACTATAAAATAAAGCCCCAGCGCTAGCTAAGGACACACCTTGCTGCCGGGCCGAAGACTACTACCATCCGACTTCTCTGACTTCATCATTCCATACCAAATCTCTGGGCAAATTGCCATTGCTAATTCACAATGCAATTATACACTATTTTCACTCCTAGCTGATATGAATTTATATTATTTACAAAAGCATGATCAACATTATACATTTAAAGCCACCACATTAAATGATTCAAATACAATTGCTATATATAGGTTACCTCACTACTTTATTTTATGCTTTTATTATGTACTATGTATATGTATATATATGTATTAGGTAGTACCCCCCCCCCCCCTCTCTGAGGGTGACCGGCCTGCGTGCCTGGTCATGTGGGTGACCTCCGCGTCACCTACCAACGTAGTTATAATAAACACTCTTACAATAGTCATTGCTGTGAATGTACCTTATTCTTCCACTGCTCCCTATAATATAACACAATATAATAACAATTTATCAGAGAAACAAAAATAAAAACCATCACTCGAGCTGATCCTATCACTACAATCCAAGGGGAGTCTAACAACAATATCATCTAATAGAGTATAATAACTTTAACGTAGCTAATATACAAAAAATCATCAACAAAAGAGACAATCACTTCAGACAGCACGACAACCGAAAGGGCAGTTCAAATCAAATCAATTCAAATCAAGTTTGTGGGTAGAAATAGCAGTAGTAGCAGACATTTACAGAAGGTTTTCAGGATCTGGAATATTCAAAATATCGTGACTTCCCGAAAACGCATTAGAACAGATGTTTTTCATTAGTTTTTTGAAGATGATATTGTTGTTCAAGGCTTTAACCTCATAGGAAGCGAGTTCAAAAAGGCTTTTTCTTATTTTGTCCTGCAATAGCACTATTATCAATCTATTGTCCCTTGCATGATAAGCTATAAAGCACTGGATGCTTTTAGTAGTGACCCTTGATGTAGATGAACACTAACCTAATAGAGAGTTCCCATGAGATGGCACAACAGATCACTACCAGTAGGCAAGGTCAAGTATGCAGTAAGACATAAGAGTGAAAGGTATTGCAATGATAAAAGGTGTTTACAGATGAGCATCAAGCATCAATAATCAATACATAACAAAAAATGTGAAATGCAGGGTACATTAATTAATACAGCCTCTGTAGTTAAGTAACTAAAGCCACTCCGGTTCTGACTTTGTTCCAAAAAGGAGAGCATCCAGAATCCCGGATCTGCGGTGTCGGACAGAGTCAAGACCAGCCTGGCTTCCTCCGGCACCACATGTAGTCACTTACTGCCCTTGAAGAGTTATGATGTACACCCATTTGAAGGTATAATAATATTTGTTGAAATGTATATCATATACAAACTGGGAATATACAATACTAGCAAAGTACCCGTCCTCTGGACGATCCCCCTGTCTCCCCACATTTCCCCCTCTCCCACTTTTCCCTCCCCCTCTTCTCTGTCCTTCATACCTGTTTTTCTCTCCCAACCCCATCTTCGATTTCCCCCCCCCTTCTCCCTCCCCTCTTCCTCATGCTCCCCCTCCCCACTTTCTCTCCCTCCTCTCTCTCCTTTCCCCTACATCCTCTCCATCCTCTCTTTCCCTCCCACTCCCCCTCTCCTATTCCTACACCCTCTTCTTCCCTCTCCCACTCCTCTGCATGTAGCACGATCACCCTCTCTCCCCATACTTCCCCTCTGCCTCTTTTCCCTCCCTCTCTTCTCTGTCATTCATACCTGTTTTTCTCTCCCAACCCTATCTCCGATTTCCCCCTCTCCCTCCCCTTTTCCTCATGCTCCCCCTCCCCACTTTCTCTTGCTCCCTTCTCTCCCTTCCCCTACATCCTCTCCCTCCTCTCTTGCCCTCCCCTCTTCTTTCCCTCCCCCTCCCTCTGTTGCTCATGAATCAACCACAAAAAAGGAGCTCAGAAATTACCTTGAAACAACATATTTAACCCCCCAAAAGTGCTTAAAATGCACCACAGAGCAAGGAAAACCCTCTGGATTCTGGGGCCCGCCTAGGGCCCCGAATCCAGAGGGTCATAGGCTGCACTCTAAACAGTGTTAGGGTGGCGTCTTCAGTTGATACACAGAATGGGACGCTAGTGTCTTCCTCTCATATCAACAGAGGACGCAATAGCGTCCTCATGAGATGTTAGATGCATGTTGAGACGTTCTGCACATTAATCTAAGCAGCAAAACTATTTGGAGATGCTTAACATCACACCTGTAGATGCTAAACATCACACTAAATGTAACTAAATGTTAATTCTAATAAAACAGGAGGTCTATGCCATCTCTGTAGTTAGGTTTCCCTGGACGTAGTTTGTAGGAAATGACGTAGTATCTAACAGGGGCTTTCCCAGGCTATAAATAGAGTGTGGATATCCCGATTTAAAAAAGGCTTCAAAATCATATTTCCACCCCAAATACCTTCACTAACCACATACGACGACATCCAGAGAGGGGGGACAGACCTCTACAGATCAGTAAAGTGGTTTGTAATACAACAAATTCCGAGAACATTCCGGACAAAGAAACCCTTCTTTCTACCTTTTCTTTTCTACCTCTTTTTGTAGAAATCGCACTAGCTTCATATTATATGGATACACACATACTCACATACAATCTGTATACATCTCTATTTCTGCTTACAGACTGTATATAATGGGCTCATGTTACTATGCCTCTATCTGTGCTTTAATATTTTATAGGATGGGCTTACGTGACAATGGACTCCTCCTCATACTGGCTGGAGCTGTATCCACCTCTGTGGTTTACCTCATCACCAGGCCCTCACAATGTAATCCCAGGCCTTCTCCACCATACAAGAATTTACATGTTTCCAACCTTACAATCAAGTCCATCCTTTACTGGACAACCAGATTTGGCAGAAAGGAAGTTCCCAAACCCAAAGAGCTAGACTGTTCACCGTTTAAGTGTCACCTTACTGGTAATAGTAAGGGGAAACCTGAGGATTATGATGCTCTGATATTCCACACCCGGGATCCACAAAATCCTCCTGCCAAGCGCAAGCCCAATCAAATATATGTTGCTTACACATGGGAGTCACCACCTCATAGAGGACGGTCATTTGTAAAGGGTAACTTCTACAACTGGAGCTATACCTACATGGCTGGCTCAGACATCAGGTTTCTCCATGGTACAGTGGTTCCTGGTAAGGCTAAGCTACAGATAGGAGATCTACCACAGCTAAAGAACAAGACAACTGTAGGCAACAAGGTACTGTGGGTGGTAAGTAACTGCAGAGCCACCAGCAGGCGACATCTGTATATTTATAAGCTCAAGCAGCATATACCTGTGGACATCTATGGTCGCTGTGGTAAAAGATGTCCTCCTGAAACTGGAGTCAATAGTGGTGCTTGTTATGATCATGCTGCTAAATCTGGTAAATACAAATTTTACCTAGCATTTGAGAATTCAGCATGTAAAGACTACATCTCTCTGAAGCCCTTCAGAGCCCTGCAGACAGGGTTGATACCAATAGTATTTGGTGGGTTGAATGCTGAGGAATACTACAATGGAATATTTCCAACAAACTCTTTTATAGATGCTAGAAACTTTACCTCTCCTAAACACTTGGCAGACTACTTACACACATTGGCTAAAGATAAGACAAAGTACCTAGCCTATCATGCCTGGAGAGAGAAGACAAAAGTGGGTGGTCCTAGTGCAGACATGTGTAATGTATGTAGGAAGCTCTATGATGAACAATACATGGTCAGACCACGACAACTGGACTGGGGGAAATTCTGGGACCCTGCCAAACTCTGTGACTATAAGCTGGTTGATAAGTTAATGGGTAGATAGCAGGCTTATCTCTACCATCTGATTCATAGCATAATTATTTGTTATCTATGGGTTAGCACAATTGACTAATGATTGTACAGTGGTGTGAGTGCAATAAAGCAACGATACACAAGGTTAGAGCGGGGTATGACTCATGTATTAAACCTAGATGGGAAAACTTGTTATTCTGGCATTTATCATGTTTTATCTCTGCTGTGGGTATTACAGAGAGCAGAGAGTTTGAGATGTTATGTATATGAATTGTAAATAAGATGTGTGTTGCATTCATTAACATAAAACAATAAATGTCTGCCCCATATAAACATCTGCCTTGAAATAGCGCCAGGGGTAGATTGGCCTGATAAAATGTGCGTTCTATAGTTTATGACAGGTTAATTAGACACCGGTGTTTTCTCTCTGATCTCGAGAAGTGGAAGAGGGAATGACCATTAGTTCTTGTTAATCTGTTAAAACCCTCATAAAAGAACAGCTGGGCCATGGCATGGCTCTGCCCCCTGACCAAATTTTTATGATAGTTCCTCCTGTCTTAGCAGTAATAGGATATCAGATCTCTAATCCCATTCTGGTCTATCGGCAGAGGCGGTGGACGGTGACATTTAATGGTCAATACATGTGGTCTGTCCTTCTTCGACCTACCCCCTTTACTCTCAAGGAATAGGGTGCTAGTCTTCTTTCTATCATTATATTGCAAGGATTAAATATTTCACATCTTTCAATACTAAAATCATCAGCAAAATGAATGGCAGGGTTCCTTGCTCTACATAGGTTTCCCTGACCTACTTAACGTATGTCACAAACTTCCCGGATGTAGGAGTTGCCTGACCTGGAGAAAGCGGAGAGTGAATGAGAAAAGAGGGACATGAAAATAGAGAAGGGCAAAATAGGCAGGAATTTTCAGCCCTCTTCCCCTATTTAAATATGTATCTCAGAATCTTAATTCCCAACAATTGAACATAAGAGTTACCACAAAGAACATAGAGTTACCACAAATTGCCAATTCTACAAATGAAAACAGCAATGACCTTCCAACCATGGTGGTGGCCTCTTATGGAACAATGTGGAACTAAGATTCTATAAGTTCCATTAACATGGGGTCACTAGACCTATATTCAGTCAAATATATTATGCTATATACACAATTCAAATGTTCATGTAAGCAAAAAAGGTTTTTGCCCTATAAAGCGTCCCTTTGGAAGAGCTTAGACCATCATAGAAAGGGGCACCCATTTCCAGAATTATCACTATTTTTTTTCTTATCCTATGTTATACCTTGAAATAAACACTATACAATACAATAAAGTGTTGTTTTTCTTTCTTTTTTAGTGTAGGTTTGTACCCTTTCACATGAATACAAGTATGCAAATCAGGGAACTCACCGTTTCCAACTCCTTGGTATGCTTTGTTCCGGAACTGGGTCAATTCCTCCAGTGTAGAGAACTCGGCCAGCATTGCACCATAACTCTTGCACATGTGCACTGCCTCCATCCATGTTACCACAGTCAATACGATGAAGTACTTCTCTGTCCTCCCATCTGGCTCCACCCACACCGCTGTAGGTAATAATAAAATGACCAATACATGGCAGAATATATATATAATAGTATATGGTACAACCACAAACCTCCTTTGGAACTCGGTAATGGCCATTTAACAACATGCAATTGTTATATTATGAAGGCCTTTAGTTAAAACAAATTAGCTGAAGAAAGATATCAAAGGAAATAGTTCTAAACGCATTAGATCCCCTAAATTTAGTAGTAAATTACCATTTGATGATCTCCTGGGATTCTATAATTGAAGTGAAAAATGGTGGGGCAAACAAAGTTTTATTCATAATATATTAATGTATCATGGTATATGGTATTAATATAAAAAAAAGAACATTTTAATGCCATTTCATGAACTTTTTCCCCTGTCTTCTAGTCATCTGTGTTCCTAGCCATAACATTCCCATGTGATATGCAGAAACCTGTATAACTGTGATAATCCAAGAGCATATCTAATATTACTCTTTAATCATCAATCAAACCGTGAAGAACTTAGAAATTACAGAAACTTATTATAGGGCAGCAACACAGTGAAGGTAAGTTACTTGAACATTCATGAAATTGCAAATGGATATTTAGATTGGTTGTTTCAAATCATCATTCCATCATCAACAAGTCAATCTAGTTAATTATTGTAGCGGATGAAGCAACTTATTTTTCGGATGTAGTAAATTACAATAGCTGGAAGTAGTTCCGGCGTTTCCACTCCTTCACTTACCTCATCACCTAGTTGTTTGTCGTTGATGGAACATGTATAAAGTCCTGGTCAGCCAAAAGTCTTTCCTCCAGTGGCAACCGGCCAAAGCACGGAAGGCTCTGTAAAACTGCTGCTCTGTGGGTTGCTTCAGTTTTGGTGGCGCCGACTGGCATAATGTAAAGGAACTAAAAAACAGAAGTTTGATGGTTTGGGCGTGACATTAGAGCCCCGAACACTTGGGCCTATGGGCCGTAGTGCCCAAGCAGCGGGAGCTACTAGTATGATAGGTGCTATCATCTGGGCCCTTTGATCTTGGGGATCAAACGTCCGGGCTCCGTTGGTTGCATGTATAGAGTGGAAGGTTTGTTTGTTGATGGAAGGGATAATGCGGCGAAATAACCGATATTGTAAAGTTATAATTAGTTGTACATGGTTTGACAGAGGGATATTTACGTAAATGTTAGAATGTGATGGTTTGAATTGTGTAAAACAGGTTGATCTGGATGTTATAAAGTTGGCGTTTTGGCTCGGTCTGTTCCGTGTCAGAAGTAAAATAGTAACCCATGTGGTCAAGTGGAAGAGCTAAATTATTTCAGTTTGTCATGCCGTAAGTACATCAAATTTTTTTTGTTAAAGTGTCTAATGTTTGTTAACATGTGTTTAAACACTAGCATTGAATCCAAAGGTGGGTTAGTAAAGGGATTAATGTCCCTCGGTTTGCTGTCTTTGGTTTAGACACCAAACCGAGGGACATTAATCCCATATTAATTGTATAGCCAGGAAGATATATACAAGGGAGTAGCAACAAATAATATGTGCAGGTGGCATATTGTAGAAAGTAATCCCACTACTACTACTGCTAGAGCCACCTATGTATAAGTGTATTACTAGTATGCTCTTCCCTGGTACAGGCCAATCAAACTACCTGGGCTATATATGGTACAAGCGCCTTCGGCGCTTGGATTGTAGAGGCAGTTGTGTTTCTACTTCTCATAGGAATCAGACAATTTACTGGAGTTTTTTTTTTAATTTGGAGATATCAATTTAATTGCCAAAAATGGCTAAAATCACAGGGTGCCTACGTTGGGGTAGTAGGCCTAATGTCTTTAAAAAATGATCATTATTTAAATTCATAACACTTCAACTTGGACCTCCTGGTATAGTCTGAAGCATAGGTGTAGGAACCAAAACAATGCGAGCTGTGGTGGAGATGATTGAGGGGTGAGGGGAACGACTGCCATATGGGGGAGATAGTGAGAGGACAGCACTCATGACCAGCGAGGCATGACGTGACGTAATGGGTCCGACTGGGTTTGGGGTCTCTAACAGGGAAGAAAACCCCGGTACCAGGCCGGCCTCTCTAGTATACACTGGTCCCCGGTCTCTCCCTTTTCCACGCGGAGATCTGCGTAAGCCTCCAACCACGTCTTAATATAGAGGCTACTATTGCCAACAACAGTACTGCAGTGTCACCGGGCATGCAGTGGCTAAATTAAATCTCAGTTGCAGATATTTCAATGCAGTCAATGAGTCGTTGCTACTCCCTTGTATTTACCACCCTGGTATAGCTATACTATATATTGGACCTAAAAGAGCTAAATTGAGAATTTTATTAATCATATACCATCCATTTATCCTTTGTAAATTCCTTGTGTATGGGTAACGCATGAAATATACCTGCGTGGACTGCTATGCTTATCTGATTTTGATTTGCCTAATTTAGCAGAATTTACTAAAATGTGTAGAGCTGCTAATTGTATATTTTCTTAAAGTCTGGCCCATATTACGGAGAACATCGATCCTACCACCGATTAAAATAGTATTATTATGACCACAGTACACCGCTCAGGGCTCTGTTGTATAAGCTAGGCAAAGATTTTTTCCTGTAGGAATTGTTCCCTTCCTACAGACTCGTAGAGCTACAATACCATATGAATGTTTAATATATACATAACAAGGATCCACCCGATTGGACTCTTTGTATGAGACACAACGCTGGGGTTGGATTTTAGAGATTTTTTATTATTTCTTTTTTGTATTTTCCCCTTTGTTAATGTGCGAGGCTCTTATGATTGGTATTTGTAATTGCATTAGATATATTACATATCACTGTCACATGATTATTAATAATATAACATTTTGGTACCTTTTGTAAATGTCAGCACGTCCTGAGAATAGTGTAACTGTTACATAATGTTCTATTGCTGAATAAAAAAAGTCTTAAATACAAAGAAAATACATTCATTCCTACATAATATTCCCAGCTCGTAGGAATATTCCTTGCTGTATAAGTGTGAGTCAGCAAGGAAGAAGGTGAATAGCATTCTTAGGACTCATTTATTTCTTGAGTTTAAAGACTAATATAACACATTCCTTTAATTTGAAGTGGCAAAGTGGGTAGGATATTAGATACTTTGATTCTTATACCTTTAAATATGATGTAGATTACCCGGATATGATTCAATTTTACGCCCGCAGGTGTGAACTAGAAAGTGAACCTTCTTCCCAGGTAACAATTCACGTTAAATTAACGTTGATTCACGTCAATCAAAGGTGAATTTATTAACGTTAACGTTTTGACGTGAATTTAACCTCAATTTCACGTTAATCTTGTTAGCGTTAAAATATTTACGTCAATTTAACATTAACTGAACGTGAATCTTTTTAACATTAACTCCTCAACGTTAAGTCAATGGTGACTTAACATTGACACTTTTAACGTCAATGTTTTAACATCAACTTAATGATAAATCAATGTTGATATTTTTACATCATTTTTTTAACATTAACTTAATGATAAATCAATGTTGATATTTTTTACGTCAATTTCTTAACAATAACTTAATGATAAATCAATGTTGATATTTTTCACGTCAATTTCTTAACATTAACTTAATGATAAATCAATGTTGATATTTTTCACATCAATTTCTTAACATTAAATTACTGGTAAATCAATGTTAATATTTTTATGTCAATTTATTAACATTAACTTAATGATAAATCAATGTTGATATTTTTACTTCAATTTATTAACATTAACTTAATGATAAATCAATGTTGATATTTTTGACATAAATGTTTTAACATTAAAATGCTGATAAATCAACGTAAATATCTACCCCAGACCCTTGTTTCTTGCTAGTCAATCACTATAGTAAATTATCTCAATATATACTCCTTAGTACAACCTCAGATAACCTCAATAATTATTATATCTTCTTCTATAGTCTTAATATTGGCACATATATGTATATTCATTCGACTAGCAGCGCTAATTAAACATCTCAAATGTATTTATAAACATTCTGGGCAAAGGTTCCTGTGGTAAAACATGTGGGGAATATAACATTTTTCCGGACTTGTGACTCATTTATCTGTAACACATCACTATTGTGAATTAATATAGTCACATGACAGCAACGTCCTGTCCTCTGAGTATAAGCCTTACTGATTTCATTTGAGGGTTCTCACGATTGATTTGCTACGGATAATATACACTCAAATGATATATCTAAATAGTCTGAACATCAGCGACGTTTTTGTATTTCACATGCCATTTACTAAATTTGCAACGAAAAACACACATAACTTATTCTGTTATCTAGATTTGATTTTTATGCATGAGATTTTGAAGCTATAGAGTAAGAGCATGAGTATGTCTTATAGACTGGAAGTAATATTACCTATTTACTCTTAATCATCAGGAACATATTTCAAGTCTCAAATAGACAAAGCATTTTGAAAAAGGTCAACTTGTGCCGAACTCAATCAAGTGCAAATACTGAGTGGTTACAATTTGGTGCAAACTGATGAGTCACATAAGGTGGGACATCTCCCTCAAGAGTATAGCATATACTATTAGACTTGTCCTTTACTCTGTAGACGAGGATAGTTCCATTTCTTTCTCTTGAATGTTAATAAGGATGGTTTAATGTTGAAAAAGGATATACACCGGTAATGTGCATGTAATTATACTCAAAATAAAACTCTCAAGACCTTAGTAAATGTCCTAAAGGATCTATCTTTTAATCGCCATCCCTGCTTCATAAGCCTTAACATATGGTTATATCAAGAGGGGTTATGCAAACAACATAGACAAAGTATTGAATGTAACATAATAGTGTTAGACTTAATTTGATATTTTATATGAAGTGTAGCTCTGCTATGTGATGATATGTAAATGAATTTGTATGATAGGGGGTTGATATGATATATGATGGTGTCTGTATAAGATATAAAGGATTATAACCATCGTGCACTAATACTTATCTCTGGTAATTAGTTTGTATGCAAGGATGAATTGATAATTTTTCAAATGATAGAATAGCATTATTTGTCCTATTGTGATTAAATTACAAGGCCTTATAAAGACCCTGGGCAAGACCAGTTTTGTAAGGCTCCTTCCCGCGCATTCCTCCCAATACGAGACAGATCCGGGTCTGGTAACCACAGAGCTTCCTGTATAGTTCTAAGGCTACACGTGTGTTGCTTTGGAGGACGATTTCACTCACTCATCTACTATTATTCTATTGGATTAACAAGATCAAGATTCATTACATGGTTTAGGACGTTAAGAACATTCAATCATTCTTTAAGGTAAGCATTTTCTTATTCAGTTCCATAGCATGTACAGCTTTTGAATTGAAGAGTAGCAGTAATACTATAACTAGTATAAGGGAGAGAAATAAAGTAAATCGGAGGGAAGGAAATTTGGATTGTATGAAGAAGGTTTTAAACTCTTCCCCGGTTCTTTCTTTCTTTCTTTCTTTCTTTCTTTCTTTCTAGGTTGCTTTCTATGTCCGTCTGAAGTCTGAACTATTTCATTAAAGAGAAAACCTATTATAAATCGGCCCATTGAGAGCAGAAACAAAATTGTAACTGTATAGTGTGTATAGTTTATGAAATGATATTGGGCACTAGGGGAAAATACTTGAATGCTCCTGAATCACTAATTATTGGAAGGTGAGTAAATGACGCGGTGTTTAAGAAGCCCTATCTCTAATAATATAGTTTCTGGCAAAGTATTCCGCACAAAACAAAAAATCCTTTTGGGCGATTTTAAGGTTTATTCTATGCTTTCATCATGGTCGATTTTAGCTTTGAAATATTATATATTATATTGCCTGCTACAAACGATTTCCTTTATGTTCTTTAAGTAGCATCTCTTTTCTCAGATCTTTCTCTCTCCTCTCTCTTTCTTCACTCTTTCTCTCCCCTTTCTCTCTCCATTTGTTGATAAATAGAAACTGTTATATAACTGTATTTTATTCTTTCCAGAAACTGGTATGAAGAAGTGCGCCAAGAAAATGATGAACCAAATGATGAACTCGAATATTAATGTTAATAAAACATATGAGACCCCAATAATATTTCCCCCTGCAGTTAGCATTTAATAAACATTAACCTAGAGTCAAAAAAGGAGGTTAAATTAATGTGGATAAGGATATCTATATTTTACATTAAACTGTATGACGTTAAGTTAACATCTGTGCCTCAACGAAAATATTAACGTTGAGAAGGTTCACGTTAATTTAACCTTAATCTTAACATTAATCTAAACATTAATCTGAATGTTAAAATGAGGTTAATATTAACGTTAATATTGATGGCAATATTAACATCAAAATTAGGGTAATTTTAACGTTAAGATTTACGTTAATACTGACGTTAACTTTGCGGAAAATTGAGTCCACACATTTCCGTAAATATTAACGTAAACCATTGACGTAAAGTTACCCTTTATATTGACGTGGATTGAGGTAAAGTTAACCTCAATTTGTTACCTGGGTTGAAGTAGGAATTTTCCTATGTTGATGTTATAGTGGAGGAATTTCCTGCAGAAGTTTTCCCTCATCACTGATTTCCTTTCTTTTTTCCTCTGAGCTAAACATAAAAATAGTGTAAAGCTAAGGAACACTTTTTAGGTGTTCCCTACCCTACTGGATTTCCTTAGGATTTATTGACTCAAAAAAATTTGATTCTACTAGCCATATATATCTGCTATTAATAAAGTACAAAGTTTCTGCTGTTAGATAATGTTTCTTTTGATTATTGACATAATTTGAATGAATCTGGCTAGGAAAAACAAGCCTCCCAAACTGGGATTCGAACCATGGACTTGAGAGGTGAGCCTGTCTGGGAAAGGAACAAGCAGCACTGTGTGGGGATTGAACCACCGACCTGAGAGTTTCATTGTACCAATTCAAATGTGTCCTTGACCCAGTTTGTCTCAATTGTTTGTGCCTCAATAGTGTTGATTTCTATTGCGATCAAGGCATGTCCCCTCCTGAACCTTGCAGACTGTTGTTTGAAGTAGGCGGGGGTATTGAGTGGTTTAAGCAGGGAAATGCTGTAGTAAGTTCCTATGTGATTACCTCTGCTTAGTGGAAAGGAAAGGTCGTAGGGAAATTCCCAGAGAAACATAACTGAAACTCTATGGGACTGCAGGAATTCCCCCGTGAGCAGCTAGTTTTCCTTGCTTAGCAGCTGGGAAGGACTGCTTCAGGGAAGGAATAGCCTATACACTTAATGCTTTTTAGCTTAGGAATTTGCCACCGAAGTAAAGAAAAAAAAGTAGGAATTCACACCAAAAAAATCCTTGCTTAGCTTATACAACAGGGCCCAGGAGTCAAATCTAAAGTTTAGACATTTGAACCTGCTTTTCTGAACTCAATAACAGTTTTTCTTATTTTGTATTTATTAAAGGCAAATAAAAGATTGTATGATTCATTTTGTGTATTTAATGTGGCTAGTTTCTCTACTTGCGCGGCACAAATCAATATTTAAAATTAACGATCACTTGTTAAGAATATTTAGATATTATAAATAATAATAAGTGCATGAATGTATATCGAATATATTCGATACACCAAATTTCTTTAGTCTTGAAAAGCAATAAACACTCAAAATGTGAAAAACAATCCTACAGACAGCTTTTATGAGGAATTCATTTGGGAGGAGAATTTCCTGCAAATTTAGACGCATTGTCCTATGACACATCACATTTGTTTAAACAATATACTATATAACATAAACGTGTGGTATCATGGGTCATTACATTCATAGTTTATTCATTTATCAAGGCGTCTGTACCCAGGGACCCAATAGGTGTGCCTTCTTCCGTTTCGAAAGTCACGAGTTCTATCTTAGGTACACCCATACATGTATATGTATACTTTGCCTGAAGCACAATGACATACTATAAGGCAGGTACCGTCATTGATTTACAATAATCAATATCTTTTTCTTTTTCTAATCTACTATTTTTCTAGACGATGTAGACAAATACTTGAACAGCCGATTTAAATTATGTTTAGATTTAAAAATATTTTATTCAGGTTATTGAACATTTCCATACATACAGCACGAATATTCTCAGGACAGCCTGCTTTGCCAACACATCTTTTAACAGATAGCGAGTAAGATTACAAAACTAAGTTGATACAATATATTATGACTATTTAACATACATTTTAGTGACATTCTTCTTTATAATACACATTATCTTTATATCACTATACACATATATACATATTTCAGATTGTCAGATATATAAAATAAAATACAAGCCCTCAACTCGAATCACTAGTAAGTGAGAGAGATGATGAGCTATTAAAAAGGTACATACATATAACTACAGACACCGTGCTCTTACACATAAACCAGATCCCCATATATCAGAAACATTATTTTAAACCATTAATACAGCTAGTAGAACCCATACACCTCCTTTCTGCATGTATATAGAATTAATATTAATCATTTGTCATTTCCTTATCTCATAACTTGTTTTACGCTCTCAGTTAACATCAATCAGCATCTAAAGACTTTCTAATTTTTGTTCCGTTCTAGTCCAACCCATCTAAATGTTATTTGGCCAAAGGCTGTTGACCGGGACTTACTGCTGCAGGGTGTTGCTATGTCCCAGATGAGGGAAATTCCAAGGTTTTGGTAGCGCAATGACACGATGTAATTGTGTTCTAGAAACAGGACAAGTCGGTCCATGCACTGAGCTATGGCCTGTGGGGCCTAATCAAGAGAAAAAATGTGTGTGGCAATTTCTGTACTTATATCCATTACTGTATAGGCTACTGAAGTGAACTTAAGTGAACCTTTTGATATGTATTATTATTTGTTTATTAGAGATGAAAGATGAATTCAACTCAATTAAAAAACACCTCACAGAAAACTCATTGTAGCATTTTATTGATTTAGGCGACTCGCGTTTCGCCGGTGGGTGTGGCTTCATCAGAGAGTGATTTATTATCACTCTCTCTCTTATTATTTGTTCATGTTTAGGGAAAACTGAAAGATCTACTTTGTAGAAGTTATTGTCCAATTCTGTATCATTAACGTTCTATATCGTGGAGATTGGCTGTTCAAATATGGTTATAAAATTGCTTCGTTTATATTTCTTTCAAACAAATCTTTATTCAGGGAGGATTTACAAAGTAACCAAAGCACGCTCGTTCCAGGGAATGGTTTTCGTCGTGCCCTGATAATAAGCAAATCATCTACCCTGAGTATTAGTGGATAGCACAAAGTATAGGACAATCCGAAAAACAAGCAATATTTGCCAAACCCGTGTACAATTCATATTCTGTTATTCGATCTCAATAGACTGTAAATGGTACATCTGTTTTATATATATGTCACCTTAATTTTAAACTCTAGTCTGACAAAGCTAGCTTATATGGAACTATTACCTAATGAACATCTAAACAAGACCGATATACATACCGGTAGAAAAGTGTGAAACCCGAATTCCGGTTTATGATATCTTATTTTGTATCAAACATTAATACTCGATGTAGTTTAGGAAACAAACAGCCAAGACTAAGGTTAACGAAGAAGGCATGGGCTGGCAGAAATCCTCGGATAAGCTAACCTAACTTTTGGAAATAAAGAATTGGTTGAATAGGGGATTTGCATGTGTCACTGCGCATGTCTACTACAGTGCATGCTGGGATGGATTCTGGTGAAATCTGTCATACAAATATTTTGCAATATTTTTATTGAAAATGGCAAGAATGTTTTCACCAAAATCACAGCTTGTATAAATGATCTATGAAAACCAAATGCATGATGGGAAAGATGGGAACTAGTCTTATGGAAACATGTATAACACATGGATATTGACATTAGAGCACCGATAATTAGTCCATGCTGAACATGACATGTTTTCTATAGATTTTATACTGTACCATTAGTCCCATAATTCCTGCGAATCTAGATTCAGAATGGCGGCTCTGCAACTCCCCTATTGAATTGAATTTAAAATGGAATTTTGTTCCTACTGGTGAAGGACTTCCTTTACTTACACTCACTGTACTTCCACATAGTAACCCCTTGACCAGTGAATATATTTTGACCAGAATTTTGGAGAATATTATTCGGTTCTTATTCCTACAGAGAACGCCCAAATTAGGGGAAAACCAAGGTTTCACTTGCACTATGCCAACAGACGTTATCTGAAGGTAGAAAAAAGGACAAATTGGCACATTTCCTGAGCTATGGCCCCTGGCTTTATTCTAGGTAGTGGCTGGAGTGACCACTCACTGTACCTCCTATTATACAAGCCCCTGGGCCAGTGATCAGCATAAAGGTGTATGGGAGCTAACATCCATTAAAGATATATGGGTCAGATTTTCAGAAAATGTACAATTGGCAGCTCTTCACAGTTAGGAAATTCTGCTAAATTAGGCAGAACAATGATGAATACCAGGTATATCTGAATATATTTGGTATCGCATTGAATTATGATATCAGTTTTGTTATGTTAAACTTCATTTTGAAGCCCATTTTTTTCCTAAATGTGGGTTATTTGAGAGGATTGGTGAAGGTGAATTGTACATTTTCTGAAGGTCTGACCCATTCATTTACAGATATGGCATTAATCCCACTTTGCCAAATTTGTTCATAATGTGATGTCTTATAGAAACAGTAGTCATAAGTCGTAAAATAGATTTTGAGATATCGTCATTATCTTTTTAAAAAATTAAACAATTTTATTTCATGGAAATTCCACATAAAAGAGATATGTCTCATTTGTCGAAAATAACTGATACGATTTACATTTCCATGAATCTAAATTTAAATAACACAGCACTTCCAGTGGAAGATATATGTTGGATACATATCCCATCCAAAATTTAAGATACCTTATTACTATCAAGTAAATGCTAATTAACAATTAATATTTGAAAAAATGAGATCAAGCGGATTACAATGATCTGTAACATTAGGAGTACTAAGTATTTCTATTTTTTGTGTATATGAAAAAATAAATTAGTGAAATTTCTAGGTGGTCACTCACTGTATTAAAGTTGTTTAATACTAAAATTGGATTTTGAGATATCATCACATTTGAAAAAGATGGGATCGAGCGGAATTCCAATGGTATTTAGCAATGGGACAGCAAGTATTTATGTATTATTCTTGGTGTCTATGTCTGGAAATATAATTAATGCAATGTCTGTCGTGTTTCATGTATCAACAGGACAGTAGATATTAATGACAAATAATGAGAAACAACCAACTAACCAACCAAGGAAATCAGTAATTCATAGCTTGTCAAAATATTAGGTTAGATTTTCTTTTTCACCACCAATTTTAGTTTAAACAATTAGATATATAAATATATAAAAACATATAAAATATACATAAATATATAGCAAATATCAATCACAATTCTTACACTGTTGACCACCGTCTTGCCCCTGCCCCCTCCTCTGCCCTCCCCCCCCCCCACCCACACACCCACACACCCACACACTCTATGTTAACACCACACCACACATACAGATTCCACACCCAGCCCAGATTCCTCCAGTATATATCTATCCCACCCCTGAAGTAAGAATAGATTTCCGAGCCAAAATGAATATTTATCAAGTCACTATGATCGTGGGAAAAAAGACCCACCCAGACATCACCACTTATCATCCCGTATATAAGGAGGGAGGTAATATGGGAAGGCATCCCTTGGACACCACCACTCTGAGACGTCATTCCTTGCGCCACCACTTCAAAGCACCACTTCAAAGCACCACTTTCAATCACCACCTACTTCTGTCTTAACTAAAGGTAAGAATTCGATTTTTTATATCAAAACTTTTTCATCGTTTCTTTTCTTGGGTATACTTCCTCGGCCTCTTGAATTGTGTCTCTGGCATTAACCATTATATGGGTCAGATTTTCAGAAAATGTACAATTGGCAGCTCTACATATTTAGTAAATTCTCCTAAATTAGGCTGAAAAATGATGAATACCGGGTATATCTGAGTATATTTGGTATGACATTGATTTAAAGTATCAGTTCTGTTATGTTAAACTGCATTTTGAAGCTCATTTTTGTATTAAATGTTGGCTATTTGAGAGGATTGGTGAAGGCGAATTGTACATTTTCTGAAAATCTGACCCATATATAACTTGTATTGTTGTATAGATGAGCAAAACACTTAAATCTTAAAACAATCAAAGAAGGTGGTATTACCCATAAACAAGAGGACAAGGACTAGTCGGTTGGTTGCAGGTTGTGTTTATTAGCGTCCAACGTGAGACAAAAGTGAGGCCTTTATCAAGGACGATGGTTGTTATATGGGTGAAATTGCCAGGAAATGTATAATTCGTCTTCACCAATCCTCTCAAATAACGCAAATTTAAGACAGAAATTACTCTCAAAATACAGTTCAACCTAATCAAACAGATTGCAACAATCAATGCAATGCCGAATATACTCGAATTTACCTAGTATTAACCAAATTGCCGCCTAATTTACTCAATGTGTACAGCTGCCAATTGTACATTTTTGAAAATCTGACCGATATAAGGTTTTGATCCTGCCTGAGGTGTACAAATGTGCACTCATGTTGCCATGGTTACCTTTGTTGAATATTGGCCCAAGTAGGGGAATGTGCATAATTTTTTTAAATTCTGATCTGTAGGTCCCAAGTGGTTATATGGCCCAAGCCAATGAAGTTACACTGTTGCACAACTATAACTTTTTATTATTATGCTATATTGACAGCCTGAGGCTATGGCTTTCCTTACATATCTTTCCTATATGTTATTATGTATATATGATGATCGTTAGCAGCAGTTGAAAGAAGATCTAGTAAAAGAGCTGTCAACATTTTGATAATATACAAGTATCCATATGAATTCAGACAATTAAAGAACACTATTTAAGCTAAAACCTATACGGGGGTTTAATATTCCAGCACCCATAGAACTATATACCCAATTTGGGTTTGATTCTTGGCAGGAAATATGCTATTTGGCTATAGTGTTTGGAACTAACACTTTTAGTAAAGTAATCTATTTAATGACTCACATAAGTAAAACAAATAAAGAATAAAAAGAAAGAAAGTGATTTCTGCTATCTCAAACCTATAGCCGATACAACCAACGTATCTAAGAAAACAAATAAACTTCAGAAAATAACGATTCGGAGTCATTTGGTTGGATACGACCAAATATTTCTTGAAAGTCTTGCTAAATTGTTTGTCATGCAAATCGACACATGCCCGTGGGAATGTTTTTATAGTGTCTACATACATTGATGTAAAACACCACTGAAAGGGAATGAAGAAAGACTAGAATTATAAATGTTAGACTAAAAGAAGATATATCTTTTGTAAAAATTGTTCTTATATATATCTAAACACAGATTATACTGAGAAAATTGTATTGTGCAATATGAAACAAAACATACATACATACATACACACCTGACTACAGATTTCATTAAAAATTGGTATTTCTAGATATTGCAATAACGATGAGAGGTTTGGAGAGCTTCACTGTTATACTGCTGGTCCTTGCATTGGGCTTGTGTACAAGCCAGGCTCAGGATACATGTGCAGGCAAATCAACTGGCCGCCAAGAGATGAATCCACCAAATATTGAGAAGCAGATTGCTATTGCTAGTAAGGTCCCTTTTTCTGATATAATCATTTAAGACAGGAGTTGCATGTCTCACTGCGCATGTCTACTGCAGTGCATGCTGGTATGGATTTAGATGAAATCTGACATATTTGGCAACATTTTCACCGAAAATTGCAAGAATCAGAGTTTGCAAGAATCAGAGTTTGTGAAAAATATCTATGAAAACCAAATGCATCATGGGAGATATGTCTTGTGTTATGAAAACATTCAAAACACATGGATATTGATATTAGAGCATTGATAAATAGTCAATAATGAATATGACATGTTTTTCATAGGTTTTAGAATGTACCATTAGTCCCATAATTCCATGCGAATCAAGATTCAAAATGGCGGCTATGCAACTCCCCTATTAATTATAGCTGTGAGAGTGGCCTGAGAGTAGGTATGTTGCGTCCGAAAGTAGACAAGTGTACCAATGATAACATCCATACAGACTTTTCCCCTGTGGTACAAGCTATTTCACATTTTACAAATTCTTTTCCAACTGCTAACTTCCTATTTCTGGGCCGATTTTACTATTTCCAGAACAAAAAGTTCCATGTCAATGGCGATTTTTCCATGTCAGCCTCCTTTTCCACTATTTCCCCTAGATTTTCACCACAGAAAAGTATGTCACTGCACCTTTTCCCTTTTTAACTTCTCAGGAATTGAGAAGTTAAGTGGATTGAGTACCAATAGTGAAATAGTGAAAGCAGAAAGTGAAAAAAAAGGTGCTGAATGTAGGCTATATCAAAGATAGTGAAAGCAGAAAGTAAATGAACAGTTACGGTAATCAGCTCAGCTAGCCTCCTAGTATCGAAAGATAGTATGTTGTCTTGTTTATTCTTTGACATTGCGCACAAGTAATTGATCCTGAGAAGCCGTTTCCTTTGGAAACGCAGGGTATAAACCTTAAGTTAAACTGATTATCAAGTTAAATAGAAAAATATTTTTTTTTTTTAACATAATTTTTTTATTCAGGCTTACATTTACAATTATTACACTGTCACCCTAGGGGTGATATTCTTTAGTGCCCTGCAACTTTCGCTGGCACACCGAGGTATTTTAGTCACATTTTATTATCCTGTACACATTTTACATATTCCACCTAATGTGTATCTAGATTAATCTTTGTAGCCAAAATTACGCCCATTTAAGAGAAACTTGAAAACATGATTATGAAAGATGATGAAAGGAATGATATATGAAAAATAGAAATAATGTGGTGAAAAGGCACCTGTCTATTATATTCACATTACTTAATAGTCAAAGTGAGATGGATGAATCAAACATTTTCGTCAATTTTTCTATACAGCGAAAAGGATTTTTATCACATATTATAAATCTAATACTTGTCCTATTAGTACACGAACATATCCACTGAGGGATAATACAGGGGTGTAGCAAGGGGCTACATGTACACACAAATATATATATACATACGGAGATATAGATATTTACAGCTAATGTATCATGCTGGACGAGTCACGCATGATCAGGCAGCAAGGGAAATAAATGATATAGGGGGGGGGGGGGGGGAGGGGGGGAAAGGGTGTGAGATATTGGGTGTTGTCAAGACTTCAGGAGGGAACGACTCATAGACTTTAAATAATTTCAATTGCTTACTGTCCGTAACAATACTAGTAACATACATAATATATATCTGTCACCTGATGATAAGTCTTTGTAAACATACTTTGAAGGCTTTCACATCACCTATAAGCCTCATTTCTGGCGCAAGTTCGTTCCAATTTCTTATTATTCTATCATTATTTTATTAAATCATTTCTTTACTTAATAATTAGTAAACTTATAACTTGTTCTCCTATGGTATGTCCTGTTTCCTCTACATGAAAAGCCATGTCTGGCTGCTCTGACACCTATGTCAAGATTCGGTCATCTTTTCCATCGATGTCATCCCTGGCACAGTCCTTTTCTACCCATATAAAAGGAGACATGAGTAGACTTGTACAGCATGTTTATTGTTGTAATTCAGAATATATCAATTCATCTAATTCAATTCAATAAAATGTAATTTACCAACACCCAGCTGCAAATTTGGGGGCATTCATATATCACTTCTTAAAATAATTATTCTTTTAGAAGAAATGAAATGTATGAGAAATTATGTTGGCTAATTAGTATTTTTGAAATAGATCTATAAGACTTGGAGCTAGTCTATTAGGATCTTCTTTTTGTGTATATTCCAACACAGCTCAATCCACCACTTCATATCAATCCACCAGAAAAATAGTTCCTTAATTAAGTACCTATTTACTTTCTTGAAATTCGATCTGTATTGCAATAAAACTTGTATTGCAAAACAGATAGAATTTCCAGAAAGTGAATTGACAACTAATGCTTATTTCTGAATATAATATTCTGGAAACAATTAAATAAAAGGTTACTAAAGGAATCATTGAGAACCCAACCATCCATTTAAACATTGTGTTGCATTGATCCTAGGCTACAACATAAACATGTGTCACGTAACATGCTGTACTAGGCCCACTAGGTATCCCTGCCAGGGACTCACCATGCCGGTGTCATGACGAAAAGTGACCCCCATCAAAAAGTGACCCATGGGTCAATTTCGGCAATCGAAAAGTGACCCACCCCATCGAAAGTTGACCCCCTCTTCTTTTCAAACTTAATGTACTCAAATAATTTATTGCCATGTCTGATATTGTATATAGGTGTGTGTGCAGTTGTGGGTACACACACATATATATATGTGCTGGTGTGGTTGTAAGTTTGGTGTGCACATACCATAGAAAATTCCGGGAGAAAATTGACCACCCTTGGAATGATATTCTGTCATACATGATGTATACATATGGTATCATATTTTATGTATACCATCGAAAATTGATCCCCTACTTCTATGGTATCATTGCATCATACCATTGGTATAACAGTATTCCGTCATAACTGATATATTATTTCCTTCCATTTCGAGCCAAACAAATATAAATACAATATAAATTCCCTCTGTTTTTGCCTACGTTCAATGCCCATATGCATCTAGCATTGAGTGAAACAGGAGCCAGTTGGATACCAAGCTGTTTTTTAAATGGCTCATTATAATGAAATAAAGGTCAAGGAACTGCCCACATAGCTAGTCTGACCTTGAATAACTTTCAAGGTTGCAAACACCACACATGTTAGCTTAAAATTATTATTAAATAATGATGAATAAATATCCATATTAACTGTAACTTCTACCATACGTATCTAACATAGACGCTTGGTAGTTTAAAATCTAATGGAAATAATCTGGATACATAATACCTAAACCTTTGGTGCGTGAGAGGATTACATCTATTACCACACCCATTGATAAAACCAAGTGAAATATTTAGCGTGACAATATTCGGGAGCTATATCACATTCCATGTTGTTATATCAGCAGTTGTAGCTCTATAATTACTGACAAATGAATGCTCAATATGGTATAAAGGTTATGTTATTATATATCTGCATATATAGGTGGGTCATTTTACGATGGGGTGGGTCACTTTTGATTGCTGGTAAGTGATCCATGGGTTGATTTTCAACATCAAAAATCAACCCATAGGTCACTTTTCGATGGGGTCACTTTTTGATATGACACCGTCCGTGCGTGCATGACTGATTTCGCTATAGCCACTTGCCTTCCGAGGCTGTTTTTCTTTTTACAGAACTCGTCTCCATAGGGGCCCTGTATTCGATTTGATACATTTGTACAGTAGGGCATAAGTGCGAAATTATGGAAATAAAGGCATTTAAATCTCATTTCAGTGGCCAGAACAGCTTCAAGAGTTGTTGCTAGGGAAGAAGAACAATCACCGGCCAATGGTAATAACAATAAAAATATGTAAACAAAGATTTATATTAACAATGGTATGAACATATAGGTGAATCATATGATTTAAATTTAGTGAATGAATTTTGTGTAATTTGTTGACAAAGCATGATCTGCTCGGCAGGAATGTGTACTTTCATTACTTCATTTAATTTAGATATTTATGTATTCAACCAATTTATTTTTTTAAAACTTCAAACCATATTTCAGAAACCAGCCATCATGGCATACAGTTCTAAATTTCATCACATGAGTTCACATGTGAATAAAGCAAGTTGTAGATTTTCTTTCTAGTAATTGACTAGAACTATTTGTTTTTTTTTGTGATTTTAAATTTTCTAATTCTTACCCCGTCTTGTAATAAACATTATTAGAAGTATTGTTTGTTCTTGAGCAACATATCACACATCCAAGTAAAAGCCCTCTACCCACCCCTTTTGCACTTTTTGGAGAACCCTATTCATAGATTTCTCCCATTTAAACACCCTTCCTCTAAATTAAGTAATCTTAATCTCTTTTCAGGGACCAGAACAGCTTCCGGAGAAAGCTCTGCGCAAGTCGCACAAGCACCAGCCATTGGTAATAACAACCATAATATTTATACAATAATTGATGCTAATCATGGCCATCAAAATAGGTTAATTATATGATTTAAATTCAGTAAATGTATTTTGTGTAATTTGATGGCAATATTTGATGAGAATATCTGTTGAACAGAAATGTGTATTTTCCTTTTTCCATGTAATTTAAAATTTAAACCTTTCAACAACAACATTTCTATTACATAAAAGGTATTCTTCAGAGCATATTTAAGTAAAAACGTCTCAGCTTAGACTCTGGGGTTGCCATCCACGTAAATCTGATTTACAAATATTCGTTGAACAGTTATACAAGTCGTTTTGTTTGTATGACCAATGCTGAAGGCAGCAATCATTGACAGAAATGCACAAGGATTGGAAGAAACATCATCATGCAACCCTTAATTTGCCATTCTAACCCCATTTCACTGATGTTAATTTCAGCCAAGATATTTAAGTGCACCAAAGGTAATCTGGTTTACTTGTACGACAACTTCCTGAACATAGCAATTTGCCAGTCTACAGAGCGGTTCCACACCTATTGCCATGGATACTGCTACACTTACTGGCTCACTGAAAAACAAAACAAATGTGAATGCTGCAAGCCTGAGACATTCCTGTGTTCCAAGGTGTGGTTCTCGTGTTCTCAGTTCGGCCTAACTTGGACATACTACAAGTATCTGCAAACTATTGGCGAGTGCAAGTGTCAGTAAGTAAGTAGTATTCTTTTGTTAGTATCGCTCATATAAGGGTTGGTCGGGGTGGTCTGTCATTCTCATATTATCCTCTTTTAATCACTGCTTTCCAAAGCACTGGAGACTGTAGCAGAGACTAAACCGATTCATTACCGCTGAGAGTGTAACTTGAGGCTGCGGTCACCCGAAAACGTTCTTTATAGTTTTATTGTATCAGTACGTCTAGTAGCCTACTTTAAATAAGCATGTCAGACCACATGAGTTTACACCACTTATAATATATTGGAATTTAAAAGAACTGAGCACTGGGTTACGAAAACAAAATGTCTCAGAACTCCTATTGTAAATGTTAATTGTTAACTGTAGCTTGTAGAGTGTGTTGTTGGAAGAACCGTTTAGGCGGGCGTTTAGGCGGGCGTTTAGGCAGAAAAAAAATCCAATATCCACCTTTACACTTTTAGATCACAAAATGTACACATAATTATAGTGATATACTACAATGTTGCTGTGTATATACTAAATTAGCTGTTAACAGATAATCGGCAGGAGCAAGGAGGAACAATGACTGAGTTTAGCTGTGTTCCACCGTTTAATATTCACTTTTTGCCTGTAGTACTGGTGGCTCCATCTGGAAGAATATTAGGTAGTCGTATTCCACCACATAGGAAGCGACTAGATACTAGGCGCCAGGATGCTAACACAGCAATGTTAACATTATGCACTGTATTTTCATGTGTTCTGTGAAGTGCAATAGAGTACTACATGGATTGATACCAATGCTAACTATAACCCTAAACTTAACCTCAAATTTGTGGTCCTAAGTCAGTACAGGTAGGAGGTATACCCCATTAGCATTGTGGCGCCTAATATTTAGTTGATACCCTACAGCACATGTTGGCATCTGTACCTTCACCTAGCGACAAAACAGTATTTATGAAATGACTAAGAAACTATAGTCAGAAATAAAACATAAAAGTAAATGTTAAGGTAAAAGTAAAATTCAAGGGTAACCATGGCCATCGCTGACTCTATCTGGTCCATTGATTTTACAGGCTAGATAGGTGTGCAGAGGTGGTTGTATTATATCATTAGTATTGATAATAACGATAGTAATAAATGAAAACAATCAGTACTAGTGAGAGACCAGAAGACTAGAAGGAGATGGCAGATGTTTAAAAGGAGATGGCAGATGATTTCTGCAAATGTAGGATTCGCCTACACCAATTGTCTTAAATAACTCAAATTCAAGACAAAAATTAGCCTCAAAAGCTACAGTTCAATATTACTAAACACAAATTTTGAATCAATGCATTAATGAAGGTACTCAAATATGTATAGTATTCATCATTTTTCAGCCTAATTTAGCAGAATTTACAACATGTGTACAACTGACGATTGGACCTCTTCTGATGGTAACACCCTGATGTATTTCAGAATGTAACTCATTAGACAAGTTTCTATTTACAGGTAATGCTGATAACTGGAACGCTGGCTCCCATCATCATGAGATCACAGGGAGACAAAAGGGTCTACAAAATGGCATCGTCTAATAATGACTTGAGAAATCAAAAAAGTAAAACAAAATTGAGAAGATACCTCATACATGAAGGACACCTGTCCTTTGGAACAATCTCCCAAAAATATCTAATTGTCGAGTGAAAGAATTCAGGGCGTTCTTAAGGAGATTATATACTTGAGAAAGAGATGAGCCTGAGTCACCTCCACCCCCCTACTGCTTCATTTAAATAATTGAAACCCATACTTATAGTACCATACATGAAAACAAACGAGAAACTTAAGTAAATACCATTGAATGTATAGTAATATAACTATAACTGAAGATAGTTGTAATCAGGCTACTGACAAAAACATGGTGAAAACCAGTAGATGTACCTGTTAAAACAAATATAAAAAAACGCTTTCAAATCAAATCAATCTTGTGCACTATGAAGTGATTAATAAAATATTTAAAGCTCTCAAACGGGACATGTTTGTTATTTCTACCTTGAATTGTAAGAGATATTGAAGTGTTTCAGAAAAAAATGATTCATAAATCGAAAAAAAAGAATTTCTAGAGATCATTATATTTGAAAGGATGAGATCAAGTGGATTCCACTATTGCAATATCTGATAAGACTTCAATATTTTGTATGCATGAAAAGAAAGTTAGCGATATATTTTCATGGTCAATCCCTATAAAGTATTTAAATTTACTCGCTAGGATATCATAGGTGAATAAAGATAAATTACATATATCATGGGATAAAATCATAGGTGAATAAAGATAAATTATATATCATGGGATAAAAATAAAACAAAACTTGAGCTTGAGTTTGAGTGTGTGCCACTGACATGTGTGAAAGATGCACCAAAAGACACTTGCGTTTAGTGAATAAATCTTATATATATGACACTCTCTGCAGGTTGACCCAACTACAATATAGTCATCCATCTAAACCCCCTTCTGCCCATAGCATGGACCACAAAGCGACTAACCTCAGTAAATATAAACGGGGCGCATCTAACCCCAATACACAAACGAGTGTCCCAGGGGTTTGATTCGACATCACAGTCAGGAAATTTCCACCTAATTCCCATTAGTGGTCTACAGCTTGGACGGATAGATATTGACCTATACGCCGCTGCAATATCAATAGAGGCAATGAAATCGCCCGGCGACAGAACTCCACAACTGTATCCAGACCGGTATAAGGCAAAAAAAAAATAGGTGTGTTTCAGATTTACCCCCCCCCCCCTACCTAGAAAAACCTTACCCTACCTAAAAAAATTTTTACCATACCTGATTTTTTCAAAATCGTATCTTACTTTTTGGGGATTTTTTAACATAAAATGCCTATAAAGCAGGAAAACGGGTTTTCCTAACCCGGAACTGTCAAAAAGTATATTTCCCATGTTTAAAACAACTATTGTTATGAAATAGACATTTTTTCAGTTCCTGGGAGGTGGTTTCAAAAAAAAATTAAAAAAAAAAAAAAGTTACCCCCCCCCCACCTAGTTTTCAGCCAGATAAATCGGAAACACACCTATTTGTTTGGCCTAACAGAACTCACATGTAGATTCCTGAAAGTTATTTACAGAATAACCAATAGGTCTTTTACAGTCAGTGATCAGCCTAAAGGATGTATCGCCCTTCGGCACAGCTCCGATAGAATGAATACACTTTAAAGGGATAGGGGCATGAATGTATTTTCCTTCATCCAACTCCTGTTTAAGCAAGTCAGATATGAAGGTGTAAGCCCATTCATGTAGAGCTGACGAATAATTGGCACAATGATAAGATGGTACAGAGACCACATCGTCAACAATCATGAAGCCCTCACAAATCCCCACGGATATAACTCTTTTTGTTTTTACAACAACTTTATTCATCATAGCCTGCCTTCTTGGCATTTACATCACTAAACATCTCTTAAGCAGTTTGACGAACATCAAGATCAAATTCAGAAACAAAGAGGGACCATCTCAACTCATCAATGCCTTACACATGTCTTTATTTATTTATTTTCAACTTTGCTTTTTGGCTAAATAACACTATGGTGTTGAGAATACTCTGAGTAGGAAGTCACCTTCCTCATTGGGCTTAAATGTGGAGGGCACAATGCAGTAGGTGCCTGCAGACACTGTGTGCCGGCCACACACCTCACGTGTATTCAGGAAGTTTGGGCTTCTAGCGTATGTCTTATTATACAAGATATAGTCCTTATCAAATGTACAGCCATCCTCCAACTGCAACAAACAATGGAATTATTAAATACTAAGTAAAAGTAAGGAAATAGAAAAGCGGCCAGCTCAATATTATAGAATAATGACTGTCAGTGATGATGCAACCTTGGGGTATAATGTCATGGTAAAGATGGCGGATTATATAAGTAATGAGCAGACAATAAATTGACATTGATTATATTTTTATTTTATTTTACTTAGAGTAATCAGGAAGACATGGAAACAAATGATTCTTAAAACACTTTTCTTGATTGTATTTTAATTGAATATGTAACACCTGTCACCATATGTGTAGACAAAATCAGAATAAAGCATCTAGATATATGGTTGATATTTAAAGATATAACCTACCTTGTAGACTGAGTAGCCAATGGTAAGTGTGTCATGGCCCAGCCTCTTACGCTGACGGTGATTCTTCTGCATCAGACCAATAACCAGAGTTCCTTTCTCTGCACCGACTTGCACCCGGTAATGTGGGTTAGTTGCAAATGTATCTGATTATAACATAACATCATAAGATTAACCTCATTTAACATTATATTATTCTTAACATCAACAATTCTACAGTTCTGATATATTGTACTTGCAATGCTAATTGTTAACCTCAAAGCCTGACTGGGAGCATTAGAAGAGCCTGGGCAACTGGGATGATACTAACCCAGTGTAAATAAAATCTTCAAAAAAACAACTACTTAGAATTACCAACTTGCTACAACTTAATTTCTTCCTAGGCACAAGAAAGCAACAAAGAAGGGAGAGTTGTTTATAGATGGCACCAATGTTGGCCAATAGGTTCAAAGCCCATATCGTTATCATTGATTAACTCTTCCCACCACCCTCACTGAACACAAAATGTAAATTGAATAGAATGTAATAAAAAAAATTATAGTTTTGTATTGAATATGACTAATTTTGAGCATTTTTATAGGGATCAAATTGGAAATATTCAAGCTGATTTAAATACATTGATTAGGAAATAAATTGATAAATGACAAGGCAGCACTGACCTGGGAAGTTTCGGCAGCCCCCCGCACTGACATTAGCCTGCCAGGTGCCTTGGTGGCTCTCAGCCTTCCAATTAGACTTGCTGTCAGGTCCCAAGTTACATATCTCCAATCTGGTGAAGTTTCTGCTGAAGTCCTCGAAATCCATCCTGAAAGAGCAATGTTTGTCATAATGGAAACCATAGATCAGTTATATACAATCAGACACAGAACAGGCATTAGTGTAGCTTAAATGTATCCTCACCAGAATTCTCCATCATCATCAAACGTCAGGTTAATCTGTTTTTTCTGTTCATCAGAAACCAAATTCCATTCATTTGAGCTAGAAAACAGGAGTGTAAGGTTTCATTATAAGACAGGCGCTATCAAGACAGTTTGAGGAAGGTAAAGAGAGGGGGGGGAGATAATATTTATTGCCACTATGGGCACCATTCTTACCTATCACTCCAAGGGCCATTCCATTCACGCGCATTGCCCCAAGGGTTCCTTATTCTCACCATAGATAGTTCAACATCACCACTTCTCGATCGGACATTCATCTGCATTTACCAAACATTGTGATTTAAAGCTGTATTATCATCTAATTGCCATCAATAAATTCCTATTAATTTCTATTTCATCCAAGTGTCAACAAGATATGATTGGATATAGAGCAGTTCTCTGTGCTGAGGGAAATAATCTCATAACCACATGATTACCAAATTCTACCTACCATCCTGACATCGGTAATGCTGTAGGCATGCCCTGTAATGAGCCCGTTGTCCAATTTACACTCCCGTTCACCCTGTTATACAGGAGAACATTGGTTAACATTGATAGAGATGTCTATATTATAGACACTGATAGGTTTAAAATAGGCATTCAAAATAATTTATTTTGTGAGTCTAATGCATAAAGCACGGTAAGAAACAATCAAGATCGTGTTTAATTTGATATGATACACTTTGATTAGCCACAACTGAGGCAAATTGAGTTGAAACTCTTTTAAACCTGCATCTGCTGTTATGGCACAAACAAATTTTTACCAAGTCATTTTTTGACCTATAGGACTGATTTTATGTATTTATTCTTTGACCTATAGAACTGAAGTTAATTATACATACCGGTAGTTTGATCTAGAAGACTGATATTATCTATACAGTGTTTGATGTATAATGTATTCATTGTTTGATTTATAGGACCAATGTTATCTATACAGCATTTGATGTATAGGACTGATGTTTTCTATCATTGTTTGTATACATATTATTTGACATACAGTACAGAAGTTATCTATATTTACTCAGGGTTTAACCTATAGGATAGTAGTTATCAATATTGCTTTACCTATGAGACTTATTTAAGTTAGTGAAGTTGTAGATGATCTACTCATTGTTTGACTTATAGGACTGAAGTTATCTATATTCTCCAATTTTTTGGTCTATACGATCACACAGGGTTTAATTATAGTTGTTTTTCATAAATAAATAAATGAATACAATTGAAATAGACAAATGTAGCCATGAGAAGCAATGTTTTCCCCATTAAAATACATGACTTTGATGTCGTGATTCTGATTAATAAGGACATATATAATAAAACATTACTAGTTAGATTATCTTATTAGTTAACTTGTATCATACTGTACCATGATAGAGCAACCCATGAGTGAGATTTCACGTTGTGCATTCAACATGATCTGGAAGAGGTTCTCTGGCACATTGCTCTTGAGGTCTAATATCTCTGCACAGCCTCCTGTGAAATCCTCCATGGCCTCCATAGTTGTCCCTCCCTTCAATGCCTCATAAGATCCATGAAGCCTAATGACAATTAGAGCAAAGGTGTTAATCATAGGGCTTTAATGACCAGCTATGAAATGTAGACAGAAAGTACCTCAATGTGAAATATTCATTAAATGATTTTGAGAATTCTCAAACAAAATGTATCACAAATGGAGAAATGTCAACATTAAAAAGAATTGTGTTCATATCAAGATTTAGGATACTGTAAAGGATTTATATATGTTGTGATCCTCCAATTCATTCAACAGAAGCCTCATTTAAATATAACATGATATGATATTTAGAGTGTAGAAATACAAAGCACTTAGATGATTGGGATATCCAGAAGGAAGGAGAGGACAGACAGGGGATGGATGATATACAGTATGGTATAGGAAATAGGAGGAGTGAAGCCAATATATACTAGAGTATTATGTGATAATTGTCAGATAACTCAGAGCAAGTGGCATACTCAGTAAACAAAGTATAAACATTGTGCATTTACAATCAATCAGGACCATCTAATTTGTATTGTACATAATAAATTACAGTATAGGCAATAAGAGGAGTGAAGCAGTGATATAGTAGACTATCCCAGCATGCAGTGTAACAGAGGTGCACACAGATAAAAAACCATCAATGTTACACTGTATCCTGTAATACATTTACCATTACAAATATCTATGTTTTATGATATTCATGACATCCAACCATCACCTTCACCCCGATCTCATTTCATCTCCTTTCCATTATTATCCAAACCTAAATACAACGATTACACTCTGAGTGAATTGATTCAACACCCCAATGTTATAGCTGATATGTAATAGCAATAGTTCAGGGTTGGGCGGAATACCGGGCCTGACCCAAGCCCCTAAAAAAATAGCTATGGCCTATACCACTATTTCGTTATATCATGAATAAAGATTTGTACAAAAAGAAGAAAAAAAGAGATACCGAAAGATACCTATTGTGTATCCAAACAAGCACTGTAAAAAGGAAAATCCACACTTACTTTGCATAAGCCTTTTCCAACAGAGCACTCCAGAACTCGTTGCTCTCCGATGAGTGCACAAAGATAAGCCTGCCATTGTAGGTGGGGAGGCGGTCATCAATGATAACATCCACCCATTCACCATACTGCCAGAACCTGAAGTAACACACTCCAGCATAATCTGTACCTTTCAATACTTGGTCTCTGGGTACAACCCTCTGGAAGAGGGCCCCATATCCACACAGTGATGCCATGGCAGCAAGGAAGTAGGTGTCTCCTACAAAAATAGCATCGGTGTTATTATTATACTTGAGTAAGGTGATAATCTATATCTTTGTAGTGTTCTTCCAACACAACCCAGGTTTGGACTTAGCAAAGAACAACCAGAACACAAGCTAAACTTCATTCTTGGTTTATTCACACAACCCTCAGCTGGCCTCTTGCCTGAAACTAGCTAGAGAGGGCTCCTAGGTAGTTTAGCTCCTTAAGAGTTCATGGTGTTTAATGGAAACATACAGCATACATACACAACAATATCATGAAATAGTACATGTTGAGGGATTAAACATAAATCACAGACACTTATACACATATTGACACATTATTCAAGGATAATTCAATATGTGAAGAGGATGGTATTCTTTGATAAATACCATGATGCATTGTAATTGAAGCGTTTCCAACTATGGAATTGATTCCCAAAGTCTGTGTAGTAGCCAGAGCACTCATTATAATTGAAATAAATAACAAGATGTAGTGATATTCAATACTCTTGGTGTCATTGTATTTTATACATTGGAGCTGTTGATTAGTTCTGGTGAATAACAACAGGGGTCACTACCGTTTGCTGTACTACTAAAGCCATTGCTTTCATCAGATCTCATCGATCTACATGATCAATGTAACTATTACCTATCAAGACTTAGGTATGGAGTTCAATACTATTTACCATAATGTATGTAGGGGAGCTAGTGCAGCTTTCAAAGTCTGTGGCCTTGCAATTCATTTGATAAAATGTGCATTTATTCTCTGATGAATGTAGGTTACCATTCTGCCTAACCTAGGATGGGTAGGGTAGGATGTTTTATGACCAATGACCCTGCTGCCTGCCAAAATTGGAACCTATTCATAAGTTAACATACATCATTACATATCCGTGCATACTTTGTATGACTGAGAGTAGAACAAACCTTCGGAACAAATTGGTGACATATTAAGATAACATGTTAATCAATGTCTGAACTGTATGAATATATAATTTATAAGTAGATAAGTAGAATCCTATAATCTTCTACTATACATTTTAACATAGCCTTAATCATTCAATTCAATGCTTCTGCAAAAAACATAGTATATACTTTGGGTGAAAAAAACAAATAATTCTGAATTGAGCAAATAATATTTTTCTGAACTCAGAGAAGTCAAAGTCCTACAGATTATAGAACTAAAGTCATTATATAAATAAAGTAAATCCTTTGATGTTTATACAAAATTTCCCCAACCAACTGTGTATATATATATATTGTATTTTCATGTTTATGTTATATGTTCATTTTATGTAACATAATCAAACTGTTCTTGTTCTAGAACAGATAAAAGAGGTATTGATAAGTCATGACAAATATATTGATGATCCTCAAATTCTAATTGACTGTTGATATTGATATAAAATACTAGATAATTAGGTGCTACTGTACCTACCCAACATCCCCTGGTTCACATCCAATCTACTTGCACCACCGACAAACAGTTGTGGGTTGTCACAGATTTCCTGAAAAAATAACATATAGAGAGAATAGAACATGGTGCTAGTAACACTATTATTAGATTAGAATAAATATTCAATTCAAATATTCAAATCAAATATTTAATACTATACCAACTTTCATTCAATTATATCATACTATAGAAATATTCAATAAGATCTGTTGATTTGTGGTACCAGAGGCCAGCTCTGCTATGTGGCTTCCCTATACTGCTGCACTGTACATAGTGACAGTCTAAACCACCAGGTGGCGTGCAGGACAGTACTGTATTTACTCTCTGAACCACTAGAGGTGTATCTTGTGCACTGCAGCTTGGGTTTGTAAATGCTACTGTATTTTCATATATGTGATGCGTTTCAGGAACATGAGTCGCAAGTCGCAAAAAAATAGACTTTGAGATACCATTATATTTGAAAAGAGTAGATCAAGCTGATTCTAATGATTGTAAACATTAAAGACATTTAATGAGTATTTCTATATTTTAAGTTTGATATTTTAATTTCTGAAAAAAAAAGTTTTCAATATCTTTGGGTGAACAATTACTAGCAATATAGGTAAATATACTCCATAGGATGATCTTCGAAATGCAAGGATATATTTAATACACTATCCTGAAATTTGATTCATGTATTCATGAGACCTATCTGACTCGATACTCCAAAAGTGAAAACATTCCAAAAAGGAGATCTTGTGAATAAATGACTTTTAAAAATATGAATTTTGCGACTTATGACTCATTTTCCTGAAACACACCACATATTGTGTGACCTTCCAACTTCAATTCACCCTCATCCAAATCTCATCTCATTATTTTATTTCTCAACCCACTACTACGGTATTATGTTAAATGTAACGTCTCTAAACTAACTAAAACCTGAAAGTCAATAGTTAACGTGAAAATGCAGGGCAAGGTGGGAGACTGGGCTTGCCCGAGCCTTGCATTAATTTTGCTATGGCATATGCCAGTATTGATTTTTCCTGAATAAAAATATGTTAAAAAAACCTCTTTATACCTGGTGTAGTAAATATGGGTATACCAATCAAGCATTGAGTGGGGTTTGATTGTTTGAGTGTTTGTTTACCATATTTGGACCAGTACAGCTTGAATTGGTTGCAGCTGCCTTTGCTGGTCAAACCAGGCTTTTGGATTCCCGCCAAAACTTACATGGGTCACATTCATTGATTCCTATATTACAGGTTACTCTTATCTACTTGTACTATAAACCACAATCTGTCTGTTGATCTTTCTGGATGTTCCGGCAAGTTTCCTTTTATGTACCACTGTTATTACACTAGACTTTTTTTTCTGAAACACCTTTACTTTACCACAACTTGGTGCCATGACCAGGTGAGATAAGAAACTATATGTGATCCGTTTTAGGAAAATATAGTCGCAAAATATGGATTTTGAGATATCACCATATTTGAAACGAGGAGATCGAGATGATTCCAATGATGGTAAACATTAGGATACCTAATAAGCATTTCTATATTTAAATTTGATATTTTCACTTTTGAAAAAATGTTTCTAGATGGGTAATTACCAGTTAAGTCACTAAATATACTCCATACGAAGGCCTTTAAAACGCAAGGATATATCCAATACAATGTCCCGAAATTTGTTACATGGATTAATGACTGTAAGTGATAAACCCTTTAAAAAATCAGAACGTTTCAATATAGAGATCTTGTGGAAGAAACACTTTGGAAAATATAAATTTTGCGACTTGTGACTCATTTTCCTGACACACATCATATATATTGACAAGAATAGTAGTGCGGTGATATAGATATAGATATAGATATAGATATAGATATAGATATAGATATAGATATAGATAGCCCCATATTTAGCACTTATTGTATGCTTAGAAGTGAGGTGCGAAAATAAAAGAACAATATCTGTGGTAAACCCGTAGTCCTGTATCTATATGCATTAGTTCTTTATTTTTGCGAGTCGCAGAGATGAGTGCTATGAGTTGATTATTATACATGCTTAATTTGGTCTATATAGAAGTTTGTTGACTTTGTAAATAATGAAGTAGAAGGTAGCTCCAGGAAACTTGCATCACTAAAAACTTGCGTCACAAAACATGTCATAGCATGAAAACAAGATAGTTCCGTTGGTGATGTACCAGTCTGTTATACTGCTTCACAAGTAATAAACAACAACCGGGGTCTCAATAGTGAATATGTGTATAATAAGTATAACATATAGGTTGCAATATAAATATATACTATTTTGTGAAAATTTCCCCCAAAGTACTTTATTGTTCTTCTGGTGGTGATGACGAATACCACACAGTGATATATACATATGTACAATGTATCTGACTGAAGATATGTTATTTTGATGTGTATATAGTAACAGTTAGTGGACATAGTGCTTACATGTGGTCGCTTCCAGATGTATATATAATAACAGTTTATATTAAATAAATAAAGACACCACAACCTCAAACTTCAGTTTTTGCAATTTATTCAGGCATATATGGGTACTTTGAGGCACGACGTTTCGACCTGGTGTTGGTGGTCTTCTTCAGGTGGATGATAATAACAGTTAGTCAACATAGTAGAGCGAGGAGGGCTCACTGTATACCGGGGAGGCTGGCTTATTTAAATGATGGGTTAATCGAAAGAGTATAGCAAGCTTGATCTTTGTTGTTTATTTAGTTCTCGAGCTTTTGAGTGGCTTGCCCTTCTTCAGGAGTATATAGTGAACATAGTACTTACATGTGGTCGCTTCCAGATGAAAGGCCGCGGTGGTTTCCTGGTGTAGAAGAGGGAGGCATTAGTGGTCGGGAAATCTGGATCCTCATATAGCTTCCCAGACTTCTTGCACTCCTCCCGGATGACCTCGTAGCTCTCGCTTGAATCCATGGATGGGATGAGGGGTGCTCTGATCATGGGACTAACAATTAGGGAGATATTATTAATCACAAGTCAGCCTTTATAAGTATATGGGTCAGACTTTCAGAAAATGTACTAATGGCAGCTCAACACATTAAGTAAATTCTGCTAAATTCTGCAATTTGGTCAATATCAGGTAAATTCGAGTATATTCAGCATTGCATTGATTCTAGCAATCTATTTGGATAGGTTGAACTGTATTTTGAACTTTGTTTTCGTCTAAACTTTGGGTTATTTGAGAGGATTGGCGAAGTTAAATTTCTGAAAATCTCATTCATATGACTCAGAAAACACCTTCAAGATGCAGCATTACACTAAACCCCAATGAAATCTCTAAAAAGCTATATATATACATAGTCCATGCAGTGGACTCTCATCAGCTAAACTAAGTCTTTAAGATTTATTTCCAATGTGTAAGTTATTAGAGGGTGCTCATGGCATGGTCATGGCACTAATTGTTATATCTCTAATGTTTTCCTTTGTAGAAATTTGATTACATGTGCACATTAAAAGCCCTTGGGATTTGTGTTTCTAATGGCCCATGGATGACCACAATTGGTTGATATGATAAAAAGCATACCTAGTCTAGTTTACGGAGATGGCAGTCAGGCCAGTGTAGGAGAAACAGAGGACTGTCCGGTCAGTGAAGGAGTAATAGAGAGCAGTCAGACCAGTGAAGGAGTAGCAGAAGGCAGTCAGGCCAGTGCAGGAGAAACAGAGGGCAGTCAGGCCAGTGCAGGAGTAACAGAAGGCAGTCAGGCCAGTGCAGGAGAAACAGAGGGCAGTCAGGCCAGTGTAGGAGAAACACAGGGCCGTCAGACCAGTGCAGGACAAACACAGGGCAGTCAGGCCAGTGAAGAAAGAACAGAGGGCAGTCAGGCTAGTGTTAGGAGAAACAGAGGACAGTTAGGCCAGTGTGAGGAGAAACAGGGGGCAGTTGTGCCAGAGTGAGGAGAAACAGGGGACAATTGTGCCAGTGGAGGAGAAACAGTGGCCAGTGAGGCAAGTGCAGGTGAAACAGAGGGCAGTGAGGCCAGTGGAAGAGAAACAAAGGGCAGTGAGGCCAGTGCAGGTGAAACAGAGGGCAGTGAGGCCAGTGGAGGAGAAACCAAGGGCAGTGAGGCCAGTGCAGGTGAAACAGAGGGCAGTGAGGCCAGTGGAAGAGAAACCAAGGGCAGTGAGGCCAGTGCAGGTGAAACAGAGGGCAGTGAGGCCAGTGGAAGAGAAACCAAGGGCAGTGAGGTCAGTGCAGGTGAAACAGAGGGCAGTGAGGCCAGTGGAAGAGAAACCAAGGGCAGTGAGGCCAGTGCAGGTGAAACAGAGGGCAGTGAGGCCAGTGCAGGTGAAACAGAGGGCAGTGAGGCCAGTGCAGGTGAAACAGAGGGCAGTGAGGCCAGTGGAGGAGAACCCAAGGGCAGTGAGGCCAGTGCAGGTGAAACAGAGGGCAGTGAGGCCAGTGGAGGAGAAACCAAGGGCAGTGAGGCCAGTGCAGGTGAAACAGAGGGCAGTGATGCCAGTGGAAGAGAAACCAAGGGCAGTGAGGCCAGTGCAGGTGAAACAGAGGGCAGTGATGCCAGTGGAGGAGAAACCAAGGGCAGTGAGGCCAGTGCAGGTGAAACAGAGGGCAGTCAGGCTAGTGTTAGGAGAAACAGGGGACAGTTAGGCTAGTGTTAGAAGAAACAGGGGACAGTTAGGCCAGTGTGAGGAGAAACAGGGGACAGTTGTGCCAGTGCAGGAGAAACAGTGGCCAGTGAGGCAAGTGCAGGTGAAACAGAGGGCAGTGAGGCCAGTGGAAGAGAAACCAAGGGCTGTGAGGCCAGTGCAGGTGAAACAGAGGGCAGTGAGGCCAGTGGAGGAGAAACCAAGGGCTGTCAGGCCAGAAATTGCAATACAAGCTATAACAAGCAGTATTGACCACAACTTCAGGTTTAGAGATAATACTTTTACCTACTTTTGCTTATCACCTTTTCCTGATTCTGTTGTCTTATAGGTTTGATCTGTCGGTTCACCACTTTTAGGGCCTTCTTTAGGGATGTTCATTTTTCCTGAGAATACTCTGAGTAGGAAGTCGCCTTCCTCATTGGGCTTAAATGTGGAGGGCACAATGCAGTAGGTGCCTGCAGACACTGTGTGTCGGCCACACACCTCACGTGTATTCAGGAAGTTTGGGCTTCTAGCATATGTCTTATTATATAGGATATAGTCCTTATCAAATGTACAGCCATCCTCCAGCTGCAACAAACAATGAAATTATTAAATACTAAGTAAAAATAAAGAAATTGGAAAGATTGGATGAATATTATTAGATTAAATACTGACCTGAAAACAGATGATTCTTAAAACACTTTTCTTGATTGTATTTTAATTGAATATGTATGACAATGTAACACCTATCGTCATGTACCTCAACAAAATCAGAATGAAAAATCTTTATATATGATTGATATTTAAATGTATAACCTACCTTGTAGACTGAGTAGCCAATGGTAAGTGTATCATGGCCCAGCCTCTTACGCTGACGGTGATTCTTTTGCATCAGACCAATAACCAGAGCTCCTTTCTCAGCACCAACTTGCACCCGGTAATGTGGGTTGGTTGCGAATGTATCTGATCATAACATAACATCATAACATAAACCTCATATGATATTATATTATTCTTAACATCAACAATCCTGCAATTCTTATATCTTTCACTTGCAATGCTGAGAGAATTGACACAGCTTTAAAATCACATTTTCATCCTAATCACTGTTTTAAATTCTTGATAACTCCAATATTTTTTATCATAAATAACTTTCTGCTTTTGATTGATGTTACCTTAGAATGCAGCTTCACATGCATAAAAGTTACGATGACTTCAAATGTTAGAACTACTCCCGTATCAGAAAGGAACACAGTGCGGGAGAACAAAAGAAAGGTGGGTTAGGAAGGAGAACATGAGAGAGGGGAGTTTGAATTATTAACTAATGTGGGAAATCTAATGACAACCCAGCACTGACCTGGAAAGTTTCTACAGCCTCCTGCACTGACATTGGACTGCCAGGTGCCATGGTTGACCATGGCCTCCATCTTTAGCTTGCTTTCTGGTCCCAAGTTGACTATATCAGCCATGCTGTTGGGGCTCGAGTTACATATCTCCAACCTGGAGAAAGTTTTGCTGAAGTCCTCGAAAGCCATCCTAGCAAGGCAATGTTTTAAATTATTTAAAGCTGAGTTAATGTTGATCAAAGACCAATGAGTATATTGTTTCATTTGTTTCCAACACATCTAAAAGTCATTTGACAAAATTCTTTTTGCTTAATTTGAAGGAATTTTATTTTTGCAGTGGCTTCACTAATTAGTATTAGCTAAAATGTACCCTCACCAGAATTCCCCATCATTACCAAAAAAAAGGCCCATCTCCTTTTTCTGTTGTTCAGAAACCAATTTCCATTCATTTGAGCTAGAAAACAGAAGTGTAAACCTTTATTTCCAGGTGCTATAGAGAGAGAGGGATGAGAGATTGAAAGGGCATGAGATTGAGAGTGATGAGGAGAGAGAGAGTGAGAAATACAGGGAGTGGGGAGAGAGAGAGGGGGAGGAAATATAGAGGGAATGGGGAGTAGAGAGAGGGGGAGGAGAGAGAGGACAGAGTGGAGAGAGGGGAAGGAGAGATAGAGGGAGAGAGGGGAGAAATAGAGGAAGTGGTGAGTAGAGAGAGAGGGTAGAAAAGGGGTAGAGTGTAACAGGGGGAGGAGATAGAGAGAGGGGGAGGAGAGAGAGGAGCAGTGAATTCCATTTGTTCCACCTAGAAAACAGGAGTGTAAAGTTTCATTAAAGGACAGGCATTAAATATAATTATACCCAAGATATGAAATTAGCAAATAAATTATTATGTGATGCATCACCGATTATGACTCTAACATCGGAAAAATCATATTTTAGATACAATCATTTTAAAAAAGCGTAACTTAGGCCTACAAATTGCAGTGAATCAAGCTTCCCTGAGCAAAACTTTAGGCTAAACAAGTTAAATTTACTTTTTAACATCCAAATACAGTGTGTAATAAATAGCAAATGGCACTCTGTTTGGGTTCAAATTGATCTCGACACATCAGAAAACGGGGACTCACCACTTCGGGGATCGTCCTGTTTTCTGATGTGTCTCGATCAGTTTGAACCTGAACAGAGTGCCATTTGCTAAAATGATCTCTACACTTGGATTCAATGAAGAATAACAAATAATTCCATTCTAACCTATCGCTCCAAGGGCCATTCCATTTACGCTCATTGCCCCAAGGGTTCCGTAGTCTCACCATAGGTACAGCAGCTTCACCACTTCTCGATCGGACATTTATCTGCATTTACGAAACATTATTAGATAACGCTCTATTATCACCTTATTGCCATCAATAAATGAAACTCTCTATTAATGCCTGATTCATCCAAAATCACTAGGATAGAAGGCGTTAACGACTGATATTTAAAGTTCCCAATTAAATAATATATGTTGACAAATATGCAGAGCAAAAAATAAGATGGCCGATTAGTTTGAATAAATGAGAATGTGTTCAGAATCAATGATTCTGGCAAAGTTGGCGGTACTTTCACAAAAATGATACAACGTGTAGTGAGTACCAAAGTAACCAAAACTGGTCCGAATATCTTACAAATATATGAAGATGTCAGTTTATTTTTCTTTGAAATTAAACAGAGCAATGATGACACAAAAAGAAAAAGTGTTTTGGCCTTCTCAATCTTATTCTCGCCAAAATAAGTAAGTGTTGTAGGAGCTTACAGGTGGCACTACAGTCACACAGAACATTGCCGCCATTTGTCAAGGCCTTTACCTAGCTTGACCCTGGCGTCAACCTGAGTGTGGAATTTGATCAAATACATCTATTACCATCTCACAAATCATTTTGATGCTTTATTCATTATGGATATATATAAGTGGAGGCCTGATAAGTATCTAGCCTGAGAATTACATCATTCTAAAGTATTCAGAGGGTGGGGGGGGGGGGCTTCGATTTTACCATAGAAAAACATTGCGTTGCTCTCTGAAAGTTACAGCGAGGTAGCGAGCAACTAAAGCCGGACCCGAAAAACTAGCACAATTTTGTACGAATTGGCCATTTTCATTAAGAATTCATCCACAAATTGTTGTTGCGAGACCCCTTTTTGTACCAATGGTGAGTTCTTGAATGTGTGTGCGGGGCATAAAGTAGCACAGAGCGTAATTAATCAGACTACCTCTATACCTGATAGACATCATGTCATTAACCCAATATGACTAAATTCTACCTACTGTCCTGACATCAGTTATGCTGTAGGCATGCCCTTTAAGAAGGCCGTTGTCCAATTTAGCTTCAATTTCACTCTCTTTTGCCTTAAAAATGAGAAAATATTGGATTAACATTTATACATAATAAATAGGTTAGCATTTGAAGACCTTCGTATAGACATGCATAAATATGAGACTCATACATAAACTATTGTATGAAAGAGATCTTAATTACCATCTTTACTCAATTTTTCACTTTTGTTCTGTATTTTATTCATCATAATTATAAATGTATGTTTTTCACTGAACAGACTTGCAGACCATCTCTATTTTTTGTTTAGAATTCGGGCCCTGGGGTTTATCTTGAATAGTTTTGTATGATACTTGATCGTTAGTAAAACTGTAATTAGAATCGAGATGTTGACTAATTGAATTCAGATTAAATAGTATAATATGATTTGTATTACTAAATGATTATCTAAATATTATTGGCCTATCCTAGATCTCAGATCCTACCATTATAATGGGATATACTTGGGATAGCAAGAGACTGTTGTAAATTCTAATGACAAATATTGAGCAACCATAGGTATAGGCCTATGTTTTATAGAAGTGTGATTATGTCTGCCCTAAACATATATATATGTAGTGAACCAGCAGCTTCCCTGGAAGCTGAGGTACCACCAACTGCCACCACTACCCCATAGAGGGAGCCACCATAGCAAGCACCATAGCAAGCAGAGGGATGCTTCACCCAAGTTCCATTAGGATGGCGCCACTATACAGCACAGCCTATATTTCAGCCACTGTGATAGACCCCAATCATCACTGTGGAGACACCGATTTACCTAATGGGGAATAAAGCTTTGCAGCCCTAGCTGTTGAATCCCTGACCTCTTGCTTATTTGGAGTGCACTATAACACATACATTTGTTCCAAATTGAGTGAGGAAAAAGATATCATCTTGTATGAATTCACAGTTCACGGGTAATGTTCTAATATTAAAATTGGAAACCTTGTGATATTCACAAAATACTTCATTATCAAAACCCCAATGGGGGAGTCAACCAGATTATAAGTGTATATATGTAATCAAGTATCAACACTAACCTAAAATTTGTACAAATGTAACATTCATCCTGAATATTATTGTTATTATTTATATTTAGTTATGGTCAAACTGGTGGACCTGCCCCGCAGAAGCTTTTGTCAATTCCCTTAACTGTATGTACTATGGGAATAAAGATACTTATATATAGTGACTTTCAATAGGTTAGATGGCATTATAATATAGCGCCAGGGTAAAGTTTTCTGACCATTTTATCAAATATTGTCCACATATATTGTTCATATGCCTATGGTTCATATGCTCAGAATGCTCAGGTACTAAGTTGTGAAAGATGAATAATAAGAATTATTTTTTTAAAGACCTTACTACCCCAACGTAGGCACCCTGTGATCATAGCCTTTTTGGCAATCAAATTAATATCTCCAAATTAACAAAAACAAAAACACTTCCAGTAAATTGTCAGATTCCTATAAGAAGTAGAAACACAACTACCTCTACAATACAAGTGCCTTCGGTACTTGTATTTTATAACATTGGTACTGATAACTAGTTCTGCTGAATAATACCAGAGGGCACCTACTGTGTGTTGTACTGCTTTAGCCAGTTGTGTTTATATCTGATCAAACCACATGATCAATGTAATTATTACCTATCACGATTCATGTATTGAGTTCAAAACTATTCACTATTATGGGTCAATATATGTGATGTGTTTCAGCAAAATGAGTCGTAAGTCGCAAAAAATCGTTTTTGAGATACCATTATATTTGAAAAGATGAGATCAAGCCGATTCCAATGATAGTAAACTGTCTAATAATCTAATAAGTATTTCTAAATTTTAAGTTTGATATTTTCGTTTTTGAAAAAATATTTCTGGGGGTTAATAAACAGTAAAGTAACTAAATGTAGTCCATATGAGCACCTTTAAAACGAACGGATATATTACATAGATTGTCCTGAAATTTGCTACATCGATTGATATAAGTGATAAACTACCCAAAAATCAGAACATTCCAATAATGTGATCCTGTGAAAAAACACTTTGAAAAATACTAATGTTGCGACTTATGACTCATTTTCCTGAAACACATCACATTTATGCTTAAGTCTTTGTGATTTATACTTAATGCCTCAACTTGTATCATTTCATGACATATCTGTGTACTTATGCCATCTGTTTTATCTGCTCACCTTGAACTCCAGGACCCAGTTCCTTAGTCAGCAGTGTTTATGCTTAACCCTAACAAACCCAACCACCGAATCCCTACTTCACAGTCATTTTTCTGAGTTGGGTTTATAAACCCCATTTCCATATGTTAATGTATTTGTGCACGATTTCCAATATCTACAGGTTTTTTTATTACAGATGTTTTGAGTCATGTTTTCAAAGATTCATTTTCATTGATTGTGCTGCTTAATTAGTAAATTTAGGTGATGTGGTCAACTTCAAATGACCATAACTTTTCTTTAATCCTGGTGTTGTACCTTTTTTTCAATAGATGTGTAGCATATAACATTATACATATGTGTAGAAATTCTGGGGATAAAGTCATTAGACAATTTTTTTATAAAGTAAATACGTGAAAAAATACCACATTTCCCATATAATAGAGTTCTATAATAAAGCACTGTTATTTTCCAGCGACTGTAAAATGAAAATTAATTTGGTGACATATACTTTTTTATTATTTTTTTTTCTTTCTTATGTAGTAAGGCATAATCCCTAAAGGTTCGTGAAAATGTCAGTGGACAATCTTTTTTTATTGAACACCCACATAATTATACCTTTAACCCCAGGATTTAGAGTACCTGAGACACTAGGTTAGTGGCATACGGTCATGGTTGGGGCAACAAAGAAAGTCACCGGAACACGTTCACATTTGTTCTAATGATAAGTGAATTTATTTTCTCCAAAAGAGTAAATTTAATCATGTTTACCTAATTCTAATATATGACATTCATGTCATGATTCTGATTAATAGGGTCTATTGGAAGGTGTGCAGTTTGCAGAAATTGTATTCTTAGTTTTGATGTACTATGAAGTAAAATCTGGGCATAAAGGCATATATAATAAAGCATAGATAACAACAAATTACTAGTTAGATGTTAGTTATCTTATTAGTTAACCTGTATCATACTGTACCATGATAGAGCAACCCATGAGTGAGCTTTCACGTTGTGCATTCAACATGATCTGGAAGAGGTTGTCTGGCACATTGCTCTTGAGGTCCAATATCTCTGCACAGCCTCCTGTGAAATCCTCCATGGCCTCCATAGTTGTCCCTCCCTTCAACGCCTCGTAAGATCCATGAAGCCTAATTACAATTAGAGCAAAGGTGTTTACCATGAGATGAGAACAATGGGTATCCCAGCATGCGCTATAACAGACATGCACAGTGACACATGCAAGTCCCCTATTGTATAAAGGTAAGATTTTTGGAAAAAAAACAATTGGCAGCTCTTCACATTGAGTAAATTTTGCTAGATTAGGCTGCAATTTGGTCAAAACCAGGTAAATTTGAGTATATTTGGCATTGCATTGATTCTAGCAATCTCTTTGGTTAGGTTGAACTGTATTTTGAACTTTATTTTCATCTGAAATTTGGGTTATTTGAGAAGATTGGCGAAGTTAAATTCTACATTTTCTGAAAATCTGACCCATATCCCACCTTCAGCATAACAGAGATCCACCACTCTGATTTTTTTTTTTTTCAAATAAATTTTATTGCAAAAACATTATCAGCCAAGCCTGATAATCTCATGTTATGATGAAAATCACACTCACTTTGAGAAGATTGGCGAAGTTAAATTCTACATTTTCTGAAAATCTGACCCATATCCCACCTTCAGTGTAACAGGGATCCACCACTCTGATGAAAATCAACACTCACTTTGCATAAGCCTTCTCCAACAATGAGCTCCAGAACTTATTGTTCCCCGACGAGTTTGCAAAGACAAGCTTGCCGTTGTAGGTGGGGAGGCGGTCATCAATGACAACATCCACCCATTCACCATACTGCCAGAAGCTGAAGTGACATACTCCAGCATAATCTCTACCTTTCAATGCTTGGTCTCTGGGTACAACCCTCTGGAAGAGGGCCTGATATCCACACAGAGATGCCATGGCAGCCAGAAAGTAGGTGTCTCCTACAAAAATAGCATCGGTGTTATTATTAATATCATGATTTAGTAAGGGAAGTTCTTGTAAATACATTATTACACATGTGAGCAGTTAGAAAGGTGCCGTTTGGGGGTGCCGTTCGGTTGATACGAACCGCTCACGTGTGCCGTTCGGCCAAAGACGCAATTTGATTGGTGCAGCGTAGGCCAGATGACGTCGTCCCGACCGCGTAACCTAGCCTACAAATTGCGGTGAATGAAGCCTCCTCGAGCTAAACAAGTTAAATTTATTTTTTAACATCCAAATAGTGTGTAATAAATAGCAAATGGCCCTCTGTTCGGGTTCAAACTGATCTCGACACAGTCATAAAACCGGACTCACCCCTTCGGGGTTCAGCGTAGGCCAGATGACGTCGTCCCGACCGCGTAACCTAGCCTACAAATTGCGGTGAATGAAGCCTCCTCGAGCTAAACAAGTTAAATTTATTTTTTAACATCCAAATAGTGTGTAATAAATAGCAAATGGCCCTCTGTTCGGGTTCAAACTGATCTCGACACAGTCATAAAACCGGACTCACCCCTTCGGGGTTCGTCCGGTTTTATGACTGTGTCTCGATCAGTTTGAACCCTCCATCGGGCCATTTGCTATAATAAATGATGGACCATGTATGAATATAGAGCTTGTATGTGGTTGATTCTAATGAAACAGTTCCGAATGGGTATTTTGGGAAAGGTCATTGAAATTAGATGAAATTGCTAGTATAGGTGCCCCATACCCTACTTTTCTATACCATGAAACTGCGTTTCTTATGTATGACAATTATTGGAAATATACCCTAAATAATATTGCGTCATGGACGGTGATGGTCACAGAAATATTAATTTTGTTGTCATTTCATTCTTTTATAGAAAAATAAAATGAGTATCATTTCACATGATTCCAAAGAAGAAAACATCCCTCTTTCGAATGGTATATGGGAAACAAACCTACACCCATTGGATCATTATGAAAATCAATGAAGAAATAATGTCATGGACGGTGACCGGGGCCATCAGGGACAGTGATGGACAAAATACTTCCCCACTTTTGAAACTTAGATATTTAGATTAATTAGATTGTCAATTTTGAAAAATGCGAAATTTCAGGATCCAGTGGAATACCGGGATTACCCGAACTGATTAAAAACTCTGGCAAATGCCACCTATCCTCCTGAATAAAGATTTGTCAAAAAAAAAAAAAAAAATATTTATTGATTTTTTTTCTTTCTGTTCCAATACATCCATGTGCCCACCTTTTATCAAGCGTATACATATTATTCATTGGCTGATTTGTTTAGTTAATTACAGCCAATTATCAGCGTCACAGACAGTAACGGTACTTATAAATCTTCATGGTATCTAATGACCCTAGGTGTATAAATACATGGACCAAATATCAAAACGGTGTATTAAATAGATACATGCATTTTTAAGCTCATCCTATACAGTACATTAAGCTACTTTACTAGTAACTGTCCAGAAATATTGCCAACTATATTCTCAAAGATAAAAATATCAAGCTTCAAAAATAGAAGTATAAATATCCTAATGTTTACTATCATTAGAACCGGCCTGATCTGACATCTTAAAATCCATTTGCTACATGTGACTCATTGTCCAGTGACACATCACATATAATACCAGGACTTTTGATATTATTAGATGCCGGGACTATTCCTATTATAGTAATATGCTCCTACCACACTACATCATATATACCAGATAAACCTTGTTCAGCAAAGACATTTAACTAAAAACTTGTACCTTTATTTTCACCTTTTTTGTCCTTTGATAATGTATAAATATTGCTGTATTAATATGTTTAATAATGAATCCACCCAGCAGGCCAGCAGGAAGGAAACATCTTGCCCCTATGACTCATTACTTGTGCCCATCCTGACACAGTGAATTCATTCTGAGGGGATAATCCCCGTAATAAGTTTGTTACAATCCCCTTGCCCCCTCCCCCTCCCCCCCCCCCCCCCCGCCCACACACACACTCAGCCCAAGTTCGGTACATACCCAACATGCCTTGCTTCACATCAAACCGGCTTGCACTACCACCCAACAGTGTTGGGTTGCTAGAGATTTCCTGAAAGTAAAAGATATGCAATTAGGTGCTGGTAATATTAATATTATATTTATTTTTTTCAAGACCACCTTTATTATAATTCTTTATACAAACAGACTAGTAACATTTAAAACATTATGAGACACATCGTATGATAGATCTTATATGGTAAGACAAATCGTATATCGTACCATTTCATTTCATTTTGTAATGCACCCCCCCCCCCACACACACACACTCCAGGTCTAATGCATTCAAGAAATCATCAATACCGTATATATTATTTATGTATCAGATGGAATGATATACCCAGAGAAATGCCCGTTGTTGACGATTTTGACACATTCAACAAAATGGCAAGAGCACACATTTTTGTTTTTGTTTTTGCAAAGAGTTTTATTTCGTTGCCTGCCATCTTGGCTTCTACAATGCTAATACATAAGTTGGAAATATGTGATCCGTTTTAGGAAAATGAGTCATAAGTCGCAAAATATGGATTTTGAGATACCACCATATTTGAAAAGAGGAGATCGAGCCGATTCCAATGATAGTAAACACTAGGGCACCTAATATGTACTTCTATATTCTAGGTTTGAATATTTCTATGTTTGAAAGAAAAGGCTTGCAATGTTTCTAGATGGGTAATTACCAGTAAAGTAACTAAATAGACTCCATAGAATGGCCTTCAAAACGCAAAGATATATTCAATACAATGTCCTGAAATTTGTCACATGGATTCATATTACTATAATTGCTAAACCTTCTAAAAATCAGAACATTTCAAATAAGAGATCTTGTAAAAAAGAAGGTTTGAAATATATCAATTTTGCGACTTCTGACTCATTTTCCTGAAACACATCACATATGAGCAGACAGGCAAAATGATTTAGTCAAAAGTCAAACGGTTACGTTAATTTGATGATGACATGATGAGGGCACATGGTTAGAAATCAACACTTGTGGACTGCTATTAGTTCATTAATATCTTCCTGTAATCTTCGCCATGAAACTTGTTCTCCCTCTTTGACGAAATGAATCTTGAAAGAATACAAAACCACTCTACATCTAATCCTTAATTCATACAGGGTCGACAATATATCGATCGTACCATTTGCAAATAACTTCTGCCTATATATGAAGGCTTTGATTTGGAGGATTATCCAATTGACGATTTTGGATGATATGTTAGTCTGTTCGATACCAAAAATAATATCCATTGGCTTAATTAAAATTCTACCGTTTTTCTTTCGAAATTATATTTAGAGGATGACATTGTTCAATGATGGTCCTGGGTAAGACCATAAAGTGCCTTTCTGTCTCTTTTCTCTGTCTCTCTCTCCCTTCTTCTCTATCTCTATTTCCTGGGTAAGACCATGAAGTGCCTTTCTGTCTCGTTTTCTCTGTCTGTCTCTCCCTTCTTCTCTATCTCTATTTCCTGGGTATGATCATAACTGCCTCCCTCTCAGCTCTCCCACCCTTGATATAACCATCTTAAATGTGTTGATAAGGGCGTAAAGCAACCAATCTCACTCACTCACATTGTTTAATGAATATTCAACATTTCAAAACAACCACTATCACACCAGTTGGGCATAGTTTATAATAAAAAGACTGTGAGAACAATTTTGTTCAAGACAGACTTGATGTGAATTTAACATTATACATACAGGTTAACACTAAGGTTAAGGCATGTGAATATTGCGCGAGTTGTGTAGCAACAAGTGCAATATTCTAAAAGACTGAGAAGATAAAAAAAAACAGATGGAAAGATCCCAGATTCCCAGAACACGCGTGACAAAAAACCCTTCTAGTGCTTTATATATTATATGCTTTCAATTATGAAAATTGAAAAAAAATTGAGTCATAAATTTGAATTTTAACGGTAATCTTAATCGAGATCGATAGCAAAGTAAAACAACATTTAAGGGATATTCGGAAGAGAAGTGACTATCACAGAGATTATTTTTTCCATAGGTTTCTCTGTTTTAATTCGATATTGTATGACATCTGCTGTAAATGTGATATGAAAATAAAAATCTATTATTATTACCACCTGTATTTTCTTTAGTTCTGTACGTGTACTTAACATTTCATTATTAATAGTATTAATATAATACCACTATCTGCTTGCAAACATAGTTATAACCATTGTTTATAAATGTAAAATGGATTTGTATTTATTTGTTTTAATCACGACACCATGCATTTTAAACTATGCCACCATCTATACATTAGACTATAATCCCCCCACCCTGGCTAAACGCCCAGTCACCTATAGGTAGGATTAAAAATGCCTAGGGCTTAGGTTCAGTCAACGGATTCATGGTCACTTTTAGGACAACAAGCTAATCTTATTCCTTACAAATAATTAAGCAAGCGCTAGTGATTCATTAATTCCTTGAATGCTGTTAGTAGCATGAATACCAAATTACAAGACTGTGGATCGAATATAATCTGGAATTTTAAAGATCATTGTATGGAGTACATTTAGTTAATTTCTTGGTAATTGCCAACCCAGAAATATTGCAAAGTTTATTTCAAACATTACAATCATTGCAATTCGCTTGATATCATCCTTTCAAATATGATGATATCTCAAAATTAATTTTCTGCGACTTTGTTGTTGTTGTAACGTTTTTATTCTTACATTCAGATAGGTACATCTAGATGTTTCCATCTATTCTCGTTTGTATCCTATACATGACTTTCCATATGATACATGTTCTACACAACAATAATTAAAAATAAGATTAGCAATAAAATAGGTATTAACAACGGTGAAATGAACATGCTGCCGATAATGCGCGAGTTAAAAATGAGAGCAACCTTGGTAATAATAAATATAGGAAGAAGCGGAAAAAGGAGAGAAGAAAGAAAAATGTGGAATTGTTTAATGGAGGACATCTCGGGGTGCATAGAGAAATTAAAAAGGTGAATCCTTCGCAAGCTATTATGGTAAAGCTTTTCAGCAAGATGATGTTTCTGAAGATATTTTTATCCTAGATGTACCTTGCTCAAATCTGTGTATGTGTAAGGAATAAAACGATGTCGCAATGAATAGAATTCTACGTTCTGTTATTTAAAGATAATCAACATATCTATACAGTATAAATATATTGTGACTAGTGACTACTTTTCCTGTATTTTCTCGTTATATGGGAAATTGTTTGCAAAGCACTTCAGGACTGATGGCTATCAATCATAGTAGCTTGGCTGTTCCAGCTACTAGTTTTCTCATTGAATTAATAGGGAGATTTAGCCACCACAACGCACCAACACAACACTAACGCATCCACCCATGTGGTGGTACATTATTACCGATGTGGGGATCTCTCGAGAGGCCTAGCCTAGCCTAGAGACCCCCACATTGGAAATATTGTACCACCACATCAGTAGATCTTCTATGCGTTAATGTTGCGTTGGTACGTTGTGGTGGTTGCTAAATCTCCCTATTTGCCTCGCCACTGTAACGGCCGGCCGGTCACTGGCTGTGTGCTTGAAAGTCCATATATGGGTCAGCTTTTCAGAAACGTACAATTGGCAGCTCTATACATTTGGGAAATTCTCCTAAATTAGGCTAAACAATGGTGAATACCGGGTATATCTGAGTATATTTGGTACCGCATTGATTTAAAGTATCAGTTCTGTTATGTTAAACTGCATTTTGAAGCTCATTTTTGTCTTAAATATGGGTTATATGAGAGGATTGGTGAAAGTGAATTGTACATTTTCTGAAGATCTGACCCTAATGGGACATTACCGCTTGGAAGTGTTTCACAATGTTAGCTTGTGTATAATTACGTAACCCGCCACAGGCATTACAACAATAATAATACCAAGGCCAATACTGAGGCAATACCACTTAGAAATGAACCATAACAATTAAGTCAATTACAAGAATTATAATCCTATTTCTTAATAAAACTTTATGTACGATCGAAATACTTGTAGGAAATGGATCTCTCAGGAAGACCTGCCTATAGGCAGAGAGTATGTATCCAATTTCGGAATGTTATTGTCTGTTCTAAATAAAAAATCCAATATATATAGATATATTGAAATATATCTAATATGTATCATATTTCAGCCAGAATCAGCATATGCATATATATAAAAGATGGTATATTTTGTGGAGACTTATACAATGCCCATATATAATAATATTGATATATATGTACAATGTATTCCCACTGAAGATATGTTATTTTGATGTGCATATAATGACATAGTGCTTACATGTGGTCGCTTCCAGATGAAAGAACGCGGTGGTTTCCTGGTGTAGAACAACGAAGCATCAGTGGCAGGGAAATCTGGATCCTCATATAGCTTCCCAGACTTCTTGCACTCCTGCCGGATCACCTCATAGCTCTTGCCTGGCATGATGTTCAGAGGGAATTGTTCTCTTTGGGTAAATTAATGTCCAAACACTAGCTAGTAAGCAGTACAACTGCTATGGGAGGCGACTAGTCCCACAATGGAGCTGCATATGAGCCAGCCTGGGCCACCTCTCTCCCTCCAAGTGACCACTCTATAAGCCTGGGCTCCACTGAGCCAATAATCCCTGCTATAAACCCTGTCTCCATTAACATGGAAGGAACAGATTGCATATGGCTGAGTACAGGAACAGCCATACAGCCAGCCAGCCACACTATAGATCTGCATGTTATGTTAGACCATTAACACTATAGACCTTCAAATATATATATTAAAAAAATTCCGACACATAGCGGAATGGCTTTGCACCATCTGTGGCCTGGTGCACCTCAAAGATCTAAGCAATCCGTTCAGAGGTTTAGAAGAAGATAGCAGAAACAGATTTGACACTATTCTAATAAGATATAGCCTTGAACTCCCAGCATATGTCAGCTGGAAAACCTTTGGGGTAATTACCAGAAGACTTGGAACCAGATCGCTGTTTACACTGACTTTGTGTAGGCGCAAAGTGGATAAACAGAGGGCAATCAGGGCAGTGGAGGAGAAACAGAGGGCAGTCAGGGCAGTGGAGGAGAAACAGGGGGCAGTCAGGGCAGTAGAGGAGAAACATAGGGCAGTCAGGGCAGTAGAGGAGAAACATAGGGCAGTCAGGAAAGTAGAAGAGAAACAGGGGGCAGTCAGGGCAGTAGAGGAGAAACAGGGGGCAGTCAGGCCAGTAGAGGAGAAACAGAGGGCAGTCAGGCCAGTGGACGAGAGGCAGAGGGCAGTCAGGCCAGTGGAGGAGAAAGAGAGGGCAGTCAGGCCAGTGGAGGAGAAAGAGAGGGCAGTCAGGCCAGTGGAGGAGAAAGAGAGGGCAGTCAGGCCAGTGGAGGAGAAACAGAGGGCAGTCAGGCCAGTGGAGGAGAAAGAGAGGGCAGTCAGGCCAGTGCAGGAGGAACAGAGGGCAGTCAGGCCAGTGGAGGAGAAAGAGAGGGCAGTCAGGCCAGTGGAGGAGAAACTGGGGGCAGTCAGGCCAGTAAAGGAGAGACAGAGGACGTTCAGATCAGTGAAGTAGAAACTAGGGGCAGTCAGGACACCACAAGAGAAACAGATGGCAGTCAAGACAGTCAAAAGAAGGGGCATGTTCACTGTGGAGATGGAAAATGAATTAAGCTGACTGCAGCAGTTTGTTGGGTCCAATGATCATATCTTATTCCACCCGTTTACAGATTGCCTCTAGAAGTTGCCTCAGTGGATACCAGGCTTAAAGAACAAGGCTTTAGGCTGCTGGGCATTAGCTGTAATCTGCATGTTATTATAGAACATTAACACTAACAATATTATTTGTTTTGTTCTAATTTTTATTGTAAGCTCTCATACATCTATGATATTTTTAGCCTATGTCTGTACAGGTTTGACCATTAAATTATAGATCTGCATGTTATGTTAGATTATTAAGACTATAGATCTGCATGTCATATTAAAGCATTAAGACTATAGATCTGCATGTTATGTTAGACCATTAACACTATAGATCTGCATGTTATGTTAGACCATTAACACTATGGACCTTTAAATATATAAATTAAAAAAATTCCAACACATAGCGGAATGGCTTTGCACCATCTGTGGCCTGGTGCACCTCAAAGATCTAACCTGTTGCTGATTGGATCCTGAATATGCTAAGACAATTAATTGGCCCAGTCAGGATAAGCCAATGAGCCCAATCTCCCATGTAATTTGTTTAGTAAATAAGCCACCAAATAAATGAACATATCCTCTCAATTAGTTTGGTTCTAGCCTTAAAACATACCCATCTGTGTGTTGCGTTGATTAATTTCTCGCCTGACTACTAACTCTAATTTTTGTTATGAAAATGACCTGGTATTCTTCAATATAATCATGTGATTATAATGTATAATATATAATCGGACTATCATTATAATATGGATGTCTTATTTTATTCGTATTTTTATTTAATTATTCAAATACAAGGGTTGGAAGTATATCCTACCAAGCCTACCCTCCATATTTGCCCTCTATCTTGTTCTCTTTAATATTGAGACACTAGGGTAGGAATAGACTAGCTCTCGTCTGCTAAGACTGCAGTTGTCTATATATAGAGCCCTAGCGCAAGTCTAGGCACTCGCCGTTCATGGACTATAACGGGGGTAGTGACTCAATTTAATGTTGATTTTAATTGAACTTGTGCAGGTATCTTATATTTAACCCCACTTCAATGGGATGATTTCGTACTTGTATACGTTGACCACTTTATAAAGTCAAGATTTATGAACTATGTACTGCACAGTACTATATACTTGATACAAACAAAACTATGTCACAATCTTAATTTTGAATTTGTCTTATTTTTAATTCATGTCTTACTTGATGTAGTTAGTTCTTCTCCTACAGTAGCAACCTCTATTCTTCTCATATATGGGAACGGCTGGAAGAACTGGGTTAGATAGATACAAATGTATACCTTCTGACAAAATAAACGACTCTCAAATACAAATCAAATAATGACATTTAGTGGTTTCGAGCTATGGGCTTACCCTATGTTTGAAGAGATTCTCATCTTTGATCCTAGAATGTCTCCATTGAAAACGAGCATACATATTGTAGTATTTCGTTCTTCTTCTGACGAAATTGCAACGTGAATGAATGCTATATTATTTCTAAAATAATCATTCAATGTGTTTTGTAAAACACAATCTAGGCGACGGCTGTAGACATCCTTGAAGGATAGTTCGTTTTTTGTGTAATTATTAAATTAATATTGGCCTTAATTAAATGAAAAATATAATCTCAAATGGGCCAGCTTCAGTAATGCAGTGAATAAGGGGATGGACAAAGATTTCTCGGGAGCTGCCCACCCTAGTAACAACCTTCCAATAGATTATCTATTATATGATTTTTAACATTTGTATCAATTCTTTATATTTCAGATCATTGTGATTTAGATGTATGCACTGGGCAAATTGTGGTAAAGACAATAATGATGTTAGATATTGTGAGAAGGAAGGGAGTGGTGGAGATTTGCTGATTAAATATTTTATACTTTTATTCGGGTAGATTTGTATATAATAAATTAAACTTTGTGCAAGGCCAAAAAAAATAATAGGTGTGTTTCCGATTTATCTGGCAGAGAACTAGGTTGGGGGGGGGTGGTAACTTTTTTTTTGTTAATTTTTTTTCTTTGGAAACCTCCTCCCAGGAACTGAAAAAAATGTCTTTTTCATAACAATAGTTGTTTTAAACATGGGAAATGTGCCTTTTGACAGTTCCGGGTTAGGAAAACCCGTTTTCCTGCTTTTATAAGCATTTTTTGTCAAAAAATCCAAAAAAAGTAAGATATGATGGGGAAAAAATCAGGTATGGTAAAACAAACTTAGGTAGGGTAAGGTTTTTCTAGGTAGGGGGGGGGGGGGGGGTAAATCGGAAACACCTAATTTTTTTTGGCCCAATATGAAATATGAGTAAAAAAAATTTTTTTCACTTGAATTAAAATTCAAAGTTGATGAATCAAATACATATCCAGAATTATTCATGGTCAAGTGTGAAGGGATTAAGGAGAGGGTGGGTGGCCAATGAATGATTCATGAGAATTAGGCAGTATAAGAAGTAAGTGACTGTGAGAGGAGGACAGGAGTATTTGTGATGTCACAAGTCACAAAAAATGGATTTTGAGATATCATTGATTTCTATATTTTATGTTTGATGTATTAGCTTTTAAAAAAAAGTTGGCAATATTTCTGGGTAGACATTTACTAGTAAAGTAGCTAAATAACAAAGATGACCTTAGAAATGCATGAATTGTAAGCATGCATAATCAGGCCTTATTTAACCTTGTAATCAAGGGCATTCACTGATATCTGTACCTAGTAATAAGATTTCTGGATTGACCTATAGAACCCAGGGTGGGGTGGGAAGTCTGGGGCAAGTCGGCTTGGTATAAAGGGGAGTTTGGGTGGGTCTATGTAATATTATATATAACCAACCAGTTAAAACCACTCTGCTCTTTTTCTAATATGATTGTTTTGGCCAACCAGATCCAAATTGCCATTTAGATAACCCCTCCCAACCAATGACAGGCATTCTTCTGGTCTACTTTAGGCCAATCACATCTATTTATCCCTTTTTCTAACCAATCTCCCCAAATAGCTATCTTTTCAATGTAAACCCCCTCCCACACCTGGTATAAGTAGTCCTGTAGCCTGGGTGCTTGACACTTATCATCAGCATTCACTCTTAGATTATTTGAAACTTGTGGATTGCCTCTGTTTGGGGTTCTTTGGAACCAGGACGTCTTGGACTGGGAACACTCAGAGGTACTGCCTACATGAGACAGAGTAATCACTATCTGGGAGACAGAGTTTGCCATGCTGATTCGAGTGATCCTTGTGAGGAGCATCTTTGGCTGAGTCCGATCTGAGAGTGAGCCTGGGCCCAAAGTTCCCCCACACAAGTCTGGTGGATTTGTGTAACACTGTAACCTGTACTACCTTTGGAGGATTATAAGATATGCTCCTCCTGATCAATACTTGAGCTGTATAATTTTAATAGGGTTGCCTCGTCCTCCTCTCATGGTTTCACACAGGGTTTCATTATTGGTCTACTAGGACACTAGTGGAAGGGTGGGCTGAATTGAATATTCAAAATGATGACATCAAGCCGATTCCAAAGTTGGTAAACATTAGGATGGATACAAAATATTTCTATATTTCCAGATAAATATTTCTATTTTTTAAAAAGAAATGTTTGCCATATTTGACGGTGGCCAATTTTACTCATAAAGTAGCTAGTAGCTAGTAATATTTAATGAACTGTCTTGAAATTTGGTACATAGTCTGTACATCCATATAGTTATAGGCAAATGAGGGACGATCTGTCGTCCCATATTTCCCGCAGGCGTAGCGATTTTCAGTGAATGTGCGTAGCAAATGAACAAAAATCGCGTAGCCCAAGGGAAATATGGGACGACAGATCTTCCCGAATGCACTTTTGCATTTATTATTACCTTTGTAGAGGTTGGTACGATACTTTTCCCGACATTTTAGCTAGAAAATGGTCGGAATTCGATGAAAATCGATGGCAAAACGTCCACTTACGCTGCCCCATCCACCTTGTATATAGTTCCGGGTCTTTGCTATTGGTACATATCAATGCGCTCAATGCCGGGTTGTGACAAGTCCGGCAGAATATAGTTCTATTTTGAATCGTTATTTCGCTTAATTTTTGGTTAATTGCCATCATTAAGACATGAATACAATTTAAAATTCTTAATGAGATAAAAGCCAGTCAGTTTGATATTCAAATTTTTGTACTTTTCTTATTTGAACTAGCTGTTTTTCGCCGACTAGAGACTAGAGTCTGTCACTATATATATCAACACGTCTCCGATCATTTGTTGTTAGTTGGCGAATCAATGGAGTTATCACCCTTTTCACAGCTTTAAATCTTTTTGAAATACAAGTAATATTAATTTTGGTAAAGGTTAGGCTTCGATAAACATGAAAGGATTTTGGATTATTTCCTTTATTTGATCAGATTTTTTCGTGACCGCTCCCAGTGATAGCTTCAATAGTACCATAACTAAGCACGCCGATCTATACGATCATGTTATTGACAGTTGCCTGCTCTAACAAGCGCCTTCGGCGGTGGTTAGTTTCTACCTACACCTTTGATCGATTTATCGGATTATAATGTCAACGAAATAGAGAAAATAAGTTACTCGATTATTTTTCTTTAGCTATGGGCGATTAATATTACGGTGGCCGTATTACCCGCTCTCTTTGATATGACGCTCAGTGCTTAAGCCAATGGGAGTATCATACCAACTCCCCCAAAGGTATATTAAATAGGAAGAGCGATTTCTATGAAAAGAGGTAGAAAAGAGGCGTTTCTTTGTCTCACATGTTCTCGGAATTTGTTGTTTTACAAACTGTTTCACTCATCTGTAGAGTTCTGTCCACCCTCTCAGGAGGACGTTGTATGTGGTTTGTGAAGGTATCTGGGGTGAAAATGTCATTTTGAAGCCTTTTTTAAATTGGGATCTACACACTCTATTTATAGCCTGGGAAAGCCCCTGTGAGGTACTATGTCATTTGCCACTACATGCAGAGGAGTGGGAGAGTGAAGAAGAGGGGTGGGAGAGGGTGGGGATATTGGAGAGGGGGAGGGGAGGGAAAGGTTGTAGGAGGGGAGACTGAGGGAAAAGGGAGAGGATGGGACAATAGGAGAGGGGTAGGGTGAGGGAAAGACGAAGTAGAGGGAAAATAGGGGAGGGAGAGGATGTATGGGAAGGGAGAGAGCAGAGGTAGAGAAAGGGAGGAGGAGGAGGAGAGAGGGGGAGAGGGGGAAATCCGAGATGGGGTTAGGAGAGAAAAACAGGTATGAGAGACAGAGAATCGGAGATGGGGTTGGGAGAGAAAAATAGGTATGAGAGACAGAGAAGAGACGGAGGAAAAATAGGGAGAGGGGGAAATGTGGGGAGAGAGCGGGACCGTCTGGGGGACGGGTACTTTGCTAGTGTATTTATAAAACCTCAAGAACTGGACACATCGAAAATGGAACATTCTAAGAAAGAGATCTTCATAAATCACTTTGAGGAATATCAACTTTGCGACTTGTGACTTTTATACCTTACATATTATGAAAAATATATCAGTGGTACCATATCAAAAATAAGATTATGCAACGTTGTATACAGACTTGTATACAGCATAATTATTATGTTCATCACTCATTTGTCCTATTCTAGAAGACTTAATTCTGCGCGATTGAATGTTATATAAAAGGAATCACATGATATTTCCATATTCTGGAACATTTTCTTATATTTACAGACATTGGCTTTGGAAAAGTGACAAGCACTTTGTTATGCAACTCATAGGTTGTATTGTTAGTCTAGGAGCCAAACCTCAAAAAAGGGGGTTTCTGTGCCCCCGAAAATGATAGTTAGGCGACTATGATTTGTGTGTGCCCATTGTCCTGGGGGATCAGGATCTGGCACTCATTAGTCTTGTTAGGTGGGACCTACCTTACAGCAGGGGGTCAAAGGTCAAGGTCACACAAAAATAAAGAATTAATTATGTACCAATGTCAACTGTGAAAGATAATTATGTCACGCATACTTGACTCAAGTAAACACCATTCCAGGATCCGTTAGAACTGATGTGATAACTGTCACACATACGAGACCTACATGGGTCAGGTTGCATTGAAATATTCTAAAATATACAATTGGCAGCTCTACACATTAAATGAATTCTTCTAAATTGAGCTGAAAATACGAAATTTTATGTATCTGTATACATGTATTACTATTAGAAAACCCGTTTAGTGATTTTTTTCTCTTAAATATGAATTATTTGGGACAATTTACGAAGACGGATTGTACCTACTCTGATGTTCTGACCAATAAACTGAATCCATTCTGAAATCCCTTTTTTTATTGTATGAATTCCTCAACAATAATTGTAAAATTGTGAATCCAATTTCCTTTGTAAACAGACTGAAACAACTTTCAACCTCCTTCCGTTCTCACCAACCAAAGAATATCACGTTATGAACAATGACGGGTGGTTCAACTTGTCTATCCTCTTACATTGTATAGCCACATTATTTGTGAAAATAAATCAACATTGGGTATAAATTGTAGAAGCATAGAATAGAATAGAAATATCTTTTATTGATCATCACTGAGTTTTTACATTAATTTGTGTACGATGAACAGGTCTACAGGTTTCTAGGTACCTTATAGGATTTACACCTAGGTCTTCCTACCGTTCCTTTATCTACACATAAAAGCCTAATATTATAATACAGTTTGCTTGGGTAAAACCATATGTCGATTTTTAAAACCCATGTCTAATAGTTAGTGAATGAATCCAGTACAGGATTATTTACAGGCCGGCAAGTTTTGCTCTCAACCTAGTGTACATAGGAAATTATAGTAAAACAAAAGTAAGTTAAATAAAGTGAGACTTGCATGTCTCAACCAAAATATCATATGGCAGACTAATAGTTTCACATATTGTTCAATATCATATAATAGTACATAATATAACCCTTCTTCATTAGGAGAGGGGCCCATTCACTATATATAGGCCTTATTATTTGAATGTGTTTTCTATTGTTTTTCTAAAATGTTTTTTCGATTCTATTGCCTGTTTCTCAGTGGGTAGTGAGTTCCAGGCTATCTTAGCTTCATAGCATGTGGGCTATGGTGGAGGCTTTTATTTCTGTCTCATGCTAATCTACCTGATACTGACACTGGGTAGCAGTGGGTAACTTTGCATGAGAAAGAGGGATGTAAGATGTCAATGTATAGAAGTTTACTTCAGTATATGTCTCTGAATCATATGAATCAAATTGCCAGAAAATGTACAATTGACCTTCACCAATCCTCTCAAATAACGCAAATTTTAGACGAAAATAAAGTTCAAAATATAGCTCAACCTAACCAAACAGATTGCTAATATCAATACAATGCCGAATATACTCTAATTTACCTAATTGACCAAATTGCAGCCTAATTTAGCAGAATTTACAAAATGTGTACAGCTGCCAATTGTACATTTTCTAAAGATCTCACCCATATAGAGAGAGCCCAAGAATACTACAACTAACCGGTCTGATATTGACACTGGCTAGTACTTTGCACTTGTGCATGGAGTAGAGTACATATATAATGATAAATTAAAGATATTAATATGGCAGTAAAACGTTATGCATTATAGTTTTACCTTCATCTGTTTGTGGTATGACTTCTTATAACATGTTTTATTGGAAGAAAACATATTAGCGTAAATGATTAGGATGTATAAGGAAACGCTCTGATGAAAGCTCAAGGTATAGAAATAAGAAAGATTAACAAGAATAGCATCAATCAACGCAACACATTGAGGCCATTGTAATTAATTTGTTTCTATGCTTACAATATATAACATATAAACGTGTTGTGATGTCATCACTCAGTACCATTAGTTCATTCATTTATGTGGGTTTTACTGTGCAGGGACTTAATAGGTTACCCTCCTTCCGGTTCGAAAGTCACGAATCCTCATCCATGCACCAATAACTCTTAATTGTAGGCATGAATGTGGGTCAGATTTTCAGAAAATGTACAATTTAACTTCGCCAATCGTCTCAAATAACCCAAATTTCGGACGAAAATAAAGTTTAAAATACAGTTCAACCTATCCAAAGAAATCGCTAGAATCAATACAATGCTGAATATACTCAAATTTACCTAGTATTGACCAAATTGCGGCGTAATTTAGCCAAATTTGCTAAATGTGTAGAGCTGCCAATTGTACAATTGTACAAGTCTGACCCATGTAGGAGCTTCCACTACATGGGGTGGTACCGTATTCCCTCCTAACAGTCTTGTTATACTGATCATAACCTCCAGTCTATAAGTCTCCAGATCTATGAGTCTGTCAGAACAGATTGATCTGACCATATATTTAGACTTGCCTTTGAAATCGATGGTGTCTAGTCATTAATTATATGTATTTTATTATACCATTCCAGAGGTTCGTATGGTACTCCCACTGAACGTCATATCAAAGAGAGCTGGTAATATGGCTGCCATATCACCCGCTCCCAGCAGTATTACCCGCACCCAATGAACAAAATAGTCCGGATCGTATTTTCTTATATCTTTATTTAGATAATTCCTTCTCCACAAAAAATACACATGCTATTAATCGACCACAGGTAAAGGAAAATAAACCAGTAACTTGTTTTCTCTATTTAGTTTACCTTATAATCGATCATAGGTGTAGGTAGAAAATAACCACACTCTGATGGGCAACTAGAGCCTGAGTCGGAGGGTAACCTGTCTCGGCCTCCGGCCTTGACAGGATTCCCGTCAGGCTTAGAGGGCCAGCTCGGACAATAAACGAAGGCTCTAATGGCTTTAGTCCCCGTTGGTTGGGCTGTTTACCGGAAGTTCTGTAGGCATAGAGGGCCAGCGGGAGTGGTAGTGACCACTGGCCCTCTATGTGTCTATAACGGGCCAGCTCAGACCAACCAACGGGGACTAAAGGGGCTTATGACAGAAGGCAACTGACAACAAAATGATCGGTAGACCTAGACATACGCCTCCCATAGATACGGTATTGAACCTATCACTGGGAGTGGTCACAAACAATTCTGATCAAATAAAGGAAATAAACTAAAATCCTCACATCTTTATTGAAGCCTAACCTTTACCAAAGCATTACTTGTATTTCAAAAAGATTTAAAGCTGTGAAAATGATGCCAATTGTTTCTTAAACATAGTAGCCAACTGACAACAAAATGATCGGTGTTGAACTCCATGCCATCCCATGTTTATTACAGATGCTGGATTTTATTCTAAGTGATATGGTAAGTCATTGTCCCAGTCACTGCATATGGCGCAGTAAAGTCATCTTAGCTGAACAAAGAAACTGGCACTGCGCCAATTTCTTGACTTTTGACGCCACCACTGTCACGTTTTGGTTTCACCCTGGTGGAGAAACACAACACTGGTTAAATTACTGGGGAATGAACAGGTGATGCATAGATTCCTAAGTGTGGAGAAACTAGAGGTTGTAATCCATATAATATACGGCTAGAGCGATTTCTAGGAAAGGAGGTAGAAAAGAAATGGTAGAAAGAAGGTTTTCTTTGTCCGGAATGTTCTCGGAATTTGTTGAATTACAAACTACTTTACTCATCTGTAGATGTCAATCCCCCCTCTCTGGATGTCGTCGTATGTGGTTTGTGAGGGTATTTGGGGTGGAAATGTGATTTTGAAGCCTTTTTTAAATTGCGATTTCTACACTCTATTTATAGCCTGGGAAACCCCCTGTGAGATACTACGTCATTTCCCACAACCTATGTCCAGGGGCAACCTAACTACATGCAGAGGAGTGGGAGACTTAAGAAGAGGGGGTTTAATTATGAAGTTACAAAAATAGACAAATATACAGAGGGAGTGGGAGAAATCAGATAGGGACAGGGAGAATAGGATACAGAGAGAGGGAAAGTGTGGGAGAGGGAAGGAGAGAATGAAAGAAGTAGACGGACAGGGTGAGAGAAATCGGATAGAGTGAGGAACAAGGTGACCATGGGAGATTGGGGGGAGAAGAAGTGGGGAGGGAGGGTGTGGGGATGAGAAATAAGACAAAGAGAGTGAAAGAGAAGAGGAACATGGGGAGAGGACAGGGGAGGAGAGGAAGAGGAAGAGATAGAGAACACGGGGACGACAGGGGGAGAGTGAGTGAGAGAGGAAGGAGGTGAAAGATTTCTTACAGTTCCTGCCGATTCTTGACCATACCTCCCCTAGAGAACCTACCTGTTCTTAACCGTCCAGAGGACGGGTATACTATGCTAGTTAATACATATAGGTAGTGAGGGGATGAGGGTTATGTGGATACAGGGGACAATAGGGGAGTTGCATAGCCGCCATTTTGAATCTTGATTCGCATGGAATTATGGGAGTAATGGTACAGTATAAAATCTATAGAAAACATGCCATGTTCAGCATGGGATATTTATCAATGATCTGATGTCAATATCCATGTGTTTTACATGTTTTAATAGCACAAGACTCCATCTCTCCCATCATGCATTTGGTTTTCATAGATCATTCATAAAGGCTATGATACTGGTGAAAACATTCTAGCAATTTTTTATAAAAATGTTGCTAGATATTTGTATGTCAGATTTGAACTGAATCTATCCCAGCATGCACTGTGATAGACATGCTCAGTGAGACATGCAACTCCCCTATTGATGGATGAAGGCAAACATGAGGAATCGGCGGTGATTATAACCACTGCAGTTGTGTAACACCATTAAAATAATTATAGTTCAGCAGGTAGAGAACGTCACGCTGCTTCTATCAATCAGTTTTTAATCATGTTTTAATCAGTTTTCACTTGTTAATTATAGAAATTAAGTTCTCCAAGAATAAAAACTGTTCAAGATCGAGTTTGTGGCCATAATCTTTTAATATAAAATCTCAAATACATGAAACCTACTGTGAATTGATATAGAACCCGTTCTACATGAACCAGAATTGCCACACACAGAACAATAGGGGATTTGTATGTATCACTGCGCATGTCTATTACAGTTCATCCTGGGATGGATTCATTTCAAATCTGACATACAGATATTTGGCAACATTCTTATCGAAAATTCCAAAAATGCTTTCACAAATAACAAAGCTGTTATACACAATCTATGAAAACCAAATGCATGATGGGAAAGATGAGGACTTGTCTCATGGAAACATGTATAACACATGGATATTGACATAAGAGCACTGATAAATAGTCCATGCTGAACATGACATACTTTGTATGCATTTTAGAACTAGTCCCATAATTCCATGCGAATCAAGATTCAAAATGGGGGCTATGCAAATCCCCTATTATGGCCTACCATGAGTTTATTTGTTTTTTCAGTAAAAATTAAATGTTTCTCTTCATTGTGATGTTTTCATTCTGATACTGACATTATCTGGCCCTGATTGGTTCCCTTCCAGTGACCACTGGCTATCAAGTACACAGCAGGGTGTTCAATCAGGAGCAGGAATACATATATGTAATATACGGGAAGAGGAGCTTCTACAAAAAGAGGCATAGAAAAAGAGGGGTTTCTTTGTCTCACATATTTTCAGAATTTGTTTTACAAACCGTTTTACTCATCTGTAGAGTTCTGTCCAGATGTACCTTCACAAACCACATATGACGTCCTCCAGAGAGGGTGGACGGAACTCTACCGATGAGTAAAACGGTTTGTAAAACAACAAATTCTGAGAACATGTTAGACAAAGAAACCCCTCTTCCCGTATATTATATGGATTATTGGTCAGCCATTGCCACTACGCTATGCTCCATTATTGTGTGGAAGAAGTAACATGTGATTAAAGCATAACAACAAAATAATGACATTGGGGCTTTAGCATGTTGGTGTAATATACATGAAATATGAATAGATTATACAACATATGTCTGCTATGTCAATAATTATACTGTAGTATATAACCTCATATACTCTTACATAACCTGGGTTTTGGTGAGGTTTTGTGTGTTTTTGTTGGTAGGAAAGGGAGCTATATATTTTATTTTTTTTAAACATATTTTATTTCAGAAGACAATTCCAACAAGTTGGTACGTTTCATGCTCCCGAAAGATTAATAGGAGAAATACAAGAAAAATACAAAATACAAGAAATTTGTACTACCATATTAATAAATTAAGCTATGATCTACATAGATTATTTTTGGAGTTTTACCGCTGCATATTAAAACAGAATACATCAGAGCTATCCGTATACGTAAAGAAACAGAGTTTGACATTCCTATTACCAGTTGGTTATAACAGTTCTTATATCATTTCATTATCACATAAACTCTGTACTCCATTATAGAAATCTGTACTCCATTATAGAACTAATAAAGCCCATCCCTTAGTATCCCATCCTTGATGTAATTATAGTTCAGCAATGCAACTGTTAATTGGTCTCGCAATAACATGACACGCATGGCTGAACCAGACTTGTAACTAGTCACGACACGATGTCACAAGTTACCTGCCATATAAGGAGATTGGGGAGATGGGAGGGCATCACTTGGGCTACACCACTCTCACACACCACTACTCTCAGGCACCACTCTATACCACCACCACCACTCAGGAACCACTCCGTAGCAGCACCACTTTCAAGCACCACTGTAAGACAACACCTGGTCAGTATCTAATCTTCTATTATCTCTAGTATGGGGAAAGATTTATCAATGGCCTCTTATTAAAGCCATCTTCAATGGCCAATCTTTGGGAGAGCAATATATCCATAGATATAATTTGCTCAGCTCTCAATCTATCTTATTAGACATGGTAATGTTACTTTATAATTTAACATCAGTTAATGATTTCCCACTTTTTTCCACTCTTTTCACCTAAATATGTTAAATTGGCAACAATGATTCGGAAACTGGAACATATGACACAATTGATTACCAGAAAGACTTAAAGCTAGTTTGTTAAAGATGTACTTCACTCCCATAAATTGCTGTATTGAAGTTCTCTCAATTGCAATTTAATCAGTAAAGGTTTTGGTGATAGATCCATTGTACTATTTTTAACCGCAACGATCTTACATTATCATGCTTGTGAGGAAAGGTTCATCTGAAATTTTAATTCATTTGGTAATGGATGTATTCGTAACATTAGTTACAGTGTTGAACTGTAGTTTAAGCTAGGTTCGGTTTTAAATTTGAATAATTTGATAGGATAATTCAATAGGAGTAATTTAGTAATTTAATATCTATTAATATAGAGTAATTTGATAGGATGTATGGAGGTGTTACGTAAGGTTACGTAAAGCCTGGCCTCCCCTACTCAGAGGCCAGTTCGTCTTGTTGTAGTGACTTTATCCATGTGAGTAACCATTGATTCATCACCTGGGGAATTAATGGAGAAATATTTGTATTTAAAGATTTTTATTCAGCAAAATAAACATTATGTAACATTTACACTGTTCTCAGAGTCTGCTGATGGATTACAAAATGATAGAAAAATTAGAATAATGGAAAATATATATTAGAGTTTACATGTATCTGTATCTATAACAATTTCTGAAATATCTATAACAATTCTTGAATAAGAACATTATTAAGAGCCTAGCACAATAGGCGTGTGCAACGATAAGTTAATTACAATAGGTCGTTACCAGTTTTAGGATTAAACTATTAATAATAAAAAGAAATAAAAACCAAAATCTCATTGCGTTGTGTCTTATACAATATTCCTAAGGGTTTTTCCTATTTATGTATATATTTGATATTCAGAAACGTAGATTTCATTCTCGGAAAGGCTACACAAATAACCTCTTCCCCTTCCATTGAGTTTCCCTAGCGTATTTCCAGTCATATCTAGGCTCATAAACTCTGTACATCTAACCCCAACAACTCGACACTTACCACTGTCCTCTTAAATATTATAAAATAATATATAAATCTATAAAAATGAATGTTCACTTTTAGGTTTTGTCCTTGTCTAGCTAGGTGAACCTGTATTTAAAAGAAATGAAAAAACTCTGGTATACAGATCTGGAAATTGCCAGACCCTATAATGATTATACGAGGTGAATATGCTTAACTTTAATGTGAATATATGAATTGAAAATGACTTTTGTCGTTGACACAGTTCGGAGAAATTGTTAATCGGAATATTGAGAACAATTATTAAATATGTTGGGAGGGAGGGGTGCTGCCAACCGACTGAATTCCAGATTCTTTTTAGCTTATGATTTGGTTGAAAAAGAGAGTTGTGGAGTTGATTTTACACTTCTTTTAACTGGTCTATTATTAAATATATTATTGATAATCCTAATAATAATAATTAGGCATTAGTTGGAAGATCTGGCTGATCAGGGACATTATTTTCTGTTTAACCAGACAGCGATCCGCAAATAAAAGAATCATTAAATGGAATAATCTGTTTATCATGACATAATAGTGGCACGGCGCAGGTTGTAGGTTTTAGAAGCAGATGTTATAAACGTATCTGTATTTTATATGTGTAATATTATAATTATCGTACTGATCGATTTGTAGTTTAATGTAATAGTAATTTTTGGAAAAAGTTAATCATACTCAGAGAATAATGTACCCCGTACAAAATGGTTTGATGAATAAAGCCTTTAAAACGAACAATTAAGAACCGTTAGTATGGATATTAGAACTACTTCAATGAACACATCCATTGTTAGGGGAGCTTCAATTTGGTACCAAATTCGTTACAACAGAGTAAATGCAGAAAAAACTACTTTTCTTAGCAAATAAACTATACCAATAAAAGAAGTTAATGTTTAAGGGGGTTTTAATGTGAGGATTAATGACACAAGTTAGTATACTACAATAAATGGCCTTAAAACAATTCATGAATGTTTTATGTGAAAATTTACATTACAATACATGTATGTATACATTAAAAGTTTTTTTAGTAAATCGTCCATTCATATGCGAGAGTGGTATTTTTTAAAACCTCCCATTATCAGAATATTTACAGGGATTGATAATATAAAACTTTTATTCACAAGTTAAAAATGTACATGGAAAAGGGCGACAAATTCTACACTAAAGATCTTCCATCCTACCTTTAGAATTCTATAAATTAAGGTATTACATCATTTCATCAGCTACATTGGAAATATATTAAAATTTTGTTACATTACATTTCTAGTCATTACTTTTCATTAAGATTTAGAAAGTTATATTCTTCGTTTAACTGATTGACAATTTCCCTGGTTTCCTTCTAGTGATTTAATAGAGCAATTAGTTGGTTAAGTACATGCCTTTCAGCTAATTAGATTATATTCTCATGCGTAGCGTATACTCATGTCTAATAGCGCAATCAGTGACTATCTATTAGAATTACAATATTAACACAATCTAAGAAGCAGAACAAGGCTGTAAATCTGTTTCTATTAGATGCTCTTCTAGATGATCTTCTACTAGAGCATCTTCACAGTTTGTAGCGATCAATATGAACATTTAATCATCAATTTTATACAAACAATTAATATAAAATGGCAGCCTAAATTACTGGCGTCTTTAAGTATTTAACTAAATCCTCCTGGTTCTTATTAAGGAGAACAAGTACTACAGTAAAGACTGTCTACATCAGTATCCTGATATCGGTTTGAAATTAAATTTGATTAGTTATAACATGATAATATTAAGTTATAACGGTGATTAACATTATTAATCACCGTTATATCGGTCTTGTTTTCTCAGGTCTTACATATATGCCTTTGAAGACGTAAATTCTTTTGAATTGAAGAATATTACTACACCAATGTATAGTTTTATATCTATACTAGCAAAGTACCCATCCTCCGGACGGTCCCCCTCTCTCCCTCCCCAAACTTCCCCCTCTCCCTGTTTTCCCTCTGCCTCTTCTCTGTCTCTCATACATGTTTTTCTCTCCCAACCCCATCTCAGATGCCCCCCTCTCCCTCCCCTCTTACTCATGCTCCCCTTGCCCACTTTCTCTCCCTTTCCTTACATCCTCCCACTTCCCTCTTTTCCCTCCCCTCTTCTTCCTCCCCCTCCGTCTCTACTATTCCCACCCTTTCCCTTTTCTTCACTCTCCCCCTCCTACACCCTTTCCCTCCCACTCCCCCTCTCTGCTCTCTGTAGCTTGTGAGAGATGACGTAGGGAATGATGTAGTCCCAGAAAATCCCAGAAAGCCTTTCCAGACAGGCTTCCCCAGCTTTCCCAACCTAAAAATAGTTGTACAAAACCGAACGAAAAAGGACTTATTGCATTGCCAAGGACACAGGACTCGCTGCTAGGGACCCTCAGGACGCGTTGCTAGGGAATCCCGCATTGCCGCGCACAGTGGGACATAAAGGCATGATGTCAATCTCTTTCTCTAGTTCCCAACTGGAGCTTTCCCAGGCTATGAAATAATAGTAGTGATGACTGATCGGTTCTTCGCTCCCTGGGTACCCTTTAGCCTTAATGGGGTGCGCTAGGTGGCGCCACATTATGGAGTTCCCCGGGTACCCTTTAGTCTTACTGGGGTGACACTAGGTGGCGGCACACACTCTTTAATATGAGGATGGGTAGGGGTTTCAGCCCTAGGTGCTGCTACAGTATGAGGAGGGGGAGGGGGTAGGGGTAAAGGTTAGGTAGGATAAGGTAGGTGGCGTACCACTATGGTAGAAGGGTACCACCCCCACCTGTTAACAAGTGTGGTACTAGGTGGCAGCATAGTGGAGAGGCAGGGAGGGTTGAAGGAAGAAATTGGAGATTTATTTTGGGTAGGTAGACTAGTATGAAAATGGGGAGTATAAATAAACTATATTGTTTAATGAGATGTGTGGGGTGAGTGTTTATGGGAGCGGAGGGGTGCTTTAATGGTGTACATATCGGTGGGGAAGGAAGACATTTGTTTATGCCAGACTTTGAATAACTTTGGTATTACAGGAATTATATTAACACAAGAACGCAAATATTTGGATTTGATAATTTGAGAGGACAGGGTGACCATGTCATCAGGGACTGTTTATAATTGACTACTGGGGGGGGGGGGGGGCGAGAGAAGAATTTGTGAATTTTATGTCCCCCTCTTAAAGTCTTGTCCAAAATTGCTTGGTCCTCCCTTCAAAGTTTGTGCAAAAGTTCATGCGAGCCAACACCAAACCTCCAGAAGGTGAAAAAGCAGGAATGAACAGCTTGCAGGAAGTTCTATGGAAGACTAGATCCCAATTTAAAAAATGCTTCACCCCTAACCCTAAGCCACCCCAGATACCTTCACTTCACAATATAAGGTCCTCCGGACAGGGTTGGCCGAACTGTACAGAACATAAAAACAGCTGGTGTCATAACAGATTCCAAGAATATGCATGACAAAAAATCACCCACTCCTTTCACCTTATCTTATTGCACCAGGTGGGATGGAAAACTTCACAGAGAAGTGTCCCAAGAATGCCCATATCATTATCGCCAATGCCCTGTATGGATGAAGGTTGATTAGTGAGGAAGAAGATGACAAGCAGGTTTGGGACATTAAAATTTTATTTATAAAATTGTGGTAAAATTTATATAATAAGATATAATTAAATAGAATTTTAAATAATAAGATGGTGAGAGTTAAGATGAGTTTTAATTAAATAAAGTAGATGTGAATTAAAGAGGTGATAATAATAATTGATGATAATTAAATTAAATGTTGATAAAAATTGAGAAATTTGATAGTATAATGACAATGAAGGAGGGGGAAGATGGAAAAAAGGTGTGGGTGGGTGGGGAAAAATACAGTTGATGCGTTGTGGTCGACGGTTGAGGTTGAAGTGAAGGAAAGGGCGAGAGGGACGCCTGAGGTTTGAGTGTTATTTATAGATTGGAGTGGTTGGATTGTTTGTTAGTGGGGCTTTAGTACGGGCGCGACAATGACCTGGCATAGCCACCAGCCATGCCTCGAACATTATCGCCAATGCCCTGTATGGATGAAGGTTGATTAGTGAGGAAGAAGATGACAAGCAGGCTTGGGACATTAAAATTTTATTTATAAAATTGTGGTAAAATTTATATAATAAGATATAATTAAATAGAATTTTAAATAATAAGATGGTGAGAGTTAAGATGAGTTTTAATTAAATAAAGTAGTTGTGAATTAAAGAGGTGATAATAATAATTGATGATAATTAAATTAAATGTTGATAAAAATTGAGAAATTTGATAGTATAATGCCAAACCTGCCATGGTAGAATTTTATAGTTTAAAGGTGGGGGGGTTGTGGTGTGGGGGTGTGGTAATATTTGTGGGTATGATGAACATCGTGAAGTAATATGAAAAGGTAGGTAATAGTGTGAAATCTTTGTAAAGTTATATTAAAAGTTTGTAGTAAAAGTGGCTATGCCAGTGGTAAAAGTTTGATTGTTTTCCCGCGTGGGGATAAAATATATATATATGCACTGTGTGCATTGTGGTCAGTAGACCATCAGGTCAGTAGACCCATTGTGGGAGTCTTTTGAGATTGAAATAGGTAAGATAGATATAGCACTGTGTGCGTTGTGGTCAGTAGACCATCGGGTCAGTAGACCCATTGTAGGAGTCTTTTGAGATTTGCCGCTGAGGTTCGAAGTCTTGCTTTATCTTGCGTGCTTCTTTCGGGCGTGCTTGGGCTTTTGGGTTGTGATGCCTGATATGATTGCGTCGTTGACGGAGGAGTTGTTGGTGTAGATGTATTGTTGATAGGCTCCGGAGCGCCAGCCACCGAAACGTTGGATATCTAGTTCGGAGCATCCTTGTGAGAAAGCCGTCGTAGCAGCAGCCTTTCGTAGACTGTGCAGCGACAACTGAGATGTATCGACTCCGTTTGATGATAACTGGGCCTTCCACCTCTTGGCCACATATGAGGCGGTGACCGGTTCCCTGTTGTCACGGAACATAAAGAAAGGTTCAGAATCAGCACGAGAGGGTAGTGCCCTGATGATGCGCTGACATTGCTTCACTACACATATTTGCGGGTCGGGGCCTGACTTCAGCATGAGAGATTTCGATTGGTATGCCGACTGCATGTTCTTGCCCCATTTAATGTTGACGACTATCATGTTGTTAAATATTTTCACGTCACCTCTCGTTAGGTGTTTTAGAGGGTCGAAGCTTGCGATTGACCTACACACAACCTCGGATTGACGCAGAGCGCCGTAAAACATGAGTAAGACCGAAGCTTTTACTATGAGTGACTGGTAGTCGTCGCCCATTTTCTTGATAACTTTCTTAAGTATGGATGTGGGTATAGGTTTCTTGGCTCGTGGCTTGTATGACTTGTCATTCTCAAGCGCTTTGTGTGCCCAAATTACTCTAGGGTGAAATGTAGTGGCTGTATCCACGTCGCATTTCTTGAGGAAAGTTCTTATGTGAGATATGTGGTTTTTTACCGACCTTGGGGATTTTATGTATGTCGCCAGATATTCGATGTATGCGCACAGGTGTTGATATGTCGGGCGTCGTGGTCTGAGTTTCATCTCCCGAGCGAAGGCCAGGTATGTCGCCAGCGCCGACTTGTAATTTTTCTTGGTACCTGGAGCCCACGCGTTTTCCTGTCTCTTTGCCGCCAGTTCCAGCAATCTGCCCATTTCTGTTCCTGCAATGGAGTTTAGACAAGATAAAGTTTATTGCATACATACATGGTTCGATCTCTGTGATGTTATTTTGGCTAGCAATATGGTCTACTTCATTTACATATTTTCTAGCGAGATATCTGCGGCTGAGTGCATCAGCTATGCGGTTTTCAACCCCTGGGATATGTTTGTATGAAATGTTTATATCATGTACAGCCTGCACCATCCAGGCCATTCTTGCTGACTCGAGCATCACTTTGTTACGCCCCTTGCCTGTGGAAAACACCGCGACCGCTGCCTCATTATCGCAAAGTACCTCAATATGGGTCCCCCTATCCGCCGGTGTAATGAGACTGTGAAGCGCTATTGCTACATTGGCAGCCTCTAGTTCAGATATATTTTCGGAGCTATTTGATAGTGGGAAAACCTGTCGACCATACATATACTTGCCATCACTACCCCCTATGCCCGAAAGGCATGCATCTACGGTAATAGTTCTACTGGGTCTTTCCGCGGGTATGATTGAAATGCCGTTCCATGACTCGCAGAAACACTCGAACCACGACAGGTCCGCCTTCATTTCAGAGTTTATGTTTGCATATTTACCTGCCATCTCCCTCAGTGTGTCCAGTAGGCGAGAGATGAACAGCCTTGCGGGTTTCACGCACTTCCCTATGTGTATGAGGCGGCCAATGAGCGACTGTAGTTCTCTCATGCTGATAGAACGCCTTTTCTTGTATTTCTTCACTGCATCGATCGTATCTACTATTTTATCTCTAGGGATGGAGAGGCGCATATTTGCTGCATCAATATCTACGCCTAACCATCGTACCTTTGTTGCGGGTGGTTGGTCCTTTTCCACGGCTCTTGGTAGCCCAAGTTCCACGAACAGCTTTGCGGCAAAGTTGTGTGCTGTCACAGCGGATGGCCTGTCCGGAGAAACAATAATTAGATCGTCAAGATACATGTGAGAGGTAATACCATTATCTTTTAGAATGCTTACTATGGCTTTTGCCACTCGCTGCATGTGATAGCTAGATGCGCGACTGCCGAAGGGCATTGTTATATCAAGATAGTTCTTGTCCTTCCAGGATAAGCACAGGAGGGGCCAATCAAGAGGGTCGGCACAAAAGTTTTTATATGTGCGGGATATGTTGAGTGAGGAGAGATGTGCATTAGGACCCATCCGTAGCATGTCACCCACCAGGTCATCGACAGTTGGAAGGGAATGTATCTGTTCCTCGCCCCAAAGACCATTTTTTCTGATGTACGCGTTAATGGACTTCTCAGGGGGAAAAGTAAGGTCAATGATTACTCGCCTATCCTCCGATCCCTTCTTTTCTCTAGACATAAGGGGAGATGTATGGCACCATGCCTCGAACGGGTTTTTTTCGAAAGGTCCAAGTATGCCATTTAATTTTATCTCTTTACTTATGAAAGAATCTATCTTATCTGGAAAGTTTGTAGCACTAGTGTGATTCTGGCCTGGGCCTAGATCAGATGTGGGCCCGAGGTAACCCATTGGAAAACCAAATCTTATTAGGTCGAAAAGTTCTCTGCCTGCCTCAGTATTTGGCAGGTATTTGTTCCATGCATCGATATTGAGACTGGTCGGGAGAGTAATCTTAGAACCCAATGCATTAGGTATGCCAGAGCGGCGAACGTTATCATATATCTTTGCATACATGGGGAACCCATCCAAGTTAGCGTGAGCGGGCCACCCCTTTATTCTATCTTCTTTGAACACATGCGGGGACAGATCACCGCCGTCAGAGTCAGTTTTGCCGGCACATATCAAGCGAATGTTTTCAAAGTTCAAACTCGTACCTTCAGGGCCTATCTGTGAGTGAGTGTCATCTTTATCGGTCGTAGCGAGCCCTTTGGCTGAGGTAGGGGTGCCATGGCCGCCATCTTCCTTGTTTACCGGGAGAAGGCTCGGATAATCTCGAGGCCGGCGTGGAGTTGCGCGAGAGCCAGGCCGGGTGACGTCATCAGTCCTGGGGAAGCCGGGGGCTCCCTTGGTGGGCGTTTCCTCCTCCCAGCTGTTGGCTCCCGCGCGCTCTGTATGTGATAGAACTGAATGAACATGATTAGCAGTGTTATAGAGTTTAGGGATAAAAATGGGCGCTTCAACATTCAGGCGTGATGAAGCGCCTACTGCCCGTTTTTTGCATTCATATGAGGTGTGGCATGTTGCTGGCGACTGGTGCCTGCCCCGGCCTGGGCAAGTGCGCTAGCTTGTGCATGTCCATGGCGGTTTACGTCCTGGCCGCCGTGCCTTGCCTTCCTATTACATTCATACACCGGGTGCATGCATGAGCGTCCGACAGTATCACAGTAAGAACAGAAATGAGTGGCGTATATTGCACCGTCCCTATGACTAGAAGTATTTCGGCAACCATTCCTTGAATTGTAGTGTCTACATGGGACCTCCTGTAGTCCGTGACCCTGGGACCTATGCTGGCTATTACCTGCAAAGCCATTGCCATTGTGTGGGGCCCCATGATAGTTATTTTGACTGTGGCTGTTTGATAAAGGATTTGTCATGCAGAGCCTGACCCTCTCTTCTTGTATAACATCACGCTCGGCCCAATCAATTATCCCACTTTCAACAGAGTCCCATATAGATTGTGACCAGCGCCTTACGGCAGGCCAGGGGCGTTCTAGTAAGTCCCGTGTAACCCTGCGTAAATGGTGCATTATGTGGACCTTATCTTCCCCGTCGTACGACCTATGGTCGTCCAAAAGGGCTAATGTAGCGTCTATATATTCTAACGGAGACATGCTATTTCTGGCTTCTAGTTTCTGCTTGACCGTCTGGGCCCCTTCACGGTAGATATACATATACGGTTTTGCCATTATGTGTGATGAATGAAAATCGTGTATAAGACTCATCTTACCCGAGAAGTTATGCGTGAACCTCTCTCGTTCTAGTTGTCTCTCAACAAAGTCCTCGGTCCGAACCTGTTGGCGGAGAATGTACGGGGCCTTCGGGGGTTTTCTTTGTAGACACTTTATTCCCCTTGTGAGTCTTTTTCTTTTTCACAGGCTCCGGCTCCTCCTCACTCTCCTCGGACTCAGACTCGGACGTTTCCACCTCTTTGCCTCCCTGGCCTAACAACTTATCCAGTTTTGAAGCGATATCACACATGTTTTTAGACAGACCTTCCACGCTCCCTTCCATCTTTTTCATGCGGCCGTCCATTTGCTTTAGATTCAGTCTGCCCTTCTTTGACTTTCCAGCTTTCTTTGCTGGTGGGGCTTTGTCGTCGTCCCCGCTCTCGGTGTTTGATTCAGACGAGGAGCTGACGACTTCTTCTTCTTTCCCTTCCTCATTCTCGGCAACAGTCTTCCCTTTTACCATGTTTAGTGTGTGATAGTTCGAGCTGAATGTTGTATAGGCAGCGGTGTGGATAGTGTGAAGATGCGTATTGTGGTTCGAGATGTAACACAATACCGGTAAGCTTCAACCCCAAAAAATTAGAAAAATACAGTTGATGCGTCGTGGTCGACGGTTGAGGTTGAAGTGAAGGAAAGGGCGAGAGGGACGCCTGAGGTTTGAGTGTTATTTATAGATTGGAGTGGTTGGATTGTTTGTTAGTGGGGCTTTAGTACGGGCGCGACAATGACCTGGCATAGCCACCAGCCATGCCTCGAATTTGGTAATACAAATGATCAATCAATCATCATTAATAATAATAGCAGATGATGTCAGATGATAATGATGATGATGAGCAGAGTTATGTCCTCTCATGGTGTAACTAACCAGGAGCCAATAGGGGAATTGCATAGCCGCCATTTTGAATCTTGATTCGCATGGAATTATGGGAGTAATGGTACCGTAAAATCTATAGAAAACATGCCATGTTCAGCATGAGATATTTATCAAGTTCTAATGTCAATATCCATGTGTTATACATGTTTCCATAACACAAGTCCCCATCTTTCCCATCATGCATTTGGTTTTCATAGATCATATTATAGAATGTAAGATATTAGTTAATACAGTCTTGCAATTTTTGATAAAAATAATATTTGTATGTCAGATTTCATCAGAATCTATCCCAACATGCACTGTAACAGACATGCTCAGTGGCAGATACAACTCCCCTATTAGACGTGTGTTATTTTATATGTGTACTGTCATTGTAACATGAAGAATAAGTAAAGATGGTATTGCGGAATCCTAGAAGTTTGTTGTACAGATGTTACCAGACATGTATATACAAGGGAGTAGCAACAACTCATTGACTGAACCAAAATATGGGCGACTGGGACTTAATTTAGCCACTTCATACCAGGTGACAGTACTGTTGTCGGCGATAGTACCACATATAGCCCAGGTAGTTTGATTGCCCTTTACCATAGAAAAGCATACCAGTGATGCACTTATAAATAGGTGGCGCTAGTAGTAGTAGTGGCATTACTTTCAACTATATCCCAGTTGCGCATATCGTTTGTTGCTGTTCCCTTGTATATACCTGCTTGATGTAAAGTAATATGATGATAACCTCTCTCTGTCTTGCTTCCTTGTGCGGTAGGCCTTTAAAAATAGGAAGGCTTCCCACCGATGTGTACATAAGAAGAGGTGGCCACTGAGGCTTACTGTCAAGCTACACCCACTCCCAGGTTATGGAGGGTTGAAATCATTTCAGACAAGATCATGGCCCGATGATGATAAATGTCTTTCTTATCTACAACCACATTATCTAGAATTCTTTCATAAACTAGTTTGAAATCAACAAGTTCAATGAAGCACATTTCTTTTCTTTGCTGAATTATTCATTCCTTGTCTTGATATTACTTCTCTCCTCTTTCATAGCCTTCAAGATGCGGTTGCTTGTCATCATTTTACATCTGGTGGTCTTGATGCAGCTACTTGATGCAGTAGCATCACAGCAATGCAATGATGTGGATTTGTCAAAAGAACCCGAGTTCAGCGATTTGACGATTACTGTGGATAGAGGACAAACTCCCACTGAAGACCAAATTAGAAGTAAATTTGTTTTGATAATGTTTGCTATAGAGCTTTGTTAAAAGACTAAATGTGATGTGTTTCAGGAAAATGAGTCATAAGTCGCAAAAAAAAGATTTTGAGATTCTATTATATTTGATATGATGGGATCAAGCCGATTCCAATGATAGTAAACAGTCTTATACTCCAATCAGCATTTCTAGATTTTAAGTTTGATATTTTTATTTTGGAAAAAGAAGTTTGCAATATTTCTGTGGGGCAGTTAACAGTAAAGTTACTAAATATAGTCCATATAAGGACCTTTAAAACGAAAGAATATATTACATACATTGTCCCATAAATTGATACATCGATCGATATATATATATATATAAGTGATAAGCCCTCCAAAAATCAGAACATTCCAATAAAGTGATCTTGTAAAATAAACACTTTGACTCATTTTCCTGGAACACATCACAAATGAGTGCATTAGAAGACCATCATACTCACTTGTTGAATGACTAATAGAGACATTGTTATTCCCCAAAGTTTTCTTTTAAATTACTACTTGAGTTTGTTTGTTTGTTTGTTTGTTTGTTTTTTATTCATAAGCTCATGTACTAAGTACAACATTTTCAGCCTATATAAACATAATTAAATAATAGTAATACAAATTAATTCATGAAATCATACAATCACTAGTCAAATTGATTACGCAATTAAATCATAGTCAAATAGTCAATCATTCAAATACGACACAAATATTATACATGTAAACTTTTTCCATTTTGGGTATAAGGTAAAACATATTAATGAGTTGAGAAAGGTGATTGGATTTAGATGATCATTGACGCCGTGCATCCGTACACAGAGTCCAAAAATGTCAAAAAAGTCCAAAGAGTCCCCTTTTCGGGTTTTTAGTAACAATGGTTTTCCAGATTATAGGTTTTAAAATTTGAATCCCTAAGACGGTTTGGTTTTCCAGATTATATTTCTTCTCAGACGTTTGCTGATGTGTACTGATGCATATCTGTTAACAGTTTTCAATTAAATTCATTTTAATAATCACCAGATGACCTTCTATTGAATGCACAGATGTATCCCAATAATTCTTAGGAAGAAGATTAATGTTGTTATACCTCCTTGTGCCATATGTGATGTGTTTCAGGAAAATTAGTCACAAGTCGCAAAATTGATATTTTTCAAAGTTATTTATTCACAAAATCTCTCTTTTTTTTAAGGAATGTCCCGTTGAAGTTGTAAGAATGCATTTGCTAAATTTCAAGACAACTTATTAAATATATTCTTGCATTTCTAAGGTCATCTTGTAAAGTATCTTTAACTACTTTACTAGTAATTATGCTCCCCAAAAATATAGCAAACATTTTGTTTCAAATTTAAAATGTAGGAATACATATCATATGTCTTAATGTTTACTATCATTGTAATCGGCTTGATCTTGTCGTTCCAAATGTGATGACATCTTAAAACAAATTGTTTGCCACTTGTGACCTATCTTCTTAATTTAATATAACATATCACATATATTAATAACTTGTATACCGATGTACTAAAACTTCAATCTTCACAGCTATTTTCACTAGAACCAATCACAAAAAGGAGGACTATTATAATCTGTGATCCGTTTTAGGAAAATGAGTCATAAGTCGCAAAAAATGGATTTTGAGATATCACCATATTTGAAAAGAGGAGATCAAGGTGATTCCAATGATAGTAAACACTAGGACACCTAATAGATATTCCTAGATCCTAAGTTTGATATTTTGATCTTTTTAAAAAAACGTTTGCAATGTTTCTACATGGGTAATTACCAGGAAAGTAACTAAATATACTCCATACAAAGGCCTTCAAAATGCATTGAAATATTTAATACAATGTCCTGAGATTTGGTACATGGACTTATATGACTATAACTGCTAAACCCCATAAAAATCAGAACATTCCAATAAAGAGATCTTGTGAATAAATCACGTTGAAAAATATCAATTTTGCGAATTGTGACTCATTTTCCTGAAACACATCCCATATAAGTCGCCTTGAAACACTAATGTATGAAAGGTGTCTCACTTTTGATGTGATTCCTCAAGTTACAGTTGAAAACCGACCCAGGCGGGTACTGTCTGATCATGATCGTTGGCTGGAGAGAATATAATAATCTACCTGAAATTGCACTAATTAGGCATATATATGTGATGTGTTTCAGGAAAATAAGTCATAAGTCGCAAAAATAGATTTTGAGATACCATTATATTTGAAAAGTTGAGATCAAGCCGATTCCAATGATAGTAAACAGTCTAATAATCTAATAAGTATTTCTAGATTTTAAGTTTGATTATTTTCGTTTTTGAAAAAAAAGTTTCCAATATTCTTAGGGGTCAATAAACAGTAAAGTAATTAAATGTAGTCCATATGAGGACCTTTAAAACTAAAGGATATATTACATAGATTGTCCTGAAATTTAATACATCGATTGATATAGATGTAAGTGATGAACCCTCTAAAAATTAGAACATTCCAATAATGTGAATATGTGAAAAAAACACTTTGAAAAATATCAATTTTGCGACTTATGACTCATTTTCCTGAAACACATCACATTTGTTCCTATTTAGGAGGCTACCTCTGCCATCTCTCCTCAGTTACCTACTTTATTCCAATTAGGTTATACCAGGAATAAATCACATCAGCAACTCTAATTTAGTTTGTTACTTTTACGTTATACCAAGTGTAACCCTATCATATATACGGGTCAGATTTTCAGAAGATGTACAATTGGCAGCTGTACACATTTAGGAAATTCTCCTAAAACTAGGCTGAAAAATGATGAATACTGGGTATATCTGAGTATAATTGGTGTTGCATTGATTTAAAGTATCAGTTCTCTTATGTTAAATTGCATTTTGGAGCTCATTTTTGGCTTAAAGGTATACGCGGGTGTCCACGCCCACGCCACCTAGCGGCTCCTATTTTTCTTTGAAATATTTCGTTATCATGATAAGTTGAGATGTATTTGTGCACGATTTCCAATATCTACAGGGTTTATTTACATTACAGCACTTTTGAGTCATGTTTTTAAGATTCATTTGTATTGGTTATGCTTATGTTTATTGGTTATTTTATACTTCAAATGACCATAACTTTTTTTTAACCCCGTCAACGTATAGTTTTTTTTTGGTAAATCAGTAGCATGATACACCAAATATATGTGTAGAAAGTTTTGATGAAAAGTCACCGATCAATTTTTTTTTATATAGTGAAACGTGAAAAAAAAACACATTTTCCCATAGACTTTAATGCTAAAGCACTGTTATTTTCAGGCAGCTGTAGAAAAAAAAATAAGTCGTTGAGATATACTTTTTTTTTCATTTCTTGCTTTCTTATGTAGTAAGGAATGATCCCTGAACGTTTCATGAAAAAATCACCGACCAATCTTTTTTCCATTGAACACCCGCGTATACCTTTAAATGTGGATTATTTGAGAGGATCGGTGAAAGCGAATTTTACATTTTCTGGAAATCTGATCCCTTTATATGTGTATGGGAAGGAAACAGGAACATGAAAACGTCTTCTATGTTGCAGGGAAGGCTGCGAATAATGATGAGAAAAATGAAGTGGTCGCACCATCTGAGCCACCTGACGGTAAGAATCTGATTTTGTTATAAACAGATTGTCCCACACCAAGCAAGCAAATATCCAAATATCAGTTACAATAATAATGACTCATTTATGTCAAATTCTATGACAGAATATGATTCAAATGTACATAAATATATTAGAATATGTTTACCGAAATGTATTTATTGAAAAGTCAAAAAATAATTTATCCAAAACAGATCGGGAGGCGGTTGAGGCTGCAGGGACTGACGAAACAATACAAAGTAAGCTTTAACAAATACTATCACACTGATTTTAATGAAGAGGTTAAGTGGAGAAAACATAAGCAAGGCTGTTAGTGCTTGCTGCTAGCTGGTCACCCTAAGATTGATCTGTTTGCAATATATTTATTCATATTCTACATACATCTATCTATGAATAGATAGAACCTGATGAGAATGTGGTACGAGGGACACTTTTCCACTGTCAGAGATGTTTGTTTTTCCGGGGCCCACAAGCCAATAGGCAAGTGGGTTATGGGAAAACCAAACATCGAAACATTGGAACTGGAGCAAATTACCACACTACTCCCGCGCATACAAATAACATGTGGTACATACACAAACTTTGAGTAAATACCTATATGAACAGTAAACAATTTCTGCAAAGTGAGTACATAAATATATCAGAATATGTTTACCGAAATGTATTTATACATATACCATAACACGTATTGAAAACTCAAAAAATAATTTATCCAAAACAGATCCGAAGCTGGTTAGAGGGGATGCAGGGACAGTCCAAACAATAGAAAGTAAGCTTTTATAAATACTATCACACTGATTTTGATGAAGAGGTTAAGTGGAGACAACATAACAAAGGCTTGTGGTGCTTGCTGCTTGCTGGTCACACTAACGTTGATCTGTTTGCAATATATTTATTCATATTCTACAAATATTTAAATACAAAGCAGTAAGCAATCCCTGTTTATACACCCTTAGACTCAGTTATTGTAATGCTTCATAAGTATGACATTTTGTTCAAGTAATCCAATGTTATGGGTCATTCTGTAATACAACACGAATATAACGCCATATAGCAACAAAATAAAGTGCATATCAAATGTCTGATGTCTCATGTCTGATGTCTAAATGTGGTTTGTTGCGTCCCAAAGTAGACATATGTACCAATGATGATATCTATACAGACTTTTCCTCTGTGGTACAAGCTATTTCTCATATAACAAATTCTTTTCCAACTGCTAACTTCCTATTTCCGGGCAGATTTCCAAAACAAAAAGTTCTATGTCAGTGGCGATTTTTTCATGTCAGCCTCCTTTTCCACTATTTCCCTTAGATATTCACCACAGAATAGTATGTCACTGCACTTTTTTCCTAGTTCTCCTACAGTATGTCCTATTTCCTCTACATGAAAAGCCATGTCTGGCTGCTCTGACACCTATGTCAATATTTGGTTATCTTTTCCATCAATGTCATCCCTGGTACAATCCTTTTCTACCCATACAAAAGGAGACATGAGTCGACTTGTACAGCATGTTTATTTTTGTAACTCAAAATATATGAATTCATCAAATTAAATGTAATTTATAAACACCCAGCTGCAAATGGGGTAGCATTCATGTCATATCTATTATTAAAATAAATATTCTTTCAAAAGAAATGAAATATACAAGTATTTAGTTTGGCTGATATGTGCTGCATGAAATAGGCTATAGGGGCTTAGAGCTAGTCTACTTGAGGATCTTCTTTTGTTGATTTTCCAATGCACCACTGCATATCAATCCACCAGGAAATAGTCCCTTCTCACCTAGTACCTACTTTATGGCATTAAAGTTTGAATTTGTAAAAAGTGAATTGACAACTGCTGCTTATTTCTGACAATAAACAAAAATTTATCTGCTTCATAAACAATGACTATTTTAGAGTCCAGAACAAGGGAAATAGGTCACGCATTTTGGACACCAAGAGACAAGTGAATGTCAGTATAGCAGTGTTACATAACACACCCAAGCAGTCAAAGCTACTGGCACTGCTGAAGACCAGCTGCATGCATGAGTGATCACACTAACCAGTCTGGTCACCATAGCAACAAACACACACATGTCTTCTTCTCCTCAACCTACCTCTCCTTCTCATGCTTCCTCTCCTGCTCACCCTCCCTTACCAGCTCATCCTCCCTCTCCCGCTCACCCTCCCTCTCCCGCTCACCCTCCCTGTCCCACTCACCCTCCTTCTCCCTCTCACCCTTCCTCTCCTCCTCTCCTCCTCACGCTACCTCTCCCCCTCATGCTACCTCTCCCTCTCACGCTTCCTCTCCCAGTCTCCCTCCCTCTCACCCTACCTCCCTCTCCCTCTCATCCCTCTATTGTTTCATTGGAGATACATGTTGGCGTTGGAATACATCATGGTACATTTGGGTGAAAAAAACTGAGAATAGCATAAGTCGGTGGATATTCCAAAAAGGAAAAAGACATTCCAAAAAGGAAAAGGGTATTCCAAAAGGAAAAAGAATATTTCAAAAAGCAAAAGGATATTCCAAAAAGCAAAAAGATATTCTCAAAAAAGAAAAGTCTTGGATTTTTGGGACTTTTCCTATTTCACATAAATATCTGAGGAGCCTAAATAAAATTAAAAAAGCCGCTTTGTGCTGCAACATATGAAAAAAAATACAAATATCATCAGTTTGTATGATATTGAGGTGCAGATTGTGCATGTTAACCCACTTTCCATCAATTTATGATTTGCGTTTTAAGATCCACACAGACCTTGTTGGTCGTTTAATTGCAATTATTATAGACCTATAGAGTCAACAACCTACATAACAGGTAGTATTCGTCCTTGGACACATCCAATTCAGTTATCATTTGAAGTTACCTGTCATTGTTTAACCCTGGAAACCATTTTTAATCATGCTTCCATCTACCCACATCTATTTGTAATTTACGTATCTTCTACACAATCAGCATTGCTTGATTTAGGTGATATGTAACTAATACTCCAAACTGATAACACAATCATATGGTGGCCCAGGAGTGGCATCTCACATATCGTCAGTCATCCCTCACATCTCATGCCGCATCCCTCAGATCTTGTGCTGCGTGCAATTTGGCTGACATAAACTTGACCCCAAACAGCACAATACAAACCAAGCAAGCATGTAGTACACCCCTGCCACACACTTCATCACTATCACACTTCATCACCAATGTCTTCTATATTTCAGCCAGGCAAAACACTTGTAAGCTGCACGAATCAACCCTATATGACAGATTCTGGGGCATCTTTACCTGTACATCTGTTAGCACCTATACCAACATCTGTCTTGGCTACTGTCCTGGCTGGTACTACCACAACGGGATTCAGCAATACCACCGCTGCTCCTGTTGCAAGCCTTTCCGCCAATATTCCACATTGGTGTGGTTCAAGTGCGAACTAGGATTCTGGACTTTGTATTACTACAAGTGGAAGACAGTGTATGGTGGGTGTTCTTGCCAATCCTGTTAAGTGCAGTATGGCACCAACATTTGGTAAGTAGTTGGCCTCTTTCAATTGTTTTTTATTTATTTAGTGCATAAACATCTTACATCTACACTTACATCAAAATTGAAAAAAACGCCATATCCACCATGGATGTGTTTCAGATGTTGCCCCATTTAAAAATAAAGCGATTTATATTCATCAAGTAAAACCCCTAATGTCTTCAAACCAATATTAGCCCAAATTACTAATAACTTTGTATCAATGCACTACTAGTGTTTCAAAACACTCCTCCATCTGTCCTACCGTCCAATGCTTTATGAGAACATATAATCTATTATCTGGCATTTTTCAATTTCCATACAGTCCAGAGGGGTCTGGATATAGTTTGAACCACACTGTCCAATAAGTGGTTTACACAGGGAAAACGGGCTTCTTTAGGAAGAGGGAAAAGTGGGATTTTTTCTACCTTTATTTATGTTCATGTCCTGTGAGTAGTTCATTCCAATCTACCATGATATTGTATTCAAGATTTTTATTCAACAATTAAACATTATGTAACAGTTACACTATACTCAGTACGTGCTGATTTGCTTACAAAAAGGTAACAGAATGTCATGACGTTTATGAACATCAGAGTCATTTTCTATGGGTTAGATCTTCATGTACAATCGGTGAATCTACAAATTTAGTAAATTCCCCCTCAATAGGCTGGAAAATGACCAATACTTGGTATATCTGAGTATATTTGACATTGCCTTCATTCAAACAGTCTGTTTGGTTGTCTTGAACTGAATTTTGAACTGAATATTTGTCTTAAATTTGGGTTATTTCAGAGGATTGGTGAAGGCGAATTGTACATTTTCTGGCGATTTCACCTATACAAATCATTATGGATAAGAGTAATATTAAGAGCCTCGTACATTAGGCAATTTTAACATGAAATAATAAACGATTAGAAGAGTATTTAAGGAATGTTAAAAAAATATAAAAACCAACCCCAGCGTTGTGTCTTATACAAATATTTCAAAAGGGTGGATCCTATCCATGTATATATTACACATTCCAAAAGTAAAAATAAAGTATGAAATAATTTTATCAAATCTCTTTTCTGTGATATCAATGAAACTGGGACAGTGATATACAAGACAGCTGTAAACTGTAGTTTTGCTTGCAACAAGCGACTATTATTTGCGTCAGATTTTCAAAAAATGTACAATTGGCAGCAAATTCCACACATTTAGGAAATTCTCCTAAATTAGGCTGAAAAATGAAGAAAACGAGTATACCTGAGTATATTTGGTATCGCATTGATTTAAAGTATCAGTTCTGTTATGTTAAACTCCATTTTAAAGCTCATTTTTGTCTTAAATGTGGGTTATTTCAGAAGATTGGTGAAGGCGAATTGTACATTTTCTGAAAATCTGACCCGAAAATAGAGCCCGAAGGTCCAGGATAATAATGTACATAGAGACCGGGTTTTAGTTCCAAAAGAGTATCCCCTAATTATGTTCTCTTCAGAGAACTTCATATCAGTAGACAGTATAAATATTGTTTATTCTCTTTCTACCCTGAGGTATTTGAGTTGCTTTGCAAATTAGGTGATAGCACAATTTTAAAATAAAGTACCGCCTTCAGTACAATGGTACCGCAATAGGTGCTTTTATTAAATAAAAACATACCTGTCATAGAGAAATATCCCTAGTATCTAATACAAGCTTGGTAGAAGCATTTGAAACATCTGAAATAGGTTCGATTCAAGATTCATGACTGCCGCCATTTCGGGGAATATGACCCAGAATCCTCCTTGATTTTGACGTCATCAAGGGCGAGCCAATCTTGGCTCCATACCGGCCGAGAAAGTGCAAGTGAGCTGGGGGCGTGGTTGGGTTAAAGTTTGAATCATGTTTTCCTCCCTTCAAACCCCTAAAAAGCAATTTTTCTTGCTAATATTGAGTGACATAGGCTATAACTAGACTGTTATGAGGTAGTTTCAACTTAGATGGTTTGAAATGAAGCTTGTATACTCCCGAAAGAGTTGGTGCATCTGTGAGCGATAATAGGGGCCGACAAGACTGTTGTCAGTTCCTGCTTTAGCAAGACTTTGTTTACCATTTACAAAACACCTTCTCTTTCATGAAACCACACTTCAAAAAGTGAAATCTGGCCGTGAATAGCATGTAGACATGCAGATCTAATGAGGACATGTTTATTTCTGCTATATATCATTGCAAAAACTGCAGTAGGAGGAGAAGCATGACCATGGTGCACTCGGCATGCTAGCATAGCTTAGCATGGCAGATAGGATTTCATCATGAGTGACGTCACAACTTCTCCGAAGATGTCTGCCTATATTAAACATCATAATCCAAGATTCTAAGCCCTCCAGGACCCTCAATTTTCACCATATTTATGTTCGAACCTAGCTGACATTGCTTTTACCTGAAGAAGTAAGGATAGGGCTATCATTGTACTGGAGGCGGTATGTTCTTTTAAATGTTGTTTCTGAGCTATGAATAGCTATTCATAACAATTTGCTTTCTTGACAGCGAGTCCGGAACGATCATCGGCCATCCGTCATAGCTGATATGGACACAGCACTAGGACTTCAGCCTAACTACATCTCCTTCTGGATTATCATGTAAAACTCTGATTTTCTATAGAACCTGACCATAAACAAGTATAAAAGAATTTAGTGACATTTTTAATAACTGACTGAGACAAAGCTTATATCAATATGTTGTCACTGTGGATGCCCTGAGTGACTGATCAACATTGAACGATTTTTTTTTTTTTTTTTTTTTTTTTTTTTTTATTCATTTAAGGCCAATATAATATTTAATAGTTCACATGAAAAAACGCACTGTCCACCATGGACTAATTGAGGCGTTGCCTCAATGTATGTAGATGTATCAACCTTCTGATAGATTCCCATTTAACAGCCAACTCCATGTATAAGAAACTGCCTCCAGCATATCACTCATCATATGTGATCCGTTTTAGTTAAACAAGTCGTAAAATATGGATTTTGAGATATCATTATATTCTAAAAGAGGAGATCGAGGTGATTCCTATGATAGGAAAGACTAGGGCACCTAATGAGTATTTCCATATTTTAAGTTTGATATTTTTACTTTGTTATCCAGAAGTTTGCTATATTTCTGGATGGGTAATTACCAGTAAAGTAATTAAATATACTCCATACAAAGTTATATTTAATACAATGTCCTGAAATTTGTTACATGGATTCATATGACAACGAGTGCTAAACCCACTAAATACCAGAACATTGCAATGAAGCAATCCTGTGAAAAAATCATTTTGAAAAATATCAATTTTGCAACTTGTGACTCATTTTCCTGAAATACATATATGCTGCTAATTAACTGTATATGTCTTGGATGTAAAAATCAAAAATCACTTTCATAACCGCTTTGCCACAATATGAAGCAAATTGCTCCTAAAAACGTATCAATATAGGGAAATTAAACACTCCAATAGGGGATTTGTATAGCCGCCTTTTTGAATCTTGATTTGCATGGAATTATGGGACTAATGGTACAGTATAAAATCTATAGAAAACATGCCATGTTCAGCATGGAATATTTATCAATGCTCTAATGTCAATATCCATGTGTTATACATGTTTTCATGAAACAAGACTTGATCTTTCCCATCATGCATTTGGTTTTCGTAGATCATGTATACAAGCTGAGATATTGGTGAGAACATTCTAGCACTTTTCGATAAAGATGTTGCCAAATATGGGTATGTCGGATTTCAACAGAATCTATCCCAGCATGCACTGCAGTAAAGATGCGCAGTGAGACATGCAAATCCCCAATTTGGAATAGCGAAACTGAACGGATCTTACTTCTTTTGCAATTGTGAAATTGTATGAATTGTATATATTTTAGTAACTTGTATGAATTGTATTTCTAGTGTAATATGTATAATCCTAACAATGTTTTTAAAAACTACAATACAATAAAACATACCAATTACTGCCTTTACTAAAGTTTGTAGTGCAACACAACTTGGATAATAAAAGTCTTGCAGCTTTTATATTGGATGTGTATGTCATGTTTTCCCCTTCATAGTGAAGAATATTAAATAGACATAACGCCCTTCCACAGCTGTTTTGGAGTAACATATAGATAAAATTGACTATATAGTCTATTTTGTAGTTATGATACCTGTCCCAATGTTTTTTGTGTGAAAAAATAGCAAAAATTCGATTGAAATTCGAGTCGGAAAACGAGCTCTGTTCACCAATCTGTTTATTTACTTTTTCAGTTGTGGTCGATGTCACTCACTTTCAGGGTTTGTTTTCTATTTAAATACGCAATAAATTCGTATTTCACAGTTGCTTATCATTATTATTATATCATTACACACGATGTATAACAAGTCTTTTTTCCGCGAAAATAATTATCTGAATACCGAAAATATGGACGCGAACATGGGCCTATCTTTTCCCTAAAATTCCGCCACAGGTAAAATATGATATGCAAATATCGCCCAGCGGGTGATACGGTTTCCAATGCTGTAGCCTATGGATTACCATACCATCCCGCCAAGAGGTGTAATAAATCACGGTTGTTGTGTGCATTGAGTCAGCGCTAAACACTCCAAAAACGAAAACAAAGTACAAACTCACATGGTTAATATCTTGAAAAATATGTCAGACTTCGGGTTAACAAATAATATTTGCAGGAAAAAAGATATTGGTCCTAAGATGATTTTCTATGACCCCACCCGTATCGATGCTCTCCAAAAGAACTAATTTTTGCTTAAAATTCAACAGTAGAATATACTTGCCATCCTAGTATTAATTATGTTAATGTAATATCATGCATTTCGGGTCCTCTATCACCTAATAATTTCAGATCTCTAGGATACATATTCATCTATTAATATAGTGATGAAAGATTTTTTTCCAGATCATCAAATATAAATCAAACTTTAAAATATTGAATGTTATAATGATGTTACGGGGGGTCTCTTATGCAATTCTATTCTTATCTAATATTGAAAATTAAATACCCAAAGGTTAAATGGACACAATATTTTAAAAATTTGTCAAAAAAGTTGTGGTTTACACGTGTTTCACCAGACAGCGATATATCGTTCAATAATACTACAATGGATTATGGATTGATTTTCGTACCTTGCTGCTAACTTATAGGTTGTCACTCAGAGAAAGCCAGTGTTGGATGTGCTGTTGTCTAAGACAAAGCTATACTAGGGCATGGTAACTTTCCCATTATTTGTGCACTAGACTGGTTTCTTAAGGGAGGTCTCCACTCAAAATCGTCATAGGAGTTGAACATACAAATTTGAATAACAACGAGAATTTGTACTGCTGAATCCATGATATTTTGAAATAATCGTAAATCCGATTAACTAATATTTCCATATTAATAATGTTCCCTTATCAGAATTGCAGTGTTAATCTTTAGGGGTTGATTATTTTCTTAATTCTTCACAAATTCTCAGTATGTATCCATGGCTATACGTATGTACCATATGAATTAAACTGTATTTCAAGAAGTTTGAAATTGTAGCCAAATTTGGGGGAAATTCTCCCCAACGACAGAATGACCATATTTCTATCCTTCTATCCTCTTAATATCCTTCCTCTATACATAATGATGTATATGTGTAGTGATCTTCGGATTCGATCCGCTCTGCACGTAATAAGAACACAACAAGGAATTAACTTATCTACTTATCTATTGCATGGTTTTATTACCACTTGGGACACACTCTCTTATGTCCTGTTCTCGTTGAGGTGGACCAGCTACCTCTATTCCTTAGCTCCACCACATAAATTGTGTCAATACAGCATGAGACATACAAGAAAATGGTACAGCATTTGAATGGCAACCTTACACCTTAACAAATACACCTTATCTCGGACTTGAGATAGAAAGGAGTAACATATAAAGATGAACATTATCAGCAGTTGTTCAGTTGGCATGAACACAACAAAAGATGTATTTAGGAATAAAAGACTAGACACACTCTGTGTGTAGCTACATGGAACAGTACTGCCCACTGGGGTAGCACTGGTGTACTATAAGCCACAGCAGACAGCACCACACAGATGTATAAATACATAGGGTAGAACCCAAACCAACTACACATGCAATGATTTTCTATACTATATTTTCCTCAAATGTAAAAACAATATAGATTGTTTGACCAAATGACGGGTTACAATAGCTAGTAATACAGTATTCCATGTTTCCTATATACATTACATAGCACACTGGAACTAAATTAACCTCCCACTGTCCACTTGATCATATGTATACAACCTGATCATTTATTACCTAGTTTCAGGCTATTCTACTTCAATGACACTTTATGGATAACAACAATTTCGATCAGAATATAAAAGACAATCTCCAAAATAGGACCAGAGATATACACTCAATAAATTAAGAGACTCTTCTACCTCTGAATATATTTTTTGGAACATAATTTTATTCAGGCTTACATTTACATTTTTAACACGCTCACCCTAGGGGTGATTTTCGTAGTGCCCTGCTACTTTCTTTGGCACATCGAGGTATTCTACTCATTATACATTCATTTGGAAATATAACTATTTTCTATACAACCTACTGTGTCTTCTAGTTTCTTCTACAAAGCCAAATTACGCTCTCTCAAACAAAAAAACAAGAAACATACATGATTATATGAAAGATGATGAAGGAGATGATGTATGAGGTTAGAAATAATGTGGTGAAAAAGGTACCTGTCAATAATATTTACAATTCTCTATAAACGAGGTGAGATGGATGAATCCAACTTCTACTATCAGTTTTAGTATACGGAGAAAACTTTTATACAATTACACAATTGTTATATGGTATTTTCCATTATATCGCGCAAAATGCGCTTGCACATGTAAGGGATATTACAAGGATAGATGAGGGGATACATACACATATATATACACTTCAATATTAGCAAACCAATCGGGGCATGAAGCATTTAATTATTTATAAGGGCCCGGTTGACTGAGAGGAGAGAGACATTATTGAGGCCATCCACAAATGACGTCATGCCCTAGGGGGGAGGGGGGTTGACCCATGTATGACATCATGTTTTTATATTTTCAATAAAAAGACCACCGTAATCGGGAAACTTGTGCTCTAAGTATTCTGAAAAAAACATATATATTTAAAATACACCTTAGAATAGAAGAATACTGGATGCATGCTTGTATGGCCTCCATTAGACAGAGTTTCCATCCCCGTATCCTCCTGCACCCTTGGAGCGGGAACGGACAGTGTTCCTTCTGAAATACCACAGAATCTGTCCCACATTTCAGTAAGCCTAACCTACCAGTACCTCGTTATTGTCAGTTCGGTCTCTGCTTATAAGTCAAGTCCATGTTTAGCATCTTCGTAACCGAAGAGAGACGCCTTCGGAGGTGAAAGACGTGTTTCTGAGGAGCGCTACCTTCGCTGCTCAATACGCCTATATTTTGGACTAATCTCATCACAATCGCATAAATAAGGACATATAACCACAGAGCTTGATGGAGGAGTTGAGTGAGAACTTTTATGTAGTATTTTGGACATTTATTGGTGTTTTCCCTCTGTATTCTTCCAATATCGCCAATATGGAAACGAACCAGCCAGCATTTCTATCGGGGGATCAAATCAATACAGCTTTCGAGCACCCCTTAATCCCCAAGCAACCTAACACCCAGCAAACACTCACACCGGCCGTCGATCAAATCCCTGAATATGACCTTGTTCCCATTACCGAATATGCCCTAGCTGACGACGATTCAAGCAATGATTCCCTTAAAAAATCTTTGAAAGCCGCACATAAAAATGTCGAAACGATTTTGGGTAAAATGGAAGAAATGGTAATCAGTGAAAATGACATGAAAAGGGAAATGCTCAGCCTAAGATCGAAAGTAGAAGAACTAACGAACACGACATCATCTCAAAAAGAGAAAATCCTATCGCTTGAAACAGACCAGAGGAAATGTAACATACTATTGACGGGGGTCCCATTTGTTTGGAATGAAGATATTATTAAAGTTACCCTGAATGTGCTGAAAGAGATATCTCACACCATAGAAGAAGAAGTGATCATTTATGCACGAAGAGTTGGTAAAGTTCAATCTGGTGCAAAACAGATTCTTGTCAAATTGAGGGACGAAGCAGTCAGGAATTTTATCTATGTTAGGAGAGCGAGTTTGAAAGACAATGTTAGGTTTCCTAAGGTATTTATAAACCCCGACCTCCCTGAGGAAATTCAGGATCGCAAATCAAAACTCAGAACCATCAAGTATCACATCCAGAAAAAAGGAGGAAAAGATGTGGGAAAAATTGTCAGGGATCGAATTCAGGTAGACAACATATGGTATCGACATGATCAGCTAGAACTATTGGATGAAGGATATAAACTCAGCAATGCGAAAACCAGGTGGAATGAAGCAGGTGTATTTTTCCAATCGGAATTTTCCCCACTTAGTAACTTCTTTCCCTCCCCTATCCAAGTCGAAGATCTAACCTTCAACTGTGCTGAGCAGGCATACCATTATGCGAGGGCCAACTTGTTAGGTAATAGGGAAGTCGCCACTAAAATTTTTCTAGAAAAGGATCCACGAAAAATAAAACGACTAGCCTCAGAAGTCCAATCGTCCGAGAAATGGAACAAATTGAAGATCTCAGTGATGCGTGCTGTAGCGGATCATCACTTAATCATTATACCCCAGTTGAGGAGAGAATAAACAAGAAATTCAAAGGACATGATGGAGGCAAACCTAAACCGAGTAATAGCAGCTCCCCCAAGGCTGCTAGGAAGCAGTATAGTACACGATCAGAAAGAAACAAGTCCGATACGGCCACTGGGGGAAGAAATCAACGACAAAATTGGTCAGCAAACAACAGAGACGATGATCATTTTGAAGATGTTATCCACAACCCAGTACATAGTCACCCACATGGAATCAACATGATGAATGATCAATCGGTACTAGGACCTGCAGGCCAAATACGACCCTCTATGCCCCCTCCCTCTCCAACTGCATCAGGAGAAGGAGCCCAGAGAACGACTACAGGATCAGTTCATATGAGCATGCCCTCTTATGCAGAGAAGTTAACCCCAAATTACTTACGATCAAGATCTGTCTCAAGGGAGAAGAATCTACCTTCAAAGGAAGTAGAAAAGGCGAATAATAAGTCACAAAGTTCAGCAAAAAGCAAGTCACAGACCAAGAAATCACCAACACAGGTAACTGAAACCGCACCTCTACATCTTACCAGAATATCTAGTAATGGAAAGCTCTCTCTCGATAAAATGTGTTTGTTGAACAGTGCTGGAGTACTTGCAGATAATCACTAAATAACTCTTTTCTGATCCTTACTATATCTATTTATTACAGCCATGAACCAATCTACAATAGTTGTTACAGACTCCAGGGGGAAAAATCTACAACCTTATCTGTCTTCCAACGATATAATCGTATATGCTTACAGTGGAGCTAATCTTCATAGACTATCAGCTGAGTTGAAAACCAAAATAAACCTTCATCACCCCACAAATGCTATATTAATAGGCGGAATTTGTGACTTCTGTATTAAAGATCGAGATACCAATGAAATCACACTGGCCCAATATCATGAAGGCAATCTCGCCAGGTTTATGAAGACCAAGTATGAAGAAACGCTTGATTTCCTCTCTCTTGAGCAAACCTATTGCAACATTGCTCTGGGAGGACTTATCGGGGTTGATTTAAACAACGCAAACCATCTTAGTGGATTCTCCTCATACCAGAATATGATATCTGATGTAATCCTAACCATAAATCAAGACATCCGTATGTTAAACTACAATCGTAACATCAACCATCCTCACCTCATCACCAAGGTTCATAAATGGGAGAAACATCGTCCCAGACATACGTATACCAGGCTCCCCGATGGAATTCATCTTGATGAAATCGTTCTAAAGAGTATAGAGAGCTGCCTTCAGAGGTGTTGGACGTACGTACGAGAGCTCCGCCAAAACGCTGCTCAACTACTCAATATCTCAGGAACGAAACACTTCATCTATATCATTTAAGCACAGAACATGAGCACTGGAGAGAGTGAGCCGTGTGAGTAACTTTCTTGAACATTGATTGAATATTTCACTGGAAAATCGACAATTTACTTTTGAAAATTCCGAAAATCTTCACTATGGAAGGGAACGCTCCGAAATTCATTTCGGACCAACAGCATTCTGACGCATTTGTTAATCCTCTAATCCCTAAGCCCGCAAACAAAGGGTCCCTGCTCCAACCGCCGATCGGCCAAATTGCTATGTTCGAGGTAGTCCCTATCACAGAATATCGAGTCAATGACAATGACGTATGTCTGGAAACGTTACATAAGTCTTTAATAGCAGCTCACAAAAATAATGAAGTCTTACTAAACAAAATGGATGAAATGGTCTTGAGTGAAAATAATATGAAGGAAGAGATGAAATCTCTCCGAGCTGAAGTTGTAGAGGTCTCCTCTGAAAACCAAGCTCAACAAGAGAAAATATTATCTCTCGAGACTGATCTAAGACGCTCTAACCTAATCATAGTAGGAGTCAACCAAGAAAAGAGAGAAGACACATACAAAGTCGTCCACCAAATCCTAGTTCTACTTGATCATACAATTAAAATAGACGAGATTCACCACGCTAGGCGACTTGGTAAAAAGCAGTTAGGTCACAGGCAAATTCTCATAAAATTGAAGAACGAGGTACTCAGAAATCACGTATACGCCAGACGCGCATCGCTAAAGAACTTTCCCAACTACCAAAACGTGTACATAAATCCAGACCTCCCTAGTGAAATACAGGATAGGAAAGCAAAGCTCAGGACCATTCAACATTACATTACCAATCTCGGCGACAAAGACGTAGAAGTTGGTAAAATTGTCAAAGATCGGATACAGATCAAAGGAATCTGGTATCGTCACGACCAATTAGAACTATTAAACGAAGGTTTTAGGCTGAGCGACGCGAAAACTAAAAGAACAATCAAAGGGGTTTTCTACCAATCTGAACACTCCCCCCTGAGTAATTTCTACCCCTCGCCCATTAGGATTGATGATCTTACGTTTAGAACTGCAGAGCATGCCTACCATTACGCGAGAGCAAATCTACTAGGCGATCGCGAAGTAGCGACTAGAATCTATCTCGAAAGAGATCCCAGGAAGGTCAAAAAAATTGCAATTGAATTGGAATCCACCACCAAGTGGAATAAAATGAAGACAGCCGTCATGAGAGCCGTAGCAGAGGAAAAGTTTGCCCAAAACGAAGAATTAGCCCAATATCTGGTTCGCACTGGCACTGCCCCCCTACACGAAGCCACGAATGATCGCTTCTGGGCGATAGGTTGTAGTTTGAACTCTCAACATATCAGTGATGAGAAACATATTGGAGACAATATAATGGGCCAAATTCTCGAAGAGATCCGCTCCAGCATTACTAGCATGGATAAAAGTGACGACGAAAGAATAAATCACAAATTTATTGGGAAAGAAGGTGGCGATCCCACCCCAGCGAATAGTGCCTCCCCCAAAAAGGATAGGAAAAACCAGAAAACAGAAGAAAAGAATAAAGCCAATACTGCTACTGGTGGGAGAGGAACAGAATCACACGCAAACTGGTCTGTTGACCATCAAATTGACATGTCCGACGCAGAATTCCCCAGTTCATCACTTAGTCAACCCATGCCTCAACGTATGACACAGTCACTCAACCCTGACAATGCTATTCTAGGACCGGGTGGTAGCATTGGTCCCACCATGCCCCCTCCCTCGTCCCCCGCACCTCAAGGCCAACAGAGAGCAACAGTGGGATCAGTGTCCATGCAGATGCCTTCATACGCGGAGCGTCTGTCACCCTCATACCTAAGGTCAAGAACGATTTCCAAGACTAGGACTGATTCGGACAGAACCAGATCTAAATCCCAGGATAAAGGGAAAAAGATCAATACCAATACTGCGACTAGAGGAAAATCAGGGAAGAAAGTCACCCAATCTCAGCAGCAGGTAAATAAACCGAATCTTGCTATTACCCAAGAAAACAACTCGTCTCTACTGACCGACCATAGTCTTCCCTTGAGTCAATTATGCAATCTATCAACCACTGGCCTTTGTTCAAACTGATCTATTGATTATCTGTACTTCCTTATATATTTACAGTCATGAATCACACTACTACTATTATAATAACGGACTCTCGAGGGAAAAATCTCCAACAATATCTAAATTCTCCTGACGTCGTGGTATATCCATACAGTGGAGCTGGTATCATGCGTTTAGCATACAAACTTAAAAGGAAAATAGCCATACACCAACCTAACAATGCAATCCTGATTGGAGGCATTTGCGACCTGTGTGTCAAAGATAAGGTAACAAAGAAGATATCGCTTGCCACAACCCATGAAGGCGATTTGGTAAGAAAAATGGTAGCCCTGTACGAAGAAGCCCTAAATCTACTTAGTAATGAACAAGCAACATGTAATATTGCCCTTGGGGGCCTAATTGGAGTCGAACTCAACAAGTCCAACAAATTACTGAACTTTTCTCCCTACCAGAAAATGGTATCAAACGCTATATTAACGATAAATCAAGACCTTCGCATGCTTAATTCGAATCGAAATATTAACCATCCGCATTTAATTACCAAAGTTCACAAATATGAAAAGCACAGACCCCGCCACACTTACAAGAGACTGCCAGATGGAATCCACCTAGATGAATTAACTTTAAAGAACTGGGCTAAACAAATATTATTATTCCATGAAACCCCTCGCCTTGATCAATAGTAATCTACCATAATATTTCTCAAGCACATGGCTTTCTTATTATTTACATGTATATTTCCATTTGTTTGTAATTATGTAGTTGTACTGACTGTCTATTGTCTGCTAACTATTGGTTCATTTGAGCAAGTGTTTAAACTAGCTAATAATGACTTTAATTGTGGTAGAATTGCAATCCTAGAACTGTGTATTATGTACATATGTATTACTATGCCTGCAATTTGGGAGAGAGAGGTTGGTGTACCGGACGATGATAATCATCGCTTGGGACCTGACCACTCCCCCTCCCCCTATTTTTGGACTTGATTATTGAAGTTGTATTTAGAACGATGTATATCTGTGCCTGATGTTTGATGTTTTCTAATTATATCACTCTAGAACGATTGGACGAGGGGCTGAGAATGACCGACGACGATAATTCATCGCAAACTGATCTGGCCTCTCGTCCACTCCTCTTGTTACCATTGTCCTGGAATTACTGGTTAGACTGCCCTGCTGAACCTGCGTGTCCACTGGAAATCTTACCTTTTATCATTTTTTCTGCAAACTCAGGTAGGCCACACCAAACACCATACTATTGGTACAATATAATTTTGTGAGTATGTTGCCTCGTATGACTGTCAACTGTATACTTGATATTGCCAATGCACTGTATCCGATTCATAGACTTCTCCCTTGCATGGGCGGAGAGGCCTTGCTGGGGGAGGGTTGGCGAGACACGACGATGATAATCATCACGGTCAACCCGGCCCTCCCCTGGCAAGTTTGTCCTTGTATTTGTATTCATAACACTCCCCAATGGCCTCCCTACTGACTGAAATCAAACTAGAAACCTGGAACAAATTGGAATCTTATAAAGGCTTAAAAATAATTCACCTCAACGTGCGGTCACTGGTTCCCAAGATCGATCAAATTAGAAACGACATTCTAAATTCCGATATTGATATTGTATGCTTTACAGAAACTTGGATTAGAAACGATGCTTGCCTCCCCCTTCTTCAACAAGGAAACTATAACCTTATAAATCTAAATCGAACGCATAATGAGAAACATGGGGGAGGAATATGTCTTTACTTGAAGAACACCTATCATTATGAAATTCATAGCGACTTGGGAGCAAGCGACGAAGACGCTGAATTATTATGCCTTACTATTGTCAAAGAAAATATGAAGCCTATTCTCCTTTGCCTAGTGTACAGACCACCCCAGGCTAATATTCAGAATTGTATTAACAGGCTTAACCTGGTAGGGAAAGCGTATGAAAACTTGAAGCATCCAGGCTCTCTGATCTTCCTCGGTGACTTTAATATAGATCTTCTAGACCGATCAAATACTAAATGTAAACGTATTCATGAATTTGTTAGCGACTTTAACCTGAGTATCACCTCTAAACATATCACCCGATACGGCTTATTTAAGGATAGCGTATTGGACTATTTTATGTTCAGAACTGCCAAATCTGCTACGGCGGGTACTATAAACTATAATATTTCCGACCACCAGCCTATTTATCTTGTGCTGAAGCACCCTAAAATTATTAAAAACCCGGGAATTACAAAAAAAATTAGATCAATGAAAAAATATAATATTGATAACTTAAAGCTTCTCTTAGATAATGTTGATTGGACTGAATTTTACGACACCCAAGAAGTTGATGAAGCCTGGAACAAGTACTTTAAGATAATACTGGATGTTATAAATAAATTAGCCCCTCTGAGAACCCATCATTTTCGAAGCTGTAAACCAGAATGGTATGATCGTAACATTACTGATGCCTGTAAAACTAGAGATGAACTATATAAGTTGGCAAATATTTCTAAAGATGTGCATGACATCCAAGCAGCCAGGATCCAGAGGAATTATGTTAACAGTCTCCTCCGTAGAGCTAAAACTCGCCATTATACTAATCTCCTGAATATCAATCGTAATAATGGGAAAAAACTATGGAGAACCATTGATGAAATTGTAGCAAAAAAAGGGAGAGATATTACTAGTATACATGATCATAATAACCTTGAACTGAGCCCCCAAGATTCAGCCGATTACCTGAACAAGTACTAAGCGATATTGATACCTCTAAATCCTCCGGCTGCATGGAATTAAGTTCAAAGTTATACAAAGATGTTTTTAGTATCCTACCAAACCAACTTCTGTTTATTATGAATTTGTCTATATCTAGTGGGAGTTTTCCCCTTGCCTGGAAGTCAGCTTTAGTGAAACCAATTCCCAAAAAAAATAATCCGACTATACCTGAAGATACAAGGCCTATAGCTCTAACCCACATAGCTGGGAAGCTATTGGAAAAGTTTATAGCAACACAAATTTGGCATCATCTCGACACGAATAAGATAATTAGCAACAACCAATATGGATTCAGAAAAAATAGAAGTACACACGAAGCGCTGTATGAATTAGTGAACTCTATAAATATTAACAATAATAATAATCTTTTCACTGCGGCTGCTTTCATCGATTTTAGCAAAGCGTTCGATAGCGTTAACCACCCCATTGTTCTAAAAAAACTGGAGAAAATTGGATTTACTAATCACTCACTGAGCTGGCTAAAATCGTACTTAGCTAATAGAACACAATCAGTAACAGTGAAAAACTGTTTTTCGAAGGAATTACCCATTGATTGTGGTGTCCCTCAGGGATCAATCCTGGGACCGATTATCTACCTAATATTCTCCAACGATATCAATAAACTACAGCTGACTTCCAGGTACATACTTTACGCAGATGACACGGTTCTATATGCTACTGGCGATAATATTCATGAATTGTCTAATGTAATGAATGCTGACCTTGAAAAGTTCCACAACTGGTCCATACAAAGTAAAATCTTGGTTAACACTAGTAAAACTAAATCGATGCTATTTGGCAGGAGGAAAAACAATACTACGCAGATCTCCCTCAAAATTAATGAGAAAATCATTGAGCAAGTTCCTAACTATTTATATCTAGGAATTAACATTGATAGCAGACTAAATTTTCTAGAACAGGCAAACCAACTTACGAAATCACTGCACTACCGAATATACCAATTATCACTAATAAGATCCAACTTAACCAAAGCAAGTGCAGTTCTGCTGGTTAAAGCCAATATATTGTCCATAATAGATTATTGTGCCCCCTTTATCAGTAAATGTAATAAAAAAATGCTATCGACGATACAAAGACTCCAAAATAAAGCATTGAAAACTGCTCTCAAATGTCACCCTAGAACCCCTACTGATGAGATACATTCAATAACTAAAACAATGAAACTTGAAAATAGAATTGACTTCCTCCTGTCCAAATTAGCATTCCTCTCAGTGACAAAATTGAGAAATTCTGATAGCCTGCCAGCAACAAGAGCGACTCGTCAACATGATGCCCCAACCTTGAAAATATTTATCCCTAAACGTGAATCAGATATCCAATCACTTCACTATAAAACCTCGTCAGTTTGGAATAACTTACCTGTTAGACTCCGAAATATAGAAGATGCACTCTCTTTTAAAACCCAGATTAAAAGATTTTATCTTGATAAGGGTTAAGTAAAAACCCGCTCACCCGGCTCGCTCTCGTTCCTATGCTCCCACCTCAATTGATAATGTTTACTGTATAGATATGTAACATTTTTTTCATCTTACATTATTTCTCTAATCATCTTGTTCCGTTTTGTATAATTTAACTTAATAACACTGCTGATATTGTTATGACTAATAACTTTATTAATGGTATTCACCGTTTTTCATGACTAAGGAAGATATTATTATATAGAACATAATGCAGCCGACCTAGAAGAACGCTGAGTTTCAGCGATACTTTCCACTGCATTTTTCATCATGTGTAATGAAAATAAAAACGTTAAAAAAAAAAAAAAGAATTGGGCGAAACAGATTCGCTTGTTCCATGAATCACCGCAACTTGGAAATTAACCAACTCCAATGTTTGATCTGTAGTGGCTAGGACGATGATATATCATCACCAGCCATTACCATAACAATAACATACTGCAGAACTGTCAACAGATACACGTGGACCACTATCTTATATCAACAGTATCAAGTTACCATGAAATCACCGATCTTGACACTAATGAATGAATCTGTTTTATACAATAATCGTAATAGTCAGTATCTAAATGCCTACATTAAATAACAGTAATCTTTGAATGATTAGATTATTTAGTATTTGGCTTATTCACTTCCAGTAATATGCTCTTGATATACTTTTCACTCGATTTGCACAATATGTTAACCGACCAGGGGAGAGGTGGATCAATTGTGAACACCAGCGACGATAATCATCGTAAATGGGCCCATTTGAAATACCTCCCTCCCTATAGTTCAATTCTTAACCACACTATAACGACTATAATCATTACTGGCCCCCTGTTAGAATCTATTTCCAGAAAGACTGACTATTCTGCTTCACGGTATGCTATTTTTTGCTCCTACTATTTGCTATGATACCTGGTTGAATGTATTAGCTACCTGATGTCTAACTACTTCATATTTTACTTGAAAAGAAGGGAGACGTGAGAATGTATGGACGACGATATATCATCGCTATTTGAGCTTTGCCTCTCTCTACTTTACTGCCAGTACTGTCTCGATATGACTTTGGATTATATAGTACATGTAATTAGCTGCATCACCTGTTTCAATATCGACCAGATATGGTAAGCGCACTTACACTATTCATTTTATTATCAGGACTCCTTTGTCTCCTATTGTGCTTGGCCTGTGTAATGATAGGTTTTGTTAAATACTACTGTAAGATTGGACGAGAAGTGTGGGTTCCTCTGACTGACGACGATAATCATCGCCAGCTAGTTGACTCGTAATTGAAGGTGGCATATTTTTTCTAACCTGAAGATAGGCTGATATATACTCTAAGCCTGAGTTATGACAGATAATTTAATTGAGCGTAAACTTGATAACTGGGCCCAACTGGCCAACCTAAATGGTTTTAAATTGGCACACTTGAATGTCCGCTCCCTTATGCCTAAATTTGAATTGCTAAAGAAAGATACCATGAACTTGGACATTGACATATTATGTTTCTCTGAAACATGGATAAGGAATGACACCAGCATTGAACTACTAAACATGCAAGGTTATAACTTAGTTCATCTAAACAGGAATGAGAGTAAACACGGTGGTGGTTTGTGTATTTATGTGAAAGAATCCTATAGATTTGAACTAGACACTGTACATACGGTCAGTAATGAAGATATTGAACTTCTGTGTGTTATTGTTAGTAAAGACTACATGAAACCGATTCATTTGGGTTTGGTTTACAGGCCACCGCAGGCCAATGTCAAACAATGTCTCTCCTATCTCAAGGAGTATACTGAAGTAAAAGATAATGTAAGGTACCCAGGCTCTATTGTCTTGGTAGGCGATTTTAACATTGATTTATCAGATAAAACTAGTACTAAATCTAAGTTGGTACATGAATTCAGAAAAGATCATAACCTATCTATTAATATGCAATTTACAACTCGTTTTGGCCTCTAAAAAGATAGTATACTTGATTACTTTATGTTTAAATCGACCAAAGCTGCAACAGCAGGAACCATAAATTATAATATATCTGATCATCAAGCTATCTACCTTACTCTGAAACATAAACGTATAAAGAAGAACCCTGGAACGATAAGGAAAGTTAGATCGATGAAAAGATATAATACTACCGTTTTAGATAATGCATTGTGTGACATTGACTGGGATTCTTACTTTTTGATCAATGATGTTGTTAATGTGGCTTGGAGTAACCTTCATACGATCATGACTGATATAATTGACGATATTGCTCCCTGGAAAACAATATATATTCATAGTGGAAGACCTAAATGGTATAACCAAGACCTTGTAACTGCATCAAAAACTAGAGATGATTTATTCAAAATTGCTAATATCACCAAGGACGCTCTTGATATCCGAGCAGCCAAGAATCAGAGGAACTATGTGAATAGTCTATTCAGACGTGCTAAATCTCAATATTATACAGAATTACTAACGAATAATTCTCATGATAGCAAAAAACTCTGGCGTACACTTGATGAAATCATATCCAAGAAAAGCAAGGACATAACAATTTTTCGTAATATTTACGACCAGAACAATCACAAGTTATCAACCCCTGATTCTGCTGAATACTTAAATAAGTACTTCTGTTCAATTGGGACCAAAATTCAAGAACAAATTACTCATGCCCCATTATTATTGCATGATGAGGAAATTATTACGAAATGCTCTAGTTTCAATTACATGTCCCAAGAAACTCTCCTTGCTCTGATCTCGGATATCGATACGTCCAAATCATCAGGTTGTAAAGAAATCAATTCAAAGCTTTATAAGGATCTATTTATGAGTCTTCATAAACAATTATTGCATGTAATGAATCTGTCTATATCCCAAGGTGTGTTCCCTACTGGTTGGAAAACGGCTATCATCAAACCAATTCCAAAAAAATCAAATCCCACTATACCTAAAGATACAAGACCGATTGCCCTAACACATATTGGAGGAAAATTGCTTGAAAAATATATATCTGTTCAGATTTGGGACCACCTCAATATGAATAACATTATTACACCAAACCAATATGGATTCCGAAAAAACAAAAGCACTCATGAAGCTCTATATGAATTTATAACTATTATTAATAATAACAACAACAGAAATCTCCTCACAGCAGCCACCTTTATTGATTTTGGTAAGGCTTTTGATAGCGTTAATCATGATATTATTTCTCAAAAATTAAGCAAAATTGGCTTTAATAGTATTGCCTTAGCTTGGTTGGATTCATACTTATCTAACCGTTCACAATCAGTTAGGCTTGAGGAACATTATTCTAACGAGAAGAAAATTAGTTGTGGGGTACCACAAGGATCCATATTGGGACCCATCATGTATCTTATTTTCTCAAATGACATAAATAAAGTAAATTTAACCTCCAATTATATATTATATGCAGATGATACGGTCTTATTTACCACTGGGTATAGCATCGAGGAAATATGTAATACTATGAACAGGGATTTAACTCAATTTTACAACTGGTCTACAGCTAACAAAATTCTTATCAACACTGATAAAACCAAATCGATGTTATTTGGAGAAAGGAAAAAGACAGATACCAACATCTCCCTAAAAATTAATAACAATGAAATCGAATGTGTAAAAAACTATACATATTTGGGGATAAATATTGATAACAAGCTAAATTTTAGGGAACAGATCTCAATCTTAATTAAAAATCTTCATCATAGAATTCACCAACTAGCATCCGACCAAATCTGACAAAGAAAAGTGCCCTTCTACTTACAAAGGCTAACATTTTGTCTATAATTGACTACAGTATAGTATATATTAGTAGATGCAACCAGACTATTCTCACTAAAATTCAAAGGTTGCAAAATAAGGCCCTGAAAATTGCTCTTAAATGTCCTTTACTTACCTCCACGAATGATATTCATTCTTGGACCAATACTATGAAAGTCAAACACAGAATTACTTTTCTCCTATCGAAGTTGGCCTTTATCTCTGTTGATAAGATGAGAGTAAATAATGTATTGCCTTTAGTTAGAGCAACACGTCAGTTTGATGCTCCAATCCTACCAAATTTTACACCTAGGACAGAATCAGACAAACAATCCCTGAAATTTCAGGTTGCATCAACCTGGAACTCTTTACCAATTTGACTGAGAAGTATTCAAGATCATAAACTATTCAAAATTCTCATAAAAAAACATTTTCGTGCAATGGAATAATCAGACCTATTGCTCAACTCCTCTTTCACTCTCTCACCTCTTGAAATGTATGAAAATAGATCCTAATCCTTATTTTTCATCTCATTATTTCGTACATCATCTGTCCATCATATTTGTCTAACAATCACCCCATGTATTGTATAAGTTAGAAGTAATCCTATCACTGATACCAATATTATTATATTATTAATCGATTTGACTGCAGAATGCCTATAAAAACGCTTATTGTCAGCGGCGGTTATCTCTGCATTTTTCTGATTATGTCGTAGGAAATAAAAAACTTTAAAAAAAAAAAAAATCATTCATCAGTAATGTTTACCGAAATTCACATAATGTGTCAATATGGGCCAATAATAGACACAGTATCATCCCAGACTTCTCCTAAACGTGAATTAAAAACCAATTAAAAGGTGTACGGCAGGGACGGATATAGTAAATTAAGTGCATTTCATGGTTATTGGTTTTCATTAAAGACTTGCTGAAGTTGTGCGCTGGCTTCGTCCAGATGCAAAAAAGTCCTGGGAAATTTGCTTAGGAAATGATAGGCCTCGCTGGGAGTGTGAGGCGATTACATAGGCTAGGCCTCTATATCTAGGTATATCCGGATCATTTTGGTTTTCTTGTAAATCAAACTTCAACATGGATAGTTCTTAACAGGTGGATGTAATTTGAGTGGTAGCCTTACACTGCTTTTATCAAATAAATAATACATATAAAGAGAACAAAATCTCTAGCAGGATGTCTGCTGGTATTGGAAATGTCTGCAAATATGGATGCCAGCAATTGATTTTTACGCACCATTGGTGTTGGGGGTCATCTGACCTTGTCCTGATATAGTGTGAAATACTAAGGGCAATTTGCCCTTCGGTGTTCGCTATGAGATTCGATATTCTAGCAGTCCGAAGAATGAAGTCAGAGATCGGTTGTAGTTGTCAGCTCAAGCCCAGGCAAGGGGTGTCAGTGGCTTGGCATCCAGCTTTATTTATACTTGAGCATTTTACTTAATTATTCACATACATGGTTCCTAGAAATATTTCCACTGTGCTGTCCCATTCTAATTGGCTGAGGGAAAATCCTTCTCTTCCAGGTAGACAACCAACATGCCAAGGTCACGCATTTTCCATATGAAAGATTGGGCCCCCCTCCCCTCCCCTCCCTTACACCAAACCCAAGCTTGTGGTGCCCCCTTCCCTCTTGCCCTCCCCCCTACCCACTGATTAAAGTAGTGCAGGGAACAATAATTAGATCGGACAGGTGGTGTGGTCAACAAGTGATAATGTGTCCCTCCCTCCTTTACTTCATCAGTGAGTATAGGATTAACCTCTGTCTTTGTGCACATGTGCAACTCATGAGACCCACATACATTGGCGGGTACAAAACTAATCTTAACATAGTAATCTTGCCTGATTTGTTGGACACAAAGTAAAATTCATTGCTGGTATGAATTGGCAAAGTTTGACACCTATATTGAAAGTATCAGGGCCCTGGAAAAGTGCTCGCCTTGACACAGAGCTAGGATTCAGGTCCGTCATTTGTGGATGACCCCTATTCAGCATACGGCTACTGGTGTCATGGAGGAATTGAGGACTTTAATTGGAGATGCTTTTCGGCCACTTGATGGTATAGAAGGATTAAAAGAGCAAGTGAAGCAGCTCCCTGCTTTAGAGCAGGAGAATGCACTGCTGCAAGACCAACTGCAGTTTTATAAAGAAGAATATTGCCGGTCGAGGGAAGTAAGTTGTCACGCTATGAGCAGCAGAGTGGGCCTGGTTCCAAGAGGAAGAAGGCTATTAAGACATTATATACGGGTACAAACAACTGTGAGGGTCTCAAGGTCCTTGTATCCTTATACCTATATTTCGATAATAACATGGCGCCGACGCGGCAACAACACACTGGCTAGGCTCCGGTAAAATCCGCACCACGGGACCTAATTACTCAAATGTGAATACTCAAAAGGACTGTACCTGTGAAATGGACTACTCTGACATTCGAAGTATACACATTTATTGAAAATCATGTTCTGTAATAACAGTAATACACAACACAAGTATTAATGCCTGTGGATCAACCCCAAACATCGCCCACTGAGACAAGGATACTGGTACCCACACTTACTGACCCAGCACCCTCTACCTCTAACTCATTGATGCTACGGAGATTAACATCAAACCTAGTCAACGACTCATTTATCTCCAGTGATATACCACTTAGAACGAATATTGCCTAAAGAACATACACCAAGGTCAAGGTTAGTCGACAAAAAGGTGATAGTGACAGCAGTACGAGCACTGATACTTTCAGTAGTGACACTAATTGTACAATTACAGAGAATACTGTAGATAGCAAACTAGAGACAATGGGTCCTACAAAAACTACGGCCTACAGAATAAGATTGCCCCACAACAAGAACCCGCTGAAATGAAAACTCAACCCACTCCACAAGCCCCAATACTTGTTGATCCAACGCATCTACAAAACCTAATACAACTAGCCTTAGCTCCCAAGATCGACAAACTAAAAACCTACTATGACCAAAGTAATCAACAGCAGACCGCAACGTTGACAGGACAAATCCAACTGATTTCTGACAACCTGGCAGCCCACAAAACTGAATATGACATTAAATTGACCAATCACAATAAGAGATTAACAAAACTGGAGGAAACCTTAGACCAGGATGAACTCCGTAACTTAGTAGAAACAATTACTAAGCCAACACTAGATGGTGTAGACACCATGATAGAAACTTTCCAACAAGGAGTACAACAGACATTAGATGAATTAAAAAAAGATAGAAGAGGCAATCTTGGGGAACAGGAGGGCCAGAATGAGGATTTGTTAAATCAACAACAGCCCCAGAATGATGGAGAAGAGATGGATGCTATAGTAGAAACACAATACAAATATGAGGGAATAATGGCCCAAGCAGCATGCACATGATACAAAATGCAGGCCCAAATTGACCAACTCATCGAGAAATGTGAAATTCTAGACCTAAAGTCAAAAAAGCTAAATCTCATATTCAATGGTATTGAAGAAGAAAAAAACGAAAATCTTCCCAAAAAAATCGCAACCTTATTGGATGGGCTCATAGATAAGTTTGACGAAGACGATATCGATGCAGCATACCGCCTAGGTAAATATAAGAAAGACCAGCGACGCCCAGTCCTAATCACACTCCAAACACTCCTAATAAAAGACGAAATTCTCCGCCTAGCCAAGCAAATCAAAGCGCAATCAAATAATCCAAATCTATGGATTAACAAAGATGTGCCAAGCACTATACAGAAAAGAAACAACATAGCAAGAAAGTGTGCAAAACGCCTGGCAGAAATGGACAAGGACCACGCCCCCTCCACACGGGTAGGTGGCCTAGTTTATAAACGTAAATATTATGACCCAAACAACCTTCACCATCTCCCATGCGGAGCTAGGCCGGAGGACCTCAAGTCTCAGGAGTTTCCCACAACAAAAGGGCTAGGCTTTCAAGGAGAGCATAGCTACCTATCAAATTTTTTCCCCTGTAAATTTTGGTTCAATGAAATAGAATATAATTCCGTCGAACAAGCTTTCCAACACCAGAAAGCCTTAACCAATGACACGCCTCAAAATACGAAACTAGCAGTAAAAATCTACTGCTGTGACAGCCCGTATGATATCAAGAAGCTGGCGTCAGACATTACTGTCACACAAGAGTGGATAAAAGGTGAGAACGACTATTTATACAATATTGTTCACTCCAAATTCGCTCAGAACCAGGACCTACAGGAAAAACTAGTAAATGCGGACTACGACCATTTCTATGAGATGACGTATGACCGAAAGTGGGGTACTGGGCATCGGTTGTTCGAGCGTGGATTTGATCCGCAGGTGCATATGAAGGGTGAGAATCAGTTTGGGGAGATATTAACCAGACTTAAAAACTCGTACTAAAGCTATTATATCTAATTTCAGACTTAACCAGCGACCATGGCACCCCGCCCAATCTTAATAGTTGGAGATAGCCGTATACGAGACTTGGCTCCATATTTATATCAGCATTTACCAACGCCAGCCTACCACCGGGTACGCGTACTGTCTTACCCGGGCGCCTCGTTCGGCCTGGCAGCGCATTTGGCGCATGATGTTATATTCGCAGAGAAACCTCTACTAGTTATATACCAGGCAGGCCTATGCTCAATCACTCGAAGAGACTCATCCACGAGACAAGTCTCCATGCCACACACCCTAACCACTACAGTCCAAAATTATGAAGATGACCAAGAATATGTTCAGGAATATACAGAACAAGCCATGCTACCGTACCACTGCCCAATCTCATTCTGTATGATAGTGGGGATGGACCTAGCATGGTACAATACACACCTGCCTGACTACACACACCACCACCAATATCGCCTCAATGAGGTAGTCCTCCTTATAAATCACAAAATCTGTGGCAAAAATGGCCTAGAGAAATGGGCCAAGCATATTGGCAAAGCCATACATCAGATGAATGTAATCTAAACTACCCACCTAATCATGGTTACTACGCAAGATAGTGCCCCAATGAGACAATCACCACCCCTAACTTACCACAAAAAGACTTGACGTACATCAGTTCCCAAATACGCACAGCAAAAACCAAGCCAGACATAAGAACATCCAGCATAACTACTAGATTACGATAAGTATTGATACTTCTATAAAAATATAACACAAAGACTCACAAACAATACCCCAGCTTATAACAATACATGTTCGATCCACTCATGCTACCTAGTTAAGAGATATTGTTCCATGCTATATCTGTTACAATAGTCCACTAATAAGTCTTATTATTAAACAGGTGTTGTGACCTATGATTTGCTGATTTATGACCTAATAACTTAAAAATTGAATTAAAAATTGGAACTAGATCATGCGTACTACCCAATGGTAGAGGTTATGTGATGTGATTTACTCAATGACAAAGGTCGACATGGATGGTAATTTCCCTAAATTGCCATGTTATAATAGTCCACCAATAAGTCTTATTGATCTCCTGATCTTGCGAAATACTGAAAGAATCAGGTGATGTGACCTATGATTTGCTGATTTATGACCTAATAACTTAACTTAAAAAATTGCATTAAAAAATAGGAACTAGGCTGTGCGTACTACCCAATGGTAGAGGTTATGTGATGTGATTTACCCAATGACAAAGATCAATGCAGATGGTAATTTCCCTAAATTGCCTGTTCGACCCATAGTGTATATATGTTGACATGAGACACATGTACTAAAATTAAGATGTGTTGGCCACTTAAGGAGCCAAAAGAAAGGACATAAGTCTATTCAGACGTGTCCTACCCGCCCAAAGGGAGAAACTGTGTTAAAGTAATATACAAGTAGTATCCAGAATAGTGTTTAGCTATTCCAGCTTAGTTCTACTCTTCTATGATTATGTGATTTACCTAAAGATAGAGATCGATATGAAGGGTAGTTTCCCTAAACTGCCTACTTGACTCATAGTATATATATGTTGACATGAGACACATGTACTAAAATTAAGATACGCTGGCCATTTAAGGAGCCAAAAGAAAGGACATAAGTCTATACAAACGTGTCCTACCCGTCCAAAGGTACTCTTCTAGGATTATGTTATTTACTCAATGATAGAGATCGATATGAAAGGTAGTTTGCCTAAAACTGCCTATTCGACTCATAGTATATATATGTTGACATGAGACACATGTACATGAAAGGACATAAGTCTATACAAACGTTTCCTACCCGTCCAAAGGTAAAAATTGTGTTAAAGTAAATTAAAAGTTGTACCCAGAACAGAGCTCAACTATTCCAGCTTAGTTCCCAAGTGGAAGCTATGTTATGTTATGTTATGACCCTAGATCAGTTGTTCGATCTCATGATAGATATACACCATATTACATTATACTATAATATATACTCAAAGAAACATGATCACTAATGACCCGGCAAAACTGTATTAAAGTAATATAAAACATTACTAACTAAATTGTCTAACATCATGATCTCAGGGTACTTGCGTTGTGATATTATTAAAATAATATACTCCGACGATACCATCATTTATAATTCGAACCCAAACCTATTCCAATTAACAGCAGACCTGCAGACTGATCTTAACTCCCTCAGCCAATGGTGCAGATTGAACAAAATATCGCTCAATCTGGATAAATCAAAGGTCCAAACTATATTTCCCAGGCCGTCCCTCAGATCGAGGTGGACCAACGAAAATCTGGCTGCACAACCACAGTATAATATAATGTTAAACGGAGTATCACTAGAAGATGTATTTACATACAAATACCTTGGTGTACATATTGAATCAGACCTGAAATTCAGCTCCACAATCGCGAAACTAACAAATATGTTAAGCTACAAATGCTGGCAGTTATCAAAATTAAGAGAAAAATTAAGTCAAAAAACAATGTTGTTAATCTACAAGGTTATGATACTGCCAGTCATTGACCAGGCAGATATATTTTTGGAATCGCATGGAGGCTCAAGTTTACATAGGCTACAAATACTCCAAAACAGGGCTCTTCGCATCATTTATAACATACCGCAACGAACCAATGTAGACTATATACACATAGAGAAAAGAATACTACCACTGAAATACCGCAAGCGCCTCCACCTGTTACAAATGGGTCACCGCAGAGCACAAGATCCAGGAAACTTTGACTTAAAACAACCGGATACTAGAAATTTTGCGAAAGGGCAAAAAACCCTTAAACATGTTACTCCAAAAACAGAACAAACCAGAAGATCGATATTTAATCAAATCCCATATTCCTGGAATCGGCTGCCTGCGGAGGCCCACTGTTTACTAGATCCTAAAGCATTTTCAACCAAGGCAAAAACTGTTTATATCTGGAATGATGAATACTTTATATTTTGAACTAACCTAGAAGTCGAGCAACCATAAAAGAGCAATGTAAACTAGTCACGTTGGAACCATGTTATTCTTAAGAAAAATTTTATGTTTACCTATATATGTATATATGGGAATATATCTGTACGAACCGTAAGTGGTCACGGGTCAGCTGACCCTCAAGTATTCTACAAGCAGTTTGCGCCAGTTCTCTTCTAGCAGCCATGATAGGAACATCGAAATTTTTTCTTTATTTTGTGCTTTAACTTTATAACCTGTCTTATAACTTTTTTATGTCTAATATCCTGTATATTTTACTGTGCTTGTCTCATCGCAATAGAGCAACTAATAAAAAAAAAAGGTAATGGCTGGAAGACCTGTATTTTTCAATTCAATTCAATACACCAGTCAGATCTGGTATATGTTCAATAAACAGTGTACTTGAAAAAGAATGATAAACTTTCAATATAAGTAATGGTTCTCAGTACTCCACAAATATTCTTTACTCGTAGTTAACTTTCATTAAAATAAGTGTATAAATCACTGGTAACATTTACCAAAAGAAGCATATAAACTATCAGCTGATAATTGAATCCATAAACCATCCTGTAAAAAGTATGTCCTTATGAATGCTGACTGTCCTGGCTAATTACCTTGACTCACACCTTCTACCCCTTTGAGTTGATGAAGTATTGGTTCTTCGCACCTCTCCTAGGGATTACATTCATTCTTTATTATAATCATGTGGTGTTCCAGGAACACCACAATTACATTAATTACTCATTGCATATGCTCCTAGAGCTAGATCTGGTCTACCACACCCTCTTAAAGTAGCAATACTTTACATACACAGTTCTCGATTATCACAAGCCATTTGGGTAAGAATTAGAAAAGCTCTGTTTCTCAGTTGACAAACACTGTTTGTCAAAAAGAAGTACTGATATCAGTTGATATGTACAAAAAGATAGGAAAACACTTTTGTCAAACTCAAACCTTGTTTTTTACTTGACAAATACCGTTTCTCTGTGACAGTGTTTTTCTAGTGATGAACTATTTCTTTATCAGAAACATGGTTTGTCTGTTGAGAAACACTGTTTGTCCGATTTTGTTGTTGAGAAACACTGTTTGTCAGAATTTGTTGTTGAGAAACACTGTTTGTCTGTTGACAAACACTGTTTATCAGAACTTTTTAAGAAACTGTGTTTGTCTGTTGAGAAACACTCTCAACAGACAAATACTGTTTATCTGTTGAGAGACACTGTTTGTCAGAATTGTTCATTGAGAAACACTGTTTGTCTGTTGGGAAACACTGTTTGTCAAGTGAAAAACAAGGTTTGAGTTTGACAAACAGTGTTTTTCGATTTTGTGGTTGATATCAACTGACATCAGTACTTCTTTTTGACAAACAGTATTTGTCAACTGAGAAACAGTGTTCTTTACAGAGAAACAGTATTTGTCAACAGACAAACAGTGTTTTTCACAAACAAACAGTGTTTGTCAACAAACAAACAGTGTCTTTCTAATTCTTACATGAATGGCTTGCCATAGACACAGTTACAATGCAATGTAACCATGTGATCACTTTCACTTTCCTGCCATATATAAAAGGGGAGTGGGGAGCACCACCACTCTCAAGCATCACCACTCTCAAGCACCTCTCCATAGCACCACCAATCTGAGGAACTACCCAACTAAAGCGCCACCTGGTCAGTGTCTAATCTCCTATTGTTGCGATTCTTGCCTATGTTCTTTCCAATGTCTATGTTGCCATCGATGTACGTCTGTCTTTCAGCTCCGGCTTAACATTAATCGATATTAAATAATGATATTTCGTGATCGTATAGGTTTACTTCTGCGAGAATAAATATATTACCAATATCGTTAGCAGGAGATGGGAGGAAAGGAACTATAGTGGCCGGATTATATTAAAGTTCCAAAGGACCAAGGGTTGAAATATTCTATGTTTCAAAAGCGGATCCGAGCTATAACATCAAGAGTGAAATACTTCTTTCATATGTTCTCTTTATTCCTCCTTGTGTGTTGGGTTGAAGACCTTGCTCCTCAACCCGATTAGTGAACAAAATACATTGGATATATCAATAATATTCAACACAAGAACAGACTATGTTTGCAATACAAATCAGGAATAACTAAATAAATATAATGATGAAATAAGTACAAACTTGTACATAAATAGAGAAATATGTGATAACCATCATGGTCAAAGTCCGGATGGAATAATATGAATGGTTAATTAATAATAAATTAATCAAGTAATACAAAGTATAAATATCATAATGAGTTGAAATGTAGACTCCTAGTGGAGTCCGGAGGTACTACCCGGAGGTGGCCGGATCCGGAGGTGTCCGGATCTGGAGCTACCCGGAGCTCGATGGAAATGTTCATATAGTATAGTAGAATCGTTACACTCCTCCCCAACCAACGGAAATAAAATTTTAAAAGGAGATGAACATATTCAATGACTGGAGAAATTTTATGAATATGTTAACAAGAAATAAGAACGATTCATATGTACATTTATACAATAGCTCAGAATAAAAAAAAAAAACGTAGAGTATCATATACCAACATTTAACGGTTCTTCAACATAAAAAAAGTTGCGAATATATATGAATAAAGATTCATAGGCTATTTACATCAGCAAAGCACCAACACGACGATATCACACGCAAGAGTCCAGTATATTAAGTAGACATTATCGCACGAATGGCAAGAGATTGCTCCAGCGTGAAGCCAGGTATGATCTGGGTTGTTTCCTTGTCCGGATCTGCATTTTCAGTCACCACAGATACCTCCAGATCATCTGATTTCTTCTCAACACTGGCCTTTTCACGCTCACGATCAAGGGATCGTTGCAGTTCTTTCACATTGTCCTGGGAAAGTCTCAGTTCATCCTCAAGAACAGATTGGGAGTGGGTAGCAATCTCCAGCCTCACCTTGAGGTCAAGAATCTCGTCTAACAAGCGTTTTCGCTCTTCACACCAGGCCTCTTTGTCCCTGTTAACATTGCCAAAATGTTCGTAATCTGTGTGGAGATGCTTTAACGCCTCCGCAAAGGATGAATGGGCTTTTACCAACTGGCATTGAGCGACAGCCAAGTTTTTGACTGCCTCACTGTCATTTAGCTGTTCCAGATCCATGTTGACTTCATTAAAGTCCACTGACACCACAGGAGAAATATTATTCTCAACCTTGGACTTAGTCGCAGGGAGCACTTGCTTCTTCTCCTTCTTAACACATGAGCTGGCTGGAGCAGCTCTTTTCCGGGCTATTGTGGCGACTGGATCTTTCTCACCATAGTCAGGATTGCTGGCCAAATTGCAAAACCTGTCGCTGTTATTTAAGCACCTCAGTCCAGCCTGATTTTGTGACAAATTATGCACCCACATCATGTGGCGGACAGAAGAGCACATCCGTAATTGTTTATTCTTGCATGGTCCAGAGGTCTGGTGACGGATCCCACACATATACTCCCAACGGTTGGGGAGATGATTTTCCTCCATGTGCCTAAGCCAGGCTAGACGGCTATGCAATACCTTGCCTGTACAACGGAGATACGGGCAGCTGCCTCCACCCGTCGATGCACTGTCATGTCCTTTATACACAATAGAGCGCAGCTCTCTCCGGGTGTCTTCAGATACAATTCTACCAAGAATTCCATCTATCCACTCTTCGTATTTGCGTATAAGATCGGCCTCAGTAATGTTGACGAATATGATTTCTTCTGTTTCCGAGTCCTGATCAGAATCAGTAACTGGTACACACCTGCCATGTCTAGTGTCCTTTGGTTTCTTCAATTTGAGCAGAGGAGGCCTAATCTTGTCCGTAAACTCGGAGGACAAACCCCTCTCTCTGCCAGGCGAATTGGAACGGGAGCGACGCTCAGAGGAATCTCTGCTAACACTGTCAGATTTCCTTCGATTCCTGCTCTCCGTGGGCTTCCTCTTATCCTTTTTCTCGCCAGAGAATTTGTTACTTCGGTCGTACACTCTGTCATCTTCACTTGATGAAGGCATGGTTCCAATTGTCAATCGATAACTTCAACAAAAGCAGGTCCGGACAGCTCCGGAGGACATAAACGTCTCGATCCTATGTATACTTCAGTGTTGAAATGGAACGCAACCTGCTGTGCACGTGCTTCACCCGTCTTATATAGGTGCCAACCCGAGCCACACCCAAAAACTATGCCCATATATGGACATACAGGTGGCGAGGATCCACTCTGCACGGTTCCTTACCCATATTAGGTAATAGATTGCAAGAAAACTGCATATTACCTCGCGAATAAAATAAAGAAATAATATCATTCAGGCTATATAGTCAAACCCCAGGGAAAAATCAACATTTCCTATACTACTTTTATCCGTATGGGCAGAGTGCACATTGCAGCGAACCAAGGGCATCAGCGCCTTGCCGGCAAGGTAGACGCTCCGCGTGTCGAGGTGTCCGCCATAGCGCTCACCGACGCAACGTTCCGCTTTGTTTACTTCTTAGCGCGGTGTTTATTTCCATCGACGACAGGTTGAAAAGTGTATAGAAACTCAATGAGGGTTGACTTTGACCGAGAATTTGATCATAAAATGCTAAATAATAGCAGTAGAATACATATTTCTTCGTTAAATATGTAAATTAAACATATTGGCTTGCTTCCCCGGGCTCCGTGGAATGAGACCGTCTCCTGGTTACTCCTCCTACCGGCTGTCGACGAGGAAGAGCCGTCAAAGTTTTCTCATGGTAAATTGCTTCAAAGAAGCCTATCTAACACCTTAGGTTAGCTTGAAATTGTCATTAAAACAAAAGGAATATTTCCATGTGGAAATAGACCCAATCATGGTTTCAAAATGGCCGTAAATCCACCATGTAATCGTATCTACTCTCTCCCGTGTTCACCAGAGGCTTCTTTACGTGTATATGGCTCTCCCGAAGGCAGGGAATCAAATCTAATGTTAAGTCAACATTCCTCCTCCAGATATTGAATAAAATTATCATTTAAAATCAGGGAAAGCCATATCTTGTGGGAGCCTTAATCACCCTCGTTCTGGTTCTCCTCGCACTTTCTGGCGATAAATCATTATCTCTGCTTTCATTATCAGGTTTTAGGCAGGGCTTCAGATAATCCACATGTATTTTCGCCATTTTCTTCGTGCCTTTATCAATGACATAGGTCCATTCATTTAGTTTTTCAACTATTTGAAAGGGACCCTCCCATCTTCCACACAGTGGCCGTCCAGTTTTCACTGTGATAAATTTGTAGACCCAAACTCCAGGAGCATATTCTCTGACCAATGTATTCTTGTCATAGACCTTTTTCTGTGCTTTCACCGATCGTTTTAAATTCTTCATTACAAACTCGTGTGCCTTCAGGAGTTGTTCTCTGATGTATAACACTTGGTTATTTGGACACCTTGCTTCAAAATTCTCGTCATAATTCCGATAAATGACTGCAGGCACCATTGAAATTTCCTCACCAAAGGTAAGTAGATTTGGAGAACAGCCGGTTGATTCATGCAAACTACACCTATAAGCATAGGTGATATATGGAATCAGCTGGTCCCAGTCATTTCTATGGAGATTTGCCAAGCCCGACAAAGCTGTCTTCAGAGTCCTAATCGATCTTTCAGCTAATCCATCGGATTGAGGCCTATAAGAATTGGTAAATGTTTTCTTTATAGACATCAATATGCACAACTCTCTCCATAAAGAAGAAGTAAAGTTGGCACCCCTATCCGAATGAATATTCAATGGAGCTCCAAATTTCAAGATCCAGCCTTCCATAAGGTGGGTAGCACAAGTGTCAGCTTGGTAATTTGGCATAGGAAATGCCTCCATGTATTTTGAATAATAGTCCTGGACCACCATAAAGCATATGTTACCTCTGAGAGTCAAAGGTAAATTTACAGCAATATCCAGAGCTATCCTATCAAATCTTGCGCCAGAAATTTCATTATGAAGCGGTCTCTTCCCTTTTCTAGGGAAATCTTTCACACGTTGGCAAATATCACAAGAAGCACACCATCGCTCTATATCTTCAGACATAAGTGGCCAGAAAAATGTTTGTTTCACCTTTCCTAGGGTCTTCTTTCTTCCAAAATGGCCACCTTGAGGAGAACCATGTAACATGCGGAAAATAGCCATCCGTATCTTCAACGGGCCAACAATAGTCATGTCAGAAACTGAGGCTTCTTCATGATATATCACATATAGAATCCCATTGCGTATTATCATCTTGCTGAGGAAACCATACAATACTCTAAACTCTCGTGTTTCTGCACGAATCTCCTGAGTGGACAGTTCCTCTTTGCTTCGAACCAGTGACTTGATCTTGGCAATATCTCTGTCTTCATCCTGATATTTCGCCATCTCACCCTCTGAGCAAGGGAAAACTTCCTGCAAAAATCCCTTCTTTTCCTCCCATTTGCTTGTCATATCGTCGACAGAAGATACCACACCAATAGGTTTGCAAGGGTCCTTCCTGCACGTGACACAGCCAGGATTTTTACATCTCCTGATCTTCCTCATTCTTGAAAGAGCATCGGCATTGCTATGAAATTTTCCTGGACGGTGGAAAATCTTAGATTGATCCACATCAAAATAAGCTAGAATAGACAGCCACCGAACTAAAATTCCATCAGCATCTTTGAAATTCAGGACCCATCTCAATGAAGAATGATCCGTACGAATGATAAATCTTGTGCCCCAGATGAAATGCTTGAACTTTTTCAAGGATTTAATCACCGCAAGCAGCTCCCTGTGCGTTGTACAATAATTCCTCTGAGTAGAATCCAATGATTTGGAGAAATAACAAAGAACTTTTTCTTCTCCGTCCTGTACTTGAGACAAAATTGAGCCAATTGAAAAATTACTGGCATCAGAATCGAGAATAAATAAATCATTCTCGGTTGGATATGCTAGGATAGGCTCAGAAATCAATGCACTTTTCAGTAGACAAAACGATTTCTCCCGATCTTCATTCCATACAAATTTCGTATGATCCCTGAGCAGTTGGAACATAGGCTCAGCCTTCTCCGCAAATTCTGGAATAAAATCCCTGTAATATCCTACAAGTCCCAAGAAGGAACGAATATCTTTGATATTTTGTGGCTGTGGCCAGTGTGTAATAGCCTCGATCTTCTCCGGATCTGGTCTGCTCCCTTCGCTGTTAACTATTCTGCCTAGAAATCTAACAGAGCGCTTGAAAAGTACACATTTCTTCGGTTTCAAAATCAAACCAAATTTTTGTATTCTCTCAAAGACACATTTCAGATTTTTCCTGGCTTCTTCCAATGATTTTCCATAGGAAATTATATCATCCAAGTAAACCATACATTTTGTCCAGCGCAATCCTTGTAACATACTTTCTACCATGCGTTCAAATGTGGCTGGGGCATTGCATAGCCCAAATGCCATCACATTGAAGCGAAACAAGCCTATATGGGTGACGAATGCAGATTTTTCCTTCGATTCTTCATCCAATTCCACTTGCCAATAGCCTGATTCGAGATCCAGGGTAGAATAATACATGTTTTTCCCAAGAGCATCTAGACTTTCGTCGATTCTAGGTAGGGGGAACGCATCTTTCTTAGTGATGTCATTTACTTTGCGATAATCCACACAGAAACGAATGGAATTATCCTTCTTTTTGACCAGAACAATCGGTGATGACCATGGCGAATCACTAGGCGAAATAACTCCTTTATTTAACATCTTCACTAGCTCTTCTTCCACTGTTTTTCTCCTGCCTATAGGTAAGCGGCGATAGCTCTGTTTGATAGGTTCCGAATCTCCAGTGTTTATGTGATGTTTTACGTTATCCGTTCTGCCTAGGTCTCCTCCAGGTTTTTGGAATATATTGAAAAATTCCAATAGGTCAGATCTAACCAAATCTTTCTCCCTCTCGGTGGTAATGTCACTCTGAGAAACCAGCTGTTCCAGGTATTGAGGCAAATTATATTCGGTCATTGCCGGATCACGAGCAATTGTTTCCAACAATACAGTAATTCGCTCATCCTCCAAGGTAGAATTTTCAGGTCCAGCGATGTCTATCGACTCATCATTCCTAGTGTTCTCTATTTGAGAAACCACTTCAGCAACGCCTAATATTTCACCCTCTTCAATGAATTGTGCCTGGTTGGTGATATTCATCACAGGCAACCCATACAACTCCTCCTCTTCTCTATATCCTATCATGGTAGGAAAATTCACTAAGCCTCTGTCATCGTCTATGTACATAGGAGGTTCCACAAGGAAATCACATTTGCTCATGCCATTCCTAGGGCCAGTCCAGATTGCTTCTACCATCGTCACTGAATTCTTCTTAATTTTAGTTCTTTCCTTAACTCTCAGGGCTCCATTATTCGATACAAATTCACAAAAAGTTTTCTTTCCATTTATATCAATCTCCCCAGTTTTGCTTCTAAACGCCATGTCCACTGCCATCTGGAAATCTAAGCCTAATATTCCGGATTCTCTATGGATACGTCCAACGAAAAATCTCCAGACATGCAACTTTCCTCCAAGATCAAAGTGGAAATTAGCAACACCTAACAAGGTTATATCACTGCCATTAGCAGCAATGACCTTATCCGAAGTGGGTAACAATGAAGGTGGGTTGATCATAGAGGAATATATACCCTCATCGATCAAGCTGATGGAGGCTCCAGTGTCCACTAATAGGTGATACAAATCTCTTCCAAAAGTAGCAGGTACATACCATCTTGCTCCTTTTAAGTTAGGCAGACAATAAATATTTTCTTCAGGCCTGGTCACCAGTAATAAATCAGGAGCTTCAGGGGCCGTACCCTCCCCTAAGAAAGAAGGTCCTGAAGAATTATTCATTGCTGTAATTGTCTGGTCGGAAAAGCCACTTTGAGATAGGGTGGTTGAGTTGATGGCCTTGTCCAACACAACCACTAGTCGTTTCCCTCAAGACCAGCCATGCTTTTACCAGATTTCTGATCTAAGATTCCGGATTTGTTCTTAGCATCAAGGAAACCTTTACATGAAAAGGTAGAGTGTCCGGCTGTATCACACCACTTGCAATAAGGAGTCTGAGATGATTTATTCCTCCAGGGTCCACTTTTCCTGTAGCCCGACCACTTTGTTCTCTCTCCCAAAGCATTTATTCCATATTCTTCCTCATCTGACTCGTCAAACTCGGTCGCAGTTGTATGAGAAACAGCAGCAACTGTAGTCAACACATCAGAGCTGGCATTAACTCCAAAAAGTGTTTTTATTCCACTTTTATACCGATTTGCTAAGTCCAGGGCATCGAATAATGACTTAGGCTGACGAGCATGAACCTCCAATGCAATCTTCTTGTCCAACATGCCTTTAATGAACTGCTGAATCAGCAGCCGAGTATGAAAATTATGTCTTTCACCCGGAAAGGCCCAGATCATCAAAGATCTAAGATGAACTGCAAAGGCATTTAGATCCTCACCAGGAATTTGCTTTCTTGAATAGAAGGTATTTTCTCGGTCTTCAGGAGTACCTCCTCCATATATCCTGCATAATACGGTGACTAAGTCCTGATATGATCCTTCTGAGATGTCAAAATCATTAACAACGCTTGCAGCCTCTCCTTTACATTTGGAGAAAAGCACTTTCATCCTTGTTTCTTGCGACCAATTATTAGCAAAGCTAATATTTTCGAATTGAACAAGGTATTGGTACCAATCCTTTCCTTCGAAGGCTGGAGGCATTGAGCATTTGGGCTTCTCTGACCAATGACTCACAGATATATCTGTGGAAGAATCCTTGATCTTGATCGGACAAATATTTTCATCCTCCTCAACTTCCACAGCATCAAACAACGACAGAGATCCTCGTGATTTCTTCATAAAAGAAACCTTTTTCCCGCCGCGTGTTCCAATATGGCCATACAAAGGATTGGAATCCAATGATTTCCAAAACTCAGTATCTCTCACATCAGACCCATCTTTCATTTTAAACAAACTTTTGGTTTTGTTTAACTCAGCTTTATTCACTCGAGCTTCACTCCTCCAATAGTCCACGTTTTTCACTGCATCATCGACATTAGCTTTAGCTAATAGCAGTTCCGTATTCATACTCTTCAAGGCCTTTTCCTTCGAAGTAACCTCCTTATGCAGCAAATCCGTATCAGAAGCAGCCTGATCCAAAGCATTCTTATTATGAATAAGATCCTCCTGGAGCTGATCCACCGTAGTAATGGCAGCATCACGTTCACCAGCAACATCTTTAAATTCGCTTCTTGTCAAAGCCAACCTCTTGTCAACATCTTCCTTGTCTTTAGCTGCTTGTAAGATGTAATCCCTGATCTTAGGATCCACGTCCTTGAGTTCTATGCCAGATATTATCTCCTTCGTCAAATCAGTAGCCATGTTTAATCCTTCCTGTGACTCCAAGTCCGTTTATTTGGGAAGAAATACAAAAATATACTAAGTAAAAAAAAACAAAAAGCAGCCCAATCGTGTTTGAACCCTTCAGGAGAAGAAAATCAAAAATCTCTCCACAGCAACAGCAAGGCGAAGCAGTGTCCACACCATCCAGGAGTCTAACCAGTGAACATAAGTTGTCTTATATCACTCTGCCCAAAAATAAAAATAAACCCAAGTTTAAATATTCCGTGTTAATTTGAGATGTATCCAGACGATATCCAATGACTATCTCCAGCTCCGGACACTTCCAAAGACAAATGGAGACCAAGATCCAATGAGATCCGGAGGATCCTGGAGGTCCGGATGGGTCCGGATAGTGAGAAGAATAAGCAGACTGTGTATATTCCCTTGAAACTTCAATGTCCAGCAGACAATCCAGTGTTCTAGGAAGAAATACAAAAGTATTTTTCCCTCACACTCACGGCACCAGTGTTGCGATTCTTGCCTATGTTCTTTCCAATGTCTATGTTGCCATCGATGTACGTCTGTCTTTCAGCTCCGGCTTAACATTAATCGATATTAAATAATGATATTTCGTGATCGTATAGGTTTACTTCTGCGAGAATAAATATATTACCAATATCGTTAGCAGGAGATGGGAGGAAAGGAACTATAGTGGCCGGATTATATTAAAGTTCCAAAGGACCAAGGGTTGAAATATTCTATGTTTCAAAAGCGGATCCGAGCTATAACATCAAGAGTGAAATACTTCTTTCATATGTTCTCTTTATTCCTCCTTGTGTGTTGGGTTGAAGACCTTGCTCCTCAACCCGATTAGTGAACAAAATACATTGGATATATCAATAATATTCAACACAAGAACAGACTATGTTTGCAATACAAATCAGGAATAACTAAATAAATATAATGATGAAATAAGTACAAACTTGTACATAAATAGAGAAATATGTGATAACCATCATGGTCAAAGTCCGGATGGAATAATATGAATGGTTAATTAATAATAAATTAATCAAGTAATACAAAGTATAAATATCATAATGAGTTGAAATGTAGACTCCTAGTGGCGTCCGGAGGTACTACCCGGAGGTGGCCGGATCCGGAGGTGTCCGGATCTGGAGCTACCCGGAGCTCGATGGAAATGTTCATATAGTATAGTAGAATCGTTACACTATTATACCCTCAATCATAGGTAAGAGTGTCCATATTACTACTGTACATCTTCTGAAAACACTAATGAATCTATATTATTCCTAAATATAACTGATCTTGGTATGATCATTTGAAAACATTCTTGATTTTCTGAAGCATCAGAATTAGACATTTGTTATGGCAAATCTAACATCTCTAGTAATTGAATTAAGTCAGCAATGGCCTCTTATTGGAGCCAAATTTATTGGTCAACCTTTGGGAGAGCATAGGTTACGGCCCAACAACGCTATGGCCAAACGATGGAAAGGACCACTTTCGCTTACTTTCAGACATTAGGGCCCACCGACCTTCAGACACTAGGGCCCAGACCTCTGATGCTAGGGCCAATTTTTGCATAATTTCAGTAATATTTTTAGAAGTTAGGGCCCACCCATCCTCAGACGCTAGGGCCCTTCCACCGATCCAATAAATACTCTATCAGACGCTAGGGCCCATCCTAGCTGGGTAGGTCTTGTATCCAATTTCTTGCAAAATAAGTTTTAATAATGTGGGACGGGTTTTCCAACTTTGACAGTTATTTACAGTCTATTTTCACCTAATAACTATTCAGGAGTGCATAGATCTACCCCAATTGACTCTTTAATTTCGTTTCTATTAAAGTTTATATATGTGTGTATATGACTGATGAGAACCCGCCCCCTTCTACCATTGCCCAGCTCTAGTCACACGCCACCCCCTCCTCTTATCCATCCCCACCTTGTTTTATAAAGGAAATGGACAAGAATAAGCGTTGTTGAGTCCAAATTGGATATTTAGTTATGCTTTATTTTTAAGTCATGTAACTTTCATAAATATAACACATACATGTAATATAATTTCATAAATTTAGAACAAGAAATAACTCATTCATATTAGGAATACCAACTGCTATAGATTGATCCTTTATTATTTTGATGTAGAATATATGAGTTCAATAATTGAGTGAAATGTTAGATTTCTTCCCTAATAACAAGGCTGACCTAACAAATGACCTATTTGGGACAAAAAGATGGGGCTCCACTGAAACTGAATCAGTATCTAGTAATGGGAGTGCTATCTATCTATCATTTCACATCTTTCTGCTCATTGGAATTAAGACATAAAAGCATCCACCATGATGAAAGGGATCCACGGTCGTGGGTACCGTTGCTGTAAATAACCGTAATCTGACTCCTTGGTAACAATTAAAATTACGACAGAGAGTTTAATCGTTGCCATTGTTAAAAGTGTTCCACATATATGCCACTTGCTTGTCTTCTGCCTCTTATCGTTATTCGGTCGTATTCATTACAACAGCTGGTAATACACATAGCAGAGGAGAATATTTGCTGGGGGACTGTCACGTTTGACCTGTATCTGGTCACCTTTGACCAGGATCTAGAGCACCAAGTTTGCAGACGCCAAATCTCGTCATAAGATTATTCGTAGCAAATTAAAACAAAGCTGTTCAGCTGGTCATGGATTGTCAACAACATCTGGTTCGGGTAAGTTGTATTCATGTATGCCAATAGATGATGTAGAACATTACTCTATTGTGGACTGTCATGATTTTGTGATGAAATGATGGAAAGTCTGGTTTCTCCTTTCTATTTTGTGTCGTCTGCCTCTGCTTCGTAACAGGAAGTGTAACTTGTAAGGTTTGTTGTTTGTACCAAGTTGGGGTTTGGCAAGGCCAGCTCAGTCAAAATCATGGTAGACATTTTGTGGCCTGTAAAACAATTTATTGGGGCGAAACTCAGCTGATTTGTGGAGACTAATGCTTTTGAAATAATTTTAATGCAGGGCTGCCAACTCTCCGGCCCACCCAGTTTTGCAGTCCTAAAATGCTCCTCTCCAGCCTCCAGATTTTAACCCCTAAAACAAACTGCTTTACTCCAGCTCTTGAGGGATTCAACCCCAAATGGTGACTAAAAGAACCATTAAAACAGAAATTGTAGAATTAAGTTGTCACCTCTGTTATAACTTCATTTTATTATCGTTTTTGTGTTTCCTGTTTTCTAAGCTAAGGAAAGTAATTTTCCTATGGCATATTTCCTTCTCCTGTAGGGAGGGACAAATTTCTTCCTATGTGTGAAATTCCTAGCTGGTAGGTATAGCCTATAGATACACTCAATGTTGCCAGTCCGATGCCGAGCCATTAGGGGCCTACTGTACTTGCACCGTTGGGTTGCTACCGTATTACTTTGCACCTGTAGTACTGTGAAATTCTAATTCAACAATGTAGGCCCCATATCCATAGGCATGAGTGGTTCAATTCCCTCCCTGATTGGCGCAATAATGATGCACACTTCTGGTGAAAAGGAACAGATTGATCAGTGGTTACAAATCGTACTTTGATGCATACCAAATGGTTACCAGTCATAAGTACCATGCATGTAGAATGTTATATGATAGTAGAATATGCTGTAGAATACCTTCCCCTCATAAAATAAAACTATTTATTAGAACATATAGAAAAGCTAAACCCCACCCCCATTCCCCCAAAAAAATCATAAATTCATCATTAAAATGACAATATGTGAATACCATATGCAATTATAATCATGATGTATCTAAAAGCAATTTTAAGTAATTCAAAAGCCTCACAAAATCCAGTGAACTTACTTTTCGATAAGAATATATGTAGATAGCATATAAACTACTGCTTATTAAATCAATCATCTGTTAATCAAATGAGAAACCATCATTCGTTAAACATGCATTAACATTTATACAAAAGCACTGTTGTCATGTCTCTTTCTGTCTGTCGCTCTTACTCACCTTCACCTTTAATTTTGAAAACTGCATTATTATAAATGAAACAAAAGTACATATTTTCCTCATGAGTTAACAACAAAGCATGTCTATGATGAGTGCCATATTATAAGCAACTGATATGATTCTGAGCAATTATTATCTATTTCACCACTTCTAAATAGAGGCGTGCAAAGAAGTGGAAAACAACAGAGATGAGTGTGCTAATGCATGCTGTTATGGAGAGAAAGGGGGCATTAACTGGGAAACACAAGTTTCTTCACAGTGATAGTGTAGACGATTGCCGGAATGCATGGCAGGAGGTCGCCGGTATGCTATACTTTTAGCATTAAACTTAAGGAAAATGAGTCATAAGTCGCAAAATATGTATTTTGAGATATCACAATATTTGGAAAGGCGAGATCAAGCAGATTCCAATGATAGTAAACACTAGGGTACCTAACCTAAAATTTCTGTATTTTAAGTTTGATATTTTTATTTTTGAAAAAAAAGTGTGCAATGTTTCTGGCTGGGTAAACCAGTGAAGTAAATAAATATACTCGATACAAAGGCCTTCAAAACGCAATGATTTATTTAATAGAATGTCCTGAAATTTGTTACACGGATGTATATGACTTTAAGTGCTAAAACCTCTGAACATCAAATATTTCAATAAAGAGATCTTGTGGAAAAAACACTTTGAAAAATATCCATTTTGGGACTTATGACTCATTTTCCTGGAACACATCACATTTAAATTAACATTTTGTTATAATTAGGCAAACAATTTTGTAATTAACATAGTGCATGAATGTATCATTTTTTATACATAATCCCATTATACATAAAAACATCTTTCTATTATCATCTTATTTCCTATCTGTACATAATCTGTGCATTTAACCTCTCAGACATCATCAATGCCTCACATCCCAACAACAGGGATGCCAAGCAATGCCATGACAAAGTCAAATGCTTCACCAGCGAAGCAAAGACAAAAGTAAGTAAATGATCTCAACTGAATATTCAGGACAGTGATAAATATAGCCATGTATTTCTAAGGTCATCACATAGAGTATAATTTAAAAATCAAAATATGAAACTAAATATAGAAATAGTTATTAGATTTCCTACAGTATACTGTCATTGGAATCCCCTTGCTCTGATCCTTCTGGCATGTTTACAAGACAATGATATAATAATTTTTCTCTCAGTATTCAGATCTGCTAGACACAAATGGGGTGTCCGGCGCAGGATCAGGGAGGGAACGCATCAGGGATGAGCTTTCAGATATTGAATGGCTGGCCCTTGACTACTTGGGTGTGGCAAGTCTGGATGGTAAGTACATAATATGATGTAAATAAATTTATTTATTCCACCCTTGATGTGTTGTCCTTATACCTTCAACATTGTACACTGCAGGTTATTAAGCTTATTATCCTTTTGAATACCGCTTTCTTTATTCATTCAGAATAAAAGAAAGTAAATCTGAGTCCAACCTGACTCAAGAACTAGCCAACTGTCAATGGAAGGGACTACTCTTTGTGAAAGTGGGGTTTTGAAAGAATACTTAGAATCACTTTGACAACATATTTCTTGAATATTCATGGTTAAAAATGTTTTTTTTTCACAATAATTTCCATATTTTTATTTTTTGAAAGGGTGGAATAAATCCAGAATCCACAATCCTATGCTGTGCGCCATTGATGGATTCCTTCTATACCTTTCTAAAGGTTGATAATATATGCCCAAGTATATCACACCTAGTGGGAAATGTTATTTTCCACTAAGTTTCTTGTATTTAGGCACTGAGGAAAAAAATGTTGCAAAGCCTGATGTTCATGTTTTCATTTAAACTAATAATTTCACAACAAGGATATTTACAATATAGGACAAGAAAAAGATATTTCAAGAAAAAAAAAATAGATTCAGTTATTTCGTCAATTTAATTTACTTTGAAAGAGAGCTGACTGTTAAGAGAGTAATGGATGAGTACGGAGTACATGGATCAAATCAAATGTATGCTCTAAGTATCCTTAAACTAACTGAGGATTGATACACTATCTACATTATGATGGTATATTTGTGATACCATACACCTTTCAGGCATAAGTGGTGTTGAACCCAGTAAGGTATTTAACACCAAACCACTTGCCTCCACAAGTGCAGACGGCCGCTGCAGCAGGAAACGGAATGTTCCTAAAGGTTAATATCATAGACTTACATCTAATCAGTTGTAACACTGCTGTGTCACTGTCAAATTTAAGCCGAGTAATGGCACCATCCCGGTCATACCGAAAGATACATTCACCAACGACTAATCCAGATAATTCAGAATAGGGGCCTCAGAATAGAGCTTTCAGAACTGTTCTTGTTGAAAGACAACTGTGTTTTACTATTATCACCCATTTAGAGGATTCATATAATGTACTCAATTGCAGCAGAATGTGTATTGTGTATAACCTTTCTCCTGTACAACCTATTTTTATGTATTATGTCAACTGAGAGGGCACCCAGGCTTTTGCCTTGACACGTGCTACCTCATATATGTCTGAGCACAATAGTGTTACCCTCAAAGATGATCGCTATATGTTAAAAGAATCTTATCAATATTACAGATGCAGAGATCGAGGAAGATAACAGCGACAATGAGGACTATGTTGGGCAACCATCTCGTCGAATGAAAATGTGGCAGGAGAGACCGCGGTGTGTGACAGCTACTGCTGCTGCAGCTTCGAGGGGCTTCCAAAAAGAAGTGATGGAAAAATTAGTACAGTTGGAGAAAACAACGATGGCAAACCTGGCCAGAATTGAACATAAAATTGGGCGACTTGACAGGTTTATAACAGAGCAGTTGGCCTTTACCTCAAACTCCAGTGGTTTGTACATTTTCAAATGACTTCTTGATATGTCTAGCCACCCCTTATTGTATTATAAAACTTCTATTGCATAGCTGGTGTGTTTTAATGAGTAAGGGCACAAAGCTAACAATATACATCTTATGTACGATAGCAAAAGCATAGAGCACTAAGTAATAATTTAAACACTTTGTGTTTATAGGATGAGTTTGAGTATGGCACATAAATAAAGATTGAGATCAGAGGTGTTTGTATCCAACACAAACCCAATACATACAATGCTGCATTCTGTGCTGGAGATTGAGTTCTTTATTTAGACGTTTGTGTGGAAAATGAAACCTATAAGTTGATTATTATACATGCCTAATTTTGCATGTATAAAACTTGCAAATTCATGTATAAAGTGCTTGAATAAATTGTTACAGACTATCTTGAGTAAGTAATGGAAGATATTTTTTGTGATAATTACTTCTGAGTATTAAAAGATGTATTCATATTGCATCTCTGTCCTTACAGCCCAGACGGTTGAATGTCCTGAACAGGTGGTAGGAGTGGACAAGACTTTGGGGCAGCTTGTCTTGGAAGAGGTTCAAGGCTAGTATATCTTACGACATTCTAACCAGAGTTATGATTGTAATACATTGACATGATAAAGAATTCCCGGACTGAAAACTACAACTAAAATTATAACCTTTCGATAACAGTGATAGCAATTACTGTTTGACTTTTATTAAATGTGTATGGTACAGGACACCATGTTATGCTTTTCCACATGATTTAGCCATTCAGGGTTTTCGCCAGAAATATTTGACAGTGTAGGGGGTTCAAGCCCATAGTGGGTTCAGGGGTCATGCTGCTTTAGTTGTTTTATTTTAAAACAAAATGAGTGCTGTTTTTTAAAATCCAAAATAAGTGTTGTTTTAGTCTGTTCTTCTGATTCTGAAAGCCAAGGGCATTGCTTCAAAATTCATATGAGATCCAACCTTTCTTTAGTGGCACCCTAAACATATTAATTACCATTTGGTTCAAATTATATTTCTTTAATTGCCATTTGGTTCAAATTATGTTTTAATAATTATTGAATGGCTATACTAAAGTCATAATATTGATCAGATGAAGGCTTCTGACCTTTTTATTGTATAGAATTAATTCAGGTAGTTATGCACATATATCTCGCACATATTTTTCTAAATCTAATTCATACCATTTATTGTAGTGATATCCATCCCCAATCAGGAAAATGGTATCTTTGATTAATTTTGGAAAGATTCCTTGTATTGAGCCATTCTGTTTCTCTCATCATTCATGGAAAATATACCTGGACCTAACACTTAACTTACCAAACTGAATGAATGAATCGACTAAACCTAAAATCTTGTATTTATGTGACTTATGATACAATTATATAGAAGCAAGCTACCAACGATGTGCCTTTACCTACTGTTCCTTTACCTTGAACTAGGCTGTTCCCTTCCACTTATACTAAATAATTATGATTATATTTCTTTCCTCTGGACAGCTTATGCTGAATCTTTGACGGAAATTGATTGGGCAGCAGCCAGGAGAGAAAGTGGACGAGGCGCCAGGACATTTCCAACCACGGAACAAATGGCAAACAAAGTTATTGACAATATGAGTGAGACGGATGAAGATAACCTCATACTATTGTCACAATCATACACAAAAAATATGGGGCTCAATAATATCGGTCATTACCGTATGATGACTTATCTTGTCGCCAAAATTGGTAAGTTTTCCCTTTGTGTCTTGAGAGTTTCACCTTCATACAAAAAACGATGATGAAGGTGTATAAATGTAAATTTGTATTATTATTATTATTATTATTTTAGGGTTGCAATGTACAAAATGTTGCATTTTTAGTGGAATTGCTTGTACTTAGTTGTATAATTATATTTCTAATGTAGTGAATCTCGGACGTATAGCTATAGTTGATAATACTCCTCAAGAAGATGATGAGGCAAGGAGGAAGGTGTTCAGGGAGTTGCTGAAAAGCACTGAATTTCTGGAGAAGCCACATAAAGACAAGGCGGAGAGTCTGGGAAGAGCAGATCTGAACGAGTTTGTTCTGTTTGATTATGTTTATTCTCTTCAGTGTTACATTAATACAAGGTTTTGGCCAGTAAACATTGTTACATGAGGGAATTAGCAATAATAGATTATATGTTCTCACATCTCTATGTTCTCATTCTCTACTAGCCTTCACTCATAACACTATCGCTTACTTATGTAATGTTTCTCACAGCTGGCAAATCAACAGTAAAAAAGGTTGATGTTATATATGAGTAATTCTCCCAAACGGGCAGCATTTGATTTCAGAAGGCCAATTTTTAAGAAAAAATAAAATTCATTCAATCTCTACAATTTTTGGTGTACATATAGAGGAGAATATCAGCATAATGCAGGTGAAGTTTGGGAAGGCTTGGACCAATATTTCGATCCTAAACCTATGATTCAGATACCTATATTTTCCCTATTATTTTGCCTTATTTCAGCCTCATTAAGGCCGATTTATCAAATTATTTCGTGTAAAAATGAAATATATTACTCACTAATTCGTCTAGCAAAATTAAATACAAATTCAAAGCTAGAGAATGGATGTTTGTTGGTAAACGATGACCTGGTTCTAATCAGAAGTTTGACTTGATTTTGTAAAGATATTCATGTTACTACTATAAAATCATTGTGTTGGAACAGGAGGATCTCTCTTTTTTGTAATGGTTATGGCGTAACGGCGACGCTATGGCGTAACGGCGACATTGGTACACAAACTCTCCTGACTTTAACACCATCAATATTCAGTCAAATTTATATTTTTCATCGTTTTAAGGCAGGCTTAGATAATTATTAGGAAGGTCGAAATTACATGAAAATATTTTTTTAGAAAAGATATTGGAGTTATTTCACATGTCGTAACGCGACTTAAAATATTCCCACACCATTTCAAGGACTTTTATGTGATGTAATAATTGGATTCAGGGTTGTTGTGGGCTGTTAACTTTTCTTTTTATCTAAGTACACATACACATACTTCTTCCCTACACAAAAGGATAAATGCAATTCAATATTAATCATTAGTCTTGGGGTATTTGATTGTGTTGAAGCCAATATATGTTGTAACGGCGACACAAATATTCCAAAACAATATTTACCAATTCTAGAACAGTTTAAATGTATGATTACATGAATATTGTGTTTTTTCATAATAATGAACGTGTGTGCATGTGTAGAAACCATTTTTCTTCAGCAGAAGTAATATATTTTCTAAATCAGGCTGCATATTATATTCAACTTCCATAATCATTGCATATTTTCTACCCAGAAAAAGCGGTTTTATCACAATAGCAACGAAGATTTTGGCCTAAAAGCTTTGAAAGTGGGGTTCCCATAGCATTATTTTTTCCAGAGAATTCAAATAAAATGGTTATAATTATGTGCAATGATCCCAAATGCAGGATGTAGACACCCTAGGCTGGAAAACCAAATGACGCCCGATTGGGAGAATTACTCATATATGTCATATTCCCAATTTTGTGTCAGGGCCTGTAATTACAATGTAAAGTTTGATTTTATTTAGTGATATTGAATTATAAATTGCTAAATATCCAGCTTAGCTATGCAAATATTTAAACTCTTATTTATTATTGATTAAATCATCAATACAATTTACTTTTTCAATTGCCAATGTCAAAGCTACAATGTTGAATGGAATTATCAGTCAACTTGATAATCACCAATCGTTGTGAGCAGTTTGATTTCTTATTTTATGTTCTTATTTCGTTCGTAGATCATTCTTTGGTTGAAGTCCGGCCCCCCCCCCCCCCCCCCGTTATAGACAAAGGTAAAACTCATATTTTGTTTTCATTTTTAAGAAAAATGGTGGGAAAAATCATTATGAGGTTTTAATTACGGACAAATACAGACAAAGGTGATGCTTCATTACTAAGAAACATTATTATACAGATCTAGATGAAAGAGCATAGTACTGACAAAATGTATGGTTTTATTACAGACTAAAGCAAAATATAAATTAAGCTCTATATTTGTAAAATATCACTCAAACCTGATCAAGGGACAAAGGAACTTGTTATTATTTCTTTTGTATAACTGTTTAACTGTCTAGCACAAATTATTCGATATGTCTTGCAAAAGGTGATTTAAAAAGCAAATTAATTAAACAAATGAATGCAGTCCTTCTATTTTGTCTTTTTGTAATATATGTATATTTTTCATTTAGGTAGTAGTGCTTCACCAGCTACCCAGTGCCATCCAAACCTAAATTAATGCCAGAGGCAAAGAAATCAAAACATCCCAAGCACCTTGGAACTAGGCAGCGTTAAAGTTTGGTCGAAAACAAAATTAGCCAATGAATGTGATTATGCAAGTTTTCCATCCAATGTATTTCCACCCTAGGATCCGATTTTCGATGACAAAATTTTGTTGGTAGATGAGTCTGCGGTAACAGGGGACCGCTCCCGTCGCCTGGTCTTAACCACAAAGAGATGTGTAGAGCCTGGGGCTGTCTATGAGGGACTAGACAGGCAACATTGAATTTGATATCATTTGATATCAATTTGATATCATTATGAATGTCAATATCAAGAACATCTGTTCACATTGAATTGATATAAGGCAGTTTCTCTTACCAATTTATTAACCCAGTAAGTAGACTGAAACTTCAAGAGCCCCATTCACTGAAACGCTACCCAAATGTGGTAGACCGTAATCGCTGTTACAGCAAAATTGCCGAGCAAAATCACAGGGGGCATTTGAGATGTTATCTTGGTCCACAGATCCATTCTAGAGTGTTTCCATTGTAATCAACAGTTCCCTTTATTCCCGTCACAATATCTAAAACATAGTCCTTTTAGGAAAAAATTTCCAGGTGGCAGTAAAGCACAGTTTTTAATCATGTGTTTTATTTCTTATGTCATAGAGATTATTCCGCATGTTACATTTATATAGTATGACATAACACCGCATAATAGTTATGAATATGATTATGAATGTTAATGTTATAATATTAAGTCATGATCTAATGTAACCTCACAGGTTTCGACATAACACATGTCTAGACACATGGATTAATATGTATCTCACAGGTGTGCCAGATTTTAAGTAATTCCCCCTAACAACACAGGCTGGCAGGTAACACCTTACTTAAGCCAGTACTTAACAATAGGCTTGCCCCAGCTTGCCTGGACAAGCCGGTGCATTATTACCTTCTCTCCTATTGGTACATAACATTGGGTAACGGTCATGTGATCTAATTGACCTAATACTATTGGTTCTCCATTATGGCACACCTGTAACCTTCACCTACTTAAGTTCATGTTTAATGAATAAAGTTTAGTTCCAAATATATTCTTGCAGACTCTGTTCCAGTACTTACTCAACCAAATATCAAGTATATTAATTGGGTACTTAATCCAATGTGATCAGAGCCAGTGAGATTGCAGCTAATGCTTCTTTAGACTTCAAATGATCTATCTACTACAATATTCATTCCACTTTGGATTATCTGTAGTTAGTTGTTTTAAAAACTTTGAAATCTATTAACACATTCAATTTGAAACATTTGTATGATAGAGGGGATTAGAGGGACTCAAGATTTGTATTTTATAATTGGTATAAATCTGGTCCCCTAATACAAAGTAAGTGTTTGTATTTCACCTACATTTCATTTCTTGATTGTAATACTTATTGAACGAGATGGTTGAAAATGGAGATAGTTTATCAATCAAAGAAAATAAGTCCTCTGCGTACCATTATTGTAGTCTGGTTATACATCTCTTCTACTCTGAGTTCTTTGTAATCTAGTGGTTGATTGTGATACTTCTTGGCAACTTGTTGATGCAAGTATTCCATGCTACTGACTGTTTTTTCAAACACACTGTGTATGTGTTTGTGTTACACAGAAAAACTTAATGCAGCAAAAGATATTCCTGCCTTTACCCTCCTTATCCTGGGAGGAAAAAGACTGAGAACTATGTTATAATTAGGGTGGTAGGATTTGAGTGGCCCAAATGAAATATAATCAACCTCTTTTTCGTGGCCATGTTTTTGCTAAGCCCATGACGTTATAGGAAAACAAAAAAAGAGGAATACAAGCTTAGGGCAATTGAATTTAGATATAGGGCTAACAGCGAAAACTATATGTTAGCCAGAAGTAACTTCTTTAGAAATCTACTAGAAAGACATAGATATGAATATAAAAAATTCTGGCAGATACATAACACTTACCTACCTTTCAAAGGTTCTAATAAAACAATAAACAGTATTATGAACCCAGATACAAACCAAATGGCATATGCCAAAAAGATTCCAGAAATTATAAATAAATACTTTGCAAATATTGGAGACCAAATTGCACGCTCCATACCAGAACCCAATCCCCAAGATAACAATAAGATAAGATAAGATAAGATAAGATACTACTTTATTCTTCGAACTCACATTACATAGGAATAATAATAATAATAATAACATATAAAGAGACAATGCCTTTATGATGGGAAATCTGGATAGGCTCAGAGCCATGGAAGGGAACCAATACATCCTGCTAAACCCAGACATATTCAATTCAATTCAATTCATAGATACTTTATTTGCGGATCTTGAGTTTACAAAGGTAATTCAATGTCTGATTATAGAAATTAATTCAGATAATCAGTTCTTCCAACGAGTGCCTGAATCTTGATTGCTTTTATTAGATAGTTTCAAAGGTAACAACAATGAATTAAATTAAGGTATGACAGTACATTAATCATTATGTAGTGAGATGAGTGATGAATTAACAATAGCAGATTATGAGAGATGAGGAACAGGCGAGATTTGGCACTCCATATAGTACTAACAATAGACATAATTAAGTTTGAGTCATTAAGGCGTCAAAGACAATATAATATTGAAGAATTACAATCAAATCTTCGATATATGAAGTATACAAGGTACATAGTATGAAAGATGGACGCATACAACTTGACATACATCTTAGAACTTACAGGACCTATTAAGTGAGTTATGGTCATATTTTATAAGTAAATATATCAGACCTAAGACACTTAATGTGGTTATCGCACCAACACCTTTAGCATTGTTATTATACATAGGAACCATAAGTCCTGCATTTGAGAAACTAATTAATAACCTGCAATCGGGAAAATCCTATGGATGTGAGGAAATCACAATGTCAGCATATATTAAATTCTTTAGGGCTATCCCAGAACACATGATATACGTTTTAAACCTGTTGGTAATCCATGGCATAGTGCCAAGAGCCTGGAAGAAAGTGACTGTTATACCTACCCAAAAAAGGTAATGCAAAAGAGGCCACTAACCTAAGACCCATCTCATTAACCTATGTCGCAGGCAAAATACTAGAAACACACATTAATAACCAGTTACAATCACAACTGGAATATCACCATGTAACTAATAAACACCAAGGTGGTTTTCGCAAGAACTCTTCAACTACAGAGACTATAGGCCTATTAATATATAAATTGCTAAACAATATAAACAACAGAACTGACACTCTAGCCTCGTTTTTTAGGACTATAAAAAGGCATTCAACTCGGTGAGTCACACATTACTACTGGACAAAATTAAAGCCTACCATTTCCCAACCTGGTTTCAAGACTGGCTTAAAAGTTGAAGCTGTATACTCTTTGTTGAAGGCCAACAAATAATTTCATACAAGATTGGCTAATTTAAGCTGCACTCGTTGCCCTGATTTCCTCTCATTCTAGATATAGACCTCCCCTGAACTGTGATTTCCAGGTAACACAATATCCATCATTTAATGTCATCTTTCTCTGTTCTCTTTCTATGAATCTGTGATACTACTTAGTGTCTCATTATAGTGTAAAATTGACAAGCCTAAATGGTCTAATTTTGAGTTAAAGTTGTCTCATTCAGCCAGACCTTTGTCGCGCCCCTACCGGCCAGAAGGCTACCCACACTTTCTTACCGCCACAACGCTCGCAGATTTCTTATCATCCCAAAGTCCAAAGGTACAGGTGAGGTCCGGGTCTGACCGTTATCTCAAAGTCGATCACATGGGAAAGGAGGGGAAGGGCAGACCACCAGGTCAGGGGAGGGGGGGAATACTGATTAAAGAGTGGGAGGGAGAGGGGAGGGGAGATAACCCCGTGACCTGGTCACCACCCCAAGAGATTGGTCAGAGTGGCAGTGGTCACTCTGAGCCTTGTTTTAATAATTGTCTGTCATTGTTATCCTGTGGCTGATTGGATCTCTAATCTAACCTGTCAATTAATTGGACCAACGGGACCAAAGCCAATCTGCGCAGGACCAGTGTATTCGTTCTAATCTGTCTAGTATAAGAATAAACAGCAAGATTGGTTCGACCTCTTCTAAGGCTTGTACTGATTCGAAGCATACATCTCTGTGTGTTGCGTTGATTAATTTCTCGCCCAACTACTGACCCTGAATTATTACGAAGAATGGCCCGCATTTCTTCATTTGGCGACCATGATTAGGGACTAGTTAGTTGGTCAGATCAGTATCCGACCTTGGAAGCAAGCAAAAGGAGTCAGGTGAGGGTGCCTTTTTCAAAACTGCCAATGTATTTATGGTTGTTGTGTGTTCGCATTTCTTCAATAGCATCAATTCTAAAAAGTACAGCCCTTTTTCTCTGAAAGCCTCAGGTCATTGTCCTTTGGGGAATACAACTAGTTATACATATTTAGTTTGTACCAAAGTACACACATACACATGTCCATAAGATGAATATGACACAATAAATATCTGAGTGTCTTCAATAGAAATACAAATATTCAGATCATGTGGATGTGTGTATGTCCTATATGGATTGACGGAAAATGTAATCATATACAAATTGTTATGTTTGTTTTTTTATTTTGTCTTTTGTTTTCCTTTCTACTGATTGGATGGATGGATCAAAGTTGTTCACTTTTATAACAGCTTTGCTACAATATGAAGCAAAATGCTCCCAATATTGCATAAATATATGGTAATGAACCATCCAGGAACAACAAGTGTCCACTCATTCTTCCCCCCCCCCACCCCAACCAGACCAAGGCTGGCATCCGAGATCCAAGCCAGTGGGGGAGGGAGGGCGGCTTAATGGGGTCCGTAAACCAACCCAAAAGAATGCAATTCTTTACAATATACTATTTGCATGTGGGTAAGGTTTTCAGAAAATGTACAATTGACGGCTTTATACATTCAGAAAATTCTGTTAAATAAGGCTGCAATTTGGTCAATACTAGGTAAATTTGAGTATATTCGGCATTGCATTGATTCTAGCAATCTGTTAGGTTAGGTTGAACTGTATTTTGATCTTTATTTTCGTTTATAATTTGGGTTATTTGTGAAGATTGGCGAAGTTGAATTGTACATTTTCTGAAAATCTTACCCATGTATCAGTTTAGGCTCAGAATTTAGATCAGATAAGAATATGTCAGCAATTTGACACCTCTCACAAATCTGAGCCTGGTATATAGATGCCTATTACCAAGTCATCCATTGTGAAAAGTGATATCAGATCATGGCAAAAACAATTTTAATAAATTTACTTGCAAATGAGGTTCATTCAAATAAATTCATCAATATTCCTCTGATGGTAAATGTTTGTTCAAGCATTTATAGACAAATCATCCACAGGGAAAGAAGCACTGGTGAGCGACAATATGTGAGATCCATTCAGTAATGACTTCAATGGGACACCAACATATAAGTCAAGACTATTATGAAGTTCCTGGAGCAAAAACAATGAGGTAAACTCATCATTTGACTTTACGATCGGTGGGGGAAAAGTGAACAAAAAGGTTTGACAGTTTTGTCAACTGAAATTGGGGCTATGGACATAGTCTATTAAACTTGATGTACAGCTAGTAATTTGACCTGCAGGGGTATCTAGGCCATGGTCTGCTTTTCTTGTTAGTAAATAACATAAGTGTATTCTATCCAGTGCATCCATACATAACTGTCTAACTACTACCACTACATGCTGCACTTACACTATTATTACTGAAGGTTCTAGATATCCTTTACAATTCATAAAGGTATGAATCACTGTTCAACACATGAATCACTGTTCAACAGAAAAAAAACCCAATAGTACACTTTTCAAACTCATGAAAGGACAGGCTTAGGTCAAACCAAAGATCCTATGGGCTAGGCGATTGTGTGCATACAGCATTGATTACTGAGATGTAGCTGATTTGTAATAAGACTAAGGTTGGATAGATCTATTGCAATTGTACTGCAACATATTGATATCTAAATTTTGAGATGTTAAGTTGATTATATGTAAAGGCTGTGACATATCTATAATGAAATAAGAATGTTCTGTAAATCTATAGAAATTGTCAATATTGGTGATGATAGTAGTGTAATAACAGAGTCAATGTAAAAAAGAGGCGATGCAAGAAAACATCCACGTGGTGGACAGGCGTTTTTTTGTAACTTTATATAATTGTACAGCCATAATTGTAATAAAAAAAACCTGTGGATTTACCCTCACAAGTAAAGCAAATAGGAGTCACCTGCTTTTTTAAAAAATGATGGTGGATTGGGAAAGTATCACTGTATCAGTTAGGGCTAGAGATTAGATTATGAATAAATGTAGTGTACATTAAAAATTATTGATGTTGATTTCATTTGTAACCACAAGGTGATTAAAGGCTTTAGGTGCTCCTCATGTTTAATACTTTAAAAATATATTCAGCAGAATTTGCATCCTGATGATTTAACATTTGTAACAATGAACATCATCAAACCTAAATAATTTCCTACAATTATGCTCACACCCTGTTCTGTCATTTGTGAAGGTAAACAAATATGTCAGCTAAGTAAAACGTAAAAAGCCCTTTTCTCCACTTCAACAGTAAATTATTTCAGTGGTCCCGAAAGTTCCAAAATTGTAACTATGAGGCGTGTGGCTACACCTAGTCCATGAGCATGGACCCTCAAGGGGCCAGGAATTTTCTGATTGGCTAATCTGTTTTTAGACAATGGGCCTGCCTAGTGTGGCGGCCTTTTTTCCTGCAATGAATGACAAGATAGCTTTTTGTTATTCCTGAGTGTATGGTGGATGTTAGGGAACAGTCCCACTGAGCCGTAGTGTGGGACTGTACAAGAAAATGACCTACCCCAATGTCGCTTTGAGGGGTGGTGGGGTTCATTTGCCATATGTCCATTTCCACCAATTTGACGACTTTTGATGTAAGATCCACCATTTCATATGAAATGGCTTTGAGCAGTTAAATATCACAATATATGATTATTTTCGCAATAATTATTTGAGAAATAAGTGAGGAACCACGTCTGAAGGTTTTTTTCCCATTGGGAAAATTGATTTTTTGGGGAAAACTGACAATTTTTAAAAAAAGTGCAATCCCACACCCAATTTTCGTAGATATTCTTTGATATTCTAAAATACTAAATACAACAATGACCATTAAACAATTTTAGAATAGACGGAGAAGGTATAGGGAATATATTGAAGGAAAGAAAAATTCATTTTTTATTTTTATTTGCCAGAAAAAAATGAAAAAACATTTGGGGTAGCTTTTGTCGCATCAGGGGGACACCCCCCATTTTTAACCATCAAAATACTAGAAAAATAATATATAATACATCCTTAATGTGTTTAATCTGAAGAAATACTAATGTTTTTATATATATATATTTATTTTGAAAAAATTGACTAAATTCCTTAGTCACTGAAAATTGGCTTGTTTAGCAATATCTGCTAGGCTATGGGTAGGGGGGTTGGTGTCGCGTCAGGGGGACAGTATGCAACCTTTATTCCATGAATATTTTTGATAATTATGGAAAATGATCATTTTGATTCTTAAAATTAGAGAAATAAAGACAATTTCCACTAAATTTCATACATTTTAGATTTTTTCCTGCTAATTTCATTACATACAGGTCCAAACTATTCCTTGTCGCGTCAGGGAGACTGTCCCCCTGACGCGACAGGGGTGGGGGGAGGGGGAAAAAGGGGGGGGAAGTGGCAGATTTTTTCATATATTCAGCTACTATAACTTTTTTTGTGCTAGTCTTGGGCAAGAGCAGAGTACCTTGCATTTTGGCTCATATAATCTTATTTTGATCTCCAGAATCTCCCGATTTCGAATCTGTCACCTACTACTCTGTGATCCTTGAGGACATTTAATTATTGACGTTTGAAAAAAAAAAGGAAAAAATATCAAATTTAATCAATATTAAATGATTTTGCTCGAAATATGCACTATGCTTGTAAAATTTTGATTGAACATAAACTTCATGAGGGGAATAACTTTTATAAAAAGTGACAGCTAAAGGTCAAGGTCAGAGGTCAAAGGTCAAGGTCAAAGGTACCAATTTTCACAAATTTTGCCATTTTTAAGGTATACCTTCATCTGTCTGTAAAAAATAAACCAAGGGAGATAATGGTTCCAAACTTTCAGGTTAACTACTAGGGCATATAGGCTATACGTCCACAAAATATCAAACAGAAAAAATGATTTTGATTTTTCCATGGTTACAAGGCCCTAGGAGCTGAAAAGTCGTCAAATTGGTGGATTTGACCATATCTGAATTATCTGAATTATTTCCTCTGGCATACCAACAAGTGGTTTAACAAGGAAAAAACTATCCCATAATTGGAGGAAATCTTGACTAATTGATTAATGAATACTTCATGAAAATTAATGGTTAAGTACCAACAGATCTGGCTTATAGCAATGGAGAATAGCAAATTGTAATGTCTCATATGGGTCAGATCTTAAGAAAATGTACAATTGGCCTTCACAAAAATTTAAGGGAAAAATCTGGTTCAAAATTCTGTTTAAAACAACTAGACAGATTTATTGAATGAATACAGTACAGAATACACTCATATATACTCTAGTATTTATCATTTTTCACTCTGATTTAGCAGGATTTGAGCAAATGTGTAAAACTGTAGATTGTGCATTAACTGAAAATCTGACCCATATGATGGGGACAGGAAAGACCAATCAAAGGAATGTGCAAAGAAATCAGCTTATGTACTTTTATACATTACCTTTCAAGGATAGCTCTGATACCTCCGAAAAGACTCTTAACATAGTACCAATGATTGTTTTATTTGGAGGCAAATAAGCTGAAAGGAAAGAAGTCCTGGTGAGCAACAGTAACAAAAACCCCTGCAGTAAAGGACTGTAAAGGGCCACCAATATATACATCAAGACTATTAGGAGGTTCCTGGAACAAAAACTAAACAAAAACGGAAGTTTTGATTGACATTTATGTCTTCAAATACTGGTTGCCCTGATTTCCTGTTGTTCTAGGTAGAGCTCCCCTCAACTACAATTTCCAGGTAACAAACTATCCATCATTAATGTCATGTTCTTTTATTATCTTTCTATGCCGTCTGTTATACTGCGTAGTGTCTCATGGTATAGCATCAATCATGAAAGTCAGCTGACACTTGGAAAGATTCACATTCCCAATCTTGGTGATGTATTGCACCCCTAAAGCCTGGGTTCCATTGCCCCGCTACTTCTCCCGCTTCTCCTCCAGTTTCTTGATTATGAAAGGGGGAGGAGAAGCGGGAGAGTAATGGGGATCAATGCTAATGGGCCCCGCTACAAAGCCATCTTACTTCTGACTTCGACTCCGACCAATGGTTGTTTTCATGAGTTGCCATTTAAAGATATTATACATCATAATAGAGCAATCATGACACAGTTATGAGGAGATAATTTAACCTTACACCAATCTAAGGACAAATTCACTTCTGTTAAATCCATTTCAAATAACTTACCATGGTCTGATTAATTTCTGAATACACATATGTGCAATATTTAAACTGTAAAATCTAAAAGTCAGGATAACAGATAAAAACAACTTATTCCCTATATAAACATTTTTCTAAAATTGTCTCCAATTATCTACTATTGTCTACCAATTCCTTTCTTAAATAATCCTGTTATCATTTAGTCCATTAGATGTGGTAATTTGTTCCACTTTATAGGGACATGGCCTATCCTTTCTCAACAAGGCAAATTAATATTCATTCAAGAATGGTCTATTTTATCAGACCTACACATCCATGGCTTTCCATTGATATGGTCTATATATTTTGTTAGTCCCCTAAGAGAGAGAATGACAGGAGGCACAAGAAAAAAATGAGTATTTAGTATTTTTCATATGTCAAACTAACTGCGGAGAAAGTTGAGATCATCTGGTAGCCTGGGGAGCCAGCAATAGGGCAGTTGTCTACACCTACATGTGGTTACCTTGCGCTGCTAATGTGAATATTACACAATTGAATAATGAATAGCTACATTAGCAGCGCAAGGAAGATTTTGTTATTTTCTCTTTAGAAGGTCCGTTGATATCTAGAACTAAACCCTCCTGGCTTTTCTAATAACATTTGCATATTGCAACTAGTGACAATTCAGCCATCCAAACCAGAGTGATGCAGTTAGTTTCTCGATTTTCAATACTATATATCATTATAGGCTGCTTATAGTTTAAAATATAGGCAGCGGTTCTGATTCCCTTTGAACAATAAATAATAACACTCCCGACCCCACCTTTACAGATCCACTAAATCCAATACATACCCCATCCCTGAAACAAATAAATTCAGCTATTGAACTGTTGGTCCATCAATAAAACATGAGTACACAAGTCACGATACAGACAACTGAACCGTGTGATCAAAGTTTCCAGCCATATATGGAGCGTAGGGAAGCATCACTTGGGCACCACCACTCTGAGGCACCACTCCATATACCATCTGGTCAGTGTCTAACCTTCTATCATACCATCTATCAAAGTAGGGGTAAGAAGGGTAGTGTCCATCTAACTATAGTGGTCAGTCATTGGGAGAGCTAGATATCCATTATTCCATTTGTTCTCAATCTATCTTATCGAATTTCTTAAAGCAACAGTATCAATCAACATCAGTGAAAAACATAAGTTTTTCATCAATTTGTTCTGCACTTTGTACGTGATTGAAATGGCAATAATAATGTATGACTATACTTATTTGTTACTTATAACAGGTAGGCACACTGATTTAAGCAATAATTTATCGTAACAGGCAAACAAACTAAAGAACTTTGCCCTTCACTTGTTTCCCCTTGTGAACCCTTTTTGTTTTTAGATGTATAAGTGTAAGTGCATGAAAATATAATAAGTATTGAGTTCTTTCAAATTCTTTAGCTGATTGGAAATCCGAAGACATAAGATCTACGAAGATTAGAGATATGAACTGTCTGGTGATCGTACTACTGCTCCTTGTGGCGCTTTTGTACACAACCCAGGCAAAGCCAGACAGATGTTCATCCCATGAACGCATACCTGTTCCTCCAGGTGCACATATGCCAACCAGGGAAGAACTAGACAAAGGTAAAGTCCTTTTTCTCATCATATGGGCTGGATCATCAAAATTGGTTACAATAATTGTCAGTACACGCTGTATTTAATATTTCTAGCAAATATTTCTCAAAAAGTATAGAACTAAAATGATCAAAACTCACATATAATATACAGGAAGAGCGATTTCTATGAAAAGAGGTAGAAAAGAGAGGTTTCTGTAGATAGAAAAGAGTTTCTTTGTCTCACATGTTCTCGGAATTTGTTGTTTTACAAACCATTTTACTCATCTGTAGAGGTCTGTCCACCCTGTCTTGAGGACGTCGTATGTGGTTTGTGAAGGTATCTGGGGTGAAAATGTTGTAAAATTGACAAGCCCAAATTGTCTAATTTTAAGTTAAAGTTGTCTCATTCAGCCAGACATTCGTCGCGCCCCTACCGGCCAGAAGGCTACCCACACTTTCTTACCGCCACAACGCTTGCGGATTTCTTATCATCCCAAAGTCCAAAGGTACAGGTGAGGTCCAGGTGTGACCGTTATCTCAAAGTCAATCACGTGGGAAAGGAGGGGAGGGGCTGACCGCCAGGTCAGGGGAGGGGAGGGAATACTGATTAAAGAGTGGGAGGGAGAGGGGAGGGGAGATAACCCCGTGACCTGGTCACCACCCAAAGAGATTGGTCAGAGTGGCAGTGGTCACTCTGAGCCTCGTTTTAATAAGTGTCTGTCATTGTTATCCTGTGGCTGATTGGATCTCTAATCTAACCTGTCAATTAATTGGACCAACGGGACCAAAGCCAATCAGCGCAGGACCAGTGTATTTCGTCCTAATCTGTCTAGTATAAAAATAAAGGAAAGATGAAAATCGGCCTCTTCCGAGGCTGGTACTGATTTGAAGCATACATCTCTGTGTGTTGCGTTGATTAATTTCTCGCCCAACTACTGACCCTGAATTATTACGAAGAATGACCCGCATTTCTTCATTGGCGACCATGATTAGGGACGAGTTAGTTGGTCAGATCGGTATCCGACCTTAGAAGCAAGCAAAAGGAGTCAGGTGAGTGTGCCTTTTTCAAAACTGCCATTGTATTTATGGGTGTTGTATGTTTGGGACTCTGAGCTGGGCTTTTATTGGAAGGTGCATTAGCTGATCACACAAGTATTATCTTACTTTATCCTGTAGAGATAGTATTTTAGACATGCCACCGGCGGAAAGAATTGAGTATGTGGAAGAGTTCCTACAATACTTCGAAACTGAGGATATTTTCCTAGAGGAGATATTCAATGATGGTTATCCACCGATCGCAGAACCTGAGGATTGGAACGACTGCGTAGGCACCTCTGAAAGCGTGATTCAGTTCAGCAGTGAACAGCTAGACACTATGTCTTACCATTGGGATAAAATGTAATGAGTAAGAATAGGGACTAAAGAGATCAAAATTTTTGTTTTTGGAAATACCTGCACAAAAATTGTTACGTTGGATCTAGGCAAAAATTAATATTCCAAATTCTCTATATAGAAATAGAATATTCCAAATCAAGCAGGTAATAGTAATTCATCTTTACACATAACCAGCTAATTCAATTACCTCCAAAATGGCGTTGACAACACCCATTAACTGGGATATCACCGCCGAAGAGGTAAATGCACTCAATGATGCTGATCGTAAAGCACACTATGCGTCAATAGAAGTAGTTAGAAGGCGTATGGAGAGACATGCAACCTTGCTGGGTCCTAACGATGGGACCAACAAAGAATCACTCAGAGAGTGGTTAGAGGGGTTGGACAGAGTTAGAATCACGGTAGGGGCACATGATAACATAGCCATAGAAGCAGTTATATTGTTAGCGCAGGGATCATTAGCACGTTCCATCGAATCTTATGTAGAAGCATGGGGAGATGAACGCACATGGGAGGGTGTAAAACAGGAAATAATTCGCTTGTTTATGGGAGAAGAGGAGACCACTCAACTTAGAGAGAAGTTGAAGGGGATCCATCAACTCCCATACGAAGACATACAAATTTATGGCCGTAAATACCTGGAAACAGCTATGAGGGCTTATGAACCAGGCATTTTGGCCTTGCCTGTAATTCAGTCACAATTAGCTCGAGATTTTATACGTGGGCTCACCGATAGACAGGTACGGTGCGAGGTATTCTCAACAAGACCAGAGACTTTGGGGGAAGCAATTGACCTGGCGACAACGGCAGCGTATACCCATACGTTAGCCGATGCTCCAGCTAGAGGTGAAAGGAGAGAGGAACCTATGGAAATAGGCGCCTTACTCCCAAAACTTCGGACGCCAACCCAAACTCTGACTCCACCGACCCCTACTGGGGAGACCAATATTGAAACAAAAGCTATGATGGACGAATTAAAAGCATTAAGAAATATGGTAGAACTCTTAGGGAGGGAAAGATCTCAACCTTCATCGGTAACAGTTCATGCACCACCAGTTCAGAACCAGACTCAGTTTCCCTTTGTGCAACCATCCTATTTGCCTGCATTTCCGCCTTATAGCGCTCCAAACCCTGCCCCGGTTGCCAATTCTAATCAGGTAGAGTCACAACAGGGTCAGAAAAGGAAGGGAGGGGCACAGAAGGGGGGAAAAAGGTTTAGAGGTAAGAATACTTGCTATGAATGTGGATTGGAGGGACATTTTGCTAGAGAATGCCCTACTCGATTCGCACAAATGAGAGCGGCTGTACGGCCAGACATGGAAGAAGTAATGGATAACAAAATGCAACCCGTTATAGCGGCTATACAAGCATTGACCCCCAGAGTTCCCACAAACCCCTTTGTTCTCCCTTCGGGGGAATAAATTCGCCGGATAAGCGGTTTCGTGTGGCCCTTCCTGTGGCGGAAAGGAAAGCACAAGCACTTATCAACACCGGCGCCACTAGAAGTTTAGTTAAGTATGATTTGTGGAAACATTTCAATAAGGTAAACCACCGACCGTTAATTTTGGAACAAGGTGAACAATTACGGTCACTGAGTGGTCACGCTTTGCAGTCAGAAGGCAGGGCGATAATTAAGGCTGGGGGTAGTCATCTTCCTGTATACGTTGTTAAAAACCTCCAACACGATCTCCTACTAGGGGACGATGCTCTGGACATTTTGGATTCAGTAATCTGGTACAGAAAAAGAATCATACGTCTAGGAGGTAGAGAATATAAAAGTCAAGCGGTAGAAGAAATAGATTCTGAATTTGCTTCCCTCAAAACAGAGGAAGAAATCTGGGAAGAAAGATACCCAGAAGTTTTTGGCAAAAATGGTAAATTAGGCATAGTAAAAGATGTATACATGGAGATTGACACGGGAAATGCCCGCCCTATTAATCAGAGACCTTATCGCCTTCCCTTAAACAAAAAGCTGATAGTAGATAAGGAGATTGACGAAATGCTTGAGTTAGGTGTGATTGAACCAAGCTCGTCACCATGGGCTAGTCCCATAACTTTAGTACCTAAGAAAGATGGGGAAACCAGGTTCTGTTCAGATTTTAGAAAATTAAATTCTGTGACCAAGAAAGATGCCCACCCCCTACCAAATATACAAGATATCTTTGATAGTCTAACAGGAGCAGCGATCTTTTCCACTCTAGATCTCAAATCTGGGTATTGGCAAGTCCAAATGCACCCTGAAAGCATAGAGAAAACGGCCTTTGTCTGCCATAGAGGTTTATTTCAATGGCGTAGAATGCCTTTCGGATTAACTAATGCCCCGGCTGTGTTTCAAAGAGCAATGAACCGGATATTCACCGAATATATTAGGAAATTTCTTGGTATATTCATCGATGACCTGGTGATTTACTCTAAAACACGGGAGGAGCACGAAAAACATCTCAAAATCATTTTTGACACTTTATCCGAACATGGTATTACCATCAAAAAGAGTAAATGTAAATTCTTTCAAGACAAGGTTGATCTTCTGGGCTTTCAGGTGTCTAAACAAGGGATAAATTCACATCCGGACAAAGTCAAAGCCATTCGAGAAATGCTCCCGCCTGACAGTGTGTCCGCCATTAGATCTTTTCTAGGTTGTTGTGGATATTATCGTCAGTGTATTCCTGACTATGCAAGAATTGTAACACCTTTGGTGGCGTTAACAAAGAAACATGCTAGATTTAAATGGGGTCCTGAACAACAAGAAGCGTTCGAAACATTAAAAGACGTTCTTACTTCAGACCAAATCATGGCTCATCCACAACCTGGAAAAGCTTATAAGCTCTATACAGATGCCTGTCAATACGAAGTGGGATCCATACTCGTCCAGTCTGATGAGAATGGAGTGGAAAGACCAGTTCAGTATATTTCAAAACAACTCTCAGGTCCCCAACTCAAATGGGCGACTATAGAAAAGGAGGCTTTTGCCATTATTTATGCTCTAACTAAACTTGTTATCTCGCATAAAGACTCATGAAACTTATGACCAGGGGGAGGGGAACGCTCTCAGTAATTTTGAAGTAGGTGCCCTCGAGGAAACAGAGGAAATCCCCTGGGAGTTTGATCAGCTTGAGCGAGAACAAGTCAGAACAGAGCAGCAACAGATGGCTGAGTATCAGTTGGGCCTAGAGGAGGTGGACGATTACACACTAATCAACAGATTATTGTTTACAATCATGTCCCCACCCAATAAACCAGCTTATCCTAGATTGGTGTTGCCGCAATCAGCTCGTTACAGAGTGATAAGAAGAGCACACACTGAAGTGGGCCATCAGGGAATGAGAAAAACCCTTGATAGGATATTAGAGGCCTACAAGTGGCCTACTATGAGGAAAGATACCCTCCGTGTGTTGAGTAATTGTGATAAGTGTGCAGTAAATCGTGCAGGTCAAGATAAGGTTGCTCCCACAGCTATGCCTATAGCAAGGTACCCAGGTCAGATAGTGGGAATGGATTTATGTGGTCCTTTTCCTGTTTCAGACAATGGGAATCATTATATTATAGTTGTAATTGATCATTGTAGTGGATGGGCGGAGGTTAAACCTATTGATAGAAAAACTGGGAAAAATATAGCTGACTATCTGGCAAATGAATATGTACCCCGGTACGGGCCCCCAGAGGTAATCATTACTGACAGGGGTCTAGAATTCATGAATCAACAAGTCGAAGGTTATTTAAGATCCATTGGGACGCAAGTCAGACATACTTCTGGCTGGCACCCCCAAACTAACGGTAAGACGGAGAGGTTTAACAAAAGCTTTAAGAATATCCTAAAAAAATTCATCAATGCGCGACCAGCAGAGTGGGAGAATCAACTCGGACCCACACTTTGGGCCCATAGAGTCTCCACCTCTTCAGTCACGAATTTCACTCCCTATTTTCTCACCTTTGGTCGTCAACCCCCGGTCCCCTTTGTTAAGATCTTCCCTGGGCCGGATGGTACAGAACCCCAAGTGTTAAGTGAACGATTACAAGCCCTCACAGATGCTTTCCGGGTGGCTGCAGAAAATACTGAAGCTAGCCGTAAGTATAATTATGAGAGGCTTAGAGCTCGGGCAAATGCTGGTGACTTACGTGTAGGTGACTCAGTAGTTGTATTAGCAGGCGCCAGAGCGCCCCTAGATCCTAGATGGGATCATGGGTATACAGTCCTAGGTGTAAGGGGAGCTGTAGTGATCGTAAGAGACCCACAAGGTCAGAGAAAACTAATAAATCGGGAGAGAATAAAATTGGTATCTGGGGATATTGCTTGGGATACAGTTAGGAATAGGCAAAACAGGGCAGGCCAAGGCAGGCGCAATCGGGCGAGAATACGGGCTCGGGCAGCGAGGCCACTCCCCCCTGAACCTCCTGGGCAAAATCTAAATGTTGACCCCAATGCTTTAATACATGAACCTTTGCTTCCACCTGTGAATCAAGTCTATCTCCAGGCGGAAGATCCAGCTGTAGGTGGCGCTGCGGACGTGGAAATGGTACCGGAAGTCGAGGAAGAATTCTATTCAGCCGACGAAGATATGGGTAGTGACGTGGACCAACCAGAGGTTCCGGATCCGCCCCGTCGTCCTCCTTATAATGCTGACCAGAACCAAACCTTGGTCATTCCACCACCGGCTCCAGCACCGTTCACACCACCTCAGATGAGGTACAGGACTCCTGCAAACATAGAAGAGACTCCAGTTAACCCAACTGGAAGAGCAACACCTAGGACTCCAAGTACTCCTCTACCACCTCCTCATATACGCACCAGGTCTCAGACAAGGGCCTTGATAGCAGCTCCGCGGATTGTGCTCCCACCAGACAATCCTCAGCGTCATTTACATAGGCGTTTCCATGCCAAGCGGAGAGTGCCTGCTAGCCCTAGAGAGCCTAGTCCACTGAAGGAGAGCGAGCCTAAACCTGGAAAGAGAGCAAAAAGAACATCAGCTTCTACTGACCAAGTACCTGACACGCAGGTAACCTCAGCACCAGAGGCACAAGATGGCGGTGGGGACAGTGACTAAGGGGTTACTGTTGCTCACCTGTTACCTCATTTGCAGCCAAGCAGACATCTTCGAGGAAGAAGTTGTGCTGGTATACTCGGCTGGGGAGGTAAGGGCCCTCACAGCAACATGGACAGCATTAATGTTCCTCCAGCCCCCTGCTCCTCCGCCTATGGAGTCGTGGCTCCACATCCTTGAAGCTAAGATGGAAGGACTACACGAGCAGCAAGTGGTAGGAATCACCGACCTCAGAACATGGCGGCTTCATGTTCAATTCATCAAAGATCATCTACCCACTCCACCAGTTCGCACGAAGCGAGCTCTGCTAGGAGTGGTAGGAATGATCAGCCGATCTCTCTTCGGTACAGCGACCACAGACCAGATCGACGAGCTCCGAGCGGCAGTGGAGGCATCGCAGGCAGGCCTCAGTGTGATGTCTCACTTCCAGTCAGAGATGGTTTCTGTGGTAAACCAGACCCGTCTGTTCCTACGAGAGAATCGAGTCGACATCCAAAACCTGCAAGAGATAAGCCAAAATCTGACTGACCAGGTATCTGAAATAGTTCATCATTTAAATAGTTTTTCTAGAGATATTCATCGTATGCATATGAGAAGAGAGGTTGATCAGGCCCTAAGCCAAGTTGACCGCATTATGCTGGTATATTATAGGCAAATTGATTTATTCCATCGCCAGAGAACACACCTAGAGCACGGGTACTTGACTGATGAAATATTACCTGAAGTACATTTAAATGAAATACTTCACCAATTGAGTGAGAGGGGACACCAACCAATAGACGATGTTCGTTGGTACTACAGAAGTGTACAAGTTCAAATCATATCTGAGTCCGACGAGCACTTAGTTTATCAGGTGGTCATCCCTGCAGTTTCGGCTACTAAGTATTTACACTATAAACTAAGGTATTTCCCTACCCCTTATGGGCCATCCTACCTCAAAATCATCAAGGGCATCGCTGAATTAGCGATGGACAGTGTCTCTAGTGGTGCCTCTTTTGTTCCTAACCACTGCATGGGATACAGCCCAGCTGTATGTTCCTCTGCGTTGGAGAACCTAAAACCAACATGTGAAACAGAAATAATTTTAGGCAAAGGTCCAGTAAAGTGTCAGATAGAGATTAAGAAGCGTGGCAATGTCAGTAACGAAATATACAGAGATTTTGAACAACTGTCATCGGTTATCCTTGCAGTATACTTTCCAGTCGAGACTGTATTATGGTGTATCAGTAAGAAACCTGTAAGAAATGTTTTTACCAAACACACACGGGTCACAGTAAACAGTGGCTGCGTCTTATATAGTGAAGATTGGAGGGTGCGCAGCATCGAGCAACATAATTCCACGATCAGAATTCCACCCCCCAAAGCCCTGTCCCTACCCTCTCTCAACTTAACCTATAGAAAGTTCGAAGACTATCCTGAGCTGAAGCAACAACTCCAGTTCAACAGCAGAATCGACGTCCCCCTAATTTCTCTGACCGATATTCCCCTTCCTCCTACGGTACAGCCTTTTTCCTTCTCCGCATCTACCACATGGGGATTCGCGACCCTCATGCTCACCCTAGCAATCGTGATTGGATTGATGGGAGTGGTGGTGTATGTGAAGAGGAAGAGAGACGGCTCTTGCCTCCCTCTCTTAGGTAAACGTCCTAACCAGAGTCTAGATAGACTACCCAGTAAACCTTCTGCCCCTCTTCCCTCCTTCCCCAATGTCTTTTCTAACTTATACCCATCCCAACAGCAACCCGCTGAAGAGATTCCACTGCAAGATTCTGAACCCCAGTCCCTTGGCGGTACTGACGATCTCGAAAACCCGGAGACTCAACCCCTCCAAACTGACCCCTTATCCTCCTTTAGACAGAATACACCCCCAAAACCCCCTCGATCGATGGATATGAAGCAAAGATCTGCAGTACCCCGTGGAGTAGTGTGTTAAAACAACGACTCAGATGAATATCAGGTGTGAGATAAAATTAAGCCGATATAATGTTAGTCTTAAGTGCAAATGTGAGCAGATTCTGATTTTAAAATGTTTTGTAGTGCTAATTTAATTGGAATCTAATGGTAATGATTACAAAGGAGGTGTTGTCACGAAAGCTGTTTAGTTTACTCTAAAGCAGGCCTAGTGCTGGACTGTGGACAAGGTCCTCACCCCTTTCGTAGAATTTAATTAATTGGTCTAGTCACCAATTCCTACCTAGTAAGTACGCCCGGTGTTAGCTTGCAGTGGGACGCACTCTTCTGCTCAAGTTAGGGTGAGAAAGCTAGCTGTTATGTGAAGGAATAAGCCACCACTTGAGAGAGGACGATGAAGGACCCGTCCTCTGAAAGTAGGGTGAAGCAAAGATGGGAGGTTGTCACGTTGTTGATGGAGTAGTGATACCACGGAGACCAGCCTAGGAACGGTCGGTAGTCACTAGACCGATGTGCACACCTCAGCGGGCCATTTTTGGGTCGAGAGAAGGGCTGAAAATATAAAAGAATCTTGTCAGTCTTCTAGACCAGAGGAGCCAGGCTCCCAAAGGAAATGTATAAGTATGTACCAGTGTCGCCACCTTGAGGATGTTCACGGCGACAGGTACCTAGAAAGTGTATAAGATACATGCTGCCACCTTACGGACGTTAAGTAGTGATAGGCAGCCCAAGAACGAGTAAAAATATAAGGCAATATTCAAAGACTGCGTGAAAATGCCTGAGACGTTTCTACGGGGAGAACCCATAGACAAGCAAAGCCGAGATATTAATGAACAATACATTAAACTCAAAAGACAGTGCGGTAATACGCCACCTAGTGAAAACTCTTAAGAGACTGTGTTTACAAATTATCCGAGGCGGGTTCGCCGTACCTCAGTAATAATTTTACGCTAAGGCATTGTAAAATCTTTAGCTATTATTTTGATTTAGGGGAGTGATTTCTTTCTCTGTACTTCTCTAGATTGTCCTATTTTTGCATTTTTCAATTGTATAAACATGTAGGTACTTACGGGAGAAAGGGAGCCTCGATCCACATAGGGATGGCCGCTGTGAATTCGTCCGGCGGGCCAAAGGTTAAAAATCCAGTAGTTAAAAATGCCGGATCGAGGTGCCCCAACGTAAATAAAGGTCTCTCATGTGGAATTAGATATCGGGCATCAAAACCCCCAAATCTAATGAAGCAAGAGGGTAGAATTTGACGGGGATGGCAGTGGATTCGTGAGTGGAAGAAAAGTGATGCCCACTTATGGTTCTAGGTCGGGGGTTCCGGTTCGGCAGAACTCGGTCAGCCAAGGGGGTCGCCGCTCAGTGATACTCGGGGTTGCTCGGGGGTTGTCGGCCGGAAACTAAAATGAGGGTTGCGTCGATGTGTTGTCTGCTCCTAGAGTGGTTCGGAGAACTATGTTGTACACAGTTCTCCGAACCAAATGAGATTGGGACGTATGTAAATTTGACAAGCCCAAATTGTCTAATTTTAAGTTAAAGTTGTCTCATTCAGCCAGACATTCGTCGCGCCCCTACCGGCCAGAAGGCTACCCACACTTTCTTACCGCCACAACGCTTGCGGATTTCTTATCATCCCAAAGTCCAAAGGTACAGGTGAGGTCCAGGTCTGACCGTTATCTCAAAGTCAATCACGTGGGAAAGGAGGGGAGGGGCTGACCGCCAGGTCAGGGGAGGGGAGGGAATACTGATTAAAGAGTGGGAGGGAGAGGGGAGGGGAGATAACCCCGTGACCTGGTCACCACCCAAAGAGATTGGTCAGAGTGGCAGTGGTCACTCTGAGCCTCGTTTTAATAAGTGTCTGTCATTGTTATCCTGTGGCTGATTGGATCTCTAATCTAACCTGTCAATTAATTGGACCAACGGGACCAAAGCCAATCAGCGCAGGACCAGTGTATTTCGTCCTAATCTGTCTAGTATAAAAATAAAGGAAAGATGAAAATCGGTCTCTTCCGAGGCTGGTACTGATTTGAAGCATACATCTCTGTGTGTTGCGTTGATTAATTTCTCGCCCAACTACTGACCCTGAATTATTACGAAGAATGACCCGCATTTCTTCAATGTGATTTGAAGCCTTTTTTCAATTGCGATCTCTACACTCTATTCATAGACTGGGAAAGCCCCTGTGATATACTACGTCATTTCCGACAACCTATGTCAAGTGGGACCTAAATACATGCAGAGGAGTGGGAAAGTGAAGAAGAGGGTGTAGGAATAGGATAAGGGGAGGATGATGGAAAGAAGAGGGGAGGGGGAAAAGAGAAGGGAGAGGAAGCGGGAAAGGGGAACATGAGGAAGAAGGAAGGGAGAGTGAGAGGAAATCAGGGTGAGAGGGTGACCTTCTGGATGATGGGTACTTTGCTAATTATATATGAAAGAACACATTTCATTTTTTTCAAAATCCGAACAAAATGAAAGGAAAAAAAACAAAAAACATAAACATAAGAACTGTACACCCGGGTGTGTGTTCATTTCGATAAGAGACCATTTAGTACATCAGTGTAAGCAAAAATTCAAAATACTCAAATAAAGAAAAACAGAAAACAAAGGAATTTTTGTCTCTGCGATCATAGATCCTCATAGTGTAACAAAACCAGTCAGGCTCATACAATATTCGTTTGACTGTCAGGAAATCATGTCTGAACTGGAAACTGGAAATTTTGAGGAAGATTATTCCAATTTAATTGGAATTTAAACAAACAGACTTCTTCTGATAGTTTCCTTTTCCAGTTTTCAAACAAAATTCTATGCTGGTCCCTCAGGCAAGGGCAGCAGCGATGAGTAGACATAATAGTCAGCGCTCCGCTCAGAACCGATTCAATTCAGAGTAAATCTTCTAATTGTTCTGTGATTTCATGGATATTATTTGACATGTTTTTTGACTGTCATCTCCATTAGGACTGAATACATCTATGTTTTTACCGATCAACCGTCAACCATGGCATACCAATCGCAATACATGGAGCACGCTCTCATTGCATTTGAACAATTTTGCTAAGATGAAGCTAGGAAATCGGCTTATACTAATTCTCAGAGATACTATGGATATATAACTTCCCCCCATGGACCATCATCAACGAATCATCTTACACAGGTGGCTGAGATGTCAATACATGGACCCAATGGAAGCGTGTCTTCCTCCTTGACGCCCCGACCCCCGACCGCTCTCCGTAAGGATAGCTTTGCTATGCTTATCAAAACACGTGACCGGGTCGCTTTCCAAAGCCCGGAACGCTATTGTACCAAGACTGTCTTCCAAAGAGCTTTTCTCAGGCATTTTTTTTCATGGAACTTTCTAACCGATCCCAGAAGCTAGAGTGAGTCAAGGGTAGCAAGGTCAAAACGGGAACATGTGTCATTTACTGATAAAATAAAAAGTTATCGCTAACCGTAGATTTGAAGCGAGTGCAGTCAACCATAACAAAATAAGAAAACAAATCGATGGGAAGCTATAAGGTTCATGGAAGAGCCACAGGGAAACAGGATGGAAGAGCCGCTTAGTTACATCAATTGACACCAGCAGCGCTGTTCACTGACTTGAGTCATGTCTATTGTACCAAGACTGTCTTCTAAAGAGCTTTTCTCAGGCATTTTTTTTATGGAACTTTCTAACCGATCCCAGAAGCTAGAGTGAGTCAAGGGTAGCAAGGTCAAAACGGGAACATGTGTCATTTACTGATAAAATAAAAAGTTATCGCTAACCGTAGATTTGAAGCGAGTGCAGTCAACCATAACAAAATAAGAAAACAAATCGATGGGAAGCTATAAGGTTCATGGAAGAGCCACAAGGAAACAGGATGGAAGAGCCGCTTAGTTACATCAATTGACACCAGCAGCGCTGTTCACTGACTTGAGTCATGAACAGTGCTGAGGCCCGGATGGGGTGGGGTGGAGAACGAGACGGCTGGGTGGAGGTGGAGGGGAGTTTGTATATATAAAAACAATATTAGGCGTTCAGATCTGCTGAAATAGGTCTAAAATATCTTTCAAGCGGTACACTATCTGGATAGTCAATTCCCAAACCTCCATGCAGTCAGCTCAACCTACACTCACTCAGGCGACAAGTGAGATAAGTCACCCCCCTATCTCATTACCTCCTCTTCTGAACACTGTTTCTAACTCTAAAGCACCGAATGGCAAGTTTGATGATATTGTTGCTGAACTCAGGCATAATATGGGTTTAATCCAGGTCTTCTTGTGCAAACTTGCTAGTGCCAACATTGGGATTGAGACCAGAGTAAACACGATTGCCACTGCTAACTTAGGGATTGAGGCTAGAGTTAATACAATCGACTCCAAATTAAATAGTATTCAAGCTATCAATAAAAGGCTGCACTCTGACAATCTATTTCTGGGTGGGACAATTGGAGAATACTGCCAACGACTGAAGACGGTACAGTTGTTTATTCATCTGAACAACAATCATACCAACTTTTATACCAAGGCCATTGCTGCTCAAGCCAAACCAGAGATAATCGAGAAATTGAAGCAAGTGAGAAATCCTTACACTATTAAAAGGCTAGCTCGCAAAATACCTTTCAAGAATGAATGGAATGCTGAGGATTAATTAACCAAATGTGTCAGAGCTAAATCCGATGCCCACCCTGATCTAAAAAGCCTTCCTTATGAGTCTAAAGCCTGGCCCAATATATGAGGCCACTTTCGAATATCTTTTCGATTGTGGCTACACATTGGCTCAAGCCAATTAAAGCACTAACATCTGATATGGTCGACGAAAATCGAAACATCTTTGGCAAGATTTTGATCAATCTAAGGAACCATTATACCTGAGCGTTTCTTTCTTCCCATTACTATAATGGCTAGATTCAAGATCCTTACCCTAGGAGATTCAAGAGTTATTATTTCCGCTAAATCTCCTATTCATGATTACATAATAAATAGAAACCATATATATTAAGAAGATTGTAAATCACATTTTCTGTTTTCTAGAGGAACGTTAACTGCCAGGTGTCCAATTAGGCTAGGCTAAGGAGATAACATTAATAGTTAAATAAATATTATACAAATAATAAACTTCTGACAAAACAGAACTTTTCATGTGTCGTCAATTGTAAATCCCATTTTCCCATTTTCTTTTTTCTAGATGAACATAAATTGCTAAGTGTCCAACCAGAAGATGGACCTCAACATCCCCGGCCTGTATTTGGCCTGCTTATGAACATGTATAATAAGCACTACAATATGTATACTAAAAGGTCTTATGCATACATATCTTTTTCTTTTTTTCAACCGACCATGCATATATATGTTAAGAAGATTGTAAATCCCCTTTTCATTTTTTAGTGAAACAATCGCCATCGGGACGCGTCCAACCAGAAGAAGGACTTCCTGAAGGTAAAACAATGGCATTTCATAAGCATCCCATACAACTCTAGCCCACATAAATGTACTAATTAGGGAGAAATAATAAGCAGATGTACACAAAAGAATCATGAATACCTTTCTACACATGGCTTAAATGTATACAGAAAAAATGGATATTAATTTGGTTAGATGTAATCGTCGTTAAGTATGGTTGTTCCTGGAGAAACATGTATGAATACCGCGTAGGGTTTAAGTATTAGTGGTGGTACGACTTTCAAATTCCCTGGTTTTGTGGCACCCATAATTGGCTATTTTCCTCGCTTTTCGAGTCTTTGTTGTACGTAGTGTATTGTAACCATAAGGTATAACATCTTCTCCTACAACTGAGCACCAGACAACACACATTATCGGACAGGAAATTGTCCAAGCTTTAATTTGATATAAAGTATGCTCCTTAATTTGTATCATTTGACATTCTAGTATAACTCTCACTAAAACGTGTTTTGCTAACAACAACGCCTGTCAGGACGCAATACTTTCGGACAAAACATCCCCAACTGCAACGTATGTTAGCAAAGTGTCCTTAACAACGCTTTTTCCCATACAATATTACAATATACAGCAATTGATGTATGTGTGTGTGTGTGGGGGGGGGGCATCTGTAAAGAACACCCAGTTACATCAAACAATAATTATTTCACCAGTGCCTGATCTATGAGAATGATCTATTCTTTTCATGCACTCATGCACTTTCTTGTCAGTCATTCTATATACAGTTAGTGCAGTTCAACTTGTAATAATTTACTAACTGTATATATAATCGTCATAATAATACTAATAATGCTGTTTTCATGATGAAGTGGATTAATATCATATTAATGTGGAGAGAGTGAATCGTTGTTAGTTTGGGTTCAATGCATAGGTACATTTATCAACAATGAAGTAGGTTTTTATTGTTTAATTACGCTTCAAACACAGAACATCTTTCTTGCCGAACAACGCTCGCATATGGATATGTGTACTACTTTCGGATTCTCATTTTTCCTGCTGTATTTCAAAGGAACTACTTTTGTATTCCCAGACTCGTAATCGGTCGTTTCGCTCGATTCTTAAGCCTTTTCGTACAACTGACCACCGAACAGGGCAGATCATCAGACTGACAATCGTCCAAGCTTTAAGTTGATATGAAGTATGCTTCTGAATTCGTATTATTAGACATTCTAGCATGACTTTCACCAAAATATGTTCTGCATGTCAACAACACCGATCAGGACGCAATATTTTAGGACGTAACGTCCCCTATTTTATACAACGTTAGTAACGCGTCCTTAACAACGCTTTTCCTGCGCACAGAGCTTGGTGTGTGACAGTCATTCTATATACATTCAGTACGGTTCAACTTGTAATAATGATAATAATGACTTCTTCATTTTTTGCTGAGACAGTACAAGCATAAGTACAAAACAGAGCAAAATAGGTAGCACACTATAATCTTAATAGTCTTCCAGTGCATGTCTCTAGACTATTTGTGTTGACTTTCTACTCCTAGGGCTTGGGAGTGTGAGGTTTCCTATTTGGAGTTTTTCAAATTGAGGATTACCAGACAATATTATTATGAAGTTTTGTTTTTTTAGTTATGGTGTGTATGATAAAATACCCTAATATATTCCAATAAGGGCTCGAAGAGTATAGTCTTTCAGCAACAAAAAATGGCAGGAATATGGGATAAAATAGCCAAAGAAGTAATACATGTAATATGTTGATCCCCACTTAGGGCGTATAAAATACAAACTAATGCAATAATAAGTTGCAAAGAGCGTTGTCTTTTAGTAAAAGAAATGGCAAGAATGTGGAGTAACATAGTATAAGAATTAATTTTAACATATCATAATGCCCCCGTTGCATAACAATCTGCGAGTAGCTTTTTCAGTGTTAATATTGAGCTCGCAGATTGTTATGCAACGGGGGCATTAACTAACAACAATAATAATAGCAAAACTAATATATCTCTAGCATGCAACAGATTTTTCCAGTCGAAGTCACATTCATAGTTAAATTTATCATAAGCTCAATGAAAATATACAAAACATAATAATTGTTTTACATATATTAACAGAACGGTATCGTCATTCTGACAATAGCGCTGGTGATACATTGTCAAGGAAGAAAAGACAAGGTAAGATGTAACAAATGCTTATTTCAGTTGGCAACGAGACATATACTATGTGCATGTGTATAGGATTTAAATATAATTATTTGTGATTGTTATGATATATTGTAAAGAAGACTAAGGGTTTTTAGCCCATAGGTTCAGTAAGATGAAGAAGTGAGACAAGAAGTCCGAGGTTGTAGTTCGTCTGGATTCGGCCTAGGCGGTGGTGACTCAGCGAGTAAGTGCCTAGGTCCGAGTAGTCACTTTATTTTATACTCCAAAATCATGAATAATTCATACAATCAAACCCAGGAAATATTCCACTGGCTCTTCCCCTTCCCTCTAATTGGTCGAGGGAGAGAGGATCTTCCTTGCCCACACGCCGACCTCTGCTCCCCAGGCAGAGACCATAAATGGAGTGCATGCAAGTTGGATCCCTCTCCTCAGCCTTCCCCCTCCCACCCCTTACCCATAGATCCCATGGCTCGTGCCAGCCCCCCCTCCCTCTTAGCCCTTCCCCCCTCTTGATAAACCCAGAGCCGTGTATATAGTAATTAGGTCGGGCTGGGGGAGGTGGGGTGAGCCCTGAGTGGCTCATCTCCCCCTCCCTCCTGGCCAGGCCATGTGTGGCGTGCATGCCCCGACCATGATCAGGGCTAAATAGGTCGGATCTTGGATCTAAAGATTCCAATTCTTTACATTCGTCCCATATTTTATTTTTGTTGAAAGCTTTCTTTCGAACAAAATATTTAGCCACTGATCAACCCAGTCCAACCAAACAAGAGAAATAGAAATAAGGTTACATAATTTACACACACAAATTCATAAAAAAGGGTAAAGTAAAAGTATTATAAATTATTATATCTGTAGACCTAACGGGTCAAGATGGAAAGTTTCCAAAGGGAGTGGCTCTATCAAAAAGGAGTGTTCATTTATATCAGAGGCCATCACCCTGCACTAAAAAGTCTTTTAGTCGAATATTATGTAAGAGAAGTCTCTGTGTTTTTAAGTGTGCTTCTGAACACTGTTAAATGTCTTCCTTTGTACTGAGCTAGTACTCACAAAGTTCTCCAATACGGTCGTCACCACCGTCTCCTCTGCCCGGCCGGTCAGCCGAGGCCCCCGCTGGACCTCGTCGCTGACCGACAGGACGCCCGTCTCTTTCTCTCTCCTCCTTTGGCCATGGAGAGTGAGAGCGGTTGGGTAGTCAACACTACAATATTTCCGTTTTTAACCTCAAACACTACAGAACACATGTCGACTTTACTGTAGCATCACGTATAAACTCTTATTACTTGGAAAAATACCTCTTCAAAGCAGAATGGTCGGGGACAAGGTGAGGGCTTCGATTCCATGGTGCTTCCTCTCAGGCTCCTCTGTCTCGACCGATTCTGTTTGTGTAAAAACAACTTCTCACAATGAGAGTTGAAATAAAAATACCTATTTGGGCTGGATCCTTGTTCACGGATTCCACCACTTCCTCCCGAGAGAGAAAATGGATTTCACCCAGGTATACTACTCTGTGTTCTGTGATCTCCCTCGCACCCGAGAAGAGGACAGAACAAACATTAATAGTAAATATTAAACAAGAGTAAGTTACAGACAAGTTCAAAAAGTGTTTGTTAACCCAGAGAAACCAAATAAACATTGGTAGACTAATTATTTCATCCTGGTCAGTCCGAAATTGGCAGCGTAATATGGTGAGGCGGGGGAGGGGGCAGGGATATGCTCGAGGGAACGAGAGCCAGTCCTAGCGCCTGGAGTGGCCTCTCCCTCCTCTCGATCTAGGTCTTGGAGGGCTAGGGCTACCGGGTGGTGGGTTGGGGGTCCTATTGGGATATTCTCTCGGGGCTTAAGGTTTCTCAGACAACACAAAAGGCTGACTTTGCCTCTTGGGGCGAGCCCCTTTCGGCGGAGGTAGATTATTCCCAGGGTCATGACTCCTAGGAGAGTGGGGATGAGAGTGGCTATACCCCAGATAGAACTTTCAGACCAAGGGGTGGAGGAGATCAGGGGGGAAACGGGTTCAGGAAAATCTGTCAGGGCGAGTAAGGGTATTTCAGCTCTGGGCAGGAAAGTCAATTGCTGATCTAAATGGGGGTAAAGGGATAATTTGCCATAAGTCAGATTAAACCCAGGGAGGGGCATAATCTTGGGGATGGGGAGTGTTATATGGGACTCATGGCGTTGGATGCTACTCACACGCCAATCCTTTCCAACCAGGAGACAACCGCCTTCTAAAATCACCCTGGCATGCCGATGATACGTTTGTATCACTGGTTTTTGCCCCGGGCACCTCAAGATTGTTTCCAGAGGTTCATAAATAGCCAGAATTACAAAAGAAATGGACTCTCCCTCTCTAAACACTTGGTTTGTTAAGTTATTTCTTTTCACAATCTGCGCCTTACAAAGGTCTGGCTTTTTACCTAAAATAATATTTGTCTCGCAGGTCGGGGTTAGATGCTCTATTGCAGCTGAGCAAATCTGGGGTTCAAACCCGATACAATGCTGAGGAAGAAATGACGCGCTGGATATGCTATCTAGGGCCACCTCCTCTTCTCCTACCAACTTTCTCAGGTGGTCAGCACCATATGGGACCGGAAAATACTTTAATCTATAGTGTAAAAATTGAGTGCCTGAAACTGCCGGAATTACTGTCTGGTATATTAGCTCCTGTTCGCCGTCTAATAATAGTCGAACGTTCAGGTGTCTATAATACCAGCGGTTATCTTGGGGGGTGTAATGTTTCCCTTCTTGTAATTTAGACAATATTTCTGATAAGTAGGCCAGTGGTAAAATCTGGTCTGTTAAGAATCCCCTCTCCAGCTGAATGCGCTGGCGATAAAATAATTCGTTTTGACGGTGGTAATTTTCCACCGCCCTACTCACTCGCTGCAATAGAATATCCACTTCCCTTTTCATATGAATCCTGTGAATATCTTTACTGAAACCATCTAACTGTGTTAGAATGTCTGCCACTTGGCGGGAGATGTTACTTGCTGCAGCTTGGAGCTGCGCGATGTCCAAGCGGTTCTCTGTCATGTAGAGCCTTGTCTGATTCAACACCGACACCATCTCTTCCTGACAATGGGCCAATGCGCTCTCGCTAGCCTGAGCTTCTTGTACTGCAGACCTTAATTCGTTCACCTGTCCTACAGTAGCGGTGCCAAACAAGGCACGGCTTAGCGAGCCCACAAAATCGAATAGGCCTCTCTTCCTTCGGGTGTCTTGTTGGACTGGTGTTGGAATCTCTGCCTGGAGGAAACCCATGTGCTCCTCCCAGGCACTGACATCTCCGTCTCCCACAACCTCCGCCTGTCTGAGTTCTCCGATTCGCCTCCTTAGGACGGAGACCCAAGCACTGACAGGAGGGGGCGTGGGGGGGTGTAGAACGATCACTGTTGTCCAAGTCGCGGTCAGGGCTCTGACCTCCCCTTCCTCATACACCAACACCCCTTCCTCCTCAAACAAATCGCCATTAGCCATCATAGCCAGGGTGATTATGAGGAGGGACTGGAAGGTGCAGGTTGAGAGAAGTCCGTCACTGGTGGTGCCCCTGGGTCGAGCTCCCATGGTTGGGGCTGTGGTGGGGGTGACGGTGGGGGTGGGGGTGTAGGTGGTGGTGATGGTGGTGGCGATGGTGGGGGTATACAGGGCAGCTTCCTCGGCCTCTGCACGGGTGAAGTGGGCGTGGCTGGGTTTGGTGAGGAGTCAGGCCTTTCCCTCTTAGTAGAGCCTAGAGGGTGGAACACTTTGATCCTCTTTTCAGTGCATTCCGAGGTGGTGGTCAAAGCCTTGGGTTTAGGGCACTTGGTTGGGGTCTCTATCCTCCCTCTTTTTGCCCTTGACCTTGTAACAGGACCTGGTGGTAGTGTGCGCGGGGGAGCAGTCTCCACAGCAACGGCTGGTGGCAGGGGTCGGCGCAATGTAACTGGCTTAGGTGAAGCTAGTACTAGCACCTTCTCCCTCGGCGGTCGCTGCTGGGGTGGGCGTGGCACTTGTTGTGGTTGAGGTGGGCGTGGCACTTGGTCCTCGTCCTCCACATGCATGTGCTCGTCCTCTGGTTGCTTTGCTCTCGCTTGGTCTTCCTGTTCTATCTGAATTGGAGGAGGCATGTTTGGTATGGGTAAATAAACAGTGTCGGGCACTGCCCTAGGCTGGGGTGGGGGAGGTGGTGGAACATGAACTTGTTGAGCTTTTTGGGCTTGTCTCCGAGCCTTATTTCTCTTTCCTTGACCCGCCCTCGGTTGCCTAGTTCTCAGTATATCCCATTCTATTTCCCCAGATACCATTTTTACCCTATCCCTATTTATACGCCTGCGTTCACCCTGGGGTCCCCTCATAGTTAGGGTGGTACCCCTTATCCCCGTTATTACATAACCATGATCCCACTTGGGATCTAATGGAGCGCTGGTGCCTGATAGCACCACCACATGATCCCCTATTTTTAGATCCTTTGCATTTGCTCTGGCCCTTAATCTCTCATAATTAGCCACTCTACTGGCCTCAGTGCGCTCAGCAGCTTCTCTGAATGCATCTGTTAAGGCCTGTAGGCGCTCACTGAGTACGGCATCTTCTGTTCCCTCTGGAGTGGGGAATATTTTAGAAAAGGGATATCTTGGATTGGTGCCAAAAGTTAAAAAATATGGTGTAAAACCAGTTACACAAGAGGTGGAGACTCTATGTGCCCAGAGGGTTGGACCTAAATGGCTCTCCCACTCTGCTGGTCTTGCATTGATGAATTTTCTTAGTATATTTTTAAAGGTTTTGTTAAATCTTTCAATTTTACCATTTGTCTGGGGATGAAAAGCTGTAGAATGCCTTACTTCAGTGCCTATGGATTTAAGGTACCCTTCCACTTGCTGGTTCATAAATTCGAGTCCCCGGTCGGTGATGAGCACCTCTGGGGGGCCATACCTAGGGACATATTCATTAGCCAGATAATCAGCAATGTTTTTAGCTGCTTTGGAGGGTATGGGTTTGACTTCTACCCAGCCAGTTGCGTGATCTATTACAGTCAAGATGTATCTATTACCTTTATCAGAGACCGGGAAGGGACCACAGAGATCCATTCCCAGTATCTGACCAGGGTATTTTGCTATTGGCATCGCAGTAGGAGGTACACGCGCCCTACCCACTCTGTTTACAGCACACCTAGCGCATCGGATTAAGACATTATAGGTATCTCTTCTCATGGTGGGCCATTTATAGGCCTCTTGGATCCTATCTAGGGTCTTCCTCATGCCCTGGTGGCCTACTTCAGTGTGGGCGCGCCTCACTACTCTATGCCTAGCTGAGGGCGGCAGGACCAGGCGGGGGTAGGCTGGCTTGCCTGGGGGAGGGGTGAGAGTAAAAAGCATGCCATCAATTATGGTGTAATCCCCTTCATCCTCCATCCCCTGTTGAAATTGTTCCAACTCCCTCTGTTCTAAACGTATTTTGTCTTTCTCGAGTTTATCAAATTCCCAAGGAATTTCATCTATTTCCTCCAAGGCACAGACTTCAAGAGAACTGAGAGTCGGCCCTTCCTTCTTGGGGTTTGTTTTTATTCGAGAAAGCATGTCTGCCCGGATATTGTTTGCCCCTTTCCTATATTCAATGGGAGCCCCAAACTCTGCTATTAATACCGCCCATCTTTGAATTTTGGTGTTTTTAACTTCTCCCACAAACAGAGACTTTAAAGGCTTGTGGTCAGTGTAAATTTTGAATTCGCTACCCTGTAGATAAGGTCTGAGCTTATTTAAGGCATACACGATTGCGTAAGCTTCCTTTTCAATCGTAGCCCAATTGAGTTGTGGCCCAGAGAGTTGTTTAGAGATATACTGAACGGGCCTCTCTATGCCTTCACTATCAGACTGGACCAATATGGCCCCAATTGTGTAATCACACGCATCGCTATAGAGACGATAAGGCTTATCCAACTGAGGGTGCGCCATTACTCTATCTGAAGTTAGTAATTCCTTCAGCGTTTCAAATGAGCTTTGCTGCTCTTCCAACCATTCGAACCTGGCATACTTTCTGGTAAGTTTGACCAAAGGATGAGCTACCTTAGCATAATCTGGGATACATTGACGGTAATACCCAGTCATTCCTAGGAAGGAGCGAATTCCGCTCACATCCTCTGGAGGTAGCATATCCCTGATAGCACTACATTTATCTGGGTGGGAATTAATTCCATCTTTTGAAACTTGGTAGCCGAGGAGATCTACCTTCTCTTGTTTGAAAATACATTTACTCTTTTTGACTGTAATTCCGTATTCTTCTAATTTATCAAACACCAGAGCCAAATGGTGATCATGCTCCTCTTCAGATTTGGAATAGATTACAATATCATCTATGAAAGTCATGCAAAATTTGCCAATAAATTCCGAAAACATTTTGTTCATGGCCCGTTGAAAGACGGCTGGTGCGTTAGTGAGTCCAAAAGGCATCCTACGGAATTGAAATAGGCCCCTATGACACACAAACGCTGTCTTTTCCATGCTATCCGGGTCCATCTCTACTTGCCAGTAGCCGCTTTTTAGGTCGATGGTGGAAAAGACAGTTGATCCTGCTAAACTGTCAAAAATATCTTGAATATTTGGAAGTGGATGAGCATCCTTTTTGCTTACAGAGTTTAGTTTTCTGAAGTCGACACAAGGTCTATTGCTCCCATCTTTCTTTGGGACCAACAATATCGGGCTTCCCCATGCTGAGCTGCTGGGTTCTATCACTCCCAGCTCCAGCATTTCATCTAATTCTTTATCTACAAGTTTTCTCTTGGCCAGGGGCAAACGATAGGGGCGTTGATTAATTGGGCGCGCATTTCCAGTATCTATGTGCATTTTCACATCTTTAAAGGTACCTAATTTTCCCTGTTTTCCTATGCCAAAAACAGCGGGGTATTTTTCTTCCCATGCTTCTGCCTCTGTGTGGATAGAGGCGAATTCTTGATCTGCACTACCCACTTGTTGCCTTCTGTAACTTTTTCCTTCCAAAATTACCTTTCTTTTTCTGAAGCTAATTTGGGCATCTAATATAAATAAGGCATCATCCCCCAGAAGCAGTTCATGGTGAAGTCTTTTTACAATATAAACTGGAAATGAGCTACCCCCCAAGTTAACTATCGCCTGCCCTTCAGTTTTGAGATCATGACCAGAGAGTGATTTAAGAGATTCCCCCTTTGTCAATACGAGAGGCCGATGATGGGTTTTGCAAAAGGCTCTCCATACATCCTCCCGCATTAGACTCCTTGACGCGCCGGTATCAATGAGTGCACGCATCTCCATCCCCGCCACTGAGATGGAGAGGCAGAACCTCTCATCCGGCGTTTCTATTCCCCCTGGTTAACATATTTGGCTGGCTTTTGAGTGGTAGAGGCCATCTGCATGGCCGCCACCACTGCAGCCTGTACATGTGCATAGCGGTGGGAACATTCTCTTGCGGAGTGTCCCTCCTCCCCACACTCATAACAGACATTTTTACCCCTAAACCTCTTCCCTCCTCCCTGCTTATTTTTTTCCGGTCCTGGATTATCATTTCCCTTCCCCTTCCCTTTCCCTGGGTGATTTACTACCTGAGAACTGGCGATCGGGGGTGGGGGATAGGACGTGTTGAAATATGGGGGATACATAGGCAACATGGGTGTCTGAAAGGGGTACTGGGGTGCTGCACCTGATTGGGGAACGATCACTGTGGGGTTGGATGGTTTCCCCGTCTCCATCCTCTCTACTAATTTCGTAAGGTAATTCACCTTAGACTCCAAATCAGCTATCAGCTTCCAATCTGAAGCATCTGTAGGATTTGGCCCAGAGGGGGCCATTTTCTTAGGGAGGATAGCCCCAATTTCCATTGGTTCATCCTTCCTATCCCCTCTGGTAGGTTGCCCTGCCAGAGCGAAGGTGTGAGCCGCAGCTGAGGCTTGTCTTATTGCCTCAGCCAGGGTATCAGGGCGAGCAGCAAATACGTCATGACGTATTTGCTCATCCCTGAGTCCCAACACAAAATTCCTGACCAACGTCTCTTGGACTATCTCGTGGTCCAGGTTATCCACGCTGTAAGCCCTCTGAGACGCTAGCTGGAACTTGCGTCCGTATTGCTTTGCATCCTCATATGGGAGCTGATAGAGATCGGTGAGCCTTGCTCGCAGCTGCTGTTCCTCCTCTTCATTCATGAAGAGGCGGAAAATCTCAGCCCTCGCCAGATCCCATGTCCTATTGGCCGGTACCTGTAGGAATCCTGCCACGCACCTCGCTAGAGGCCCGCTGGCAAGAGTTCCCAAAAGCTCTAGAGTGAGCGTATCATTCGCTACACAGTAGGCCTTTGCCCTGCTTATCCCATCTAGCCACTCTCTCAAAGTGTCCTTATTGGACCCATCATTTACTCCTAGCATGGCGCCATGGCGTTCCATGCGCCTTCTGACCTCTTTAATAGCTGCAAACCTGGCCCTCCTTTGACCCTCGTCAAGCATGGCCAAGTCCGCGGCATTGAGATCCCAATTGATGTCCGCCATGTTTTACACTTTGTTGAGAGAGTGAGAGTAAAGAAAAAAAAAGAAAACTAGATGGCACAAGGTACAGAGTTATAACCAACAGAACCCAGAACCTAGCAAAGTTTTTACCCCGAACATTGCTCACCCACTCTCCTTGTATTATGAGTGTTTGAGTGTGATCATTCTCCCAACCCTATACAGTGGCCCAGATCCACCCTCCATACATCCCATAAGTATAATTTATAAGCTCAATCAGAGTTTTAGAGTTCCACTCACCTACTCTTCCAGCTCATCCTGCCTCTCCTAGGCTATGTCTCACTTCCAGTCAGAAGATTGGGTTGTTGCTCAACTTAGCAACAAGTCCCAGAAGTGGTTCGCCAGTGTAAAGAAGACTAAGGGTTTTTAGCCCATAGGTTCAGTAAGATGAAGAAGTGAGACAAGAAGTCCGAGGTTGTAGTTCGTCTGGATTCGGCCTAGGCGGTGGTGACTCAGCGAGTAAGTGCCTAGGTCCGAGTAGTCACTTTATTTTATACTCCAAAATCATGAATAATTCATACAATCAAACCCAGGAAATATTCCACTGGCTCTTCCCCTTCCCTCTAATTGGTCGAGGGAGAGAGGATCTTCCTTGCCCACACGCCGACCTCTGCTCCCCAGGCAGAGACCATAAATGGAGTGCATGCAAGTTGGATCCCTCTCCTCAGCCTTCCCCCTCCCACCCCTTACCCATAGATCCCATGGCTCGTGCCAGCCCCCCCTCCCTCTTAGCCCTTCCCCCCTCTTGATAAACCCAGAGCCGTGTATATAGTAATTAGGTCGGGCTGGGGGAGGTGGGGTGAGCCCTGAGTGGCTCATCTCCCCCTCCCTCCTGGCCAGGCCATGTGTGGCGTGCATGCCCCGACCATGATCAGGGCTAAATAGGTCGGATCTTGGATCTAAAGATTCCAATTCTTTACAATATATTGTGTTGATTTGTTAAATGATAGATTATCACAAATATGTATTTATACATATTATACATAACATATATTGGCATATTGCCACAAAAAGGTTTTAATGGTATGAAAGGGGTTTGATCTTAGGTAATTCAAATACTTAGAAGCAAATTTAATTTCTGAGGATCCCTTGGGATATTAGGTGAGTTATACAAATAACTGTTCCGCTGAATTTCCTTATATAACCTCAGAATCTTCCTCTGATTTCAGCTGACTGTGATCTGTATGATGTGTACATATATGATGTGTACATTCCTGAGTTTGATTTCTACTGTATATCAACGACCCCAGAGCCCTGCCTCTGTTATGGCTGTGGTTCAAGCTATTGTAAAATTGACAAGCCCAAATTGTCTAATTTTAAGTTAAAGTTGTCTCATTCAGCCAGACATTCGTCGCGCCCCTACCGGCCAGAAGGCTACCCACACTTTCTTACCGCCACAACGCTCGCGGATTTCTTATCATCCCAAAGTCCAAAGGTACAGGTGAGGTCCAGGTCTGACCGTTATCTCAAAGTCAATCACGTGGGAAAGGAGGGGAGGGGCTGACCGCCAGGTCAAGGGAGGGGAGGGAATACTGATTAAAGAGTGGGAGGGAGAGGGGAGGGGAGATGACCCCGTGACCTGGTCACCACCCAAAGAGATTGGTCAGAGTGGCAGTGGTCACTCTGAGCCTCGTTTTAATAAGTGTCTGTCATTGTTATCCTGTGGCTGATTGGATCTCTAATCTAACCTGTCAATTAATTGGACCAACGAGACCAAAGCCAATCAGCGCAGGACCAGTGTATTTCGTCCTAATCTGTCTAGTATAAAAATAAAGGAAAGATGGAAATCGGTCTCTTCCGAGGCTGGTACTGATTTGAAGCATACATCTCTGTGTGTTGCGTTGATTAATTTCTCGCCCAACTACTGACCCTGAATTATTACGAAGAATGACCCGCATTTCTTCATTGGCGACCATGATTAGGGGCTAGTTAGTTGGTCAGATCGGTATCCGACCTTAGAAGCAAGCAAAAGGAGTCAGGTGAGTGTGCCTTTTTCAAAACTGCCATTGTATTTATGGGTGTTGTATGTTTGGGACTCTGAGCTGGGCTTTTATTGGAAGGTGCATTAGCTGATCACACAAGTATTATCTTACTTTATCCTGTAGAGATAGTATTTTAGACATGCCACCGGCGGAAAGAATTGAGTATGTGGAAGAGTTCCTACAATACTTCGAAACTGAGGATATTTTCCTAGAGGAGATATTCAATGATGGTTATCCACCGATCGCAGAACCTGAGGATTGGAACGACTGCATAGGCACCTCTGAAAGTGTGATTCAGTTCAGCAGTGAACAGCTAGAAACTATGTCTTACCATTGGGATAAAATGTAATGAGTAAGAATAGGGACTAAAGAGATCAAAATTTTTGTTTTTGGAAATACCTGCACAAAAATTGTTACGTTGGATCTAGGCAAAAATTAATATTCCAAATTCTCTATATAGAAATAGAATATTCCAAATCAAGCAGGTAATAGTAATTCATCTTTACACATAATCAGCTAATTCAAGTACCTCCAAAATGGCGTTGACAACACCCATTAACTGGGATATCACCGCCGAAGAGGTAAATGCACTCAATGATGCTGATCGTAAAGCACACTATGCGTCAATAGAAGTAGTTAGAAGGCGTATGGAGAGACATGCAACCTTGCTGGGTCCTAACGATGGGACCAACAAAGAATCACTCAGAGAGTGGTTGGAGGGGTTGGACAGAGTTAGAATCACAGTAGGGGCACATGATAACATAGCCATAGAAGCAGTTATATTGTTAGCGCAGGGATCATTAGCACGTTCCATCGAATCTTATGTAGAAGCACGGGGAGATGAACGCACATGGGAGGGTGTAAAACAGGAAATAATTCGCTTGTTTATGGGAGAAGAGGAGACCACTCAACTTAGAGAGAAGTTGAAGGGGATCCATCAACTCCCATACGAAGACATACGAATTTATGGCCGTAAATACCTGGAAACAGCTATGAGGGCTTATGAACCAGGCATTTTGGCCTTGCCTGTAATTCAGTCACAATTAGCTCGAGATTTTATACGTGGGCTCACCGATAGACAGGTACGGTGCGAGGTATTCTCAACAAGACCAGAGACTTTGGGGGAAGCAATTGACCTGGCGACAACGGCAGCGTATACCCATACGTTAGCCGATGCTCCAGCTAGAGGTGAAAGGAGAGAGGAACCTATGGAAATAGGCGCCTTACTCCCAAAACTTCGGACGCCAACCCAAACTCTGACTCCACCTACCCCTACTGGGGAGACCAATATTGAAACAAAAGCTGTGATGGACGAATTAAAAACATTAAGAAATATGGTAGAACTCTTAGGGAGGGAAAGATCTCAACCTTCATCGGTAACAGTTCATGCACCACCAGTTCAGAACCAGACTCAGTTTCCCTTTGTGCAACCATCCTATTTGCCTGCATTTCCGCCTTATAGCGCTCCAAACCCTGCCCCGGTTGCCAATTCTAATCAGGTAGAGTCACAACAGGGTCAGAAAAGGAAGGGAGGGGCACAGAAGGGGGGAAAAAGGTTTAGAGGTAAGAATACTTGCTATGAATGTGGATTAGAGGGACATTTTGCTAGAGAATGCCCTACTCGATTCGCACAAATGAGAGCGGCTGTACGGCCAGACATGGAAGAAGTAATGGATAACAAAATGCAACCCGTTATAGCGGCTATACAAGCATTGACTCCCAGAGTTCCCACAAACCCCTTTGTTCTCCCTTCGGGGGAATAAATTCGCCGGATAAGCGGTTTCGTGTGGCCCTTCCTGTGGCGGGAAGGAAAGCACAAGCACTTATCGACACCGGCGCCACTAGAAGTTTAGTTAAGTATGATTTGTGGAAACATTTCAATAAGGTAAACCACCGACCGTTAATTTTGGAACAAGGTGAACAATTACGGTCACTGAGTGGTCACGCTTTGCAGTCAGAAGGCAGGGCGATAATTAAGGCTGGGGGTAGTCATCTTCCTGTATACGTTGTTAAAAACCTCCAACACGATCTCCTACTAGGGGACGATGCTCTGGACATTTTGGATTCAGTAATCTGGCACAGAAAAAGAATCATACGTCTAGGAGGTAGAGAATATAAAAGTCAAACGGTAGAAGAAGAAATAGATTCTGAATTTGCTTCCCTCAAAACAGAGGAAGAAATCTGGGAAGAAAGATACCCAGAAGTTTTTGGCAAAAATGGTAAATTAGGCATAGTAAGAGATGTATACATGGAGATTGACACGGGGAATGCCCGCCCTATTAATCAGAGACCTTATCGCCTTCCCTTAAACAAAAAGCTGATAGTAGATAAGGAGATTGACGAAATGCTTGAGTTAGGTGTGATTGAACCAAGCTCGTCACCATGGGCTAGTCCCATAACTTTAGTACCTAAGAAAGATGGGGAAACCAGGTTCTGTTCAGATTTTAGAAAATTAAATTCTGTCACCAAGAAAGATGCCCACCCCCTACCAAATATACAAGATATCTTTGATAGTCTAACAGGAGCAGCGATCTTTTCCACTCTAGATCTCAAATCTGGGTATTGGCAAGTCCAAATGCACCCTGAAAGCATAGAGAAAACGGCCTTTGTCTGCCATAGAGGTTTATTTCAATGGCGTAGAATGCCTTTCGGATTAACTAATGCCCCGGCTGTGTTTCAAAGGGCAATGAACCGGATATTCGCCGAATATATTGGGAAATTTCTTGGTATATTCATCGATGACCTGGTGATTTATTCTAAAACACGGGAGGAGCACGAAAAACATCTCAAAATCATTTTTGACACTTTATCCGAACATGGTATTACCATCAAAAAGAGTAAATGTAAATTCTTTCAAGACAAGGTTGATCTTCTGGGCTTTCAGGTGTCTAAACAAGGGATAAATTCCCATCCGGACAAAGTCAAAGCCATTCGAGAAATGCTCCCGCCTGACAGTGTGTCCGCCATTAGATCTTTTCTAGGTTGTTGTGGATATTATCGTCAGTGTATTCCTGACTATGCAAGAATTGTAACACCTTTGGTGGCGTTAACAAAGAAACATGCTAGATTTAAATGGGGTCCTGAACAACAAGAAGCGTTCGAAACATTAAAAGACGTTCTTACTTCAGACCAAATCATGGCTCATCCACAACCTGGAAAAGCTTATAAGCTCTATACAGATGCCTGTCAGTACGCAGTGGGATCCATACTCGTCCAGTCTGACGAGAATGGAGTGGAAAGACCAGTTCAGTATATTTCAAAACAACTCTCAGGTCCCCAACTCAAATGGGCGACTATAGAAAAGGAGGCTTTTGCCATTATTTATGCTCTAACTAAACTTAGACCATATCTATATGGCAGTGATTTTACCATCTATACTGACCATAAACCCCTCAAATCGCTCTTTCTTGGTGAGGTTAAAAATACAAAAATTCAGCGTTGGGCTGTTTTAATAGCAGAATACGGTGCCCCCATCGAATATAGACAAGGTAAGAACAATGTACGGGCTGATATGTTATCTCGCATAAAGACTCATGAAACTTATGACCAGGGGGAGGGGAACGCTCTCAGTAATTTTGAAGTAGGTGCCCTCGAGGAAACAGAGGAAATCCCCTGGGAGTTTGATCAGCTTGAGCGAGAACAAGTCAGAACAGAGCAGCAACAGATGGCTGAGTATCAGTTGGGCCTAGAGGAGGTGGACGATTACACACTAATCAACGGATTATTGTTTACAATCATGTCCCCACCCAATAAACCAGCTTATCCTAGATTGGTGTTGCCGCAATCAGCTCGTTACAGAGTGATAAGAAGAGCACACACTGAAGTGGGCCAGGGAATGAGAAAAACCCTTGATAGGATATTAGAGGCCTACAAGTGGCCTACTATGAGGAAAGATACCCTCCGTGTGTTGAGTAATTGTGATAAGTGTGCAGTAAATCGTGCAGGTCAAGATAAGGTTGCTCCCACAGCTATGCCTATAGCAAGGTACCCAGGTCAGATAGTGGGAATGGATTTATGTGGTCCTTTTCCTGTTTCAGACAATGGGAATCGTTATATTATAGTTGTAATTGATCATTGTAGTGGATGGGCGGAAGTTAAACCTATTGATAGAAAAACTGGGAAAAATATAGCTGACTATCTGGCAAATGAATATGTACCCCGGTACGGGCCCCCAGAGGTAATCATTACTGACAGGGGTCTAGAATTCATGAATCAACAAGTCGAAGGTTATTTAAGATCCATTGGGACGCAAGTCAGACATACTTCTGGCTGGCACCCCCAAACTAACGGTAAGACGGAGAGGTTTAACAAAAGCTTTAAGAATATCCTAAAAAAATTCATCAATGCGCGACCAGCAGAGTGGGAGAATCAACTCGGACCCACACTTTGGGCCCATAGAGTCTCCACCTCTTCAGTCACGAATTTCACTCCCTATTTTCTCACCTTTGGTCGTCAACCCCCGGTCCCCTTTGTTAAGATCTTCCCTGGGCCGGATGGTACAGAACCCCAAGTGTTAAGTGAACGATTACAAGCCCTCACAGATGCTTTCCGGGTGGCTGCAGAAAATACTGAAGCCAGCCGTAAGTATAATTATGAGAGGCTTAGAGCTCGGGCAAATGCTGGTGACTTACGTGTAGGTGACTCAGTAGTTGTATTAGCAGGCGCCAGAGCGCCCCTAGATCCTAGATGGGATCATGGGTATACAGTCCTAGGTGTAAGGGGAGCTGTAGTGATCGTAAGAGACCCACAAGGTCAGAGAAAACTAATAAATCGGGAGAGAATAAAATTGGTATCTGGGGATATTGCTTGGGATACAGTTAGGAATAGGCAAAACAGGGCAGGCCAAGGCAGGCGCAATCGGGCGAGAATACGGGCTCGGGCAGCGAGGCCACTCCCCCCTGAACCTCCTGGGCAAAATCTAAATGTTGACCCCAATGCTTTAATACATGAACCTTTGCTTCCACCTGTGAATCAAGTCTATCTCCAGGCGGAAGATCCAGCTGTAGGTGGCGCTGCGGACGTGGAAATGGTACCGGAAGTCGAGGAAGAATTCTATTCAGCCGACGAAGATATGGGTAGTGACGTGGACCAACCAGAGGTTCCGGATCCGCCCCGTCGTCCTCCTTATAATGCTGACCAGAACCAAGCCTTGGTCATTCCACCACCGGCTCCAGCACCGTTCACACCACCTCAGATGAGGTACAGGACTCCTGCAAACATAGAAGAGACTCCAGTTAACCCAACTGGAAGAGCAACACCTAGGACTCCAAGTACTCCTCTACCACCTCCTCAGATACGCACCAGGTCTCAGACAAGGGCCTTGATAGCAGCTCCGCGGATTGTGCTCCCACCAGACAATCCTCAGCGTCATTTACATAGGCGTTTCCATGCCAAGCGGAGAGTGCCTGCTAGCCCTAGAGAGCCTAGTCCACTGAAGGAGAGCGAGCCTAAACCTGGAAAGAGAGCAAAAAGAACATCAGCTTCTACTGACCAAGTACCGGACACGCAGGCAACCTCAGCACCAGATGCACAAGATGGCGGTGGGGACAGTGACTAAGGGGTTACTGTTGCTCACCTGTTACCTCATTTGCAGCCAAGCAGACATCTTCGAGGAAGAAGGTGTGCTGGTATACTCGGCTGGGGAGGTAAGGGCCCTCACAGCAACATGGACTGCATTAATGTTCCTCCAGCCCCCTGCTCCTCCGCCTATGGAGTCGTGGCTCCACATCCTTGAAGCTAAGATGGAAGGACTACACGAGCAGCAAGTGGTAGGAATCACCGACCTCAGAACATGGCGGCTTCATGTTCAATTCATCAAGGATCATCTACCCACTCCACCAGTTCGCACGAAGCGAGCTCTGCTAGGAGTGGTAGGAATGATCAGCCGATCTCTCTTCGGTACAGCTACCACAGACCAGATCGACGAGCTCCGAGCGGCAGTGGAGGCATCGCAGGCAGGCCTCAGTGTGATGTCTCACTTCCAGTCAGAGATGGTTTCTGTGGTAAACCAGACCCGTCTGTTCCTACGAGAGAATCGAGTCGACATCCAAAACCTGCAAGAGATAAGCCAAAATCTGACTGACCAGGTATCTGAAATTGTTCATCATTTAAATGGTTTTTCTAGAGATATTCATCGTATGCATATGAGAAGAGAGGTTGATCAGGCCCTAAGCCAAGTTGACCGCATTATGCTGGTATATTATAGGCAAATTGATTTATTCCATCGCCAGAGAACACACCTAGAGCACGGGTACTTGACTGATGAAATATTACCTGAAGTACATTTAAATGAAATTCTTCACCAATTGAGTGAGAGGGGACACCAACCAATAGACGATGTTCGTTGGTACTACAGAAGTGTACAAGTTCAAATCATATCTGAGTCAGACGAGCAATTAGTTTATCAGGTGGTCATCCCTGCAGTTTCGGCTACTAAGTATTTACACTATAAACTAAGGTATTTTCCTACCCCTTATGGGCCATCCTACCTCAAAATCATCAAGGGCATCGCTGAATTAGCGATGGACAGTGTCTCTAGTGGTGCCTCTTTTGTTCCTAACCCCTGCATGGGATACAGCCCAGCTGTATGTTCCTCTGCGTTGGAGAACCTAAAACCAACATGTGAAACAGAAATAATTTTAGGCAAAGGTCCAGTAAAGTGTCAGATAGAGATTAAGAAGCGTGGCAATGTCAGTAACGAAATATTCAGAGATTTTGAACAACTGTCATCGGTTATCCTTGCAGTATACTTTCCAGTCGAGACTGTATTAAGGTGTATCAGTAAGAAACCTATAAGAAATGTTTTTACCAAACACACACGGGTCACAGTAAACAGTGGCTGCGTCTTATATAGTGAAGATTGGAGGGTGCGCAGCATCGAGCAACATAATTCCACGATCAGAATTCCACCCCCCAAAGCCCTGTCCCTACCCTCTCTCAACTTAACCTATAGAAAGTTCGAAGACTATCCTGAGCTGAAGCAACAACTCCAGTTCAACAGCAGAATCGACGTCCCCCTAATTTCTCTGACCGATATTCCCCTTCCTCCTACGGTGCAACCTTTTTCCTTCTCCGCATCCACCACATGGGGATTCGCGACCCTCATGCTCACCCTAGCAATCGTGATTGGATTGATAGGAGTGGTGGTGTATGTGAAGAGGAAGAGAGACGGCTCTTGCCTCCCTCTCTTAGGTAAACGTCCTAACCAGAGTCTAGATAGACTACCCAGTAAACCTTCTGCCCCTCTTCCCTCCTTCCCCAATGTCTTTTCTAATTTATACCCATCCCAACAGCAACCCGCTGAAGAGATTCCACTGCAAGATTCTGAACCCCAGTCCCTTGGCGGTACTGACGATCTCGAAAACCCGGAGACCCAACCCCTCCAAACTGACCCCTTATCCTCCTTTAGACAGAATACACCCCCAAAACCCCCTCGATCGATGGATATGAAGCAAAGATCTGCAGTACCCCGTGGAGTAGTGTGTTAAAACAACGACTCAGATGAATATGTGGTGTGAGATAAAATTAAGCCGATATAATGTTAGTCTTAAGTGCAAATGTGAGCAGATTCTGATTTTAAAATGTTTTGTAGTGCTAATTTAATTGGAATCTAATGGTAATAATTACAAAGGAGGTGTTGTCACGAAAGCTGTTTAGTTTACTCTAAAGCAGGCCTAGTGCTGGACTGTGGACAAAGTCCTCACCCCTTTCGTAGAATTTAATTAATTGGTCTAGTCACCAATTCCTACCTAGTAAGTACGCCCGGTGTTAGCTTGCAGTGGGACGCACTCTTCTGCTCAAGTTAGGGTGAGAAAGCTAGCTGTTATGTGAAGGAATAAGCCACCACTTGAGAGAGGATGATGAAGGACCCGTTCTCTGAAAGTAGGGTGAAGCAAAAATGGGAGGTTGTCACGTTGTTGATGGAGTAGTGATACCACGGAGACCAGCCTAGGAACGGTCGGTAGTCACTAGACCGATGTGCACACCTCAGCGGGCCATTTTTGGGTCGAGAGAAGGGCTGAAAATATAAAAGAATCTTGTCAGTCTTCTAGACCAGAGGAGCCAGGCTCCCAAAGGAGATGTATAAGTATGTACCAGTGTCGCCACCTTGAGGATGTTCACGGCGACAGGTACCTAGAAAGTGTATAAGATACATGCTGCCACCTTACGGACGTTAAGTAGTGATAGGCAGCCCAAGAACGAGTAAAAGTATAAGGCAATATTCAAAGACTGCGTGAAAGAGAGAGTATTTTGAAGGTGACGGACGTGTTTCGCGGAGCAGCGCCTATCGTCGCTCTATTCGACTACAAACAAGGACATACCTCACACTTCTTTTCACAAAGGATATTTCTGAGTAGAGCGAGAGGAGAGGAACTGGGTGAGCCCAAAATTGAACAATATTAACAATTCCTTCGAACATTTTTGAGCTATTTAATATCAAAATCTTCCAATATCGCCTAACATGGAAGGCAATCCACCAGCATTTTTAACCGGCCAACAGGTTACCACAGCTTTTTTACACCCACTAATCCCCAATCAACTAACAGAGAGGGAAACATTGTTGAAACCTGTAGACCCTATACCAACTTTTGACCTATCTCCCATTACCGAATATGCAATTGATAAAGATGACAACAGCATTGAAGCATTGAAAAAGTCTCTGAATTGTGCCCATAAGAATTATGAGCAAGTGATCAACAAATTGGATGAAATGTGTCAAAGTGAGAATATTCTCAAAAAAGAAGTTATTTCGCTGAGATCGCAGGTTGGAAAGCTTACTGAAAGTAACGATCAGGGCCATGAGAAAATGCTCTCTCTCGAGACGGATCAACGTCGATCTAATTTGATTATTGCAGGTGTACCTTTCAATCGCAATGAGAATCTTGACTATATAGTACTCCAAATACTACGAGAAATTAAACCTAATTTCAAAGATGAGGATATTTTTCACGCCAGAAGATTGGGGAAAATGCAACTTGGTACTAAGCAGATCTTGATTAAACTAAAAAACGAAGTAGTCCGTAACTATATCTACGATAAGCGTTCAAACCTCAAAGGAAGCATAGCATTTCCCAAGGTGTTCGTAAACCCCGACTTACCAGAAGAAATACAAGAGAGGAAGGCAAAGCTCCGTTCAATTCAACATCATGTTGGGGAAAAGGGTGGAAAGAAAGTTGGCAAGATAATCAGGGACAAAATACAAATCGATGGGATCTGGTACCGTCATGACCAGTTGGAGCTTCTTGATGAAGGTTACAAGCTGAGTAATGCCAAGACGAAGTGGACAGAAAAAGGCATTTATTTCCAATCTCAATATTCACCGCTCAGCAATTTCTACCCATCACCCATAAAAGTAGAAGACCTCACTTTCAATTCGGTCGAACAATGCTATCATTTTGCTAGAGCAAATCTCCTAGGAGACAGAGAACTTGCAACTAGAATATACTTGGAAAAGGACCCCAGAAAAGCAAAAAAAATCGGATCAGAGATTGAATCATCGCCGAAATGGAACAAAGTCAAAATTGCTGTGATGAGAACAGTAGCGGAGGAAAAATTTTCGCAAAACCAAGACCTTGCGGAGTACCTCGCCCAGACAGGCACGACACCAATCTATGAGGCTACTAACGATCGCTTCTGGGCTATCGGTTGTAGCCTTCATTCTGACCATATTGGAGATGACAAATACTTAGGTATTAATATAATGGGCCAGATTCTTGAGGATATTAGAGACTCGCTGAATCTCTACACTACAAATGAAGATCGCCTTGATCTGGAATTCAAGGGACATGATGGCGAAAGACCAAAACCCGCGACTAGTAATTCTCCAAAAACAAGTAGGAAGAGATTTACAAGGGATGAAAAAGATAAAGCGAATACAGCCACAGGAGGACAACAAGCACCTCATGCAACCTGGTCTGAAGATCGGCAAGAAGAATGTACATCTGAAATGGATTACCCAAGCTACCCTATGAGTCAACCACTACCACGTACACCTCCGACTAATCATGATAATATTGTCCTTGGACCAGCTGGTAATGTACGATCTGAAATGCCCCCACCTTTCTCCCCGGGACCAAACATGACACAATCCAGAACCACTACCGTCGGCTCAGTGTCAATGCAAGATCAGTCGTATTCAGAAAAGCTATCCCCCTCATTCCTGAGGCTCAGATCGGAGTCCGCAAGCCATGGTGAGCAGCCCCAAAACAAGAATAGTACACAAAATCGCCAGAAAGAAAAGCCTATGAATTCATCTTCCACTAGAAGCAGATCCCAAACCAAGAAGTCAGCCACAACTCAGGTAAATGATCACCAAATATCCGATACAAGCCAATCCGATTCTCTTAAAGACATATCAATTGATAATCAAATATCGCTAACCCATATTTGCAAACTTTCGTCCACTGGTCTACTAGCAAGTTAATAAGTAGTCTCTATGTGCTCATATCTTACAGCGAAAATGAATTCTACCATCGTTGTGACTGATTCACGAGGAAGAAAGCTCCAACCATTCCTAAACTCCAATAACATTACAGTATTCTCGTTTAGTGGAGCAGGCCTCGAAAGACTAGCTTGGGAACTAAAATCGCTGATCAATAATTTCCACCCAACTAATGCCATTCTAGCTGGAGGAATATGCGATCTTTGTATAAAAGACCACACCACTAAATTAATCACTCTTGCATCCTACCATGAAGGAGATCTAGTACGCCTAATGAAGACAAAATACGACCAAGCCCTTGAGATATTATATCCAGAACAACAAATCTGCAATATAGCCCTAGGAGGGCTCATCGGGATCCACCTCAATAAAGCAAATAGACTTCCAGATTTCTCCCCCCATCAAAACATGATTTCGGACGCCATTCTCACAATAAACCAAGACCTACGTATGCTAAACTCATCAAGAAATATTAATCACCCCCATTTGATCACAAAAGTACACAAATATGAGAGACATAAGCCACGCCACACTTATACAAGACTGTTGGATGGAATCCACTTCGATGACCTGGTCATTGAAAACTGGGCGAAACAAATCAAATTATACCATCAGACACCTAGATTAGATATTTAATTTGAACTAAAATGACTCTCTACTATTGTGAAATATTACAGTTTAAATACATGTTACCTTTGGCTAGACCTGACGATGATATCTCATCACTGGTCGAACCATAGCTAAACATAATTATCCAAATCGCTATAATATAGCCTGTTTTTCCCACATTTCTGATTTGATGTTCCTATTAAAACTTTTGCTCTTCCTTACAGGCTTAAAAGTCCCTCCGCTGGCTGGACCTGACGACGATATCTCATCACCGATTCAGCCAGCGGGATGGGTACATGAATAATGTCATTTCATTACAGCAAAAGAATCGCGTATGTACTTTCTACAATTATTTGAACAACACTGAAACTACACAAATGTTTTTCTGTTTATATATGTTCCTTGATAAGATATATTATGTTTTACTGAACATGAATGGCACTCCCCCTGAGGTACGATAAGAATGAAATTGATAATAATAACTGATACTACTTCCTATGATAAGCAGACTGTACGGTCCAAAAAAACTGGATGATGAGATTGAAACTAGATAATAGCAATCGATTTTTACTTCCTATACTAAACTGCAATGGTACGGTCCAAAAAAAGATTTCACGTTCAGAAAACAATATGCTAGAAGCGGTAATATAAATATCAATAGTCCGGTCCAAACAGTGAAAACAGATGGCGCCACCGTAGAATGGTTTTGCACCGTACACATGTATGATCCCAATATAAATAGCAATCAAGAAACGTTGCCAATCGCACACGCTTATACCTCACTGAAGAGGAAAGTTCTAACGCTGAAATGTATCCAATGTTACTAATAAAAATAGAATATGTATAGAACCGAGACTGAGAAAAGTGACTGGCGAGACCCAACGATGATAATCATCAGGCGTCGACCCAATCGCTAAACTCAAATATTATCCAAACTATGTCTATTTCAAGGTTATACATGGAAATACAATCCTATATAATATTGTGTGTTTCTGTTGGAAGGGGAAGGTAATGAAACGTGACGACGATAATCATCAGACGTGGACTGGCTTCCCACTCAAACTGAGGCACATGAGTTATGTACAAGGCATTTAAAGTTGGTATCATGAGGTTTCTTCCCGTAATTATTGAATTCAAGAACTAAAAGAAGAGATTACCCAAATCGGTGAGTCTATGCATTCTTATTTAACATTGTCTGCAGTAGTTCATGCAACTTAGACTGGTCTATTTATATGCCAATACGTGAAGCATATGGATAGGAAACTGTACATACTTTACTGGCTTACTCGTACGCAATACCCCAATGTTGACTGAAGAAAACCTGAAAGACTGGAATAGCTTGAACCAGAAAAATGGTATAAAAATTGTACATTTAAATATTAGGTCCCTGATTCCCAAAATAGAACATGTTAGGAACGATATCCTGAATCTCGACTTTGATGTAATATGTTTTACAGAGACGTGGATAAGAAACGATGCTGGTATTGACTTATTAACGTATCAAAACTATAATCTTATAAATTTAAACAGAGACAGTAACAAACATGGTGGAGGACTGTGTATCTACATTAAAGATCAGTACCAATACGAAATCAATTGGAATTTATCTATAAGCAATGAAAGTATAGAATTACTGTATGTAACTATCAAGAAAGAGTATATGAAACCTATAACCCTGTTACTAATATATAGACCTCCACAATCGAATGTCAAGCAATGTTTTACCCAACTGCGTGAATCTGTACTATATTTTGAAGAACATATGCATTCAGGGTCTCTGGTCTTGGTTGGAGATTTTAATATCGACATGAGTGACAGTAAGGACCCCAAATATAAAATAGTCATGGAATTTAGTCAAGAATATGATTTAAAAGTTAACAAGAAATTTACCACGCGATTTGGTCTTACAAAAGATAGTATTTTAGACTACTTCATGTATAAAAGTAATAAAGCTGCGACTGCAGGCACGATAAATTATAATATTTCAGACCATCAAGCAATATACTTAATTTTAAAGCACAAAAGACCTACCAAAATCCCGGGATCCAAAGTCAAAATGAGATCAATGAAAAACTTCAACCGAGAAACCATGAAACTTTTACTAGACGAAACTGATTGGGAATCTTACTATGAGCTTCAAGATGTTAATAAAGCATGGGATTTCTTATTTAATATCATGGTAAATGTAGCCGATGAAATAGCCCCGTGGAAAAAAATACACTATCATAGTGGTCGACCCAAATGGTATACAAATGAAATCGTTATGGCCTGTAAGACTAGGGATGATTTATTTAAATCTGCTAATATTTCAAAGGACCAAAATGATATCCAGGCAGCTAAAAATCAGAGAAACTTTGTTAACACGTTGTTCCGTCGAGCAAAATCCCAATACTATACCAATTTATTAGATAACAATTCACAAGATAGTAAAAAGTTATGGCGAACAATTGATGAAATAATCTCTAAAAAGAAAAAAGAAATAACAAATATTTATGACAATAATAATACCGAACTTAACACTGAGAAATCCGCAAATTACCTTAACCAACATTACTGCTCTATTGGAAAAAAAATACAAGACAAAATTAAAAATTTGCCACTGACTATACATGACGAAGAATTAAGAGAAAATTGCTCGACTTTTGACGTGATGACAAACGAATACCTATGTACATTGATAAGTGAAATCGATACCAACAAATCCTCTGGTTGTAAGCAGATCACTGCTAAATTGTATAAAGAAATGTTTCTATGCCTCTCTGAACAGCTTGTATATTTAATGAATATGTCTATCACCCAAGGTGTTTTCCCCAGTGCATGGAAAGCTGCTCTTGTCAAGCCTATCCCCAAAAAAACGAATACTAAAATACCTGAAGATACCAGACCAATTGCATTAACCCACATAGCTGGCAAACTATTAGAGAAATTTATTGCAACCCAGATATGGAACCACCTTGATACCAATGATATTTTAACTCAACACCAATATGGATTTAGAAAAAACAGATCGACTCACGAAGCCTTATACGAACTAATAACTTTGATCAATAGTAATAATAATAATAATTTATTAACAGCTGCCACATTTATTGACTTCAGTAAGGCGTTTGATAGTGTAAACCATAATATTATAACCAAAAAACTCGAAAAAATAGGCTTTACCGACTCTGCACTAAATTGGCTCAAATCCTACCTAAAAGACAGAACTCAAACTGTAAGGCTAGGTGATACTTATTCTAAAAATCTTAGCATAAATTGTGGGGTCCCCCAGGGTTCCATATTAGGGCCAATAATTTATTTGATTTTCTCAAATGACATTAAAAAACTGGATCTTTCATGTAAATTTATACTATACGCAGATGATACTGTTTTATACACAACTGGGGAAAATACCAAAGATATTGAAAATTGTATGAATTCTGATTTAAATAAGTTCTTCGAATGGTCAGCCTCGAATAAAATTTTGATCAATGCAAATAAAACAAAATCGGTACTCTTTGGAGAGAAGAAAAAGAAAAATACCCCCCTATCTCTATTGATAAATAACACAAATATCGAATGTGTTAAACATTATACCTATCTAGGAGTAGCAATCGACAATAAACTCAACTTTCAAGAACAAAGTAACATATTAATCAAATCATTGAATTATAGGATTTATCAATTAGCAATAATACGTCCAAATTTAAACAAAAAAAGTGCGCTCCTCCTAGTAAAGGCCAATATCCTATCTATCATAGACTATAGTGCCCCTTATATTACTAGATGTAATTAAAAAAACAATGTCAATCATCCAAAAATTGCAAAATAAAGCTTTAAAGATAGCCCTTAGATGTCCACAAATGACTCCCACCATTGATATACACAGACAAACGAGAACCATGACTCTTGATCATCGTATAGGTTTTCTTCTCTCCAAATTGGGCTATACTGCTGTTTCTAAATTAAGAACAAATGAAGATGTACCCCGAGCTAGAGCTACTCGCCAATATGATGCACCCATATTGTTTCAATTCATTCCCAAAAAAGAATCAGATAAATGGTCATTACAGAATCAAGTAGCTTATACCTGGAATCACCTTCCAATTAGGCTGAGAAATATCCAAGACGATATCATGTTTAAAAACCAAATTAAAAAGTTCTACCTGGACAAAGGCTAAATGGGCCTATCACCCAGTTCGCTCTCACTCTCACTCCTCACCTTTAATTAAAATGCTAATATAGATTATCAACATCATCACTCATCATTTCTAAACTCATATGTCCATTATGTGTTTATATAATTCCTTCATATATATTGTATAGAACTCTTTATTATAATACACTCATTTTGTATATCTCTATGAAATATAAATAGAATTGGTAGCAGATAACCTATAAAAACGCTAACTGTTTGCGGCGGTTACTTCTGCTTGTTTTCCCATTTTTTCTGTTTGAAAATAAACACGTCCAAAAAAAAAAAAAAAAAATGCCTGAGACGTTTCTACGGGGAGAACCCATAGACCAGCAAAGCCGAGATATTGATGAACAATACATTAAACTCAAAAGACAGTGCGGTAATACGCCACCTAGTGAAAACTCTTAAGAGACTGTGTTTACAAATTATCCGAGGCGGGTTCGCCGTACCTCAGTAATAATTTTACGCTAAGGCATGGTAAAATCTTTAGCTATTATTTTGATTTAGGGGAGTGATTTCTTTCTCTGTACTTCTCTAGATTGTCCTATTTTTGCATTTTTCAATTGTATAAACATGTATGTACTTACGGGAGAAAGGGAGCCTCGATCCACATAGGGATGGCCGCTGTGAATTCGTCCGGCGGGCCAAAGGTTAAAAATCCCGTAGATAAAAATACTGGATCGAGGTGCCCCAACGTAAATAAAGGTCTCTCATGTGGAATTAGATATCGGGCATCAAAACTCCCAAATCTAATGAAGCAAGAGGGTAGAATTTGACTGGGGATGGCAATGGATTCGTGAGTGGAAGAAAAGTGATGCCCACTTATGGTTCTAGGTCGGGGGTTCCGGTTCGGCAGAACTCGGTCAGCCAAGGGGGTCGCCGCTCGGTGATACTCGGGGTTGCTCGGGGGTTGTCGGCCGGAAACTAAAATGAGGGTTGCGTCGATGTGTTGTCTGCTCCTAGAGTGGTTCGGAGAACTATGTTGTACACAGTTCTCCGAACCAAATGAGATTGGGACGTATGTAAAATTGACAAGCCCAAATTGTCTAATTTTAAGTTAAAGTTGTCTCATTCAGCCAGACATTCGTCGCGCCCCTACCGGCCAGAAGGCTACCCACACTTTCTTACCGCCACAACGCTCGCGGATTTCTTATCATCCCAAAGTCCAAAGGTACAGGTGAGGTCCAGGTCTGACCGTTATCTCAAAGTCAATCACGTGGGAAAGGAGGGGAGGGGCTGACCGCCAGGTCAAGGGAGGGGAGGGAATACTGATTAAAGAGTGGGAGGGAGAGGGGAGGGGAGATGACCCCGTGACCTGGTCACCACCCAAAGAGATTGGTCAGAGTGGCAGTGGTCACTCTGAGCCTCGTTTTAATAAGTGTCTGTCATTGTTATCCTGTGGCTGATTGGATCTCTAATCTAACCTGTCAATTAATTGGACCAACGAGACCAAAGCCAATCAGCGCAGGACCAGTGTATTTCGTCCTAATCTGTCTAGTATAAAAATAAAGGAAAGATGGAAATCGGTCTCTTCCGAGGCTGGTACTGATTTGAAGCATACATCTCTGTGTGTTGCGTTGATTAATTTCTCGCCCAACTACTGACCCTGAATTATTACGAAGAATGACCCGCATTTCTTCACTATGACTACTACAATGGCCTGGAATCTTTTACTTATTGTCCTACCACTCCATGCTGCAAGCGTATAGGTGTTCAAAGTAAGGATGTAACGTTTTATTGCTACTGGAATGAGTTTCTTGTCTGGTGGTACACAACAACAAAGGATGTGTTCACAGGCTGTGACTGTCCGGATAATTCGACCTGACAAAGTTGGTAAGTACTTGGACACAAGCAGGGATATAAAGGGAGTAATCCCACTGTTCAGTCTAGGCACAGAGTGGACCTACAAACTTATTTTGCTCCAAACATGAAATGTCATTAGCATCCCATTAGACCACCTATATACAGTCCAGGACATGGAAGGTCATTAGTGCAGTAGGCATCCAATCACTGACCTACCATTAATATCTGATCTGTGAGCTGTGAGCCTAGATTGTTGTTGTAGTGATTTGAACATATAAATGGAGCAATGATCAATGCTACATTCTCAGTTGCTACGACAAGAAGATATCATACTAAACTTACTTGTATTTTGACCTACATTACTGGACAAAGAACTCGGCAACCGATTAGGGATAATATAATTTTGTATTGATAAAATTAATACCTATTCTTTTATTTATTTGGTGAAATTATGTAAAGTTGGTGAACTGATATAATATAATTTGGTCTAAATTGATGAAATAAATGAACAACGTTGTATCGAGTGATGTGGTGATGAAAGATGATAAATAGGTTGTGGGTGGCTGATTGATGCAATTGATAGTTGAAAAAGGACTGAGGTAGGTGGACGTGTGACAGAGGTTTATAGTGGGTGATAGGTGGCTTAGGTGGGTGAATGAGAATGGGCTTGTGGGAAACAAGTCCCACCAGTAATGATCCTGCCTTAGCTCACAGCCAATGCGAATAATAGGACTGTTAGGAGTTACCAATATTGCGCTAATATACTAATTTAGCCCAGAAAAAACAGCTGCCAGTGAACAATAATAAGAGAAACCACCCAAGGAAAGGATTCTGTCATTTACTCTTACTACCCACTCCCATTATTCCATATAATCATGTATCAAGATTTCATTTCTTTTATTTTACCGTATTTCACCAATAAAGCACCGGGTCCCCTATAATGACATATCAAATTGTAACACTGATAAGGGCCTGCCCTGAAAAAAATGGCAGGGTATTTACCACTCCGAAGTAATAAACGCCAGACCCAAAAAAGTGCCGGGGGCGATACATAACTAGAACCAGTGCTAACCAATGGTGGAAATTAATTAACTGCTACCTTCTGAAACCAAAATATAATTCTCTAACATAGATATGTAGATAGGCAGATACAATTGTGAACGAAATCTAACCCTAAAAACAAGCAGTTAACAACAGAACTTAGCTGTATGAAAAGTTTTGCTGTAACATTAAGCCATGAAACATTAAAAGGATGGTTTGTAACAATGAGTCCACTCATGCTTCTATCAGGATATACAGACATACAATAAACACAGGTTGATCATCCGAAGATATTCAAGTGCAAAAACAAAACTTACCCATCTTCAAATGAATTATTATCTTTATATTGGCAGGAAATTCTGAGCCACTCTAGCTGCTTCACTTCTTATGAATGTACCCCCTTCCCCTTTAAGGCTGACTGGGATGTGAAAAGCTGTTCATAATGATTCCTGGGGTCATCACCATCCAGATCATCAACACAGACGGTCTTATGGTCTTCAACTTATAGCCCAACATATTATAACTAGCTCAATCTGTAAGATTCTTCAATGATATTAATGATTAATATATATCGTCTATATCTATGATTATGACAATTAATAACAAACACTGTGAATATTTGTAACCGAAAAGACTTAAAGATTTAATGTCAAAAGAGAACTACTGTACATCAAAACTTCATGAATATATTAAGATTTAAGATTTAAGAATTATAACTAATTGATCAATTTCATATAGAGGGTCTTTCAAGGACTAAACATGCGGTTAAACTATACCTTTGATAGAATCCCAATCAACAACCAACTCCATGTAAGAGAAACACTGCTACTAGCGTAACACCAATCCTCTGAACTGCCGAATTATTGAATCGGCCTACTTAACCCCATACTAATTGAATGGATGGCTAGATCAACAACAGCTTCGCCACAATATGATATAAAATGCTGCTAATATTGCATAAATATTTGGTAATTGAACTATTCAGAGTAGAATAGCAGCAATGAAAAGTTCTTATTCCTCTTGCAATTGTGAAGAAAACATATCTTTAGCACTTTATAACATTTGTATGAATTGTATTCCATGAGGATCATGTTTAACCCTAATAATCTCTGATAAAACCACAACACAGTAAAATTTGGCGATGAATAACTTACCTAATGTTTTATATGTACTGACAATTGGTTAATAAAAAAGTTATAAAATCTTATTCTGGATTGGTGTGTCATTTTTCCCTTTTTATAGAAAATATTGAATACTATTCTTCTTGTTGGATGGATCTCATGAACCCTCAAACACCTGTATCAGTGGGAAAACTAGACCAAGAACGGTAAAACATTTCATGGAGGCACATGGAAAATATGCCCTCAAAATGTGTCCTAGTGATAATCCAATTTGCAAGTTGATCATTGATACCTCGGTTTTCCTTGTTTCTTATTGTTAAAAGAACTTACGCTGGATTTATGATATTTGTACACAAATGAGGCCAAATGGAAAAGAACACTTTTTAGCGATGATTAGTGGAATATGCTATATATAGGTGATCTCACTACACATTTTAATACTTTTATATATGTATGTATTGGGCAGTAATCCCCCTCACGGTGTGTGACCAGCCTGCGTGCCTGGTCACATCGGTGACCACGGCGTCACCTACCAAGCTGAATAAACACTTACAACAAAGTCCTTGCTTTGACTAGACATTCTTCTTCCACGGCTCCCTATAATATAACATCTGGTGGAGAACCCGGGCATTACTTTATAGATAGAATTACCATAAGGCATAGCAAATCCTGTTAATTTTTCATCTCCCTTCCTTATTGGAACCTGATGAAAACCGGAATGACAGTTGAGCTTAAAGAAGTATTTACCTCCTATTTCCCCAACTTTCTCAAGGGTTTCTTCTGCTGAGGGAAACATTTTACTTTACTCTTTTATCTGGGAATTTAGAAAACGACCAATCTATATGAGCGATTATTCTGTTTTGAACCTGGTTTTTCGACCAGAAAAGCAGAAGTAAATTCTAAAATTTCCTCTGTTTTTTCGATGACCCCTTGAGCTACTTGCTCGTCTAAAGCTTTATTCCCTCTTACTGTCTGTTACTAACAATATTATTTCTCCATCAAGATATGTCGAGCCACACTTAAATTATTATTGTTTGTGTACCCTTCCATTGCTAAGTTTGCGATCATTCATTTACCTTATTTGAGTTTCATCACAATATCTTTATTTTACCTTTGCATCTACCTTGCTGACAGTTCAATAATTTATTGATATGGGATTTCCCGTAACCTTGAAAATAGTAAACAAATATTATTATTGTTAATATCGTTACTTACCTTGTCTTGGAAAAGTATTCTATTCTTATGTTACAACAAGTGTTCACCATAGGACTTGTATATTCCTTAGTTTCAAAGATGGCGACGATCATGAGTTTGAGAACGAACGTCATGTTCCAATTTTAGTTTTCTACTAGATTACGCATCCTTAAGCAGAACTTTTGGTTTCAAAAATCTTATTGTGTGTGATTCTACGATATTTTGTATTGATTTATGTATTTTATGTCATACTTACCTTGCTTAGCATAAAATTGTAGCGTGCAGCAAGCCCCAGCTCACATGTGATGATTAAACCGGATGTTAGTGTCGCCACCTCGCGGCAACGGCCGGAAGCTCTGTAGTTTCGTAGTTTTAAGCTTGACGACAGATAGAGTATGAGTAGAATTTTTTGGTCTCAATCAACCTATGTGATCGAAGATCTTCTCTAGTTACCGGCAGTGCCGAGCAATTATTTTTCATGAAATGTTTTTATATGTTGACTATTGTTCACATGTATATCCTGTGTGTTTTTAATTTCTTTAACTCCGCTATTTAGGCCCATTTGCCTAAATTCGGGGAGGTATTCCAAGAACATAGCCGTTCACTTTGATTTTCATAAAATGTACTTATGTATTTCTAGCGAATTAACCTAAAAACCGATTAGAGATTAGTTTCTATATCTCCGGTTTCCGATAATTCTTATGATTTCGGTACCAGAGAACTCAGGTTGATTACGCTACCTTGTGTGCCTAAAGATTTATATAGATTTGATGTTTCAATAGATTTTAGTCACATGACCCATATACTGGGATCGCGCGTGAGTCACTGCCACCGAGCAGGCTCGCTTATCTCGCAGCTAAGACCTGTATTGCAGTCCTTATGCCGCGCCTATGATCTGTTAATAGGTATAAGATAAAAGTTATTTGTATTATTCTTTGAATATTCAGTATTTGTACATACACACTGTCTTCAAGATCAAACGAATGTTTGATCTGAAAAGAGAGGAGGGAGCTATCCTATATACAGGATAACTAACGAGTTGGTTGAAGGATTGTGAATATTGCACGAGTTGCGCAGCAACGAGTGCAATATTCACAATCCTTCAACCAACGAGTTAGTTATCTGATTTATTATATATGCTTTATTTAAGGTTAAACAAAGTATATTTTGTAGAAATATTATCAAATTACAGCTTTATATGATGCTTGATCATGTATTTTTGTGCATAGGCCTATCACCATGCATCACGCTGTTCTATTGGGCATCACGGCGAGGGAAACCCAGTTGAGAAAAATAGCTCACATTTCTGAATCAATTTTAAACACTTCCACAGCTTTAGATTCTTAAAAAATAAAGTTATACTTTGATAAAGGGTATACCTTGATAAAGATGAAAGGATTTTAGTTTATTGATTCATTTGAATGAGATATTACACCTCAACCTGCATTGAAAGTTACGACGATCTGCATAGGCCTATATCATTTTTGTTGTCAGTTGGCAGTGGCCGGAAAATCACTGACATTTTCGAATGAATTTACATCCTTTTCACAGCTTTAAAAACTTTTAAACCCACACTAAAGCTTTAACAAAGGGTAGACTAACTAAATATGAAAGTATTTTAGTTTATTTCCTTCTTTTTGATCTAATTTCACCGTTCTACCTCCCGTTCTGTCTGCGTTGAAGCTCGTTGACAACTGATCAGTTGAATGGCGTGATTCCACTCAGGTGGACCTACACGCTGTCATAGGCGCCTTCAGAGCGTGGAGTTGTATACGGCACAACTCAGAGCGTGGAGTTGTATACGCACCCAACGTATACAACTCTACAATACGTTGTTTAAACGGCAACGCGTATATAATAAATATAGGTTATCTCACTACACATTTTAACACTTTTATTTATGTATGTATTGGGCAGTAACCCCCCTCATGGTGTGTGACGGGCCTGCGTGCCTGGTCACATCGGTGACCACGGCGTCACCTACCAAGCTATACTGAATAAACACTTACAACAAAGTCCTTGCTTTGACTAGAGGTTCTTCTTCCACAGCTCCCTATAATATAACAAATACCTGCACTATAGGACCGCAATGGCTATCAACAAATAAATCAAGAGTGTTATGAAGTTCCTCGAGAAAAAAAAATGTAGTAAAATCATCATCCCACTTTCAGATTAATCAATGACAACTGAGATTGTGGCTATGGACAAGGTCTATTAATCTTGATGTATGCACTGTGAGTCAATTGAGTTGGTCATGAGATGTAATACTCTAGTCAGTAATTATAAGACTGAAGACTGAAGTTTATTATAGTGCTTTATTTTCGTAGTGGGGAAGTATTTGATTTTACAGTAAATGTAAGTCACTTTCAGTGAAAGTCAATGTCTGTTCATATTTGAGGTTGACGCCTGAATAATGTTACTATTAAAGAGAAGTTTAGTAGGGAGGTGGGCGGAAACAAAGTTTTTTCCTTGGTGTAGCTGGGAAAGATGGAGGCGAGAGAAGACGTCTAGATTGACGTGACAGTCTGGTGTGACGTAGGAGTCTAGTGTGACGTTGAGAGTAACAGCAGTCTCCCGCCATAATGACCCTGTTAAACTACTTCCATTGAAAGCTTGAGTTTTTTCCTTTACCACTGAATGCTAAAGACAAGGAACCTCTATTTTTCACAACGTTAGTAACGCACCATGACATCTAGAGTCCTGGACAACGCATAATAGCCATTTTCCCACGTGAAATTAGTCTGGGAAACCGTTTTCTCCTTGGTCACAGTCAACTTCTTGTAGCCAAATTCTTGTTAATAGTTTATATCCAATAGTAGATTGCAATTACTGTACTGTACTGTATTATGCTGCACATGTAGAAAGATGATTTATTGTCGGCGGAATTAGGGCAAGAGAAGGCAATACAATTGTTACATTATATACAGTTTGCTCCTTTATTATTCATTTCAAAACCCATTTATAATAGTATTTCCATTTCCATTTTACATGAACATGAATAATGGTTATTCCACTCGATGAGCACTGTCATAGCCGAAGCCCGGTTAGCAACAGTCGCCGGGCCATGAGCTTTTGCTTGCCTGAGGGGTGCAGCCTCCTCCAGACATCAATTATAGCCAGCTTGTTTACTTTATATCTCATTTGATTGAAATGTTGATTAAAACTAATGTTACAGTCACAAAACCCAAGTAGCTAAACAATCTTTGTATGAAATCTTTGTTAACTATTTTAGGAAAATGAGTCATAAGTCGCAAAATATGGATTTTGAGATATCACCATATTTCAAAAGAGGAGATCATGCTGATTTTAATGATAGTAAACCCTAATAATTTTTTCAATATTTCAAGTTTGGCAAATTCTACATTTTCTGAAAATCTGACCCACTTATGGGTGGTTTAAGTGGACTATATCTGCATATTGCCTCTGAATAAAGATGCTGGGTTGCCCCTAACTGCTAACTGGCCAGCACTTGCCCCAGCTGCTCCTGCTCCTGCTCCACCAAAGACAGTATAGGCCACTGCATAGAATACAATAATCACCACTAATCCCCCTCCTGCCACTCCTCCTATGACGATGGCGCGATCAGTGGCAGACATTGAAGAGCCAGGATTAGTGGTTGATTCTGGAGCAGTGGTCGTTGTTACTGCTGTTGTTGTCACTGCATTCTCACATTGTGGTCCAGTAAAATCGGTAGTGCATCTGTGAATAAGGAGATCTTTTTAGTTAGTTTGAAAATGAATGAGCACTGCGCATGTTGTAAAATTCAGACCTATTTTTTAGTGTTTGAATGTTTATTGAAAGTCTTATTCAGAAATACATCTGCAACGCCCCCTACCGACTGAGAGGCCTAAACACCTTTCTTCCCGCCACACACTCATGAACTTCTTTTTATTTCTCCAATGTATGTGCCAATGTCCACATCACTGTTATCTTAGATTTTGATCATGTGGGAAGGGGAGGGAGGGAGATGACCAGCAGGTCAGCAGAGGGGAGGGGGCACTGATTAAGAGCGGGAGGGAGAGGGGAGGGGTGATAACTAAGTGACCAGGACACAGCAACAAGAAGTAGGTCGGGTATTGGTCAGGTGTGATGCTGGTCACTCTAGCCTCATATCCGTCTATTTTTTAAGTTTATTGTTAACCTGTGGTTGATTGAATCTTTTATCTATCAAGGTAATTAATTGGTCCAGTCAGGATAAGCCAATCAACCCAGGCCCTATGTAATCACTGTAATCTGTCTGGTAAATAAGAATAAAGATGATTATGGCCGGCCTCATTCTACTTGGTTTGGTTTTGGCTTTGAAACATACATCTCTGTGTGTTGCATTGATTCATTTCTCGCACAACTGCTGACCCTAAATATTTATTGGAGAATGACCCTGAATTCTTCAATGTGATGTAGGTGACAAGTCACAATAAACTGATTTTGAGATATCACCATATTTGATAAGAGGAGATCAAGCTGATTCTTATGATAGTAAACAGTAGGGCATCTAATATGTATTTCTATATTTTAAGTGTGATATTTTTAATATTGAAAACAAAAAGTATTTCGGGGTCAGCAATTACTAGTAAAGTAGCTAAATATATTCATAACGATGACCTTAGAAATAAATGGATATATTTATTACACTGTCCTGAGATTTTGTACATATGTTCAAGATGAAATAACCGTTACGCATCCCAAAAAAATTCCACAAATATATCCTGTGAATAAATCACTTTCATAGAAATTTAAATAGCAATTTTGGGACTCGGGACTTATTTTCTTACAACACATCACATATTAGGAGAGGGAAATCTATTCTTCATCAAGATTGTACAGGTAAGAACTCAGCAGTATGAAATAGAAGGTGGCAGCTCACTTGCAATGCTGAGATAGAAATGGAATATATAGTATTGTTCCACTTTCGTTAGACTATAAAAAGACCACATAATGCCCACTACAATCTAAGGAATACTTGTATATAAAGGGTGGTCTCCACTGGCTGTGGTAAGCTCTGTAGTAAGCCTTGGGATGGTGTTGTGCTGGTTCTGTAGGTGTAGAGGAATGACGAGGTCCTGCTTACATGGATCACTGGCCATGTAGGCAGGTCCTCGCCATTTTCTCACCAACACAGCACCAACGCAAGGCTTACCGCAGGGCTTACCGCAGAGCTTACCGCAGCCAATGGAGACCACCCTTTATACAGAACTCCCAAGACCTAAATTAAAAAAGGATGAATTAATGTACATTATAACCAAGAGGTCTTCCAGTGTACAGGGAAAGACGGATACACAATGTGTTTCTCATCATATAATACACCTTTAACATACGCCTACCTGCATGTGACTGTGACACCAACAGCAATACATGTACCTCCGTTCTGACAGTAGCCCTCACACATATCTAGAGCATGGTAGAGGAGCAACAATTATAAATTGTGATTTGGGTCAGATTTACAGAAAATGCACAGTTTACAGATCTACACATCTATCAAATTCTGCTCAATTAGAGTGGAAATTATTAAATACTGAGTATATCTGAGTGTATTCTGTATTGTTCAATATTCAAATTCAATAAATCTGTCTGGTTAGGTTGAAGTGTATTTTGAATGAGAATTTCGTCTTAAATTTGGGTTATTTAAAGATAAATCCCAGTGTTGTCAGCACTGCAGCAGGCGGGAATTCAAGGAACTAATGCATGAAACAATAGAAGTCAATATATTTTGTTCAAACTTTGTATTGAGAAAGAACATGGTTGGGGGAATACAAAATGCCAAAAATACTGGATGTTGTCATATTATTTTGTGTTTTAAGGATGAATGAAGTTTACTTCCCTTCACTATTGATTTCAATGGGGGAAGCTCATTGTGATACAAGTTTAGCTGAATAACTTTTTTTTTAGTTCAATGACCCCTTATTTTTTTTAATTTGGAGGGTAGAATAACATGTCAGCAATGTATATGCAGATTTTAAGGAAAATCGTATGATTCAATCATATGCTATTGGGGAAAATGCGGAAAATACCCGTTTTCCCATAGACTTCTATAGTGAACAGTAATAAATTTCAGTGGTCCCTGAAAAAAAAACTAATCCAATGACATATGGTTTTTTTGGGCTTTTTGGGTTCCCCCAACCATGCTCTATCTAAATCCAAAGTTTAAAGAAAATTCCATGATTCATTCATTTTTCAAGTAAACATTAAAGAGATAAACCACAGTTCAACTGGGAAAAAAACTGAAAATAACATTTTGTTTAAACTTTGCCTCGTGAAAGAACAAGGTTATGTGAATTCAAAAAGCCAATAAAAACAATATGTCACCGGGTTAGTTTTCATTTTAGGGAGCCTCAAAATTTATGGTTGTTCACTATAGAAGTCTATGAGAAAAGGACAATTTTTTCGTTTTTTCAGTATAAAAAAAAAATTGAAAATAACTTTCTCCTAAAAATCTCTATAAACATAGCTAACATATTGCTTTACCCTTTCAAGCAATAAAAAATGGGGGTCGCCGACCTTTTAAAAAAGTTATTCAACTGAATCTGCATCCCGGTGAGTTAAAAACAGGAATATTGAAGATTTTCAATGCTAAATAATATATTTCAAAATATGTTGATACCCTGTTCTTTCATACATGAGGGTAAACATCTATAGTGGTTATGTTTAGAAGACATTTCAATTGAAAAATGTTATTTGTCTGTCTGAAATCTTGGAAAAACTGAGAAAATATCCATTTTTCCCACATACTTCAATACTAAACTTTGCTGTTCTCTAGAAAGAAAAAAATATGCTGAGATCCATTTTTTTTTGCTTTTTGTTATCCTCCAACCATGTACTTTCTCAAGACAAAGTTTGAAAAAATTACTGTCAATCCTTATTTTTCATGCATTAGTTCCTTTAACTCCCGCCTGCAGCAGTGCGTATAACAGTGGTTTATCTCTTTAAGAGGATTAGTGAAGGCCAATTGTATATTTTCTGGATTTTGTTACATTCAGGCTTGTATTCATGGTATGCACCACCCAGCTAATCAGTGCATTCCTTGAGGGTCCATGACAAGTATATTTCCTATGATTGTGTATTTTTCGATTAACATTGTTTGAAAATGCTTGGACTATCATGTTTTTGAGTGTAGACGCCAGTTTTGATATTTGATATTTGTACTGTCAGAATCCTTCTGTTTCTGTACGTTGTTTTTATCTTATGCTTATCTTCGCAATAAGGTTTTTGGTAATAATTAACTACTACTGTTAGAATATTTCTTGTGTAGCAACTTTATTTCTATGAATAATCACTATGATATTATGTTGATGTATAGCTATACCTGTGAACAGTGTATATTACATAATGTTTAGCTGGAATAAAATATTTGAATACAATATAGCCAGGCAGACAGAAACATACAAATAACGTACACCCATGTCAACAACAACAACACGGCCAAAATACTGAAGAATTGCCAAAATATAATCATTACTGGATTCCTGTTTCGGGAACAAACAGTTCCATCGCTAAATAAATAAATCTTTCCTGTCCTTCCCATTTCCACGAATAAACCTTGACTGTACCGTTATTGTATACTAATGGAGTTAAAGTTAGAATACTTACTGCGGTCACAGTCAGTGCCAGTGACGCCGGGTCCACAAACACACTTCCACCCATTCACCAGGTCTAAACATGTGCCACTGTTCAGGCAGGGGAAAGAGGCACACTCATCCACATCTGTTGGCAAAATAGGCTATAATTACTTAAATACAGGCATAGGCATGGACTGAGTCCTAGAGTCTCTGAGACTTTTTGCACTGAGTCGCCTACTTTTTCAGTCTTATCTGAGGATTTACATGAAATTTGATCAAATTGTATACAATGCACACATGATAAATATAGAATGGAGGTTGCCATTGTAATCGAAAATTGATTGGACTTGAATTGTCCATGTATGTACTCTGCTTACGGCATCGTGCTTACGCAGACAAATCTCATCCAATAATTTTTTTATTACTGGCGGCTTGTTTGATTCTCTCTATGAATATGAAACATTGTAAAATAGCACAACCCTGCAAAAATATATTACATCATCAGTAGGTATATTATTTAGTAAAGACATCTTCTATGTAAAATAAAAGGGTAGCCTGGACGCTGGCGTTTATTTGCAGAAGGTAATTCATTGTGAATGTGTGTAAATTATTACATACATATACTCAATTACATTAATTGTATGACACAGCTCAAGGTTTTGGTGATAAAATCGTGTAAATTGTCTTACATTCTCGAGTTAAAAGAACAACCTAAGATCTGGTGAAAGTTAAAGAAAAATCAGAAAACCAGAAAAAAAACTAAAAAATATAAGGGACACAATATGAATGTCATTAGAATTGTAAGAGCCTCGATGGCAGGAAATATTGAATAAAACCTTTAAAAGACAAAAAAAATACAGCCTTATATAAAACATGTAACTCACCATTCTCACATAAAACACCATTGTAGCCTGGTAGACAGTTACATAAGAAGGCATTGGCCTTGTCCTGACATATTCCATGGTTCTGGCAGGGATTGGACTCACATTCGTCCACCTCTGTGAATTAGAACAGACCAATGAGCTAATGATACTAGATAATTGATATGTCATGTATAAAGATAAATGGGTCAGATTTTCAGAAAATGTACAATTCAATCTAGCCAATCTTCTCCAATAACCCAAATTTGAGACGAAAATAAAGTTCAAAATACAGTTCAACCTAGACAAACAGATTGGTAGAATCAATGCAATGCCAAATATTCTCAAATTACCAAGTATTGACCAAATTACAGCAGAATTTACTCAATGTGTACAGCTGCTAATTGTACATTTTCTGAGAATCTGACCCAAATACCATAACAGATACACCAAGGGGAGGCAGCGGTTTATATTATGCTTGGCCAAGCATATAGAGTTGGGAGGAGGTTATGTCCCTGGTGGATTTCATATACTCTTTGAATAAATTTGTGCTGATATAATGGTAGTTGAAATGTTGCTTAATTTGTCAAAATTGATGATAGAACTAAACAATCTAAACTTCCATCCTGAAATAAATAAATGGTGTTTAGCAATATTAGAGTACAGTTTTTTTTTCTCGGTTAATGTTAACATGTCATTTTCACCCTCCATATTCCCACTCTCTAGAAAGCTATAACTCTTGGGATGATTGATGATGGATATTCGGTTGAATAACTTTATAAACCGTCGGGAATCTGTCACGCCCCCAACCTCTCACCTTGACCTTGGTCGAACTCTGGCTGTCACCTAATTGGCTACGACAACGGTAGCGGCCCGAAATTCGAAGCAAGAGCTCAGAGGCAAATAGACATCCAAACAAACCAGAGCAAAAAAAGAGACTTGTCAACCGGAATTGTTTTCGTTGGCGGAAAAAAAAAAGCAAAATTAATGACTGGCCTTTATATCAATTGCAATGGGTGTGGCCAAAGACACCAAGATTGATCCTGTCTATATCCAGCAACATCTAAGGTAACAGTGAAACAGAAGATCCTCTCCATTGCAAAATCTTTATCGTCGATCAACATGGCGATGATGATGATGAAAGATTTGGAAGATTGATATTATGATTTTATGATACAAAACATTGACAATACCTGTGGTAGTTGTTTATTCAATGAAATGGCATTATACAGAAAAAGAAACACTTATATGATACTTAACTATGTAGAAAGTTGAGCATCTGCACAGAAAATCTAGCTTTCCATCTCATCAAAGAGGCGAATAAAATGTAGACAATGTGATCACAACAACAAAAGTATATTATTTCTGACCTGTTTGACAATGGTCGCCAATGTAGCCAGGGGCGCAAGTGCATGTGTACCTAGCCTCCACGTCAGTACAGGTGGCACCATGGTAGCATGGGGCTCCTGCACAGTTTGCAATAACTGAAATATGAATAGAATAAAGAATGTAAAAAGCTGTTCTTTCTGTTTTTGATGTCAAAGTAAGTGAAGACAATGAATGAATGTAACACAAGATATGTAGCTTCAGTGCCTACAACCCTCTGACCCCGACCTCAAAAAGACCCTGCACTTCTATAAGGTCAACCTATATAATATATTTGGCTACTTTACTAGTAATTGTCAACCCAGAAATATTTTTAATCATAAGAAAAATCAAGCATAAAAATATAGCAATACTTTTTTTGATAACTGTTAACATAGTTGTTACTCACTTAATTTCATTTTTTCAAATATGATGGCATCTTAAACGGTGTATGTGATCTAAATAGGTCAAATTTGATATTTGTACAGAGAATAGCAGGGAGGGCACCTTTAACTGAACAAGAAATTTTCATACAACAACTTACCAATTAGACAGTTGCTTCCAGTGTAGCCAGGTGCACAGTTACACGTATAACCATTCACCCCATCCACGCACACGCCGTCATTGGCACAAGGCATGTTGGCACAGTCATCTATGTCTACAACATTCAATAGTAATTAGTAGTTTTCATAATTTGGCTAGGCTTGTTACATTTATAATTGGCGACAATCAGTTTGATACAAAAAAATGTAGTACAATTTTTTCATCATTATTATTGTTGTTAATAACTTACTTGTAGAGCAAAGTGGATCAGTGAATCCCGCAGTACAGGCACACGTGTATGTGTTCACACCGTTCACACATAGAGCTCCATTCTGACAGGGGTCAATAACACATTCATCAACATCTGAAATATATTATAATGTTATTTTTAATCTGTCCCTCCCGCCCTTGATATAACCTTCAATGTTTTGATAAGGGCGTAAAGCAACCAATCTCACTCACTCACTCCGTGTTCATTCTTAATGTAGGTTTTTCTATTAGCATTCATATATTTGGTTACAGCGATATTGAAGAATTCAGGGTCATTCAGCCATGAATATTTAGGGTCAGCAGTTGAGTCAACGCAACAAACAGAGATGTGTGTTTCAAAGCCAAGTACCGAACCAAGTTGAATAAGGCCGGCTATAAACAGTTTTTATTGTTATATACTAGACAGATTACAGCGATTACACAGGGCCTGGGCAGATGGCAGATGTATGTCTGAATGAGACTTCCAAAAATAAATTCCAAACTTTGCAAAGTTAAGCCAGAATTTTACGATGTCATTCTACCAAGTGGCACTATTAAACATGAATGTATTGTGTCAGTATATAATTTAGTTAACAAGCTAATACAAATAAAATTATCACTCATTATCTGTTATAATTACAACATATATCTTCATACATTCTTACATATGAATCTGAATTGAATTGAATTGAAAAATACTTTATTTGTCTGAGGTTATACAAGTAACCTGAGGTTATACAAGGTACAAGTATGACAGTTAGACAAATAGGTGACCAGGCTTCTGAATAAAATCCAGGTCTTCCAGCCGTCACCTCATAATAGAAAAAACATCTATACTAACAGAGAGACTGGCTAAAGACACATATTAACCGGGCTAGAACAAGCTAAAGTCGTAAAACAAATTGTTACGTTATAAAGCAAGTTATAAAACAGATAATAATGTTCTTACCTTGAGCACAGATGGCCCCCTGGGAGCCCGCTCCACATGTGCAAGTAAACCTATTCACTCCATCCTCACATACGCCACCATTAAGGCAGGGTTCTGAGGCACACTCGTCTGTATCTGTAGTACACAATCTCAGCAATATTAGGCTCAAGTCTCCACAAAATGTACAATTGGGTCAGAATTTCGGAAAATGTACAATTCAACTTAGCCAATTTGCTCAAATAACCCAAATTTCAGACGAAAATAAAGTTCAAAATACAGTTCAACCTAACCAAACAGATTGCTAGAATCAATCCAATGACGGATATACTCAAATATACCTAGTATTGACCAAATTGCAGCCTATTTTAGTATAATTTACTAAATGTGTACAGCTGCCAATTGTACATTTTCTGAAAATCTGACCCAATTGGCCTTCACCAATCCTCTCAAGTAATCCAAATTTAAGAAGAAAATTAGGTTCAAAATACAGTTCAACATAACCAGACAGATTTATTGAATGACTACAATAGAGAATACACTCAGATATAGCTAGTATTTATCTTTGAAAATATTGGTTTTGCGACTTATGATTAATTTTTCTGTAACAAATCACAAATAATGATGAATACTCTTGGAGGCACTGTTATATTATGAATATAACTTATGAATAACTATGAATGTTTGCTCGAAATAATAAAGACTATTGTATTTAAAAAGGAATGAATTGAGACCGGAGGCTTTGATTCCAAAGATCCAACTGACTATCTTTTATTGTCCTTACATACATCACAGAGTAACTGTGCGTGGCCTATTATGATTGGCTATGCCTACTCTGATGTTACCTGGTCCCTTTACTAGTGTTGCACAATCATGCAGTTAATTTATTTAATGATAAGTATTTATAGTAATTAAAGGCCCGAATAGCTTTATACTATTGATAACAATGTGGTTAATCACTATTACATTCCGATTATGTAATATGATATAACAATACCCTGAATCCTACCCATGGTAGAACCATTCTATATTTGAAACTCTGTAAATAATAGGTGGTCAGCTCCGATCTAGAAACCAGATTCATTAACAAATAATAGGCGAACAACAGAAGTCAACTTACCAGTCTCACAGAGATCACCAATATAGCCAGGGAAACATTTACACATGTAACCATTTGCCAAGTCCTCACAGAATCCTCCATTTTGACAGGGTTGTGACTGACATTCGTCTGTATCTGTAATATATGATATAATAATTTGATATCCATGTTTTTACAAGCATGGACACAAGGTTTGATGTGTAATAATTCGATAATTCGATTTGATGTGTAATAAACAAAGTTTTAGGCCTGAAGGTAACGTCAGGGAGAACTGGAGGTAATCTAGATGTCTGTATACTTGTTTATCGTGTAATTTATACCAATTTGATGAATAAAGTAGTTCTTATCTTATCTTAATTCAATAACACTGTTTATCGCTTGATAAACACTGTTTATCAACCTAAAACATTGTTTTACAAATGAAAATCTATTTTTTCAAATGAAAAACAATGAGTACGACCAGGGAGGTGGGTGGGCGACCGGGGAGGTGGGCGGGCGACCGGGGAGGTGGGCGGGCGACCGGGGAGGTGGGCGGGCGACCGGGGAGGTGGGCGGGCGACCGGGGAGGTGGGCGGGCAACTGGGAAGTGTTTATCAAGCTTAAACAATGTTTATCAATCAAAAAAGAATGTTTTAGCTTGATAAACAGTGTTTTTTAAATTTGAATCTTGATATCACTTGAAAGAGTTTTGAGTTTTGAGTTAAAACATTGTTTTACTAAGTTGCACTATCCACGCATTGTACCTACATTAAAAGAGGGATGGTGAAAGTTATCTAACTATGATTCTACTCTAGTGGAGGATGGGAAACTCCCATTATCGTACTTCTGCATGTTGGTCAGATTTTTAGAAAATGCACATCTACAGTTCTACACATCTATCAAATTCTGCTATATTAGAGTGAAAAATGATAAATACTGAGTATATCTGAGTATATTCTGTATTGTATTCATTCAATAAATCTGATTGGTGATGACATTTTGTGATTCTGTACTGACTGAACACAATAAAGTTTGGCACAGGATACAATTTTGACATTCAAAAATTCACAGCAGTATATGGGTCATATTTTCAGAAAATGTACAATTCGGCTTCACCAATCCTCTCAAATAACCCATATTTACACAAATAAAGTTAAAATTACTGTTCAACATAAATGAACAAATTATTTAAATTATTGCAATACCAAATATACTCAAATATACCAATACACGTATTTATCGATTTTCATCACAATCTAATATGTGATTAGCTGCCGATTCTACATTTTCTAAAGATCTGACCCATATATTTATTTCTGATAGTACAAAATGTTCACCAGTTTCACAGTGTGTGCCGAGGTAGCCTGGTGGACACATGCAGGAATAACTGTTAACCAGATCTCTACATTGGCCTCCATTGTAACAAGGCTCTCCTGCACAGTCCTCTATGTCTGCAACAGGATGTTTTGTAAGTTCATTCTTTATTTTTATTCAATTTAAGATGTTTTTACAGCAGGTCAAACAGTACAGTGAAACATAATTGTGACATAGGCTAACGGGTTTAATTCATATACAAAATGCCATGGTTAATCTGCCCACTGCTGTGTCTAGCTATTCACTAATGCTAGTATTTTTAATGCTGGTGCTTTTGCTAATGAGTATAAAGGGTGGTGTCCACTGGCTGCAGTATGCTCTGCGGTAAGCCTTGCGATGGTCTGTGCTGGTCCTGTGTTGTTGAGGAACGACGAAGCCCTTGACTACATGGCATGGCATGGATGTAGGCAGGACCTCGCCACTCCTCAACAACATACCGCCATCACAAGGCTTACCGCAGTGCTTACCGCAGTGCTTACCGCAGTGCTTACCGCAGAGCTTACTTCAGCCAGTGGAGACCACCCTAAAGAGTATACATAAATGTGATATATACAATTTTGTAAGGTAGGTTTTAACATTTCATGGTTTTATTGGTAGCATTTTATCATACAGATTATGTTCGCTGCTGTCCACAACGTTTACAAACTGTTAGCATGTTGACAAACCACGCACAGAATTTAGGCAATATCTACTCTCTGATTATTTTTTTATTTTTTTAAATAAATGTTATTGGCATAAGTTTCGCAATGTGAAATGTCTCATTTGTCATAAACTTGATACATTAAAGATTCATGGAAAAATGAAAATAAAGGAAAGAAAAATATCTAGCAGATACTGATATTTATTTAAACAGAAGGGAAAGTCACGTTGAAGGGAATATAGAAGGTGAATAAATATTCTCAGACTAGATTGAGACATTTTATCACCTATAAGTTTGCCATCGTAGAAAAAAGGCTTACAAGACCTTACAAAATATTGGTACATCAATTTTAGCATTAAAGCACTGTGTACATAGCATATACTTTTATTCATTATCATAATCATGACTCTTTATTATCCAAGTATTGTAGAATCATGTAACCACTTTTACTGTAGTAGTAGAAACCCACAGAAAGGACAAAGACACAGAAAATGATATCATAACTAAATACTTAAGACAACAGACACAACTTTATAGGAAAGTTTTTCCAATCTCTCAATACTATGTTTTCGAAAACGACAATGACAATAAGTAAGTTACAAGAATTGTAATCCTATATTTTAAAGCTGTTAATGTTACTGTTTGTTCTGAATAAAAATGCAAAATACATTATGTGTGTTTCCTCTCTCGCCCTGATATAACCAATATATACAAAATATGGTGTGAAGAGATCAATTCCCCACCCACTCTACAACCTGATGGGCTTGGATATATGGGTCAGATTTTCAGAAAATGTACAATTGGCAGCTGTACAAATTCAGCAAGTTCTTCTAAATCAGGCTGCAATTTGATCAATACTAGGTAAACTCGAGTATATTTGGCATTGCATTGATTCTAGCAATCTGTTTGGCTAGGTTGAACTGTCTTTTGAACTTAATTTTCGTCTGAAATTTGGGTTATTTCAGAAGATCGGTAGAGATGAATTGTACATTTTCTGATAATCTGACCCATATGCTAACCATTGGCCTTTTAATGTTGGTTACCTGCTTCACAGAATACACCAGTGTAACCGGGCATACAGGAACAGGTGTACATCTGCACACCATCCACACACGTCCCTCCATTCAGGCACTGTTGATTAGTACAGTCATCGATATCTGAAAAAACAATATTTGAAATATTTCTAGTCCTTTTTAAGTTGTTGGGAAGAAGGAGAAGTTTCTATCCCGTTTGGATAAAATTCCAAAATATTAAGTATATGTGTACTATCATATGTACAGTCATGTTGTTTACTATTACATTCTGGCCAGCTATTCAAAGCTTTAAAAATATTATGCAAATTACACAGCACAAAACAAAATATGCCAAGGGAAAAGTAATGCCAAAACTTGAGGACAAGACTTCTACATTAAAGAAATTTCATGTCTAGGTTCGGCTAATATAAAGCTATAGTTTTCCACTCTACTTAATTAAGTTTAATAGGGGATTAGCATAGCCGCCTTTTTGAATCTTGACTCGCATGGACTCGCATGGGACTAATGTTACAGTGTAAAATCTATTGAAAACATGCCATGTTCAGCATGGTATATTTATCAGTGTTTTAACATCATTATTTCTGTATTCTACATGTTTCCATGACACACGTCTCCATCTTTCCCATCATGCATTTGGTTTTTAGAGATCATTTTTACAAGCTGTGATATTGGTCAACACATTCATGCAATTTTCGATCAAAATCGTGCCACATATTTGTATGCCAGATTTCAACAGTATCCATGCCATGATGCACTTACAGATATGCGCAGTGGCTCATGCAAACCCCCTATTGTGATGCACACTTACTGGTCTGACAATGGCTGCCTGTGTAGCCTGGTTGACAGTTACAAGTGTATGTACCCAGACCATCAATGCACATACCATGGATACATAAACCGTCCACACACTCATCTGGCACTGCAAAGAGGAACATTAAGCAATAAGATGCAAAATTTAATTGAATGATACTGCATTTGTCTAGGGTTATACATAAGGAAATTAAACAACTGGGTGACCAGTCAGCTAAAGTTAAATAATCAGGAAAAACTTTTTTTTTTCATTTCATTTCATAAGTACAAAGATAAATAAGGATTTCTTACTGATGTCACATTTCTCTCCAGTATATCCAACTGGACAAACACACACATATCCATTGACCTCATCCAGACATTGGCCACCATTTTGACAAGGCAATGCAGCACAGTCATCTATGTCTAAAGATAGTAAACGCAGAATATATATATGTTTGTGTCAAAATTGCTTTGGAAACATCCAGAACATACAAAACAAACTGTTTTGTTTTCCAAAGCTAACAAAATATGTCATTACTCTATCTGAATTGATTATCGCATGATGAAGTCATCCTTGAATATATTATCAGAATGTTTATTGTTAATGTCCCTTTTTTCATTATCATTTTCTGTACCCTTGGTTCGCAGTATTGTTTTGATTTCTCTTGAGGAAACTGTTTTAATTATAAACATTCTTCTATATCATTATGTAGAAGTTTGAACATAATAATGCGATTAGCAAACAATTGGACAATGGGTATTGCTATTGTGTGTATGATTTAGATTGAATTAAACAATCATGAGTATTTTGACTTTTAGTAATATGACCCCCCATCGCCCTTGTTGGCAACCCTTCGACACGGATCAAGGCTACAGCATGGTGTTCCTTTTGTTCCTTTCGGAGAAGTGCTTGTGTTTCCGGTGATATCTTGAAGCAGATATGAAGGGCCTTTGTATCATCATTGTGTTAATCGCTTAAGGTATGGAGGATTTGTTGATGTATTGAATAAAGTCTGTTTATAAAACAAAGAAATAAAGTAATGTTAAACAAAACTCTTGCTGCTATCTTCACCTGTTTGACAGTTGTTTCCCTCGTACCCAAGGCTACATGCACAAGTATAGCCACTTCCTGTGTTTGTGCACATTCCCCCATTGTAACACGGGGTGGAATCACACTCTATTATATCTGTGTAAACAAAACAAAATCACATCAATTAATTTTGTTCAGGGATTAAATTACTTTATATAGATTTAAATTATTTATAAGATTTAAATGAGCAGTTTGGACAAATACAAAATTGGAGAGCACCACAAATAAAGTTTCGATTTTTCATGTTTCCTCAATGAAAGCAGTTTGGTGCATCAGGGTGAGATTTTCAGAAAATGTAAAATTCGCCTTCACCAATCCTTTCATAAAACCCAAATTTAAGTGAAAAGTGATGTTTAAAATGCAGTTTAACACAATGAAAGAGATATTTCTAATCAACACAATGCCAAAGATACTCTGATATACCCATTATTTATAATTCTTCTGTTTAATTTAACAGAAGTTACCAAATTTTTAGAGCCAGCAAAATAGGCATACAGTGAGCGATAATAAGTGAAACCCATGCAGCAAAATGTTTTGGTGGCGCACACAAGTATAAATCTGGACTTATGAAGCCCTGCAACAAAAAAACTTGGAAGCAAGAATGAACACATGTTTAGACAAAAGACTTTGAGATTGCTGTGAAAACAACAGAACAAAAAGTAGTTTTTGCTTGATAACCAAGAATACAGATTTCAATGTTACCTTGTTCGCAGTGCAAGCCTGCAAAACCAACTTCACAGACGCATTCATAGCCATTAACCATGTCCACGCATGTACCCATGTTCATGCAGGGAGATGAGGCACACTCGTTTATATCTGCAGTAGTAATGCATCAACATTTGATTAACTGTTTCTGAAAACAGACGGACAGATGGTGAGACAGTGTTTGCCAGAATGTTACTCACCAACTGGCCGAAACACCCCCACACCTCTACATCAAAATGTGATGTTCTATACGAATCCTTGGACGGAATGCAATAAGGTGGGGAAACTACATATAAACTAGATGTGGAAAGAAAAAATTAATAGCAATTACGCTATACGAAAAGTTACCCACAAAATTATTGACCCAGGACCACAATCAAAACATCATAGTAATCAACTGAGATAGTGTAAGTAGTAGTGGGCTTAAATCACACATATGGAGGAGAGTACACATCTGATCTCACTCCATGGCATGTAGCATGCCCAATTTATTGTTTATTGTTATGCCTTTGTGCTGTTTTTACGGCCATATTAATTTGTCATACTAGTGAAGTCACTTCATTTAACTACTGCTATACCTGTTTAATAACATGACTCCATTTTTGGAAGGGGGCCCTCAGGAAGACCTATGGTTTCATAGAGGAGAGGCAACCCCTTTCGGTCTAAAAAAACTGATTGATGTATAATGAAATAAAGCATTATATCTACATACAAAAAATAACAATTTGGATAACCTTTCATCTCTGGCGTACTTTGGATGAGTTGACCTTGTACTGAGTACTTGTTAATGTCCTCAATAGATTATAAGAACTTCAATGTACGCTTGTTGATAACTCAACTGTCGTTATTATCAAAGATGTGTTGTATACAAATACTAAATAAAAAGAAAATCTATGGCTGTTTTGACATCTGAAATTGAACTTGGTGAGAGAATCCCTGTGATTGTGGAAAGATAGGCATTGAAGCATGCATAGATCCCTGCATCCACCTTTGAACTTGTTGTCTCTGAGATAGGAGTGGTTTGAGTGCCGTTGATAACATGGGATTTGCAAGGAGATTCCCCAGTCAGGTTCAGAAAGCAGTTCTAGACCTCTAAATTTTAGGGGTCATTAACAGTTTTAGCCTTAGTCTTAGCCTTGTGGTTAAGCTTATCGCAGTATGTGGAATTGAGGAATGTGGCCGTCTGGACCTGACTGTCCCCATGTTGTGACAGGCAGTGGAATGAGCCAAATCTGGTCCTAAGGTGGTTAGTGATCATCATATTTACGATTTTTTTTCAGCCATAAAGAATAACAAAATTGACAGGTCTTATTTCTACACCACTCGTTTGATCACTGAGCTTTGAAATTTCACGCCGCAGCTACTGAGCCAATCAGGCAGCAGGTAGGGTTCAACCAAGGTCAAGGTGAGTTTGATGGGAGGCGTGGCAACTTCCGTCATTTATAACGGTTTTCAAAAACCTGAATATCCATCCATTGGTGCTCAGGTCTTCCTGCTGTTAAACACCATCTTTAGTTTTTGCTTGATGTTTACTGAGAATAGAGCTTTCCACTCTGCGTCCAAACGCTCAGATCAGATAAGAATGGTATGTCAGCTTGCTTCGCTAATCAATCTCCTCGCCTAAGACTCAGCGCTTTAATGGGAATATAATGACATTTTGTGGTCTTAATGGAATTATAATGACACTTTGCGGTTTGAGGCGAGAGGCTTTTCCCTTCGTTTGAAGGGGCTCTCCTATCTTTGGGCCTAGACTGTTTCAATCTTACCTTGTTCGCAGTGCACGCCACCAAAACCAGGTTCACAGCTGCATTCATAGCCATCAACCATGTCCAGACATGTACCCATGTTCATGCAGGGTGATGAGGCACACTCGTTTATGTCTGCAATAGTAATGCATATATATATATTGTATTTTCATTCTGAGTCAAACAGTTACATCATAATTCCAGAAAAGGACGCCAGCCTCTCCATTTGGAGGTCTTCTTTGGGGATCCTATATTGTTAATACCAGCTATTCAGTTAACATAATATCAAGATGTACATAAGTCTGTCCGATTCAAAAAGACAAATATCAAATATTAAATATTAAATTCCCTCCCTAGCTCATTTCCCAAAGCACTTACGTTCTAGTTTTATAATACCATCTATTCATTATAATAATAATAGTAGTTTGACATTTGATTAATTGTTCCTCTAAAAGAATTAACAATTTGGATAGCCATTCACCTCTGGGGTAATTATAATGGTAATTATAATGCAACATTAGCTCATTTCCAGGAGTAAAATAATATGCATATGGGATGTGTCATAGGAAAATGAGTGTTAAGTCGAAAAAAATGGATGGACTATACCATCATATTTTAAAAGATGGGATTAGGTGGATTGTAACAATGTTAACATTGACGAAATAATCAAATCTATTTTCATATTTTGTTTGAATTTATTTTATGTTTGAAATAAAGCATTTGCTATATTTCTGAGTGAACAGTTACTTGTAAAATCCAACTCCATAGGATGACCTTATATATATTAAATCTAGAGTCTTCAAATTTAGTGCATAGATAGATAGATAAGGGTTATATACTCCTGAAAGGAAACATTTCTACAAAGAAATTGTTGATAAAACACTGCGACAAATATCAATTTTGCAACTCATGAGTCTTTTTTCTAAAATCATAATATTAAACGTATTTAGAATATAATGGGAGGGCTATTCAAGGCATTTTTACAAACATATGAAATTTTGAGGGCGTGATTCAGGGAAGCTATTTGAAAAGTAAAAGAGCACCTATGTGCTATTTGAGCCAAGAGTAACTTGCCATGGTAACACATGACCCAAACGACGTAATTTGATTGGTTTGGTGACTTTGCACTCTTGGTGACATTGCTCTTGGTGACGCTGCATATAGCGCTGCCTTGCAAGTTTTGAAAGTTGTCAAGCTAAGTTCTGATAATTTTGCAAGGAATACAATAATAATAAGGTAAATATAAGACATAAATCCAAATGGCACTCTGTATGGATTAGAATTGGTTCAAGACAAGCTGAAGAACAGGACTTGTCCAGAAGGGACTCGTTATGTTCTTCAGCTCATCGCAATCCAATTATAAACCTACATCATGCCATTTGGTATAATTATCCAACAATATATTGACAAGATACTCAGAGCCCAAGTATAATATCATCATATCAATACTAATTGACTTTATTTAATAACATTTCTTCAACTTACTATTATCGCACATCATTCCATCGAAACCATCCTCACAGTCACAAGTGTATGCATTGACCTCATCAATACATGTGCCCATCATGCACGGGTTTGACATGCAGTCGTCGATATCTGAAACATTGAACAGTCATTCGGATTGAGTCAAAGAGCTGATAGTGGGTCAGATTTTCAGAAAAACAGTCCTACAGTTCTACTCATCTATCAAATTCTGCTAAATTAGAGTGACAAATGATAAATATTAGGTATATCTGAGTGTATTCTGTATTGTATTCATTCAATAAGTCTGTCTGGCTATGTTGAACTGTATTTTCAACCTAATTTTCGTCTTAAATCGTCAGGGTAGCCATTAAAGGTTTGTCATAGACCTTGTAACAAATTTATACATTAAGCCAACCTACTTGTCTGACACTGAGGACCATCAAAGCCTGTAGCACAGTTACATGTAAAGCTGTTGTCTCCATCCACACAGACCCCAGCATTGTAACACAATGGTGGAGTCACTGCACATTCATCTATGTCTATGTATAAAAATAGGTTAGAGAGATCAACAAACTAATGATGTGTGGAAACTTCCAATAGGGGATTTGCATAGACGCCATTTTGATTTTTGATTTGAATTGAATTATTAAATTATTAGGACTAATGGTACAGTGCATAAACTATTCATTGGTGTTCCAATTATGTGTTATGTATGTTTCCATAAGACAAGGCTTCATCTTTCCCATCATGCATTTGGTTTTCATAGATCATTTACACAAGCTATAATATTGGTGAAAACATTCTTTTAATTTAGATAAAAATGTTGACAAATATTTGTTTATTTGCTAGTTGGTTGATTTATGTACATAGCAGCAATGCAAGGAATCGTAATTGGTCCATATTGCCGTCATTGATGACGTCACACCAATCAGTGCTTACTCCACTAACATGGAATTTTGCACATTCAGAAAAACATGGGCATCCAAATATGATTCTACCAGCATGGTACTAGCGTAATCTGAATGATAATTTTCTTATTTATTACAAGTTATAGTATAAACAAAGAACTATACTTGAGTTTAAGTACTACTAGTGTCATTCAAAGACTTGTGTTGTAGAGTTACAGTGTTAACTCCAGTCATTCAAGGAATGACACCGCATAGTAGTCATCGCATATAGTCTATCTGACTTCTAGCCACCTTGCCTATTATGGTCTTCACTGCAGATAATACATTTATGTATAATGTAAGGATAAAGTAAACTACTTAAGACCGGTAGCAAGTCCTATGATGCATATCCTGGTTGCTACCTTGTTTGAATTTTCATTTCCTTGGACTTCTTTGGATTTTAGAGTTTCTTTATTATTCTTTTTTTTGCGAGGCTCTTACAAATGTTATTGTTTCTCTAGTATTTGTATCAAGAAGGTATATATAAAATGGCTCTGTTATCTGATTGATATAATTTTCACAACATTTTGTTACCTTTTGTAAGTAAAATCAGCACGTCCTGAGAATAGTGTAATTGTTACATAATGTTCTATTGCTGAATAAAAATCTTTACATACAAAAAATACACCAATAATGAACTGTGCTTAACATGAGTGATGAACACAACCAGATGGTGAAATACAAATTCAACACAGCTGTAGGCAAACAATGATAACATTGGCTGCATTTCAGGATGGACAATGAGCTGTTAGAACATGATGTTGTGTTGCTTAGGTCGGGTCTACGTGTCCAAGGAACAAGAGGCGAAGCCGAGGTGTTGTTCCATGGATGCGTAGATCCAACCTAAGCAACACAATCAAATGATCTAACAGCTTTAGTCCCCATTTGTTGGGATGTTACTGTCATTAACATCAAATTATAAATTGTTTCAAAGCAAAATGAACCAATGGAAAGGCATGACGGACGTCCAACACCAGTAGTCTCTGTCTGTACGCCTATAACTCGGCCTGGTCTGTGTGCCTACAACAACCCTATCCCAACAAACTGGGACTAATGTACTGATAACCACACTCACTTAGTTCACAAAAGGTTCCCTGAAAACCATCCTCACAGTCGCAGTACGGTGCAGGTCCAATGAGCTGAGGGATGCATGTCCCATGACCATCACAGGTGACATCAACGCAAGGATTGGCCACTGTGAAAAAGGAATCACCTTAATTGTTAAAGATACTAATTTACATGCTTTTCCTTTTCACTTCCCATCATATAATTAGCAAATATTTACAATCATATTTATATGTTCTTACTTTAGTACATACAATTATGACTACAGTTATCTATTCGCATGTATAATATAATATTGAGAGAAAAGGTCGAAAACGTGTTTATAGTGAGCTATCAAATAAGTATCACTGAGGTTGATTACATATCAAAGTCGACTACAGAGAGCAATAGACTAGTTGATTGCAGTGGTTTGGGTCATGGGAAGTCCTGTGTCCTAGAAGTTATGTTACTGCCATCATATCACATGCATATGTAATAAAGATGTATGTGTTTATCACTTGCTGGGCTATCACTGAGTGATTCAAACGCTCTGATGTGACGTCAAGTACTCTGACATAGATGAACACTGAGCAGCTCAATACTCGTTAATGAGTAAGGCCAGGCCCACACATTCAAGAACCCAGAGCCAAATTGGCCTTAAGACAATTCGTATGAATTTAAAATCATTCTTAAGAAACATACCTGAGTTAGGTAATGGTTGGGCTTTCTTAGGAAGAAACCTCTAATTCATATGACAAATCATGGGTTCTTACGACAATTCATAGGCAAAATTTTGGACTTTTCGTGAGTCCCCAATTTGTACGAATTGCGGGTTCTTGAATGTGTGGGCCCGGCTCAAGACTGACTTGGAAAAACACTTGGAAAAATATCAATTTTCTGACTAATGACTTTTTATATGAGGAAAAATTTACTGCTAATATTACTTACCTTCACACGTTGAGCCAATCCAATAATCGCCACACACACACTCATAAGAGCCTTGTGTATTGATACAACCTCCTCCATTTAAACAAGGTGTATCAGCACACTCATCAACATCTGAAAGAAGTTAACGAATATGGGTCAGATTGTCAGAAAATGTACAATTGGCAGCTGTACACATTTAGTAAATTCTGCTAAATTAGGTTACAATTTGGTCAATACTAGGTAAATTCCAGTATATTTTGCATAGCATTGATTCTAGCAATCTGTTTGGTTAGGTTGAACTGTATTTTGAACTTTACTTTCGTCTGAAATGTGGGTTATTTGAGTGGATTGGTGAAGACAAATTGTACATTTTCTGAAAATCTGACCCATATATACAATCTGAGACATGTTTACACGCTCAGCCAAGATAGACTTCTGGTGCCTCTGTGCCACTAAATTGGAGGGTAATACCTAAAAACAATCATGAGGCCTAGTTATAAAACAATGCCCCTCAGGAATGCTTCTGTATTCCTAACCGCATCTTACATTGCAGAATGACATGTGCACCAATGAGATTAAGCTTAGAGCCCCCGCTCACTTGTGTCACTACAAGTGTATGTAGAAAAACAAAATAGGAATAGACAATTATGCTCATTCTGAATTGTTATTGCATTCTTTATTTGTCCATAGGACCATTTATTTACTGTCATGTGTTTGAGAGTGACATACATGTAATTATGTGGTGTCTGGTTATATCTTATTTCAACAAGGAGAGCATATACTTTTCCTGCTTAAGGGTTAATACCAGCGTTCAATCAATAAATAATGATTCAATGATTTTTTTTAACCGTTGGATTAAGAAATAACATGCTTGGTGGAACCTCAAAAAAGCCAATGCAAACCATATGTCATTGGATCAGCTTTATTTCAGGGAGCACTGAAAATGTCTACCATATATAATAGGAGTCAATGAGGAAAAGGGGTTTTTCTCCTATTTTTTCAGAATATCAGATGATTGAATCATGCAATTTCCTTTAAAATCTGCATATACATAGCTGGAATATTATTTTACCCCCTAAATTAAAAAGAATAGGGGGTCATTGAACTAAAAATATAGTTATTGAGAAAGTTTGCTTTCCTCCATTGACCTCCATAGTGAATGGTAGTAATCTTGAGTCGTCCCTCAAATATAAAATAATATGATATACATCCTTTTTTTGCTTTTTGTATTCACCCAACCATGTTCTTTCTCAAGATGATGTTTGAAAAAAAAGGGTTATTCCTATTCTTTCATGCATTAGAATGCAAAGAATGTATATGTGATGTGTCATGGGAAAACGAGTCATTAGTCGCAAAAAATAGATTTTGAGATACCATTTCATTTGGAAAGATGAGATCAAGCCGATTCAAATGATAGTAAACTAGTCTAAAAATCTAATAAGTATTTCTAGATTTTAAGTTCGATATCAAATTTTCCTTTTTGAAAGAAAAAGTTTCCAATACTTCAGGGGTCAATAAATAGTAAAGTAACTATTTGTAGTCCATATGAGGACCTTTAAAACGAAAGGATATATTACATACATTGTCCCGAAATTTGATACATCGATTGATATAACTATATGTGATAAACTCTCCAACAATCACATGTATGATCTTGTGAAAAAAACACTTTGAAAACTATCAATTTTGAGACTTATGACTTATTTTCCTGAAACACATCAGATATAGCAGGAGGCTGGATAAACTTATAAAACATGATACACAAACACTTACCATTATCACATAGCAAACCATCAAAGCCTGGCTGACACGTACAGGAGAATTGGTTAACTTGGTCAACACACACCCCATACATACCACAGGGGCTGGAGGCACATTCATCTATGTCTACAACAACAAGGTAAGGTGTGAGTCATAGTGAGTTAATGCCATGCTGACAAAAGGTTAAGATTAAGATTAAGAAACATAAATTTATTCAATCAGCGATTGCGATAAGAAGGGATTCTCCAGCAAGCGGTAGGTCTCCGATCCTTCTTTGCAAAATTTACAGTGTATTTTAAGGATGGAAACGATGCCACTTTCGTCAATGACTGAAAGTGGTTTATATCCGATGATCAATTAATGTAATGGTTAAAGTCCTCAATAACTCTGGTAATGAGATGATATGGATGACTTAAGGGCCTGGTCCACTAAGCCGATTTTCATATGATTTTGTGCTGCAGAAGACTATTTTCCACTAAATTCAAGAATCGCATGAGAATCTGATCCTTTCAATATATTATGGTATAGTTTATTCCTTGACACTGGAAATGTATGTTTAGACACTAACGCCATGCTTAAAAATGGCTTAGAAGCTGAGAATTTGATAGATATAGCTGGTAGCCATCTTGGACACAAATTTGGAAAGTTAAGCAGTATCTAGCATGTGGGGAAATTTTGGTATTTTTGTTCAGCCCGTTCAAATCCATCTGGAATATGGCATTACTCCATTCAGGACAGCGCCGCCGAAATTGCAATATGCTTGACCAAGTTACAGCAATTAAGTATTAAGGCAATACACAGCCATATGCATGGGAATGCCTGAATGGGTCAAGCTGTCTGTGGTGTTAGTTCAACTGAATGGCACGGGTTGGCAGCACTGTTATCTAATACCTTGATATGATTCTGTAGTCAGTTCACTTATTTATGTACAAGTGACTGGATTAATGTGATTGATACTGCTTATTGATTAGTTATAGATGATTCATTAGCATAATATGCTCAAAGGTGTTATGCTTAATGTTGTGCTATTTTATTGTTTATGTAAGGAAAGGTGCACGCGTCCAGGCACACGTTGCAGGCTCGTGGCACAGACCATTCACCTCCATGCTTCTGAGCTGGGCACAACCCTTTATCTCACAGAATGTTTTACAATGACAGAGAAACAGGACAGGCAACAGGCATGTTGTCGGGAAGGAGTTCAAGGAGGAGTACTAGAGGGTACTGAATTGAAGAAACTTGGGACGCTTCACTGTGTGCTTGTCAGGACAAGATTAGGCCACCACCACAGCGTTACAAAAATCTTTGCATTTATCTTCCATTTTCCTTAACTACCTTGGGGGTTTCTTTATCTGAACGGTCCTTTGGCATTGAGACCCAAGGAGAGAGAGCAGGGATAATGTTGAATAAACAGATCTTATGGCACCCCTTGTGTTTTTGGTTTGTTCTATGCTAAGTCTGAACTTAATAGTTAGGTAAAAAAACTCCATCAACCATACAGGAGAAAAAAAGGGACAAATTTTCAGTATTAAAATGGTGTGTTTGATCCAGTCGTCAGACAGGTCTTAAATAGGGATATATTGTTCACAATGTTCAATTGATTGAGTATTTAATATCTACAGTGTCTAATACTTCAAATGAAATTAGATGAAGTGTTCATTCTAGTTTTCATGTGGTTGGCCTATGCTTCATTGATTTTTGTAATTCATGAAGATCACCACCGGAGTGAATCATTTGTAGAAAGATATTTCGGTGATTAGATATGGAGAGATAGGAACTACATGGTTCTGAACTTTTAAGTGCATAAGTATAGTATTTTATGAGCCGAATAAGAAAAATGTAAAAATAATACTGGGAAGTTACCCTTTCATTTATTTGAGTATTGTCAATGATGATTTTAGCAATGTATATGCCCAGATGGCAGGTGTTTTTGAATAAAGGAGTTGTAAAAAAAAAAAAAAAAAGTCTGAACTTAATCTGTAGTGGTAAATATAACTGATTGTAAAAGCTGATGGGCTTAAAAACCTTTCAAACTGTGGAGAAGATCCCCCTGACTGTTTATTTTATATTTTTTTAAAGAAATTTTATTGGATCTTTTTTCATCCAATGATAATCTCACAGCGGAGTCCAAGTACAAAAGATATATTTTACAGGGTACAATTACAATATTTTAAGTCAATTTAATCTGATTACATATCGAACATGATTTAATTGTCCGTTCTGTTTCTTTAGACATGTGTTGATATGATTATGTACACAATAAACGCTTCAATTTTTTTGGATTTTTTCCTCAAACATCAACTAATACCACTTGATTGTTAAATACACGGGACACATACAAGCAATATACATTTTTCATTGCAATATGCCTAACTAAAAGCATATCAGTTATCAAAATTATATTGGCAATAAAGTAATAACAATCATTCAAATTAACGGTAAAAGCATGGTCAAAGTATTTACTATTGCTGCAGTCGGGTTCATCGTAGCCAAGTTCACATGCACATGTGTATTCATCGAGCATATCTGTACAGGTACCACCATTTTGGCATGGATTTGAAGCACACTCATTAGTCTCTAAAAATATTAAAAGAAAAATGATCAACTTATTAGATTATTAAAGAAAAAGGTGAATATTATAAGAAGTCATACCAACCAACCTATCCATCATCTCTACTTATGATACATTCTATGTACAAATTTATGGTAGGACGTAACTTTGTCACCCATATTATACTATGTTGTTTAACCACCACTTATGTATGTACATGTATCTTTTTTGTTCCCTAGATGTGACATATCTAACAGAAACCACCTAAGCCAAGAAATTGACACCAATCTCAAGTATTTTACATTTACAAATTGTGATGAGAGTGACTTCAGAATCTGCATAATTCATGAGCCCTGGGTATATCTGATGAATTTCCTGATTGAGGCAACATTGAGGTACTGGTATAGTTTTCATTTTTGAAACTATGATACATAACATGAGTTATTACATGAATATTGTCTGACAAAACAAAAGCTAAATGGAATGTTTCAAATTCTATTTCACCATTAAATTGCTTATAGACTTTTCTAAATGCACACAAATTGTAGAAAGATCTGTATATCCTTGGAAAACTGAGAAGCTTGAGGGCCACTGACTCCTGTAAACCTGTGGTACTTAAAATACATAAAAACAAAAGCAAACCATTTGAAGCGATGAACTTGAATTTTAAATCATGTCAATATGGAGGGTGACATGGCTCCAACATGTTTTCCTAAATGTTATACCTATTTCCATGGCAAACGCCTACCCATACACTAAGCAACAAATCCCGGGGAAACCCATCTAGTATATATATAGTTGGTTATTACACAATTGCACCCAAATTCGTTCAGTGACATATTGCACTCAAACTTTATATTGCTCTACCTTCCAAAGTCTTCTCTACGGAAGACATCATGTCCAGAAATGCCCTGATTTTGGTGATTGATTTTGATCGATAATCTTGTCTACCAGAGTCCTAGGAACTCCGAGGCATATAATACTACTTATGAATTTGTTAAATAATTTGTGATGTGTTCCAGGAAAAGTCGCAAAATGGATATTGTTTTGGATAAGTGTTTTTTTTCACAAGATTTCTTCATTGAAATGTTCTGATTTTTGGAGGGTTTAGCACTTATAGTGATATGAATCCATGTAACACATTCCGGGACATTGTATTTAATATATCCTTGCGTCTTGAAGGCCTTCGTATGGAGTATATTTAGTGAATTTACTGGTAATTACCCATCCAGAAACATTGCAAACTTTTTTTCAAAAATAAAAAGATCAAATTTAAATGCACAAATACATACTAGGTATCCTAATGTTTACTATCACTGGAATCAGCTTGATCTCCTCTTTTCAAATATGGTGATATCTCAAAATCCACATTTTGCGACTTATGACTCATTTTCCTAAAACGGATCACATTTGACATGGGTTAAGGGTCTCACCTGCACCGCAGAGCGTTCCTTCATAACCAGGTGAGCACTCACAAGTAAACATATCAACTCCATCCACACATGTTACTGCATTTTGGCAAGGCGTTGATAGACACTCATCAATATCTGAAATGACAAGTTTGCATTAGGGTCAGATTTTCAGAAAATATAGAATTCAACTTCACCAATATTCTGAAATAATCCAAATTTCAGACAAAAAAAATGTTCAACCTAACCAAACAGATTGCTAGAATCAATGCAATGCCGAATATACTCGAATTTACCTAGTATGGACCAAATTGCAGCCTAATCTTGCAGAATTTACTAAATGTCAATTTCCTGAAAATCTGAGCCATTAAGGATTTTATTTACATCATGAAAATGTGTGGTGTTCAAAGTGTTTATTCATTTATTACTATTAATTCTATACCGAAATTAAGTTTATTCAACAAGAGAATGTGAGATTATGATTTATTTTTTTTTTTTTTTTTTTTTAGTCACGTAGTTGTACCGATGTGTGGACCGGAAGTAAACAACCTGCATAGGGTTAGCATTGGGGCGAAAAATAATCATCGCCCCAGTAAAGGTTTGATTATTATGGAGGCTATAGTTAAAATTGTTTGCCTTTAAAGATGGATATATGTAATTTAGAATTCATGAAACTATATTATCAGTGAACAAACAGAGATTATTTATCTCTGCAATGGTGGGGCTATGGGAGTTTTGCGCGACATGTCCACATGACATCATGAATCTGCTACAGTAGTGCGACTCAAAAAACCGCTGCTGTAGACACTTACTCTCCCTATTACACAACCACATCGATCGGTTCTGGAATGTTGTGAGTGAGCAGGATGAAAGCAAGGGAAGTCCTTCAAACATGGTCAAATATTAATATTCAGAGTATTGCAGTTTTTCAACAATGTAAGCTGGGAAGATTCACTTCATTTTATTTCTGATCTTGACCTTTGGTCTTCCTTTGGACTTTGTTCAGTTGAGGCTAGATAGACACAGCGGTGGGCGGAAGACCATGATTATTCTGTGTCAAATTATCATCAGTGAGCCCATACCTCAATGTTAATGTCCTCAATTGATTATTAGAAATTCCTTGTACAATGTACTTGTTTGTTGATAGCTCAACTGTCATTATTACAGAAGATGTGCTGTCTACAAATATTAAATTAAAAATAAATAAATAAAAAAATAATAAAGACTTACTGATGTTGCATGTATTTCCATCGAAGCCAGGGTTACATTGACACATTGTGTCTGTTTCTCCCATTGGTTCACAAACTCCATCCCCACAATCAAACATGTAACAAGGGTTCATAACTGCAACATGAATAAATAATGAATTATGATCTGGTTATAATACTATGCTATGTGTTCCAGGAAAATAACACAAGTCACAAGTCGCCGAATTGATATTTTTCAAAGTGTTTTAGTTATAAGATATCTTTGTTGGAATGTTCGGATTTTTTGGGGTTGAGCACTCATTGTCATCTGACTCTATATGCCAAATTTCAGGACGTTGAATTAAATATATCCTTGCGTTTTGAAGTTCTTTGAATGGAGTGTATTTAGTTACTTTATTGGTAATTACCCACCCAGAAACATTGCAAAGTTTTTTTTTCAAAAATTCTAGTGTTTACCATCATTAGAATCGGCTTGATGTCCTCTTTTCAAATATGGGGATATCTCAAAATCCATATTTTGCGACTTATGAGTCATTTTCTTAAAACGTTTATGTTATGACAAAATAAAGTCCTAGCGCAGGTTCACAATTAGTAATTATTCAGGTTTTTTTTTTACAAAAATCTTGTGAACTGCTGAATGAATAAAACCATCAAGGGTGAAATCTCCAGAAAATATACAATTAGCTTTCACCAATCCTCTCAAATAACCAAAATTTCAGACGAAAATAAAGTTCAGAATACAGTTGAACCTAACCAAACAGATCACTAGAATCAATGCAATGCCGAATATTCTCAAATTTACCTACTATTGGCCAAATTGCAGCCTAATTTAGCAGAATTTACTAAATGTGTAGAGCTGCCAATTATATATTTTCTGAAAATCTGACCCGCAAATAGACAGTATGGAATGAGGAGCTCATAATTGAATATTTATTGGAAGAAATTCAGGAGTAAACACATTCAAGTTCCATGATACATGTCCATAGCAAAGAAGACAGTTGTAAAATAAAACTTTAGGGTGATTTCCACTGGCTGTGGTAAGCTCTGTGGTAAGCTCTGTGGTAAGCTCTGTGGTAAGCCTTGCAATGGTGCTGTGATGGTGAGAAGTGGCACGGTCCTGCCTACATGGCCAGTGATCCATGTAAGCAGGACCTTGTCATTCCTCTACACCTACAGAACCAGCACAACACCATTGTAAGGCTTACCGCAGAGCTTACCGCAGCCAGTGGAGACCACCCTTCAGTTTTCTTTTCAAATTCTCATGAAGAAAAGCAAATTCATTATTTTCATTGTACATGTATAATGATACTTGATTGCGACCCTATATTGCTGCACCCTCATAGAGTAATCAATAATAAAATAGAATAAAAGATGCCGATGATAACTTACGTTCACAATTTGTCCCATAGTATTCATCTGGGCAGGCGCACTGATATTCTGTACCGAGAGGGTTACCTGTATTTGTACATTCTGCACCGTTTTGACATGGCATTTCAGAGCACTTGTCGTATTCTAAAACAGCAAAGTAAATCACAGTTTAATAATTGAAATAAAGTCTTTCATATGTTTCAATTCATTTAGGAGTTGCAGGTTGACCGTCGTAATATAGTAGGGAGATTTTGCAACCACAACGCTAACGCTAACGCTAACGCTAACGCTAACGCTAATGTATCTTTTATGAGGGGTACGTCATCACTAGGTGTGCTATTCTTAGCATGCCTACCTGAGATATGGACGTCAATTACGCTAAGGGGCGGGTCAATACATTCCCAACGTATTTCACACTAAAATAATGGACAATTATGATATCATTTTTATGTACATATGAGCGGGAGGTGTTTTTCCTTAGTGTAAGACACTATTCACCTTCATGAAATTGTGTGTTTTTCCCTCTGAAAACACTTCTCCACCTATAAAACTGACTGATTCCTGCCATTACGTACGGCCCACCCTATCGTGAGCAATTAGCGTTTGCGTTAGTGTTAGCGTTAGCGTTGTGGTTGCTTAATCAGCCTAGTATGTATTGAGGAACATACATGGTAGGTCAACCCTTTTGCCATTTGCCACTTGGGTGAATCCTTACTGTGGTTGCCTCTCTCTCCTGTATATTGATCAAGTCTCCAGAAAATGTACAATTTATCTTCCATAATCCTTTCAAATAACCCAAATTTAAGATGAAAATCAGGTTCAAAATATAGTTCAACATAATAATACAGAATTGATTGAATGAATACAATACATAATACACTCAGATATACTTAATATCTATACTTGTTCACTCTATTTTAGCAGAACTTGATAGATGTGGTGAACTGTAGATTGTACATTTTTTGATACTCTGACCCATATACTTATACATGTATGTGTACACCTGGGTTCTTGTCATTGATCTAGATGAATAAGAATGATTTAGTTCATCAAATAGCTGCCTTATGGAACAGGCTTCCAGCAGAACTGCCAAATCAGGATTGGATCTTGTTTAATATGGATCTAAACGGAGAGATCATCTTTGGCCAATTCAATGATGCCAATTAGTTTGTAAAATTTTGGCTTAAACTCTGCAAAGTTGGGAATTTATTTTTGGAAGTCTCATTCAGACATACATCTCTGGATAAGCCAATCAGCCCAGGCCCCGTGTAATCATTGTAATCTGCTAGCATATAAAATAAAGGAACTGATTATAGCCGGCCTCATTCAACTTGGTTCGGTACTTGGCTTGAAACACACATCTTGGTTTGTTGCATTGATTCATTTCTCGCTCAACTGCTGACCCTAAATATTCATCAGAGAATGACCCTGAATTCTTCAAATTAATGTCACACACTGGTCTTTATCCCCTACCCCCACTCCCCCTGTGATACTTGAATTTACTTCCACTAACTAACTATTCACTAACCATTCATGTGAACTAACCTATTAACCAGAGCCAACAGTAGGAAAAACGCCAGAAAGGTCATTATAATAATTTTCTTAGTACTGCTTTCCCCCCAAAAAAATATCAGAGTTGGTAAGCCTTGCTAGGGTTTGTGCTGGTTCTGTAGGTGGAGAAGAATGATGAGGTCCTGCCTACACGGTTCATTGGCCATGTATGCAGGACCTTCCTAATTCTTACCTCAGAGCTTACCGCAGAGCTTACTTCAGAGCTTACCACAGAGCCTACCACAGAGCTTATCACAGAGTTTACTGCAGTGCTTACTGCAGAGCTTACCGCAGAGGTTACCACAGAGCTACCTCAGATCGAGCTTACTGCAGAGCTTACTGCAGAGCTTATCACAGAGCTTAACGCAGCCAGTGGAGAGCTTACCGCAGCCAGTGGAGACCACCCTTTGATATTTTTATTTTTGAAAACAAATCTTTGCAATATTTCTGGGTGGACATTTGCTAGTAAAATAACTAAATATACTCGATAAGATGACGTTCAAATTACATATATATATTTAATACACTGTCCTGAAATTCGGTACATGAATTCATGTTACAAAAAGTACTCCACAACTGAAAACATTCCCACAAAGACATTTTGTGAATAACCCTTGACTTGTGATTCATTTTCCTGAAACACATCACAATTTTCTGTAACTGTATGAGAAAGAGAAATTTAAATACTTATAATTGTTCATAGCAGGATAGAGTGAGGAAGAAAAAAGGTGAGTTGCTGAACACTCAGTCAGGTTCCAATAGGGGATTTGCATGTCTCACTGCGCATGTCTATTGCAGTGCATGCTGGGATAGATTCTGTTCAAATCTGACATACTAATATTTGGCAACATTTTTATCGAAAATTGCAAGAATGTTTTCCCCAATATCCGAGCTTGTATAGATGATCTATGAAAACCAAATGCATCATGGGAAATATGAAGTCTCATGTAATGGAAACATGTGTAACACATGGATTTTGGCATTAGAGCACCGATAAATATTCCATGCTGAACATGACACGTTTTCTCTGATTTTAAAAGTTTTTTTAGATTTTACACTGTACCATTAGTCCCATAATTCCATGCGAATCAAGATCCAAAATGGCGGCTATGGAAATCCCATATTGCCCCTATTTATTCATGATATAAACAATAAAACCAAATAAACAAAGAAAAAAATCCCGTTCCGTCCTTCTGCCTCTCTTACACCAACTCACAGTTCAAACAAACCTAGTCTGACAAACCTGACATGCCAGAAGTAGTACCGTGAACCAAATGTATGGTGGCTCAACACAATTATACTCATATTTGGGTCAGATTTACAGAAAATGTACAATTAGCAGCTGTACACATTTAGTAAATTCTGCTAAATTAGGCTGCAATTTGGCCAATATTAGGTAAATTCGGGTATATTCAGCATTGCATTGATTCTAGCCATCTGCTTGGTCAGGTTAAAGTGCATTTTGGACTTTATTTTCGTCTAAAATTTGAGTTATTTGAGAAGATCGATAAAGCTGAATTGTACATTTTCTGAAAATCTGACCCATTTAATGAATTGATTAAATATTATACCATAATACACTCACCTTCACACCTCATGCCAGAGTAGTTGGGCAGACAGTATGGTGGCTCAACACAATTATACTCATATTTAATTAATGGATTAAATATTATATACCATAATTTATGGAAAGCCATTTATACATGTTATGAATTTACCCCAAACCGGGAGAATTAGTATGCTAACCCGAAAAATGAATAACAAATTGACCATTGAAAATGCATGCGAACTGGGGAATTTTGTTCTGGGTTAGCCTAGAATTAGAAACCAAATCTGACACTTCCTAAAATTCCCAAATTGTGCTTTTTAATATTTAGCTAATCTTCCCTTTCCGTGATTTCTACTTAGACTTCATCAATTCCAGACTGGGGCATAGCTTTTATTAAAGTGACACATGCCACTGAGCTCCCGATTTGGGGAAAGTTTGCCTGAATTTCAACTATGTTCTAGATTAGTATATTTGTAATGTATACCCTGGAGCATTAATGTAGGAATTACATATATTGTGTGTATTTAAGAGTTTAAAACTCCAATTTCGTAGGGTGCTGGAGTCACCCTACCCAACTGCCAGACACAATTCGGTTGGTGAGGGGAAAGTCCCAGACACCTCTTATCTTAATGAGTTAAGTGATACCAGCTGGATGGGACAGGGTAGATATGTCAGTATGTAACTCCTGCCTCGCTCCTAGTTCACCATGCACTGAGGGCACCACCTTATGGTCAAGTTACTTCTCTCTCAGATTTGAATTCCTCAATGGAATCTCTGCCACATTCTTCGTTAACAAATATCAATTAATCTAAGGAATATATAGAGTTGGTATTCCACACAAATGTTCTTACTTGTGCAGGTAATCGAAAACTACAAACATATTTCTAAATGACATATAGTCAAACAGTGTCCATAGCCACTTTAATTCACTCCGAGCTGGCTTCTAATTCTCTAGACACCCTGCTACTTCGGAAAAACACTAGGCCTACTTAGTAGGCACATTCCGGATAGGCCGCCAAGCTGGGCCAATTTTCCCCAAATAGGATGCCAGTTGACTAATAAAAAGGCTTATCAGGAATATGGTTAGGTAAATTAGGAAAAGTATTACTAAAATTCTGTACATTTGGGTTATATGTATAAATGGTTTTCCATAATAATACACTCACCTTCACACCTCATGCTAGAGTAGTTGGGCAGACAGTATGGTCGCTCAACACAATTATACTCATATTTAATTAATTGATTAAATATTATATACCATAATACACTCACCTTCACACCTCTTGCTAGAGTAGTTGGGCATACAGGCACATTTGTAGTAGTCTGGTGGTAAAACGTTGGTACACGTCCCACCGTTCATACATGGCATCAAAGTCATACACTCATTGATGTCTGCAGATAAAACAATTCCTCTTTTTAATATGTGAGGTATTTCAGGAAAATGAGTCATAAGTCGCAAAAATGGATTTTGAGATATCATCATATCGGAAAAGAGGAGATCAAGGTGATTCCAATGGTAGTAAACACTAGGACGCCTAATAAGTATTTCTATATTTTAAGTTTGATATTTTTATTTTTGAAAAGTTGGCAATGTTTCTGGATGGGTAATTACCAGTAAAGTAACTAAATATACTCCATAACAAGGCCTTCAAAACACATTCATTGGTTTCATATGATTATAAGTGCTAAACCCTCTGAAAATCGGAACATTTCAATGAAGAGATCTTGTGATAAAAACACTTTGAAAAATATCAGTTTTGTGACTTGTGACTTATTTTACTGGGACAGATCACATATGTTATTATAGACTAATAGCTTTTATTTTGGAATTTGTTGATATATTACGATAATATGTTATGATAATATGTTATTGGCTTTTGGGGTTCCCCCAAACATGTTCTTTCAAAATCAAAGGTTTAAAAAAAATTCAATGATTCCTTTTTTTTTTATTGAATGCTGGTATTATTTACGTATAAGCTGATAGCCCCTGAGAAATGCACTTACCAGTTTCACAGTTTATCCCTTCATATCCAGCCTCACACCCACACTCATATTGGTATAGGCCATCAGTACAATCACCATTGACGCATGGGTTCGATTCACACTCATCGATTGCTATGAAACACATATGATCTTATAATTTATCAACAATATATATTAGTTACGTCTCTAAAATGATTTCTGACATGATTTTCCTTATATTATACATTTGTTCATAAGTTATATATATATTGCATTTTTATTCAGAACAGACAATAACATTTCGAAATTGGATACTGCTCTCTGCCTAAGCAGGTCTTCCTGAGAGATCCATTTCCTACAAATATTTTGATTACATAATAGGATTATAGTTCTTGTAATTGATGCCTTGTCATTGTTCGTTTCTAAAACGTTCTCTGTGATTCAGTTCACTGTGTTAATTAGTTAATTCCGATACAATTAAAGTATCTTAGTTATCTAAGTTATATTAGTACAGGGTTCCTAGTTATGTTGTTCTGCTTGTTATAGATATCATTGGTAAATAAAGAATTATAATAATAAAATGATGATGATAATTCTAGTTAGTCTGGAACTCTGAAAGTTCAGATGATCTGTTCTCCGTAAAAGATCTGTTTTCCAGAGATGTGTTAGCCCTTATTGTTTTGTCCCCAATCAGAAAGGATATATATGTGAAATAGGAAAAATCCCAAAGTATCCAAGACTATATTCTCCTGACGCGATGACATCCTAACCACATATAATAATATTGTCACATATACAAACTCTGATTTGGCGATTTGGGCTATAAACCCGAGGTTTATTTTCCATACACATTGACATATAGCATATGCATCAAAAAGAGAATAAATGAAATACAAAGATACAATTCAAGGAAAAAAATTTTCACACGACTTGTCTGGTCGGGGAAGAGTGGCCGTTGGGCCTAGAATGTCAGGGAGAATGGTGATGACGCACCGTCTCCAGGGTGTCCATCGCTATGGCGATATAATCGCTGACGCCCATGGGTCAGCTGTTCATATTCTCCTGACACGATGACATCCTAACCACATATAATAATATTGTCACATATACAAACTCTGGTTTGGCGATTTGGGCTATAAACCCGAGGTTTATTCTCCAACAACCCAAAACGCAGTCAAACCAGAGCCGCCACCATTTTATCAGAGTCAGTCTTGTGAGCTATGCATGGCTTCAAATACTCATCTACGCATGAAGATTTCCACAATCCTCTAACCATAATGTCAGATCTTGACACCCCGACTTGTGCCATGAAAGTCGCGCCTCCTAGACGCAGAGAATATTTAAATCGTGACAATTCCTGTGGATACCTTTAATAGTAGCTTTTAACATGGGGTGTGACAGACGAGGAGGATCATAACCAGTAATAACATGGTAAAAACAGACAGCTTGGTAGTAATTCTGAACAGAAGAAGGCGTCATAAAATCTGACAGAAAAGCCAAATAACACGAGTTCAAGTTCGCTTTAGTGTTAATATAACGAGGGATAAACACAATATCATGACGGATACAAAGCCAGAACAGATCTCTGATCCACCTCATACATGTAGAATTGACACTCGCCCCGTTCTTCAACATGTACATGACTTGCATATTATCAGTAAAAATATAAACAGCAGTGCCTTCCATTCTACTGGCCCATCTTTTCAAGCCAGCAAAAACCGCCCACAGTTCCAATACATTAATGTTGTTTCTGTCATCATCGGTGAGGTCGAGGGGGGGAGGTTGGATATGGTCGCACTTAGACAACCAATCGAAGCTGTTCTCCTCTCTCCATGCCCCCACAATCCAGTCATCGCCGAAGTAAGATCCATAGCCCCTCATGGAAGCGTCAGTGACTAGGGGCGTGGGATGACTCTCAGAAATTATCATAGAGGTGCCATTGAACTGGGCGCAGAACTCCAGCCACCACTCAAGATCTTGATGCATCCCCACCGAAATAGGGAGATGTTTCACTTTCCTCACCACAATAAGCTTGTACAGAGCATAACACCGTCTAGCAAAGATCCTGCCCCCTCTCACGACATGGGCACAGTGAGAGAGGTAGCCGTTCAAGGATCCAAGTTTTTTCTTGGATATTGACGCCGCTGACACATGCTTTTTTAATAAAAGAATTAATTTCGCCAGCTTCCCTTGGGGAAGACGGAGTTCCATTTTCTCAGAGTCAACGGTAATACCTAAATACACAGTCTCAGTGGAAGGAGGCGAAATTTTCTTCCATGATACGTAGAAACCAATAAATCTAAGAAGATATACTATCTGCAGCTGGGCGTCAAGGCCTGCCTGAACAGATTCACACACGCAGATAAAGTCGTCTAAATAGTGGACCACTTGGAGGTTGAAACATCGCTGCAACACTTTAGATATAAACAACGACACCCGATCGAAGTAATAAGGTCCAAGCGTCAGGCCGAAACACAGTCTGTTGTCCACGAATAAGCAGTCCTTCCCGTCAACCCTCCAACGGAATCCGAGATACTGACGGTGATCCAGCCTGACGGGCAATGCCCTGTACGCACTTTTTATGTCCACCACAGTCATTATAGAGCCCGGCTTCACCAGCTTTGCAACCTCGTCAAGTCCCTGGTATGAGAACATATGTACAAGAGATGAGCAAAAGTTATTTACCGAAACATCACCGGGACGGGAACAATCCGTGATGGTTCTCATGCCCCCCTGAGACTTGGGGACTGCTCCGAGGGCGTGAATACATCGAGGTTTCTCCACTGCTGCTGAAACAAGCCTTCTGCCAGTTCCTCCTGGATATTTTTACTAATAATGTGGAAGGTATCCTCCTGCAGTGCTGAGGCGTAATTTTCACAATCATAAGGAGCTTCTACATCATCCACGATGGGAAAACCGTCTGCTATACCAAAGTACACGTCTTCAAATTCACGAAGAAAAGGAAAACTGTCATTAAACACATGAAAGCCTATTCTGCAAGGCTTCAGTTGTGCCGGGGATCCGCCAATAACATGCCGACACGCACACACCCCATTTGCACAAGATTTATAAACACTAACAACTGATCCCAGCGGGGAAGTAGGCATGGTAAACAAAACACTGTCCTCGGTGTTAGCATGATTACCGTAGTACCCAGAAGCTTTAAAATCTGGCTGGAAACAGTTGTCACAAATCCCTTCAACGTCTGTATGTGCAAAATCCAGCAGAAGTTCATTCGACGAGAGGGAAGGAATATAATCATTTGCACGATATCGTCATTAACGAAAGTGCCGCCATTTTCTTCCTTCAGAAGAAGAACGGGCAAAACACTACTTCCGGTCCGGTTGCAACTAGTTGTCAAGGCAACAGAACAAACATCACGATTAACACAAATAAAACTATCTTCACGATCCTGGCCCTCTCGTGAAAAATCCTATTTACTTGCACTCTTTACACAACAGTCCTTGCTGGCGTGTCCCTGCTTGTCGCAAGTTGAACAATTGTGGGCATACAAGCACATCTTCGAGTGACACCCCGTCTCCGAGTTGTAACGATAACAAACACCAGCTTTCTTCTTCCGCTGGCCTTGCGCTTGGCGATCAGTCGTGTCGTAACAGAAATAAGTGAGTTTATCTTCTTCATCTGGCTTAGCAAAAGCCCAAGCCCCTCTCCTGTTTGCCCTTTTACGAACTGATTCATCATACCCAATAAAGGCTTTGTCTATGTAGGATCCAGTTGACGCCTTCGATGCCAGAAACTTCCAGTGTTTTACGATGCCCTCGATGTCCCTCCCATCTTCGAGGAACTGCTCTATCGTGCGAAACATCACCATTAATCTTTCAAAAGACCATACCCTCTGATCCTTGTCCAGAAATTTACTATGATCGAAAGGCTTACTTTTTCTCTTGGATTTCCTTTTCGCCGCCGACGGCGACCTGGATGCGTCAGATTCTGTCGACAACGAAGACGACGACTTAGAGCCAGCTGATGACGAAGATGAGGCAGATACACTTCTAGACCTTGTCGTACGCTTGCCCCTAGACTTCTTCTTCTTCTTGTCGACTACCAAAACAGTCAACTTAGCCACCATGGCCTCGATAGCATTGATGTGGCCGTCAGGGCCACAAGAGACGAAGGAGCCGACTTGAAATTGAACGGTTTGTACGCCGCAGCTGACGCCCCTCCCCCGAAAGATTCTTCCAAACCATGCAACAAGTCCCTGTCATTCTCCAGAAGCTGACAATTCCTTCCAGTGGGTTTGGCGTGCCTCTCGCCACACTTCCCACACATGTTATGCTTGGTTTTTGGCATTTTCCAAAGATTACACGATCACCACTGACGGAGGAAAATTTTTCACACAACTTGTCTGGTCGGGGAAGAGTGGCCGTTGGGCCTAGAACGTCAGGGAGAACGGTGATGACGCACCGTCTCCAGGGTGTCCATTGCTATGGCAATATAATCGCTGACGCCCGTGGGTCAGCTGTTCTTTCTTTTTGGAATATTGTTTTCCTTTATGTCAATTTCCTTTTCTTTTTTGCCAATAACCTTTTCCTTTTTGGTAAATTAGATTTTATTAGATGAATTCATATATTCAGAATTACCAAGAAAAAACATGCTGTACAAGTCTACTCATGTCTCCTTTTGTATGTGTAGAAATGGACTGTACCAGGGAGGACATGGATGGAAAAGATGACCAAATCTTGACATAGGAGTCAGAGCAGCCAGACATGGCTTTTCATGTAGAGGAAATAAGACATAGCATAGGAGAAATAGGAAAAAAGTGCACTGACATACTTTTCTGTGGTGAATATCAAAAGGAAATAGTGGAAAAGGAGGCTGACATGGAAAAATCGCACCTGACATGGAACTTTTTTTTCTGGAAATAGTAAAATCTGCCAGGAAATAGGAAGCTAACAGTGGGAAAAGAATTTGTAATGTGAGAAATAGCTTGTACCGCAGAGGAAAAGTCCGTACGGATGTCATCATTGGTAAATATGTCTACTTTGGGACGCAACAGCCCTTATTGTTACAACTGATGCAGGCTGACCAATAGACTGACCAGACCTGGCCAGTAGCGCTGGGGCCATTGTCAGATCAAAAAGTGACCCCCATCGAAAAGTGACCCCTCTATTTTCGGCAATCAAAAAAGGATGTCCACTTCTTTTCAAGCTTATCGCATATTGATCTCTAAACCCCTTCAATATTATATTCTTATCGTAAATAGCCTGACTGAATTCAAACACCACATGCCTCATTTAAATTAATTTTTAAAAACTATGAATAAGTAAATCTCCATAGTAACTGTTATTTCTACCATTAGGATCCAAGCCACTTGATATTTCAAAATGTAATGGAAATATTCTGGATACATACTACTTAAACGTTTTGTGTCTGTATGTGCCTTAATTTTGCTTCTAATTTGTACCTTTCATTACTGATTCTTGATGCATTTTTATAAGTCTGTGCGGATGTATATGCTCAATATGGTGTAAAAAGTATGTTTTTATATCTCAACATGAATGGCTGGGTCATTTTTCGATAGGGTGGGTCACTTTTTGATCCACAAAAGTCACCCTCGGGTTGATTTTCCCTTGGGGTCACTTTCAAAGGAGTCATTTGACGCATTTGGCGCAACTTTAGTGATTTTGGTCGCTAAAGTAGCGTTATGAAAGAAATGTTATGCTAGTAAGGGTATTATATATATTATGCATATGACATCAGGAGGTACTGTTTATACCTGTGTATAAGTCCCGGCTTATATTAATTTCAAAGGGTGATTTGACCCGGCTTATATTCGGGGTGGGCTTATATTTGGGGCCCGGCTTATATTACACTGACTGAAAACCAGTATATTTAGATGAAACACATTTGCATTATTATCTTTAATTACTGGTCTGGTTTTCGTGTTACATACTTCAATTTAACACAAAAAAAACTACCAGAATTCAGAATCGATCAACAACAACTGACTTCTCTTATTTGTGATCCGTTTTAAGAAAATGAGTCATAAGTTGCAAAATATGGATTTTGAGATATCATCATTTTTGAATAGAGGAGATAGAGGCGATGCCAATGATAGTAAACACTAGGACATTGAAGAAGTATATCTATTATGTTTGATATTTTTACTTCTGGAAAAAAAAGTTTGCAATGTTTCTGGATTGGTAATTATCAGTAAAATAACTAAATATACTCCATACGAAGGCCTTCAAAACACAAGGATATATTTGATACAATGTCCCGAAATTTGTTATATGGATTCATATGACTATAAGTGCTAAACCCTCTAAATATCAGAACATTTCTGTCCGATTCTTCAGCATCTTCTTCCTGAGAAGAGACCAGGCCCTCCATGTTTCCATCCAGTTCCAGGCACCCGGCTTATGAACGTGGCCCGGCTTATATTAATGTTAGGTCATGCTGAACCCCCGGCTTATGAACATGGTGGGCTAATACACAGGGTCTGGCTTATACACGGGTATATACGGTATATCATAACTATTGTCACCACTACCGAAATGACTATTGACAGGAGTAGAACATGCAGTATAAAGATTGGCTAAAAGGCATTTCCATTAGCGGTATAAGTGGTTCGGTTCAAAATGCTTTGTTAGGGCATGCGATGTAATACAAACAGTTTGTCCGTGTTTTCCTTGGTTTGTGACAAAATGCCAATGAAATCTATGAGTGAGTTTTGATGCTAAAGTTCCTCAAATTGCCTTGTATTTATTTACCCCAAGTTTTGGAAGAGGACGATTCATTAGGAAAATATTTAAGTGTAGGAAAAATATAACAAGTGGGTTTTGGCATTAGGCCAAAATGAAAAAGGGTGGTTAATATGATTCATGGCATATTTGGGATGTGTTGCAGAAAAATGCATGAATTTAAAAGTTTGACATTTCTTAATGGACAATCACCAGTATATTAACTGAATATAATGCTCAGGATGACCGCATGGATATGTTTACCACACAGTCCTGCAATTTGGTACATAGATAGAACCTGATGAGAATGTGGTACAAGGGACACTATTGAACTGTCCGAGATGTTTGTTTTTTCATGCCCCACGAGCCAATGGGCGAGTGGGTTACAAAAATAACAAAACATCGAGGACAATGAAATAGTGTCCCGAGTTCCACATTCAAATTTAGGTTCTATGTTTAGGCCTACTCCCACGTTGCTATGCTTACCTTATATGGCTATATTTACTGGGGACAGGAAGTCATACCACACTCGTGGAACTGGTGCAAATTACCACACTACTCCCGCCCATACAAATAGTATGTGGTATATACATCAACATGGAGTAAATGTATTGCTACAACTAGGAACAGTAAACTGTCAACAACCGAAAACATTCCTATAAAGAGTTCTTATGATAAAGAAATCTAAAAAATACAAGTTTAGCAATTTGTGACTTATTTTTCTGTAACACCTTACATTTTATCCAGGTAGAAGAGGCCTAGGATGAGAAACCTGAATTCCCTTAGAGCACACGTTCAAGTATTGAAACTCACGTAGACAAGCAAAGGTTGTAATAGGATGGTCATGTTGGCAGTAAGCACATGTAACGGTTTTGGAGGCCTCAGTTCCTTGATAAACGGCACCTTCATCACACATCACCATTCCTGTTGTTCCCGTCCACACGATGGAGCCAGAACTTACAGATATTTGCATATCGTCCGCCTCATTGGCACAATATCTACCTGCAAACATAAGATGAGGCTTATATGGGTCAGATTATTTTCCGAAAGTGTACAATTGGCAGCTTTACACATTTAGTAAATTCTGCTACATTACAATTTAGTCAATACTAGGTAAATTTGAGTATATTTGGCATTTGTAGACGATTGGGTGGATAGTGCCACAAATAACTGTTCCACCAAAAGTGATAGAGGAACACTTTTTGTGAGAAGTGGTCACTATCACTTTCCCCCAAAAGTGATAAAGGAACACTTATGTTGAAGTGTTCAATATCACCTTTAGGTGGAACAGCCAGGAGTGACCTGTCCCCAACAAGTTCTCATCTTCGAGATGAGGACTGTCTGAGACTCCACCACACAGCCTGCTGTGCCTTCCAGAACCAAGTACTGATGTAGTAACTAGTATGCTGGAAATATATCCAGTTTGAAGAAGGGACAGAGACCAACAACTTCAAGGTATAAGGGCAAACTGGTGGTATAAGCCATGACCTCTAAATAATAGATCACAATAATTTTGCAGACTTAAAGAATAATGCTATCAGCTATGCCAAAGATACATGCAAATAATGACACCTCTAAGGAATGCACAGTATTATGCTAGACTACAGTAAAATGACTTTTAGTTCATGATTTTCTATTACTGGTCCTTATGGAAATAGAGCTCCTAGCGAGTAAAAAGGGTATAACGTTGAGGCAATGGTACTGGATATCTAAAGAAAATGGACCAATCAGAGCGCTTGTTACAAATGGAGGGAAGGAGTCAGGAGAGGTCACTTAGGTCATACACTTGGCGGACCAATCAGATCATTCCTTATAGACAGTCTTTGGGATGCTGGCAAACTTAGCCAAGTAAATAAATGGGTCATCACTTCGATTTTTGTATGTGGAAATATGGCTACTTCTATTGCTTTACAGCCTTCTAATAAAGTGGCGAGTGATTATTTATTATAGTGCCTACCGATCCACCCACAATGAGCCAAATTGATATACTAATGAGTCTGGTGGGGACTTCATTCCAGTCTTGATTTCTTTACATGTGACTCGACCAAATCAGGTCAAGTTGGTATGGGGAGAACCGACAGGGTAGAGTGGCCACTTCCCTAATGGAAGTCCTGTTAGAATTGGCCGTTTCTAATAAAATACTTAGTTTTTGTGTGGATTTAGAGACATTTCAATGATATCCACCCAAATTCGTCTACTAACGAGCCTGGTGAACGCCTAATTCATTACGGGTCTCGTGGTACCAAACAGGATATAAACACAGCCTGGAATTAGGCCTGTTCAACAAGCTCTAATTGCATTAATTCTATCAATCTGTTTTGTTAGGTTGAAGTGTATTTTGAACTTTATTTTCGTCTGAAATTTGGGTTATTTCAGAGAATTGGTGAAAGTAAGTAGTACATTTTCTGAAAATCTGACCCATATAGTTGTACTATTATTCAATATTCAGAACAATAGCAACTGCAAAGAACACCTCTATGAAGCAGGCAAATTGGCTGGTGAAACCTGTTCTGTGTAATTGTGTAATACATACATACCCTACTAGAAAGAATATCGAAAGTATATCAAATTACCTTCTTTTACTATTTCATTTAAGACAATGGTGAGAAGTAATTGTTAGAACTGGAATTAACTGTAATCTGTGGGTATATCTCGATATCTCGAGAGGCGCTAGGTCTAGGGCATCTGCATTGCAGGCCTCTCAAGATATCCCCACTACGGTAATAATGTACAAATAGTTAGTGGATGCGTTAGTGTTGTGTCGGTGCGTTGTGGTTGCTATAACTCCCTATTATTAGGGTGGAAACTTGCACTCAGTTTTCTCATCACTTACCACCAAGACTTGTCTGACAGACGCCATTAGTTGCATGCGTTTCAGGAACAATGTTCATCAAAAGAGTGCCTGGAGTCAACACAAAACGCACTAGGCTTTTCTCAGCCATTGAGAATGGCACAGTCGCGCCCGTACTGAACATCTGTGAACGTCCCACAGCGGAACCTGAAGGCAACCTAGGATTCTGATCATCTCCTAATTCTACCGGTTGGTAGTATTCTAACGTAGAATCAAAACCCCCCCTAAAACAGACAGAAAAAGAGTTGCTATTAAGACAATCAAATAGAGTAGATCCCTGCTCATATTTAAGAACTTTTTGTTTTCTCAGCTATTTATAGCTGAGAAAACAAATGAGTCACTATAAAATGTGCCAATCACTGATACTGCATCTACATCTTGATAACTTGGTTAACTGTCTGTGAGGTGTTTAAGCTTAGATGTGACATCAGGCGAGGATGCCATATCTAATCCTTTCAATCAGTCATAGATTCACACCTAGATGTTATTGAAGGCTGATTTACAGCCTTTCTAGATTTAGCCAAGGGAGTTGATTGGCTGTTAGTTAGATGCTTCTCAAACCATGATAGGTCTGCAGAAGGCCCTCCCACCTCCCACACCATCCCTCTGCCCACCAACCCCCTCACCTGCCTCAGGTGCTCAAATGGACACTGCTGCCAAACACATTTTCTAAATTTTAAAAGTAGGTTAGTTTTTTAGCGACAATTTTTTTCTGACCAACTATTTTTTAAACAACAATTTTTTTTTGACAAACTTTTTACGACAAACTTTTTTGACAAATTTTTTTTAAACAACTTTTTTTAACAATTTTTTACGACCAACTATTTTTTTAACGACAATTTTTTTCCCGACCAACTTTTTTTCCCCGACCAACTTTTTTTTCAACGACAATTTTTCCCGACCAACTTTATCCGACCAACTTTTTTTTAACGACAATTTTTTTCCGACCAACTATTTTTCAACGATAATTTTTTTTCAACCAACTTGTTTACAACCAACTTTTTTTTACAGCCCTGGCTATTGCAGAGTTATTCATTATTGGTTACAGTTACTGAAGTGGAAATAAAATGTCTTTTGTGCCATATTAGATTTTACCTTCTGGTCTGTGAGGACTAGTGGAAACTCAGGAGGACTAGTGGATCTTATTTCTATGTAGGTATTTCCCTAAGTTCATCATTTTTCTCCCTTTCTCTACATGTTTCAGAGTTCATGATTTCAATGGTCCGTGACTGGTCATAAATTCAATTCAAGAATTCTTTTACAATGAGGTGGTCCAGCATTATAAATAGACAGGTGTCTAGGTCTGAACATTTTTCTCGTCCAGAGATTCAAAAAAATCGTATACTAGCCGCTCTGATGCCCCAAGAAATTTTCTGTAGGGGCTGCTTCAAACAGCACTATCGACCAAGCTGTTTAAGTAAGAACAAGAAGAAATCTGTACCGGCTAAGCCAAAAGGGAAGACTAAGAAATCAAAGTCTAAACCTGTGGTAACTGTGAAAACCGAAGCTTCGAATACACCTGTAACTGTGAGAACTGCAACCGTTATGGAGAAGGCGGAATTAGCCTCCTTGGCGGACGTCAAAGCTACTGAGATACCAGATCGAGATACTCCGGAATATCTGACTTTTGTGGAGGGTGTAATCTCTAAGAAAGCCGATGCCTTGAAGAAAACACAGTTGTTGGATAGTATTAATGCAGCTGAACAGAAATTGAAAGACCTATCACTTACCGGGGGTAGCGGTGGTGGCGGCGGGCAAGGAGCCAAGTGTCTGCGTAACTCTCCAGGCACACAGGGTCGTATATCCAATAGAGTAGCAGCCTTAGTTCCAGGTAATTATCGTCCTGAGTTATATGTGAATGATGCCAAGTCTTATCATGATTTGTCCTATCGCTACATGATCCATGGATGCATACGAGTATTACAGGATATGATGGACGGGGGTGAGCCGGTGGAGGGATATGTGGCCTACTTACGCTATATCTCTTGCAAGGCCGCTCGTGAAAGGTACTTGGATTCGGCCATTTTGGAGTACGAAAGAGAAGTAACAACTAAAGTTCTCAATGGTGTTATTGACGATTGGCCATCTGTGGATGTAGAAAGCGATTGCATTCACTTGTGTGCGGAGAACATGCGCAGTACCAACTATCAGAGCTATGGATACCGCAACCGAGGTTATAGCTACCAAAATGGTGGAGGTTGGGGGAAGGATAAGGAGAATACCGGTCCGCTTTCCCCACACTATGATTTCCGCAACAAATGGGTCCCAGACGCGTGTTGGAAGTGGAACGATGGCCGTGATGGGCGTTCTAAGACCTGTGACATCCAGCTGAATTGGTTGCGGGAACATGCCGCCTCCTCGCCGGATGTTGCCACCGGTAGTAGTGAGCAAGGGGAAGTCTCCGGAAGTGGAGGTCGTAAATGATGCCAAAACGGCGGACCCAGTCAGCCTTTGAGTCCTTTGACAACTGAAAACAGCCATTTATTCATGGGATTGCCTTCCTATTCATCTGAAGAGGTAATTTCTAGTAATTGTCTAGCCGAACTGTATGATTTATGTGTTAATGTTCCGGCTCACGGCATTGTTGAAGGAGTAATGAGGCAATTTAAACCGGCCGGCTGGGTCAAATGGCTGACTGTAGGGAACCGCCTCGATGATGATGCTCATTGGTTGCTTGACGGTGTTTATAATGGTTTCCGTCTAGTTGATCGAGATTGTCATGTCTCCCCTTACGAAGTTAAGAACTATTCATCTTGTTACTCGACTAAGAATAGACCCAAGTTAGACAAACTTATCAGAAAGGAGTTGGAGATGGGCAAGTTATCTGTCTCCTCCGATCGCCCTACTTGTATTCACGCCATGGGCGTTATTGAAAAGGCTAGTGGTGGGATAAGACCAATCACGGACTGTCGGGGCCCCATTGGTGTTTCGATTAACAACCATGTTGATGATGTGTGTTCTGCCTTCTCTTTTGTGACCTTAGATAGGATCATGAATGGTCTACAACGCAACATGTATATGTGTACAGTGGACCTAAAATCAGCCTACCGTTCTGTACTGATACATCCTTCAAATCGTGCCTTCTTTGGTCTACAATGGAGAGTGGGAGCGGAGGAAAGCTACCTGGTGGACAACTTCATATGCTTTGGCTCGCGCACGGCTCCATATTGTTTCTCACGCATTACAGATGCTGTATCACGTATGATGCGTCGGCAGGGCTATCTGTGTTACTCCTACTTGGACGACTTCCTTGTCTGCGAAGAGACGTATGAGAAATGTGTGAAAGCCCAACAATTTTTTATTCATATGTTGGGAGAGTTGGGCTTCTTCGTGTCTTGGGAGAAGCTTACCCACCCATCACGACGTAACAGATATTTAGGTATCTATATTGACAGTGCATCTATGTCTTTGAGTTTACCGGAAGATAAGGTTGTGAAATTACGACATGAACTGGCCTTCTTTTCAGGGAAAGGTTTTGGCTCACGTCGTCAGATTAGGAGGCTAGCAGGCCTTTTAAATCACTGCAGTAAGGTCATCAAAGGGGGTAGATTGTACTGTCACCACGTTTTGGATTTACTCAAGCCTTTAGCATCACAGCGCAGAGTACATCTCAATAGAGGTTTCCACAACGATTTAGAGTGGTGGAGGGCTGCTCTGACTGACTTCAACGGTACTAGAGACCTGACATTGACATCGGAGGTTGACGAGGGCATTTACCTGAGGTGTGAGTCGGATGAGTTCTTAGCTTACTACAGAGACCTGACCTACTTAGGAGCATTTCGTATGGGTGAAGCCTCAAGTGAGGAACTCATATCGTGTGTGCATCAGGAGAACATGTCAGGCATATTCATCAATCGGCCGGTGGAGAACAGTCATCTCTTCAAATCCTTGGTAGCCCTGTCAATAGTGTTGTTTCATTGGCTGGGTTTCTACTCGAATGTGGGTATATGTATCTTGTGCTCGGATAAGAAGTTAATTCAATGTCTGACCAGACAGAGGGCGCCTGATGAAACATGTGCTAATGTGATAAGAACTATTTTTTGGCAATGTGTCCAGAAAAATTGCTACCTAGATCCTATCTTCGTCTAATTTCAGACCTACATTCATTGGATGAAAGGGTCTCCTTAATACAGCAGAGTGCCTTAGCTGACAGTTCTCAAGCAGTAAGGGCATCACAGTGGCGCAAGTACCATCTCTTCTGCGGCCAGGCAAAAATTCAACCTTATCCAGTTGTGTCAGAGAACGTCTGCAGGTTTTTAGTCTGGGCTTCGGAGACCTTGTCTTACACGTCTCTTGAGAATTATACTTCGGCACTGAATCACCTGGCAAAACTAGATGGTTCCCCGGATCTTCGATCGGATTTCAGGGTAAAGCTAACCTTGAGAGGGTTGAAACGACTACTGGGCGACAGCAAATCTCAGAAGGGTCCTTTGTTTCCGGAGGATCTGGTGAAAATCTTTTGGGTGGTTGACGTCAGTTCACATAAAGAGTTGGCGTGCTGGCTAGGCCTATTATTATGTTTTCGCACCCTTCTCAGGAAGTGTCATGTGTTTGCCGGTACTTATAACGATCATCTACTTCGCCGATCAGACATCACTTGGTTTGAGTGGGGCTTCTTACTAAAAGTCTCGAGCTCTAAGACCAACCAGTTTAGGGCACGTGTGCTGGAGATCCCGGTGTCTTATTCTCACAACGATTTGTGCTTAGCAACCCAGTTGAAAGGCTGGTTGGAAACGTCACCTGCTGCAAATGAAGCTCCTCTGATATCTTTCTCGGGTGGTACTTTGGTACATTATGATTACGCCCTCAAGAAGCTAAAGTTTTGGGCGAAGAAGTGTAATATCAGGAAGGATATAGGATTACACAGTTTGAGGAGAGGCTCGGCAACCTATTTGCACATGTGTGGTTTAAATCTTACCGGTATCAAGCTGGCGGGGGATTGGCAAAGCCTTGCAGTGTTGATCTACCTAAATACTCCGACTGATTATAAACTCGAATTGGACCGAAAGGTAGCTGGGAAGTTCTCAACCTTCTAATAATAAGATTTATTATATTTCTTTCCTTGGGTTTGGGCAGATTGAGCCCGCTTGGAAAGTAATAAAACTACTGAGAGCCCATTCCTTTCTTTGCGTGATCTTTCCTAGCATTTATGGTGTATATTCATGGTCTATGAATGTATGTATAAATGCAGAGACTTACTAGCGCCACACCTGAATTGATAGTGTCTAGGTCTTCTGCCTGACATCAGACATAAGTAATTGAGGCTGAGAAATCGTTTCCATTGGAAACGCCAGGTATATAAATTAAGTTGACACTAATTGTAATATTAAATAGATAAACCAAACTAAACTTGATAATTTCTTAACTTAGTACTTGTTTTAGTTTTTAATATTCATGATCACCCTTACAGCTCTATGGTTAAACAATTCATGCTGAGTCATAGCTAATATCATTGCTTTATTACTTACGGAATGGTGTTCATCAGGTATGTTACATCATCACCTTTGAATATAGGATGAAACTTTGAACCCCCGGCACATTTCTCTAGAGTATCGGTATAATTGTCACCACTCCTGGTCTCCACGCAATAAGTAGGTGTCACTGGATTCGCTGTCAGGAATGACATTTGTAATTTTGTTAGTTTGTAGAACTACTTTTGGAGGCTGAGTGGCAGAAGAAATTCGACACTCAACTGTTGCAGATAGTCGCATTGCCAGTTATAAGGGTCAGATTTTCAAAAAGTGTACAATCCGCTTTCACCAATCCTCTCAAATAGCCCGCACTTGAGACAAAGATGAGCTTCATAAAGCAGTTTAACAGAAATGCTGCTTTAAATCAATGTGATACCAAATATACTCAGATATACCCAGTATTCATGATTTTTAAGCCTAATTTAGGAGAATTTCTTAAAATGTGTAGAGCTGCCAATTGTACAAATCTGACCTATAAATGACGCATATTAGTGTCTGACAACTTACCTGGATCCATACAATCCTCGTCTGGACACACATCTCCTGAAAATGCCAAGTATCAAATATCATACATTAATTAAAGTAAAGAAAAATTCAGTGTCAGTTTGTGTGCTTGTAAGTAAATTATACACCAACCGATTCTGTATCACCATGCTATATTGATATGTTATTGTGACGTGTCTGTGCTGTTTGGTCTGGACCCACAATTTTAATTGCCATTGTATTGCCATTGTTATTGTTGTTTTGCACTGTTGTATTTTGTCCGATTCCGATGAATGTATCAAATGTATTAGATAGTTCAAATTACCTGTTAGTTACAGATAGATGGGAAGCTAATGTCTACCGTTTTCTTAGAATAAACTACTTCCCCCTTCAACCAAACACCCATAGTGTAGACATCGAGAAAAATAACCCTCAATTCCATTCCATCAGTCCCAACTAGTTAGGAACCAGCTGCATGACCTGAAATTAACTTTCAGATACGGGTCTCCTTTTTTTATTATATACACGTTGCCGTTGAAACAACATATTGTAGAGTTTTAGTCCATTTTGGGTAAGATTTCGCATGCACTTATTATACTACAGACCGCGTTGGTCTAGTGGCGCCACCAGACGTGTTCCATCATGGACTAAAATCAATATACAACTCGGATTTAGCATTCAAACGGTCTGTACTCCCATAGACGTCCCTCGGCCTTCGGCCTTGGGACGTCTATGGGATTACAGACCATTCTCACGCTAAAATCCTCGTTGTCTATTGCTATAGTATATGTTGTGTCTGTATACAACTCCACGCTCTGAGTTGTGCCGTATACAACTCCACACTCTGAAAGGCCGATGTGCGGGACTTGGAAAACCTACAACTGCAGAAGAAGTGAACATTGCACTCATTGCTGTGCAACTCGTGCAATATTCACAATCCTTCAACCAACTCGTTAGTTATCCTGTATGTAAAGTCTTTTGCATGAATAAAAAATACATTGAATTGAATTGAATGGTCAGTGGCTCTGTTTGTTACTGTTGTACTATACTATTGTTTCCAGAATTGACAGAGTTAAATTTATTACAACATTATTCATTCATGTCCATTTATCATTAATTCAAGACCAGAAGCTAAACGCCTAAGTTGTTTCTCAATTGATGAGAGTTATTGACACAGTTATAAGAACAATTTCATACAATCATCTTTTGGGATATTCAAATTTTGTTGGGAGGGTCTCAACTCAGAGCCTCTACTGATAGGTATGAGCTATAGAACATTACATAATTTGCCACAAAAAGGGGCAAAACGCGGAAAATTTTATGCTAAAAAAGACCCCTTTTTATGATTTCAAGGAGTCTTGCTTACATGATACCCATTTTACCCCCCCTTATTGTGGCAAAACGCGGAAAACTTTATGCCAAAGAAAATGCCTTATAAAATGATGAATATTGTAGTCAGGGCAGCTTCATGGAGTCTGTGACGGGAACTAGCTGATAAGGGCACAGAAGAAGTGTATATATCTACATAAATTATAAATATGTAGTGATCTTCGGATCCGATCCGCTTGCACGTTAAATAAAGACAGAACAAGGCTTAACCTTTCTACGGACTTTATTCAATCACTTGGGACACACTTGTCCTGACTCACACAACTCGAGCTGGGGTTCTCCCTTATTCTCGACTCATACAAAACTGGTGTGAGAAGACATGCAATATAGATAATAAAGGTAAGATGCACTCAGGCACTACGTTACTGAAGACTCTCGGACTGACGTCCGTGGATATAAATATCACATAGAAATACATTGGTAGAAAGGTTATAAACACAAAGTAAGCTTAAAAGAGCATAACAACCAATATGATGGTAAAAGTCCCCACACATATACTGATGAGTGGACATGTTCACTGGTACTGCCCACTGGGGTAGTTCAGGTGTACTAACCCACAGCGGACAGCACCACCATACAATAGAATAGAATATTGGTAATATAACCAGACCCACTACAATACTCCCCCTCTTCGAAAAAGAGTTTTAAACACATTACAAACTCGGTAAAAAGCAGTAAAAATCACATTTCTAGTGACAAAGATGTCAAGCACACATGTAAAAAGAGATTATGGACTTAAAAATCCACATAAAAAGTTCAATACACACATCTGAAGAAAGTAGTAATAGTAAACACCAAATACATTCAGGAGCATATAGTGTCCTCACTAACTTACAGAATCCAGTGTAGAAAATTTTTATAAAGTCTGACTGAAGTTCCTCCTTCTGAGTGAACCGACAGTAAAAAAGAGTAATCTCACTTTAAAAGTCTTAGTTGATGTGTAATCAATCCGAAAAGGGAGTCCGCGGGGTGGTAGAAACATGGTCCGGATCCGAAAGAGACGATCCATGGGCGAGCTAACAAGGCAAGGCTAGGCACAAAGGGAACGCTCCACGTCACATCTGATGGAGACTTGGACTGGAAAGTGCTCGACGCCACATCCGGCGGAGGCTAGGTAGAACCAGGCATCACTGGGAGTCCATGGGAGTATTCTCAGTGTCCGAGACACCTTTACCACTTTCCTGCTGATCCGTGGATCCTTCCTGTTGGTCCGCAGGCTTTTGCCCGGCTTCAGGACCAACAGCCGTTGCGCTTTCTCCCCCGGATAGAGGAGAAAGGGCATTTTCTGGTGAGCCAAACATTCTCACTAGACCAAAAGGGTCTTGGCCTCCTTGGCTCGCTTGAGCTGTCCGTTGCACTGGCGGGGGAGCAGTCCGCGGGGCCAACACAGGCTGGAACTTGGCCATCAGACTGGACAGCAGGTTAAACTGAGCCAAGTCCATGCTCACATTAACAGAGTCCCCGGACTCTGACACCACAGTACTTGTGCTCGGGCCAGCAACAGCAGCTGGCTGAGGGGCACGGGCAGTAGTTCCTGTAGCGGACTGGGTGGACGTTTCCACCTCGGACACTTCCTGACTTTCAGGAGAGGAGCTGCGGCCGAATTCTGCGAGTTCCCCATGCAGACTGGCATTTTCCTCAGTGAGATTGAGGATCTCGCTATCCTTTTTGGCCACAGCCAAGCGCAGGTTTGGATGATCTTCGCCTGCGTCCGGATTGTCTCCTTCTGCGCGGCGTTTTCTCCAATCTGGCCCTGCACAGCCTCAAGCTTTTTCAATGGCACAGTCAGTGTCGCCATTGAGGTAGAAACCTGTTGCTGAGCAGCGTCAGCAGCAGCCCGGAGGGTCATCAAGCAGCGCTGAACTTCAGTATCTGCTGCCCGGACCAGCTGCTCAGTTTCTACCCTTTCAGGCAGCTGGGCAGACAAGGTGTCTGTCTCCACCTGCGCCTTGCAGCCCTTCTGCTTCTTGGCTGCAGGAAGGGATGGTGAAAGCATTTCACCTCCAGAGCTAGTCCGGCCGCGTTTCTGGGCACCATCAGTGCCTCCAGTGGTCTCCTTGCTGGAGGAGGCATTCTTTGCCACGGACCTGCCTCCGGACTTCCCTTTTTGGCTGCTAGAGGAAGAGCTGGCTGACCCGGACTGTCCAGCAGCACTCTCGGACCACTTCCGGCCAAATAACCTGTTCGTACCGGGTCATTTGGTCGTCGTCAAATTCCTTCGCCTCATCGTCCGATTCCGGAGCTTGAGGAGGAATGGATCCGGGCTGATCCATGCTCGGATTCAGGGGAACTAGGGCTGCTGAGTCCAATTCAGCCTTGAACTTGGTTAGAGAACCAAATTTCGCCAGCTGCACCCGCATAGCCTCGGATCGATACACATGTACCTTCTTCAGCTTCCGGATTTTGGGAAGCTTAGGAAGTTTTTGCAGTGCCTTTGCCAACTCAGCCCCCTTGGGCCCAGAGGTGGCTGCAGGCTTAGCCTTGGGGTTTGAAGAGGTACTCAGGTCGCGATCTGAACTCTTCTTGCCTGGAGAGTCAGAATGGGAACGGGTCCGGATGGTGTCAGTGTCCTTGTTCTTCACACATTTCCCAGGGTCGGCCTGCTTGCGTGGTGATCTCCTAGGTGTCACCTCCACCTGTTTCCTTTCGGACTTGTCCTCTACAGGACTTTGCTTGGGACCCTTTGTCCCTGTGGTTCCAGCTTTCCTGTCCGAAGACCTGGAAGTCCGGGCTTTGTCCGCAGACTGGTCCGAAGACTTGTCTGCTGACTGGTGGGTGGTCCGTCCGGACCTGTCCGGCTTGTCCGAGGATTTGGAGGGAGCAACGCTTACCTCGACCTCCATTTCCTCTTCCAAGTCCACCTCGAACGCGACAGGGGTAGGGACCTTCTGCTCCCAATACGTCGTGTCCTCTGACTCCTCCTTCTCCGCTGCTGTCATGAGCGAGTCCAGCACCTTGGCCGCCTGGTCGTCGGTCAGCAATTCATCGCCGTCGGACGCCGACAGGTTCAGGTCATTCTCCTGGTCAGACATGTTGGATTAAATCTCAACCTAGTTCTGATAGATAGAAAAATAACAACATGTAGCAACAGCAAAAATAAGAGCACAGTTCAGGGACAATATTTTTAGACCTAGACAGAACTGGTTTCTATCCACGGGCGTGGCTGGTCTAAAAATCTACCACCGGTATACATATACAACAAGTCATGTTCTAAACAACACATTAATTTGTCAACCAACATGCATTCAGAGTGTAACCTGCCAATATCACCGGGACTTGACAAGAAATGGTCTGTTTAGCATAGAGACACCCCTTGTCCATTCATTCGCTATAAAAAACATACCAAAATGGCCACAACGTGTTCGACGCCAGTCCGCCGAGTCATTTCTGACTACTATTTCTCAGCGAATACAGTACACATTGGTCCAGAAACTCTTGTCGCCTTCTTGCAACTAAATATCAACACATACAGATGTAAAACAATAAGTTCATCTTTTTGGAAAACTTACAGTTTACTTTTCCTTTGCGAAGAGCGTGTCGCACACTCAGAATCCGGAAGTCAACTGAAATGAGTGAAACACACCGGCGAGACCCGTGGCCACGCTTAGTGCTACAGTCTGCCACCGCTGTTGGCAGTGCCAATCACTTCCCGCGCTCCTTCTGAGCCATAGCGCAGACGTGTTTGACCAGTCCGGCTAACCTGTTCTCCCCTGTTGAGACTACACAGGGTGTTTACCTCAAATTTCTCTGGCTCTCAGGACAGATTCAAGCAACCACCTATTTACCATAAATAGATTCCGGCCTTACAGCAAGTTCCAAGCCACAATTGCTCGCAGGGCAAGCCTGGGCCTAGCTTTTCTCTATCGTTCAAACCAAATACTTTCCAAGACACATGTTTGTCTCCCAGTCATAAATAGAACTGAGTCTACATTGCCGAATGGTGACAAGCAATTAATATTCGGTACAAATAAACTGCAAGTCTGACTTCTCGTTGTGTACTTTTTTTAAGTGGGAGAGAACCAGTTCAGAAATTCTCCCCCCGGATACCAATTTTCTTACTGATTAAACCGAACTGGGGCTTTACGCAAGCGTTGAGCCCTTACCAGTGCTGGGGAGGTGTCCCTCACACTAGGCAACAAATTTCTTTGTGCCCTTTCCTGGGGTAGAGAGGTTGGCAAGGAAACCACTGGAGCTGGTTCTTTCCTTGGACGCCCAACCTTTCTTTTCACAGGCACTAAAGGAACAGCAGGCAAGTCTGTAAGTTGTTTCTTCGGTCTACCGCGTTATTTCTGGGTTTTTACACAAATAGTAGGCGGAACTGGAGGAACAACTACTGCTGTTCCTGACCCCGTCCCCCCTTTCTTTGGTCTACCAGGCCTTTGTTTCTTTTCCCCTAGAGTCTGTTTCTTAGTAGGCAACACTTGGTTTCCTACTTTAACAGGACCCCTCTTCTTTTTTCCTTTAGTCAGTGGAGGAAGATCTGTGGCCGAAACGGACTTTCTCTTTTTCGGCCTACCTCTAGGCTTGACGCCTATAGTAACCTTCTCCTTCACGGACTTAGCCAGACATTCAACTCCTGCTACAACTTTCCCAGCTTCCAGCCTGAGAATATCTCTACCTGCCTTTTCTAGTTTCTGAAATTCTGGAGCCCTATGAAGGTCTCTAGCCTGGATAGGACCATCTTCATCAAAAGCAGGCTTGAGATAATCAATGTGGTATCTCAACAAGCCTTCTGCTGTTTCAAGTTCACAGGTGGTACCGCCTATGAACCTGCGGATTTTAAATGGGCCATCCCATTTCTGTCCCAACTTCTTGTTTGCTTTAGGAGGGCAATATCTATAGACAACATCCCCCACAGCAAACTTTGGAGGCCTAGTACGTTTGTTATAATCTCGTCTCTGATTTATAGCAGAGACTCCAAGATTTTCCCGCACATACTGGTGTCCTCTCCGCATCCATTGCTTCAGGTTCTCCACATAAGAAACCTTACAAGGAAAGTCCAACCCGTCAGATCCCACTCCATGGACTATATCCATAGGAGCTACGAGTTCCGTCCCAAAGACTACAGAATTTGGTGTACATAAAGTGCTGGCATGCACAGTAGCTCGATACGCGTGAGCTATACACGGAGCAAGCATATCCCAGTCATCTTTATGATAGTCTGTCAGACAAGAGAGCTGCTCAACAAGTACTCTGTTAAGCCGCTCGCTCCGTCCGTCCGCCTATAGGGAAGAGTTATCAGTTTCTCAATCCCTAACATGTCCAAAAGACTTTTCAATAGCTGTGATCGGAATTCAGGGGCCCCATCGGTCTGTAAAGCCACCGGACATCCGAACCTCAGAATCCATTCCTTAAAAAGGACTTCTGCACAGCTTTCTGCAGTATGGTCTCGCATGGGATAGGCTTCGGCCCACTTAGAAAAATGGTCCGTAACCACCATGATATAATTGTTCTTCCTAGGTGTCTCCCTAAAGGGACCTAGAATATCCAATGATATCCGGTTCCACCTGTCACCATGCTTCTCTTTCTTTAGGAGAGAAATTCCTCCTCCCCCACGGGTCTTTCTGGTACAACATTCAGGGCAAGCCTTAATCCATCTCTTCAGGTCATATCTTTGGCCCGGCCAATAATATCTCATCTTGGCCGACCAAGTGTTCTTAAAAACACCAAAATGTCCTGAAGTCTTAGGCCCATGCATGCCCATGAAAATTTCTTTCCTCATGGAAGCTGGGATCACCTTCCTCCAATACTTCCTACCGGTGGCTAGCCGGACCCATCCGAGGCATAGCACACCGTCCCTCATTTCCATTCCACCTAGGTGTTGAACATAAGTCCGAAATTCATCAGACTCACCAGCAAGATCTTCCCTAGAAGGAATTTCCACTGAACCATCCAACATACCAATCAACCTCTTGATCATGGGATCAGACTGTTAAGCTTCTTGTAGCTTGTTACTCCCGGAGTCCGTGGGGACATCCGAGTCTGAAGGGACATCAGCGATAACAGTAGCTAACACAGCGTCATGTAGTCCGCAATCATGACAATCCAATCTCCCACACTTACGTGTTGGCAAGCGAGAAAGCGCATCAGCATTTTCATGCTTGCGGCCTGCCCGGTGCAGAATCATGCTCTGATCCAGTCCGTATTCCTGCATGGTAGTTAACCACCTAGCAAGCATATCAGTTGGATCTTTGAAGTTTAGCAACCAACGGAGAGAGGCGTGGTCCGTCCTCACATAGATGTTTCTATTACCCAGAAGGTAATGTCTAAACTTCTTCAGATAAGTCAAAACAGCAAGCAACTCGCGCTTAGTAGCACAATAGTTTTTCTGAGATTTAGACAAACTATTGCTAGCATAGCCCAAGACTACTTCCCGTCCGTCCTGAATCTGTGAGAGGATACCAGCCATTCCAAAACCACTTGCATCCGTATCTAGGATGAAATCTCCCACCTTCCGGGGTATCCCAGTACTGGCGATGTGGTCAGCAATTCCTTGACCTTGCTAAACGCAGCCTGACACTGAGGAGTCCACACTATAGGTCTGGTATAGCGTTTATCCTTGCATGCCGCCGTCACAATGTCTTGCAAAGGGGAGACAATTTCACCAAAGTTAGGTTGAAACTCCCTATAATAGGAAGCAAACCCTATAAACTGTCTAATCTCCTTAGCATTTGTAGGGACTGGCCAATCTCGGACTTTCTCAATCTGTTTTGGATTAGCTTGAATTCCCTTACCAGAAACAATCCGGCCCAGGTATTCAACTTGCCGACGGAAGAATTCGCACTTCTTCGGCTTCAATCTTAATCCGTAGTCCTTGATTCGTTCTAGAACAAGCCTGAGGTTTTGGAGACACTCATCCAGCGTCTTTCCAAAAACAACAATGTCGTCTAGATAAACCAAGCATGACTTTCATTTGAGTCCGTCCAACATATTGTCCATCATACGTTGGAAGGTAGCCGGGGCATTACACAGTCCGAAAGCCATAAGTTTGAACTGAAATAAGCCCACACTAGAGAGAAAAGCAGTTTTTTCTTTACTCTCCTCATCCATAGCCACCTGCCAATATCCACTTTCAAGGTCTAGTGTGCAAAACCATTGATTTCCACCAAGAGCTTCCACACACTCGTCAATCCTAGGCAGAGGAAAACTATCTTTTATCGTGACAACTGGCGATAATCTACACAGAACCTCTGTGTCCCATCCTTCTTGGCCACCATAACAATAGGAGCTCCCCAAGGGCTATTGCTATGCTCAATCCGGCCTTCTCTATACATCTTCCAGATCTCTGCTTCCGCCTTATCACGTTTAGCAACTGGAATCCGCCTGTATGCTTGTTTGATTGGACAAGCACCACCTGTATTGATAACATGGCGGACCTTATGAGTACATCCCAAAGCCTTATCTCCTGGGAGAGAAAAGCAGCCTCGGAACTCCTCTAAGAGATTCAGAGCATTTCGAGTATCTTGGACTCCAGACAAATCCGATTCTTTGATCATCTTAGCCAACGGACACTCTGGAGTGGGCGGAATGGGAAGAGTAGGAGCGATCAGATCATCATCCGCTATAGGAGACTCCAGCAACAGTATAGAGTTGATGATTGCTTCCCTGATCACTTCCTCCTTCTCCCCAACATCTGACAAAGAGTCTTGAGCTAATAAATCAACTCTAAACACTTTACCAACCACCCTATGTCGTTTTATTTTCAAGGTGCGACCGGTCGGATTGGAGAAAGCTACCACGGCCGGAGAACCGTTGCCTGCTACATAAGTATTCAGGCTGCCCAAGGCTAAGTCTTTCAACAATCTTTGGTCTGGCTCGAACATCAATCCACCCGATGTGACTGAGCCACTGCCAAGGTCAAGTCTGGCCATAGTAACTGATCTAGGTTTGAGGACAACTGCCTTAAGAAGTTTCACCTCTCTCCCAACAATTACGTCTTCCACTTCCAATGCCTTCACAGAGGGACTTTCAATACCGCTAACAGGTTTCTTCCATAGCGTACACGGTACAGAATACCCGAAATTTTCCAAGTAGAAAGTCCCTGACCAATCCAGATTACATTGGTGCACAAAATAGAAATCCGCACCAAGTATCCCACGTTCAGGACCACGTAGACCACTGACTACAAGACAAGTAATCATGTAAGTCCGGTCGCCTAATTTCAAGGGACAAAGCACGCTCCCATATGTAACTATCGGCGTTCCATTACCCATCACACACATCATCCGTACCGAAGTCATTGGTGGTGGATTTGGAAGGGAATCGTAGAACTTCTTAGTGATCAAGCTAGTAGTAGCACCCGGATCAACTAAAAAAGTACCACTTCCCCCACCTACTGTCACAGGGGCATACCATCTCTCCCGTACTAACAATTTAGCAGGGATCTCCAAAGTTCCCTGATTGTGTACAGAAACTTTCTGAACTTGAGCAGGTTCAGTTGATCCACTTTTGACCAACACTAACTGATCTCGTTCAGCTTGGAATCCGGACTGTCCCCACCTCACTTCAGAGGCAGAGTCCGAATCACCGAATCAAGGTAACAAGCCTTGAGGTAGGAGCTTTCCTTCCGGCAGCGATCTAGAATCTCCAGTCTTCGGACGGGGATCACCTTGATGTGAAACCTCCGGCGTACTAGCTGGTGCCTGGGCATGTCCTCCAGTTCCCATACTACTCTCAGCTTCACTTCGGACTGTGGCACTGTGAAGCGTCCTTTCCCCGAACCCCATCACGCTCCTTATGAGGGTCTGTCCGCGTTTCCCAGGTCCTTAGCTGACGCACCGGACTTGGGAGCTAGCCCAAGGATAATCTGTTTCGTTGGACACACTGAAGCAATGTGTCCGTCCTCACCACAAAACCAGCATCCATTGTTCGGCTTCCATCGTCTGAACCTTCTCTGCCCACCTCCTGTAGAGGGAGCAGCTGGTCCAGGCTTAGGAGCGGACTTTCTGTTCGTCTGCCATGCCTGCATTGCCTGAATAATACAATCAGAAATATCGTCCGAAGCTGATACTTCAGGCTGTACTTCCGACGGTTTATCAAGCAACTCCATCATCTGGGCGATGGCTTTCTGAGCTTTTTTACTTGCCACACCACCAGGAGGCGCGGATATGGCAAGGTTCGAGGAGTTCTTCGGTTCTACAGTCGTTGTCTGGACCGTGGCTAAATCCATAGTGCAGCTTTCAAACACTACAGCCCAATGTGCAGCTTGGTTCAAGTCATATGGTTGCTTGAACCTTACAAATTCCGCCATCTTAAGGTCAGTTAAACCTTTCAAGAATGTCCGGATACACAAAGTTCGCATAGTGCTGTCCAAATGGATACCAAAAGCATAGCGTGCAGCCTTTGCTACATCATTGGCAAAATGCCTGGCATTTTGACCAGGGGTTTGTCTGGAAGCATAGAACTCAGCTTCTCTTTTTTCCTGACAATAATCACCATAGTTGGTCTCCAAATGAGCTACCAAGTCCGGCAATTTTGTCCCCTGGGGCAATTCACCTAGAGCCGCAATTTGGCGTCTACAACTGCTCTTGAGTTGCCTCAAAAACATTGCATCCGTCCAATTATGGGCTTCAGCCAATACTTTCATCTCTGCTAGATGATGCTGCCACGAATCCTTCGTAGAATCCCATAGTCTGATGGTACCTAATCGTGGTTCAACATGGTCCTCATCATTGTAGAACGTGTAGCTGAACGGAGCACGGGTTGGGTCTGGACCAACATATGTCAATCCCTGAACTAGGGACTTATTGGCATAAGCAACGCCCTGATCCGGTCGAGGCAAGTCAATTGTGGAGGTCAGAACATCCTGAGACAAACTCACAGTGGTAGTACCAGCACCAGCAGTATCCACAACCGGATTAGCAGTTGGTGTGGGTATCCCAGTGATAGTAGTAGTCCTACCACTATCCTTTCGGACATATGTCTCATTCACCACCTGTCCGCGTATATAAGAATCATTTCCAGTAATGGCAGGCTTCTTAATACTAGACATGGTGGCTAGTTCTACCTTCTTCTCAACTTCCTGAACTTCCTTTGGAGAGGAAACAGCAACAGCAGAGGGCTCCCGGATTGTTACATGCCTAAGGCCTCCAAAATGTCTTGGAGTCATAAGCTTGAACGAATCTCCCTCTTGATAAGCTACAGCTCCCTGTGTGTCCGCAAACGTGGACGTTACAGGTTGCCTAAGCTTAAGAGGAGTCCGAGCAATCCTTTCCGCAGCATTTGTTTCTTCCAATAACTCATTGTGGAGCCTAGAATAGTCATCCACTCTTGAGGCCTCCGTCCTCAGCTTGTCATTCTCAATCATGAGTCTTTTTGTGGTAGCTGCCGCATCTCTGGACACATCATGCAATGTCGCCTGCAAATCCGCGTTTTGCTGAGCAAGTTGCTCCATCGAATTCCGCTGATCAATGATTTGCTGGTGAGAGCTGGCGTAAGCCTTCCACCAACTCTTCGCCTGCTCTCTAAGAGTTGCTAACTCTATCTCATCCTCGGATTCCGTATTACGGAGAGGTTGTCTATAATCCATCCAGAGGTCCGCACCAGCGAGACCCCCATCCGGATTATCCAAACCAAGACCCCCTGTCGGATTATCCAAACTTAGACCGCCAAGCGGTACCAAAGGTTGGTCCAAAGTCAAAGGAGCCACATTTGCAGTTCCAAAAACAGGAGCAGGATCTGGTACAGGTGTCAACTTTAACTTTGCTCTCGCACCAATGCCAACCATTTCACCACCTTTCGGAGGTGTCACGGCTTTGGTCCGTTGCAGATTGTCCGCAATCTGAGTTGCAACGTCCACCACGGGTCGATTGTCACCCATCGTTCTTGTTTCTTTTATTATCCAATCAATAGAAACCACTTGGAACCTAGATAAATCTAGTTCTCTATCATAAAGTATATCCCAAGGCAAGCTTTGGTCACGGCACCAATTGTAGTGATCTTCGGATCCGATCCGCTTGCACGTTAAACAAAGACAGAACAAGGCTTAACCTTTCTACGGACTTTATTCAATCACTTGGGACACACTTGTCCTGACTCACACAACTCGAGCTGGGGTTCTCCCTTATTCTCGACTCATACAAAACTGGTGTAAGAAGACATGCAATATAGATAATAAAGGTAAGATGCACTCAGGCACTACGTTACTGAAGACTCTCGGACTGACGTCCGTGGATATAAATATCACATAGAAATACATTGGTAGAAAGGTTATAAACACAAAGTAAGCTTAAAAGAGCATAACAACCAATATGATGGTAAAAGTCCCCACACATATACTGATGAGTGGACATGTTCACTGGTACTGCCCACTGGGGTAGTTCAGGTGTACTAACCCACAGCGGACAGCACCACCATACAATAGAATAGAATATTGGTAATATAACCAGACCCACTACAAATAGATAAAAGAAATATGCACATAATGTTTTTAATTACTGTGTACTTCATAGGTGTCTCGACATAAGGGTCATAATGCTTTTTAGTTTGTGAAAATATTCCAACTATAAAACAAAAAATATATATAATATCTTAGGCATGTTGCTAGGGAGCTTTTCTATGACGACGACGACGTTGCATTGCCAAATATGCGGCTGTGGTTTAAATAAAAACGTTGATTCGAGGCCTATATGCTTTTCTGTGCCACAAAGAGAGTAAAAAAATACCCCTTTTCTAGCATTCCGCGGACTTCACTTGCAAAAATTAACCCCTTTTTTAGCATTTCGCGAATTTAGCTGCAAATTGGTACCCTTATTTCTGATTTCGTGCCCGCGTTTGTGAGTGAAAAATGACCCCTTTCTCCGCGAAATTGGGAACAAAAGAGCGTACACTTTTTACCCCAGAGTGGGGGAGGCCGGGACTCACTCCTTTCCTTCTCTAGTTGTAACACTATGCTTAACCACCTCTGGTCTCTGTGAACTGTGTAATCCGTATCACTCATGGCTGTATCAATATGTGAGATAAAAAAAAGTAAAAATATATTATTTGATGGGAATTCATCCTGCTTTACTCACGGGCACCATTATCACAGACAAAGGCTACCAGTAGGTCGTCTATGTCAGATTCCTTTACCATGTGTATAGTCCCTGGACCTGCAACAGATTGTTCATAAATTATTTAAATTATGAAGGTAGAACAAAATGTGAAACTTTTGTCAGCCCATTCTTTTAAGTTTTCACCCATCATTTTACCTCTGAGAATAGCATGAAAATGTAATGAGTGTAGGCGGAATAAAACTTAATATTGGCGTGACATTCTTTTCACTATCATGGTTGGGTATGGTTAGTTTGTCAGTATGTGCTAACTAGAAGGGAAGGTAGAGATGAGGTCGAGAGGGGACAGAAAGGGCCCAAGTAGGGGAGAAGGAAAGAGAGAGCTAGAGAGATAAGGAGAGGGAGGGGGAAAGAGAGTGGGGGAAAGAGAGGGAGGGAGAGGAAAAGAGAGGGAGGAGAGAGAGGAAGAGGGGAGAGAGGGGGAGAGGGAAAGAGAGAGGGAGAGAGAGGGAAAGAGAGGGAGGAGACAGAGGGAAGGAGGGAGAGGGAAAGAAAGAGGGAGAGAGATAACGCCCCTCTATCCTCCTGCGGTCCCCGAGGTCACTAAATAGTGTCCACACTTCACCCGAGCTTTGTTCCATATTTATTACACCCCGTTGATAAATAAAAAATATGATTGAATCAAAATAAAAGAACTAATTTCAGTTTTTCTGCCATTTTGTATGCATTTTGCTAAAGATGGAGAAAATAGTCCACCCACTGCATGTGGCGATCTAGCTAGTCACGCTAGGCCTACTTGTCAGTCAGAGCTCTGCCACTGGTTAGAACTTAGACCAACTGATGGTAGTTTCTTGTCACACAAAACTGTCTCAAACGTTACAAAATCAAAGATTTAAATCTTATTAAGTATAAGCCTATCGACGAAAATAATTTATTTCATTAACTAGCCATGACGGCCGACAGGCTCTGACTGACAATTATAGTGACATTGACTCGCTAGATCAGGCCTTCTGCACACACGGCGATCTAGCAGTGAGCCCCGGGCAGTGAGCCAAGCTACTAGGCCTATAACTGTCTTCGAAAAACGGACAATTTGCAATCAAATACAATTTTTTACCGGCTTTCTAGGTATATTAGAAGTTAACTTAACCTTTCTTGTGCTATTTAGAAGTTTTAGATTTCAATCTGCATCAATTAATTCCAGAATTCATGAGAAACTATTAGTGGTGGAAGTTATAGTAAAATGTAAACAATGTGGGTCTTGTGGTCCTGTAAGAGTCAGGCGTGTTTGATTCGCTACCCGATTCCCTCTAGGATCTTTGTTCATGGTGGGTATTTTTTTTTTTGCACACAAAATCTTTATTCAGGAAAGGCTGATCAACAAAACACGCTCACAATAATAGTGATTTTCGTGATGTCCTGAAATACAATTCCTTAGAGGTGGTAGCAATTGTTATAAAGGGAACAAACATTACAGACGATTAATAAAGCACGGTCGATTATTATCAATTGGTAGGTTTGAGAGAAATTTTTAAAAAAAAGAAAAAAGAAAAAAGAAAAGATGAATGATTGATGAAAGTGATGAAGATTCCGGACTTGTTAATCAAAATTACTAATTAAGGAGTGGTAGAGGTGTGTACACACGGTGTGTAAATCATTATACATAGACCATTTTTACATGATACATGATATACTTTAGCAAAATAACATTTTTTAATGTCATTATACGTTAGAACCTATCATTTTGAAAGTATATCAATGTAGAATAAAGAGCTAGCTACAGCTTAGTGCTTCCCGTAGCCCATACGCTCCTCTTTCTCAGTCAACCTCTGCTGACACTGACACTGCCATCAGTGACAACAAGGGGCACTTCCGATATGTAACCTGATTCACTATAATAGGATCTTTGTTCATGGATGGTATACATTGCTATACTTTAGCTAAATAGAATATTTAAATGGCATTTTCCGATAGAACTTTTTATTTTGAAGCTTTACATTCACTATTTTCAGAGAAATTAGGGTGAACGATTGGTGGCTCATTAATACACAATTTGACTTCTGGTGATCAGGCATAGCTGCTTGTTGTATGCACCAAGGGTGGCATAATTTACATGTTATGCACCACCTTGACCAAGTGTGGCATACAATGCTGAAGGTATAGGAAGCAACAGCACAGGGGTGTAATAAAGGGAGAGACGAGGGAGAGGGAAGGAGGGAGACAGAGAAAAAGAGAGGGAGGGAGAGAGAGAGGAAGAGGGGGGTAGAGCAGTCAAATTGGAAAGTTTCCGCCAAATTTTTTGGCGATTTAAGCGGTTATTGAACTAACATTGGCGATACAATCGGCAATGAAGTCTTTGATAAAATCGCAAGTTTGAATGGTCATGATGATACTCAAAAGGTTGGTAAAATGAAGTAATGATTAAGTTGATTAAGTCTGATAAAGTCGCTAAAATGTACTGCGGAAGTCGCATAAAATTCAGGACAAATTTGCACCGTTTTGCCACAAAAGCCTGTAAAAAGTGCAATGCTGTTGCATATATAGCGGAATAACTCAGCGATTGTTAGTGATTGTCAGCAATAATTGCGGATAGGGTAATCCAGGTCTCCACAGTTTATACATATCAGAACCAATTGTACATTTCTAGGAGAGCTGATCCATAACTGATTCCAATTATACTTGCTTTGGACAAGTTGCAAGAAGATTGCCGACACATGCTCAGCTTATGTAAAACATATAGTTGTTCCACTTTAGAGTCATTCACCATACTGTTTGATGTAATAAATACCTCGCTAATTTAATAATTAAGTAATCTACATGTGTATGGTGTCAAGTTGAAGAATACCGGGTATATCTGATTATATTTGGTATCGCATTGATTTAAAGTGTCAGTTCCGTAATGTTAAGGGTGGTCTCCACTGGCTGTGGTAAGCTCTGCGGTAAGCCTTGCCATGGTTTGTGCTGGTTCTGTGGAAAGGAAATGACGAGATCCTGCCTAGTTGGTTCGCTGACCATGCAGGCAGGACCTCGCCACTCAACACCATCACAGCACCATCGCAAGGGTTACTGCAGAGCTTACCGCAGAGCTTACCGCAGAGCTTACCGCAGAGCTTACCGCAGAGCTTACCGCAGAGCTTACCGCAGCCAGTGGAGACCACCCTTTAAACTGCATTTAGAAGGTCATTTTTGTCCTAAATTTGGGTCATTGGAGAGGATTGGTGAAGGTGAATTGTACATTTTCTGATGATCTGACCCAAATAGGCAAGCAAGCACAGCTAGCCGTCAGGTATCGTTTTAGCGTTGTTGGTTTGGCTTTATTGAAGTTGGTCCCTGTTTGTACTGGGTCATCCAACATGACCAACCGATGCTGATGCTGGTGTTCTTTGAATTTAATTGTTTATTTAGTGTTAATGATCTATGTAGATTGGTTATGCAGAACACTTGTACTTTGGTTAATGAGATGTGTTGTACCACTTACAATAAGTATTGTACCTCAACATATCATATATAAGTCCCATCCACTACTCGCTCTCTCTATACCATATTCATATCATTTAACTATTTCGATTTCGATTTTCTCAATATTAGTACTGGTAAAGCATTTCTACTGTTTTGAACAATGTTTGAATACATAATACACATTATGATATGCATTATGGGTAAAATCGCCAGAAAATGTACAGTTCGTCTTCTCAAATCCTATCATATTACCCAAATTAAAGACTCTAAAAAATAACTCTCAAAACACAGTTCAACCTAACCAAACAGATTGCTAGAATCAATGCAATGCCGAATATTCCCGAATTTACTTAGAATTGTCCAAATTGAAGCTTTATTTAGCAGGATTTACTAAATGTGTACAGTGGCCAATTGTATATTTTCTGACAATCTGACCCTTATACATATTACGCACATTGTGCTTACTCACCATCAGCACTTCCACAGGCATACAGGTAGACGTTGTCGGAGACTAATTGTGAAGAACCAGTTTTCAATAGACCACCATGTACAATAGTGTCGTGGTGGTAGCGGAAATATATATCTCCAGCTGCCTTTTTGCCATCCATTAAAAAACTAGAAAAAAAACATAACAGGCTGTCATCAAGTCTTAAAAGATACATTCTCATCTTTGACAATACCAAAGATGTAATGATAAACAATCTAAAGTCACCATTCCTTAACGCAATCAAATGAAGTAAAACTAGCAATTTCTGCATCAATGAAGTTCCAACATTGTGTGCCTATTGGGGTCAGATAGCACAATTGACCTTCAATTGACCTTCAATAGCAGAATTAACCTTCAATTGACCTTCAATAGCACAATTGACCGTCACCAGCCACTAAAATAACCCAAATTTAAGACGAAAACCAGGTTCAAAATACAGTTCAACATAACCAAACAGATTTATTGAATGAATACAATACAGAATACACTCAGATATACCGAGTATTTAACAATTTTCACTCTAATTTAGCAGAATCTGATAGCTGTGTAGAATTAAAGATTGTGCATTTATGAAAATCTGACCCTAACTTAAGGTTTATGCCTCATTGTCATGTTTTACCTTATTGTACCTGGATCCCTGATTGAATCACTTATTCTATATTTTGTGGTGCATTAATCTATCCCGGCCAGCTGGAGAAAACCCAATTCTAGACCCGTTTCCTTCAATGGAATGTTGGGAGCACCATCGGATCTCTGTCTTTATTTCATACTCGATATGCTCAGTCCATAGAGATAACATAGGCTCTATATATTGTTTAGCTGGTCAGTAACTGATGTGATATTGCTTACGGGCAATACACCGCCGACCTAGTTTTTGTAAAACTGTGCGCATGCGTGCTTTGTGATCTTCCCCAGTTCCGGTCCTTATTCAGAGCTACGTTTTCGAAGCGAATCGACCTAAAGAACTAATGATTTAACAATCTATTCCTCAGAATGGAGGTAAATGATCCTTTTTTAACATTTTTAAAGTGTGTGGGGTGAAATGAACACAGAACAACCCTTGGATTCTCGACGTCGTGTATATTCACCGATGACGGTCCCGGGGCTACCGCCCCTGGACCGTCATCGGTGAATATTCACTCCCGCCTCGAATCCCAGGTAGTTCTGTATATATATTATATTATTATGTTTCATGACGTCATGTGGACATGTTGCGCAAAGCTCCCATCAGCCCCATCGTTGTGGAGATAAATAATCTGTTTGTTCATCAATCATATAACATTATGAGTTCTAACTTACATATATCCATCTTATGAGGCAAACGATTTTAACTATAGCCTTCATAATCGACAAACCGTTACTGGGGCGATGTATAGAGTGACTATTTATCGCCCCGATGCAAACTCTATGGGGATCATTACTTTCGGTCCACACATCAGTACAACTACGCGACTAATTTTCATTAATTTACGCCCCGCCGCCATGACACTTAAGCGGCCTATTAACATAATCAATATTTAGATACTCACCACACTGTCTTTGCAATCTCACTGATCACATTAAGGTCGGTGATGATGCCTAGTCCCATGTAGGCACCCCCAGTGGTACAGTGAGTGTGTAGAACCTCTGTATCAGCTAACATTTCTCCATCCTCTTTATAATGTAGTGCATATGTCACACCTGCAGAAAGATACAGACATGTATATTGTATGTTTGCAAAGAGAGAGTTGTAGTGAATTAGGGTTCATGTTTATTAGTAGTGAACTAAATAGTGAACTATCCACATAACTCATCATCAGAATGTCCCTTTATTCTCAGTGTAATACTTTATCATCACACAGTGTGGGAGGCCAGTGCTAAACAAGAGGCAATGCTAGACCACCCTAGCGGCACATAGGCTAGTCACTACAATACATGCAAGATTTACAGGCTGTTACAATTTTATTTTTTTTAATAGATTTTATTGACAAAACATTCACAGTTTGTGATAGCTCTCATTCTGCCAAGTGGAAAGTTATTCAAAAATTCACATACACTAGTACAAGTATTGTATTACACGTTTTAAGTTTAAAGATACCATAGAGTATATTTAACACCCGTTATCTACATTATATAATTTCAAGAGAACTGAATCATAATCACCTTAAGCCATGTCGAACCACAGTTTTTATGTGTGAGACAGCACTTTTGTGGTTTTTTTGCCCAATTAAAAACAGAATAATACAAGAATCATATGACATAGACCGCATAATAAAAGAAATCAGATGTAGTATGCACCCATTTAACTACACATATACAGTTTCCAAATAAGCACACAAACCTCGTCATATAACAAGTTATAACAATATAACAATTAATGATACTGGTTCAAACAGACAAAGTACTTATGACACAACAAGACAATATCAAAGCTATTACAAATGCAAGCTGGATAGAGGCCTAAATCCACCGTCGCCCACAAATGATGAGCGACTTCACCAAATTCTACCAATATTTCCATATCTTTTTAATTGTGAGACATGGATTAATGTGCGGCAACTTTGCACATTATTGAGGGAATCAGGATGAGCGGCAACATGCAAGTCGCCTGTTCAAATAAGAATCCACTAGCGATTTATGTATGGCTACTTTGTGGTGTCGCCAAACTTTCACAGCCTAGATAAAAATATTTCAGTTGCCCAAACAATTCCAACTACTTGGAGATTGAGCAACTTCACAGCTTTCTAGGCTTGTGATTGGCTGAAACACACCAAGTTGCTGGGTCTTATTTCACTGGCTGGAATCCACAGACATGTGTGTCCACATCAAACCGACTTGGGCGACCTCCCAACGGGCGACTTCAGGTTAATGACCCCCGTGTCGCTCACTGTTTGGGCGACTGGAATGAAAATGTTTAATCTAGTCGCTCATGTTGTGTCGCCTATGCAAGTCGCCAAGGTCATTAATCATGTAGCTGGAGCAAGTTCATTATTCAGGAATCCACACAAGAGCCAACATGGGCGACATGACAGGCGACAGAGAGCAACTGAAAACTTGGGCGACTTGGCTGGAAAATATGAGCGATTGATGGGAGACTTGGCCCTGAAGTCGCTGTGTGGATTCCTGGCTTTAGAGTATCCTCCCTTTGCAGTGTAGTCGCTGTGTTACTCTTCTCTCTACACCTAGTACATGACCACAGAGTATAAGGCCTGCCTAGGGAGGATGCATAAAGCCTAGAATCCACACAGCGACTACAAGCCCAAGTTGCTCATCAGTGGCTCAAGTTTTTCGCCCAAGTCGCCCAAGTATTCAGTCACTCTATATTGCCCATCATGTCGCCCACTTTGACTGCTGGGCGAATACCGAAAATAAAAAGTCCTCTAGGACAGTTCTAATTACCTTGGTGATTTGCATAGGCAACACCACATGAGTGAGGGGTCATCAATATAAAGTTGCCTGTCTGGATGTTGCCCAAGTGGGTTTGATATGCTGCATATTGTGTGTAGATTTCAGTCAGAGAAATACCTTCAGCGACTTGATGTGTTTCAGCCAATCATTTTTCGCAAAGCTCTGAAGGCTAAAGTCAAAGTGGGCAACATGACGTGCAACATAGAGCAAATCAAAGTCACCGCACATTAATGCATGTAGCTCAACTAAAAAGACATTAAAAGATTTCTAGAATTGTGTAAAGTCGCTCATCGTTTTTGGGCGACATGGATTTAGGGTTTAAGAGAGACCTCTAATGGTATATAGGGACCTCTTTTCTGTCCGAAAATCAGTTGACACAGGATTCCGTTATACCTTTAAGAAGAGAGAAAAGTGGGAGACCTTTGACTTCAAACATTTGCCCCCTGAGACTATATGTACCCAATGCAGTTGGAAACACTGGCGTTTGATATCATAAAGCAGAAGTGCATTTAAAATATATAAATAAATAACAGAATAGAACATTTAATAGTTATCAATAAGGCTCACAGCCTTTCAGATCGAATATCAACGGTATGTCCGTGATTGGACGGTTACTGCGCTTATGCCTCTCCTGGCCCTGGAATATGAGTCCTGATGGGATTCTAAGGGCATATATGTTGCGGCCTGGAGCAAGCGGCTTTCCCTCAGTTTGGAGGGACTCTCAACTCTGAGCCTATTCTAGACACATTATATCATTTGTTAAGGTGTAGTCCATACACATGTATAATCAAGCTTTGATAGTCAAGGATTAAAAACTGAGGAAGACTATAAAAAGGGCCCTGTAAGACGTGAAATTCCCTTCAGGGAAGAAGCTAGCTATTCTATATTACGTTCACTTTTTTTAAAAATATTTTATTTCGAAAAACAACTCTACACAAAATGGTACATTTCATGCTCCCGAAAACGATATGTTATGAAGGCAAAATAACAATAATACAATAATGCAAAAAAACTTTATTTACATACGGATCATATAGACATTAATTCGTCCCGAAGTAAACCAACTATCATTTTAATTTGAATCACCTTTTTGTGTGTTGATACTAAGAAATAATACCTATCCGCATAGAAATAAAACCACGAAGTATACCTTTCATTGTTACCAGTTGGATGACATGAATCAAGTCTTATTTTCTTTTTACTTATGAATGATTTCGTGGTAGATTGCAGAGCGAACCAATCAGAGTGAGATATAATAATATAATAATGCAATAATCATCTCAATCATCTCTTATTAATCTGGGTTTCCTGTTTCTTTGGGAGAAAAAGCTAGATAATAGCAATAATAGGGATAATAAAAGGAAAAATACACTGCCATACACTTATTCCATTTGAGTTTTTTAATAGAAATAAAAAGTACAAATGCAATGTCATAGACTAACTCTTTATCAAAAACATCCTTGAAATTATTTCAAATAGAACATGTATAATTGGAGTAATAAAGGGATAAATATCCGTTGCATGCACTGCTGCGGGCGGGAGTTCAAGGAACTAACATATTTCCAAACTTTGAATTGACTTGAGAACAACATGGATCTCATCATATTATTTTTCATTTTAGGAACCATTGAAGTTTACCACCGTGTTAGGGATATCATTTTACTGTTGAACGAGAGTTCATGCCTTTATTGAGTACCAAGATGGAAAGTATGCTTTAACAGATCCGCATACTGGGCCATGGACGCTAATTAAACATGATGTAAACAACACTCTCCTTGACAAAAATAAGACAAATCTATCAGGCTTAATGACCTGGTATAATTGCAGATAATTAAGCCAAATTAGCAGGGACTCATCCATGTTGACTAACATTTTCCATACCTTTTTGTCCGTTGTTCTAGCAAACTAGTGGTTTAACGCGAGCTAGTAAGATTTTGTTGTTGTTGATAAAGGTTTATTATGAGTATAGATGTAATTAACTGGTGAGAAATAGATCCCTCGTTGCTTGGAGGACGATCTTTGACATCTGAATATCTGCGCACATAGATGTTTAATATTCACAAAAGGCATTATATCTTGTCAGGTGTTGCATGGTTGCTTGGTCCTTCCTGTTCTTTTTTTGAAAGGTTTTATTCAGTTTAGCCTGCCATCGCGGCTCTTACACTTCTAATGGCACAACAAATCTGTATACCTTTATATTATATAGCTTGTTTTGGTCTTTTCTTTTTTTCTTTCCACTTATGTATCAATCCTTCCCGTCCTTAACGTTAGCATTTATAGTTGAAATTAACAATCTCAATCTCCCCAAATTACTTATATATTCAATCTGTCTGTAGAAACGGGGACAAAACAAGAAAAAACGGCCGCCAGCGTGCGATAATATAAGTAAAGTAAAGTTTATTAATTCTGCTATGTACCTAAGTAGCTATTCTTTGTATTATGAATCTAGTTGTCACTGTTTATGTTGAACATGCTCCTGATTATTTCCACAGGGATGGTTGGGAGAACTGCTTATAGCAGAAAAAAATATATGTATGTTTTTCATTTGTCTTGTTTCCTCCAAACAGACTTTTGCAATATATACTCCCATTGAAATGTAACAACTATAGATGAATGGCATCGAATATAGCTATAGTTTATTCCTTACAGAAGCTGATATGAAGAAGTACTCCAGGAAAAAAATTATGAACCAAAATGATGAAATGATGATTTTCTGAGCATTAATAAAAGGCTGGGATTGCGGGAAAGGGGGCAAACATTAACCTAACAAAAGGGAGTCAAAATGGTTTGACTCTCTTTTGAAGCGAGTCCAATTGACTCCTCCTTAAAAGGGAGTCAAACGGACTCCAAAAAGGAGTTCTTCTGGCGACATGTGCTGGACTCCCTTTTAGAGTCAAAATGACTCGTTTCATTTTCTCTGTGTGTAAACCTATTTCTTAGTACATAAAAGTCATATATATAATATATAATAACTGTACCAAGTAATGATAATCAATTCTCTAATCTAGAACTGGATTTAAACCCTCAAAACAGTGTTTTTCTGTGCAAATATGCCATTTTCAGTTTATAATTTGATCAAATAAATTAAAAAAAGACTGGGTACATGAGATTTAGCCCTCAATTCCTTTATCAAATAATATTAAAGTATATATCAGCATAATATATTTATGGTTGGCAATTATCTATGCTGGGCTGCACTCTACTGCAGATAATGATTTTGATGACTATTACTTTCTTTTTACCTAAGTAATTGCACGTTTTAGTATCATAAAGTGTAGAGTAATAGTTTTCTCACTCAAATACTTGATGCAGTTGTCAACAGAAAAGGCAATTACCACAACTAATTACAAACTAATTACAAGGATGTGATGCTTTAGTGGATTGGAGGATATAAATTGCCCTCCGCATCAATTGTTATTGCATGGTCTTACGTCCTTGACATTGCCGTGCTCATGTCAATGCTTGGCTGAATACGGAATGACCTTTTGGAATTGTACTAGTTCAAAGACAGCTATGTTTTAGTATTATCACCCATTTACAGGATTCTTCTACTTTACTCCATGTTGATGTATGTACCACATGCTATTTGTATGGGCGGGAGTAGTGTGGTAATTTGCACCAGTTCAACGCGTGTGGTATGACTTCCTGTCCCCAGTAAACATAGCCATATAAGGTAAGCATAGCAAAGTGGGAGTGAATATAGATCCTAAATTTGAATGTGGAACTCAGGACAATATTGCACTGCCCTCGATGTTTGGTTTTTTTGTAACCCACTCGCCTATCAGCTTGTGGGTCATGAAAAAATAAACATCTTGGACAGTGCAATAGTGCCCTTTGTACCACATTCTCATCAAGTTCTATCTATGTATCTAAGCGCAGCAGAATGTGTATTGTGTATAACCTTTCACTGTATTCCTGTACAACCAAGTTTTATGCTTTCATTGCTCTACAGTTGTAGAGCAGTGAAAGTGTCTGAAATTGATTCGGAAATGTAAGCTATTTCTCTCACAAAAACTTTTGCTCTCAGTGTAATCGATCCTCTGTTTAGTAATATGATATTGGATGATTGTGAGTGTTTGAATTTGAATATATCCGACCATTTTCCAGTAAAAGGTTTACTATTCAAGAAGAAGCGTGTGAATATCGCAAGTAGGGAATATATATGGACAAAACATAGAACCTCTGAAGCTATAAATCGTTTCAAAATCAAAGTTTTCTTGGCGCAAATAATATTGTGTTTAATGAACAAAGACATGTCAACGATTTGTGGGCCGACTTTATCAAGGTAATAGAAGAGGCTGATAGGAAATGTTTAGTGAGGATTAGAATGCAAACGAGAAATAATCTTTCTTATATCTCAGCCAATACACATAGGCTAATCGAAGAGGGAGATAATGCCTTCACTCTAGCGACATTGTCAAAGTCTGTTGTTGAGGATTATAATGGTGCAAAATGGCTAAGAAAAAGAGTAAAAGATCTGTTATATTATGTACAAAAGCAATTTCTGGTTGGAAAGGTGAATGAAAACACTGGGAGGCCCAAAAGGTTCTGTGAACAATTGAATAAGGTTTATTGCAACAAAATTACCAGTATGGATACTAATCTTGAGTGTTTTGAGATTAATGAGGTGTTGTCAATGGTCTCAATGCAATTAACTATACCAACAATTACTTTGCGGGGACGGGGATCTAGAACAGTTTGATTTTATCAACAAAACTTTTGGTGAGATTGATATTTCTGGTGAGTTAAATGAATCCGAAGTACTTAAGCTAATTAATAATCTAAAGGATAAAACATCGTCTGGATTTCAGAGCCTTCGTAAACGAAGTTAAGAGGCACTATCAGGCCCTGTCATATAATGCTGCTTTTGATAACAGTTGTATGAAATGGTTCTCTAAGGTGAAGGTCCTTATAAAGGAGTTCTGCAGAATTTAACACCTTGAATGTATCATTGTTAAGTTGCAAAGGTTTACAAAGATGATATAATCCATATGTTCTCGCATGACTGTATGGTCAATTGTTATGTTCTATCCACTGAAAATACAGGGATAATGTTGTAGTCTGTAGTTTAAAACAAAAAACTTGGAAAAGGACCAAAAAAAACTTCAAAAGACAAAGGTTACAGCGAAGAAACAATTTAGTATTGTATATGCCAAGACGACAGGAAGCTGAATTAAATATTTTAAAAAGAAAAAAAACAAAACATATCGTCTAGATTTGAAACATTAATAACTAGCAAAGTACCCGTCCTCCGGATGGTCCCCCTCTCTCCCCAAACTTCCCCCTCTCCCTCTTGTCCCTCCCCCTCTTCTTTGTCTCTCTTACCTCTTTTACTCTACCAACTCCATCTCCGATCCCCCCCCTGCTCCCTCCCCTCTTCCTCATGCTCCCCCTCCTTGCTTTCTCTCCCTTCCCCCACATCCTCTCCCTCTGGTCGCCCTTTCTCCCCACACTTCCCCCTATCCCTCTTTTCCCTCTGCCTCTTCTCTGTCTTTCATACCTGTTTTTCTCTCCCAACCCCACATTGAGGCGTCGCTGGCAATTTCTAAGTGGGGGGGACATATTTCAGTATCTTGGACCTTTTCCCCCATATTTATGTATGCAGTGTACAACATACATGTATCAGTTTTCAATGCATACTGACACTTTATAGTGATTTACATCAATAATTATGTGCACAGTATATCTGTACAAAAAGAAGAGGCATTCAATATAGTCATCACATTCTGATGTCATTTTGAAACCATTTTGGGGGGTAAAAAGCATTTAAATAGTTGTTCATGACACTTATAATAAAGTTATAATGAAGACTTTTGAAATCCTACCGAACACCTGTGCAGTATGGCAGTAATACATTGAAATCAGTTTTCTATCATTTTTACATGAATTTAGTCAATTCCATTATTACTTCTATTACAAATAACCTCACAGAGTTAATATGCATAAAACCTGTACACCCTTCCTGATCTCTATGACTGTCAGGGGAAGTTTTTATTTTGGACACAATTTCCAATTCATAGTTTTGTAGCTCAGAACCACTTTTTGCATCATTTTGTAACTCTACTACTACTAGAAAAGTAAACCATATAATATTTTATTTCAAGTCTTTCCCAATATATTGAAATCATTGTTGTATTTGAGCAATTACTTCCACACTTCACAAAATATTTCCTGAATTTAAATAGCAGGCTAAATGAGGAAACAAGTATTTAAAAATTTAAATACACATTTTCACTGAAAACTTTCAGAATATGGGGCTGAAGTGAATTGTATATTGTATCCTTTTGGGGGAACATTTAAGATTAGAGCAATTCTCCTAATTGCATTATGAATTTACTGGCAAAGTACCCATCCTCGGGCCGGTCCCCCTCTCTCCCCACATTTCCCGCCCCCCCCCCTCCCTCTTTTCCTCCGCCTCTTCTTTGTCTCTCATTGTTTTTCTCTCCCAACCCCATCTCAGATTCCCCCCCTCTCCCTCCCCTCTACCTCATGCTCCCCCTCCTCGGTTTCTCTCACTTTTAAAATATTTGTTGTCAAATACTTTTATTTTTTGATTAAATAAAATTAATTAAATTAATAAATATGCAAATGAGTTTGATTATTCATGATACATTGATAATACATGCTGTCAGTAAACTTCAGATAATCTGGTTAATTAACATAATTAATATGTACATGATGAATAAACATTCAAAATAGATAGAAAAATAATACTCCCATAGTTTTCCCTATACTCAAAACCCTGAAAGTGCCAAATCTAAAAACCATAATATATTTGATAAATAGCAGTTAAATAATATTATGTTCTAAATCTCTCATTATGAAGGTCCATCATGAGCTGTGTGATTAATACATACTAATTTGGTCATATCCTATTGAAAATAAATTTGGGTTTTCTTTTTGTATCTCAGTCAATAATTGGAGTTTTCTTATGATTCAAGTAGTGATTTATTTCTCCACGAATGGCGCACCCAATAGGCATAATATAAAGAGACTGAAACAGAATTAAACTTTTGATTCTCGTTGTTACATGTAGTCGGGTCTCCCTTGAATTGACGCAGTAGCTTGTGGCTAATGACATAGTATCTCACAGGGGCTTTCCCAGCCTATGAATAAAGTGTGGTTATCCCGATTTAAAAAAGGCTTCAAAATCACATTTCCACCCCAAATACCTTCACAAACCACATACGACAACATCCAGAGAGGGGGGACAGACCTCTGCAAAAGAGTACAGTGGTTTTGTAAAACAACAAATTAAGAGAACATTCGGGACAAAGAAACCCCTCTTTCTACCTTTTCTTTTCTACCTCTTTTCGTAGAAATCGCTCTACCCTTATATTATATGGATAACATCTTAAAACTGGCATATTGTCAAGCGCTTTATCCTTCTTCATCAACCTTGTGAATAAGATATTAGATCAAGGCACTTTTCCTATAGAATGGAAGAGAGCACCTACAGTATAAATACCTAAAAATGGGAACAACAAACAAATTGATAATGTTATAGCCATTACGTTAATTGCATCGACCTGCAAAATAGTTGAACAAATCATATACTCAAGGTTAAACGATTACGTTGGAACCAACAGCAAACTGTTTAGGTACCAATTCGGTTTCAGAAGTGGATTGTCAACCAAGATGCTATTTACCATATCTTGTCCGACCTATACAATAACACCAATTCGGGTAATAAAATGAGTATTGTTAATCATTTTGTGGTGTGGAGCGCGAGGCTTTTCCTCAGTTTGGAGGGACTCTCTCAACTCTGGGCCTAGACTGGACACACCATATTATTTTGTGAGGTGTAGTCAATGCGCAGATGTACTATCAATCTCAAATTTAAACATGGATTTAAGTCATATTATGTAGTAGTACAAAGCAATACTTACTGGTAGCAGAGTCAGTGTAAGGAGTTGATGCAGCAAAACTCCAGGCACAAGGTATGCACCAAAACAGTGGAAAAAGACGAAAAAGTGTCCATTTGTGGGATCTATCCATATTTTCACAGACTATGTTTCCTCACTAAGCTTTCACCTGCACCAAGTCTGGTGACTTCATGGAAGGTAAGGGTAAAGTCCTCCAGCACGCCCCAATGGTTCTGCATCATGGAGGGTGGGGGGTATATATAGATATATATATGTATCATGGAAGGGGACTACATATGGGTCAAATCGTGAGAAAATGTACAATTCGCCTTCACCCATCCTCTCAAATAACCCAAATTTAGGCCAAAAATGAGATTCAAAATACAGGTCAACCTAACCAAACAGATTGCTAGAACCAATGCAATGCCGAATATACTCGAATTTACCTAGTATTCACCAAATTGCAGCCTAATTTAGCAGAATTTACTAAATGTGTGTACACAGCTGCCAATTGTATATTTTCTGAAAATCTGACCCACATATGGGTCAAAATGATGAAATGATGTAATAACTTAATTCATATAATTCAGGGTAGGATCTACTGTGCAGAACCTATGGCCCTTTTTTCAACTTGTGAATAAAAGTTCTATATATATGTAAAATATCCTTAAAGTTATAGGTGGTCTCCACTATGGGCAAGTAGTCTTACCAATAGGGTTACCAATAGAGCGGCCAATTATTGGCCACTCTATTAGTAACGCTACTTGCCATAGTGGAGGAGGTGGTGCAAATGAGTGGCAAGTCATTGCAAATGAGTGGCATTCCCCGAAGAATAAAAGCGTTTTGATTTCTTCAGCCAATAGATTGCAATTGGCCGTTCATTCACCACTATTGCCTTCTCATTGTTATCTCCTCAAAAACAAATAAAGTTTCTAACGCAGTAATATATAAATGTCAAACAAGATGGAATAATTTAATGCCGGTTGCCCATAAGATAGAGGATAAGTATGCTTTTAAAAAGTATACTGAAAACCTCTTGGCACCTGACGTCCAGTTACCAAATTAGTTATGTAACTCTAGCTGCTCGCACACTCAAACCCACATACTGAATATTGTAATAGGATTACTCTCTTTTTCACTTGGTCACTTGGTCACTCTAGGTTCTATGCTGCTATGCGCTGGAACAACTTATCTTAGTGTTTCACAGCTGATCTGCATTGAGCCTAAAGGGGTTGTTCTGTTGTAACTGTATGATCATAAAACATTAACTGTCTAGATGAATTTCTATGGCAGCACTATTTAACTTCTCAATTTCATTATATAAATCCTGATGCATTGAAAAGTATAGATTCTGTTAACGATCAGTCTCTCAATATACTGTCATTAATTAATTAATAATTTATCTAAGCAATATGCTTAATATGTTAACCAATGAATTGGCTGTAAGCCACCAAATTAAAAACTAATTAATAATGTAAGATATCAAGGTATTAGGTTCTGTCACATAAGGGCAGTGACCCCTCAACACTGTTGTTGTGCCCCTTGGCACATAACCAATCGTCCATTCTTCTCTTTCACTGATAGCTTGCTTATTCTTGTATTTCTGCTGTTTTTTCAATTATTGTCACCAAGGAAAATAATGTAATGAGGCACTCACTGGAAGAGCTGGCACGCCAGATTTGAACAACCACCATTGTTTTGAGAAATTCGACAATAAAAGAATATTTGAATTGAATTGAATTGAAGTATTGGCCACTATTTGCCACAGTGGAACAGCTCATTACCAATATCTATTGGCCGCTCTATTGGCCGCTCTAGTCACCGCTACTTGCCAATAGTGGAGGCCCCCTATTAAGACAAAATTAAGTTCAAAATTCAACATAACCGAACAGAATGCTAGAAGCAAGGTAATACCAAATGTATTCGGTTATACCTAGTATTTATCTTCTTTTCAGCCTGAACTTTAATAGCAATATTCCCTTAAATTAGGAATGTTTGAGAGGATTGATGAAGGCAAAATTGTACATTTTCCGACGACCTGACCCCTTGTACTATCTATACACTAGATTCTGTGTGGTCAGGTGGTGGGCGTGTTTATGTGTAAATTAAAAGACGTCAGGACGACGGGTACAATATTGCGTCCTGGCCGGCATATCGGGTATTGACAAAAAGATATTAAGACCAAATGCAAGCTTGAGTGCAAGCTCATATGTTCCTTAAACCCGTCACATGCGGTGTCCCCCAGGGAACCTCCTTGGGGCCGCTACTATTCAGCGTTTATATCAATGATTTACCAGAGGTCGTTAAATCAAGCAAAATTCAGTTATTTGCTGATGACACTGTATTATTTGATGATAGGGCACTCGGGGCAGACAAGATAAAATCACTACAAACTGATCTAGATTGTATAGTAAAATGGTGTGCGAATAATACGATCTCGCTCAATATCACAAAATGCAAAAGCCTAACCATCAGGTCTAAGATAGAGCACAACAACACTGTACAGTATAATATTGACGATCAAACAATGGGTGATGTGGAAGCTTACAAATACCTTGGAATCGAGCTAGACAGACAGCTCAATTACAAAATTTCATGTGTAAAAAAATCAACACTGTAAGATCTAGAGTGAGGGCCATGTCCAAACTGTATGGGGCGTGTAGTAAAAGAACATTATTACTCATCTATAAAACAATGATTTTGCCTATAATAGATTATGGCGATGTATTTTATGGTTCTACGACCCAAGCATACCTACAAAAGCTTCAGACGTTGCAAAACTCTGCGCTAAAAATAATTTTACACCTCCCAAAGTACACTAGTACAAACGATATACATAAGGAGCTAAAAATTATCTCGTTAAAAACACGACGCGAGACACATGGTTTGGAAAGGGCCTTCATAAGATCATTGGATGACCAATATACTGACAACAGGGCTATAGAACTCCGGAGCCTTAAGAACGGTAGGAAATTGAGAGTGCCCGCTCTGAAAAATGAAATTTTCCGTAGATCGTACCTCTATTCCATGCCCACCTTATGGAACTCTCTTCCTAGCGAAGTCCAATCAATACCAAATAGGAAGGAGTTCAGAGGCTACCTGAAAAATAGGTACCCTCTTGACTTCGATCCCCATCTTAAGAAATCTTAGAAAAAGTTGAGAAGACATATCAGATGTTATCACCAACCAAACAACATTCATTGTATGACTTGTTGATGGTAATGTGGGGGGGGGAATATAATTAGCCAAGGAATGTAAATCCTTTCTACAGCATGATCGATATAACGATAACACCAGGGAAGGGGGGTTGAAATCTTTACTGTTTTATTTAATTGACTGTAAATATATGTTACTGTAGTGGTTCTCCACCACTATGAACACCACGGCGTGATAACTCAAATGTTCTTAACATTCACAATGTATTTAGCCTCCAGTACAGGAGCTAATGTACAAGAGAAATCAAGCCTTGTGATATCATTGTACTTACTCTGGACAAGACAACTACGTGACTATAACTTATAATATTATCCGTTGTTACAAAATGATTGACACTCTAACTAAACACGGACCTCAAACAGTCTCATACATCATGACTGACCACTGAACACTTATTTTCAAATACTTACTAAATATAATATAATTATGTTCAACAAGCAAGATTTGCCTGGAAGACCTGCATGTCACTTGACTTGCAGATGGTATGTTCTTTTCTGATTGTAATGTATTGTCTGTTCAGAATAAAAATCCTATATATATATATATATTTAAATATACACGTTGATATAACTAAATATATGGGGGTAGAGAAGTATGCTCTTTCTGAATTTCAACATCTTTGCATGTTTCGAGTAAAAATAGCGTTTTTTATTACCTTACGGAAGCATAAAATCCCAGCGATATGTACGCGGGTGTGTTGGAAATTCTGGTTGCAATAGGCAGAATAGGGTTTTCCTTTTATGGAGAGAGCGCTGACGTTGCTACAGCAGGCAAAAACTGGAATCTATCTAAGGTTTTCCAGTACAAGCGCCTTGATACTTTGCACATTTTCAAGCAACTAAATGAAAATATAGAGTGAATGCAACGAGCCGCCAGTAATAACAAATTTATCGGATGATATTCTGTGTAAGCACGGTGTTGTAGGCACACGGACAAATCAAATCCAATAATAATTTTGTTATTACAACAACGAGTTCCATTCTATATTTATTACATTATGTGTGAATAAAATTTGATGAAATATCATATGTAAATATATGAATCACTATAATTATCAGATAACATTGAAAAAGTAGCCAACCCGGGTGAAACAAGTCTCAGAGACAGTGCGAGCGCCCCCAACTCTGCCTATGTCTATGGATTTGTTCACATGCTTCTCAGATATCAGAAAGTGCTTGTCTAAGTTGCTTATTTCATCATTAACCTATATAGAACTATGAAATTAACAACGCCTTTCGATCTCCTCAACGTATGTCAACAGACTGCCAAGGTAATGTCGGAGCTAGTTTTTGACAACTAGATTTTTATTGTACACATAATGATACAAATATCTTTATTGCACTCAAGACAAATGCATGTATAATAAACAACATAAATTAATATTGCCCTTGGTCTGTTCTCAAAATAATTATAGTGATTCAACTTCCATGTTAGATATTGATGAACAGGATACATAGTCTCATAGGGAAAAGATCATATTATTTGTGTGACCGCAGTCCATCCAAATATGCCAAAGAAATAAAATTACTTTAAAAATCAAGAACGTATAGGACTTCATCTCCGAGTAGTGTAAATGCAAGTTATTAGTCTGGGATTTCATGGAAAGACAGACACCGATTAGTGTGGACAAAACATCAGTTCATATGTTATAGCTTTTTCTCACTTACACAAGTAGTAATTACTGTATCAATTACCTTCCATCATCATTACTATCCATATCTACCTCCTCCTATCAACAATATGAAACATCGATCATATCATCCCTTATGGTGTTTTTAAACTTTTATTTTTACTGGGTAGATCAGGTCCCTGCTACAGGGCTGTTCACTTGCTCCAGGTAACCATGAAGACATTTGTACAGCTTTAGACAGTATATACAGACATAAACATGAAATGCTAAGAACAATGTTAAAGCACTGCTGTGCCACTCTTGACTATTTCTTGTCAAGGAGTGTTGGCAGCGCCATTAATAAAAACTGAGAAGATAGTTACAGAGAGAAAGAGCTTAATCACTACAGGAGAAACATTTAAAATCAATAAAATTTGTTTTTGGAGAAATAGCACAAAATGATCTCTATACCAATAAAGCCAATGTATATTAAATATGTAGTGAACCGCAGATTTGTGGGCACGAGATTACGAAATTCGTAAATTTTCGTAAATTTTCATACATACAGTATAAATATTCTCAGGAGAGCCTGACTTGCCAAAAAGAGATTTTACCAAAGAAGCTAGATTACAATAATATTCGATATCAGCACAATAATCATAATTAGGTTTATAGAATCAATACTTCTAGCTAATCAATACTTCTAGCTATACAATTTCATAGTGAGTGATAGGACAATTATGATGGCAATTTTCATACAGCGAATACGTAATTACTTCTAATTATCATAATTAGTAAGAATAGTCTGGTCTCAGTCTGGTCTCTGAGAGACAGCAAAGTTTGCACGTATGTCTTGTCTACACTAGGCGACGGATGCATTTAAAAACAATAATAATTACGTAATTATTGTCTCTTTGATCCTGAATATACCGTATATCTGCGCTGTGGAATGCGAGATTTGATTATGTACTGAAAATGAAATGAAAAATAACCGATCCTGTATCGCTGAAACAAGGATTTGTAGGAACTGCCATTTGAACTTATATATTCAACAATATAACCAAAGACAAATCAAAAATTAAAAAAGAACATGAAGCAGCTGAACCGAAATAAACGCTTATCTATGTGAAAGGGTAATTCTAATCAGACGACAGTGATATGTGATTTCACCTTACTTCACTGTAAGTATAATTGAAAATCTATGATAGTAACTAAACTGTAAAGCACATATTTAGCTCCTAGAAAGAAAGATATTAACTAGAGAAAGTATGTTTTCTCTTAAACATGATAAAGTAATTGATATAGAATAACTCAATGAAAATGTTATGTAGGTCCATGTAATAATAGATGTTATAGTTATATGTTACGACAGATTATTGACATTGTTTTAGAACTGCATTCATAACTCAGTTCCCATATAGACTATGATATGTTCTTGTATTATTTTATTATATATAGATTGTAATCTAAGCATGTTAATGACTAATGTCTAAGCGTGTTAATGACATCTTATAATAATAATCTTTCATATTACGAGGGAGACTTGGGAGACCTGGAATTGCAGAAAGTTTGTTTATACTCCGTATTGTATAGCTTTGTTGTTTTTTTCCGGTGGAACATATCTGTATTAACGGAAACAAAAATAGTACATACATACGTGGGTCAGATTTTCAGAAAAATGTACAATTGCCAGCTCTACACATCTAGGAAATTCTGCTAAATTAGGCAGAACACTTATGAATACTTGGTAGATCAGAGTATATTTGGTACCACATTTATATAAAGTATCAGTTCTGCTATGTTAAACTGCATTTTGAAGCTCATTTTTGTCTTAAATGTGAGTTATTTGAGAGGATTGGTGAAGGTGAATTGTACATTTTCTGAAAGTCTGACCCACATACGTAGTACATCGCTACAGCAGCAGTAATTGCTATGTGATTTGGCTGCTCTATCATTTTGGAAGGTATGTAAGAACAAACAGGTGATACATTAAACAGGTAATAAATTAACAGTCTTTGGCCTTGCTATATAATAACCTTTTTGTCTGGTGGGGACGAACAATTTTCTTCTTCTGGAAGAGTTATCATTGTTGTAGAAGAGGGACAACACCAATTTGCAGAATCGACACAACTAGAATGGAAAAAAGATATATATATGAACATTCCGAGTAAGATTTTTCATCATTATAACCGTAATTACTTGCGTAGGTATGCCATCGCAATATCCTGCTAATTTATAAATCAAATAATTAGCAATTCTAGTTTTTGTAACCTTTGCATTTCTTTTCCCTTTACATTATATATATATGTATTTTTTATATATATATATATTGTCAGTTCTCACGAAAGTGGCCCAACAGCTCCAGAATGGGCTTTTAGAAAAATGTTTCTGAATAAGATTCATACTTTAGTAATGAAGGCTACATATATGGTAGGTTTATAAGGGTCAGATTTTCAGAAAATGCACAATCGCAGCTCTGCAAAGTTGGTAAAATTCATCTGATTTAGACTGAAAAGTCATGAATAATGGGTATATCAGAGCATCTTAGGCATGGTGTTGATAAAAAGTGTCTTTCATTGTGTTAAACTGTATTTTCAACGTCACTTTTCTCTTAAATATTTAGTCATTTGAGAGGATTGGTGAAGATGTATTTTACATTTTCTCACGATCTGACCCATAATCTTAGATTGCTACTGAATTGAATAACTACCCTTTCCTCAGCAGTCATTGGAAATTCCTGAGTGACAACAGGAGGGGAAATGGAGGGGGATGGAGGGGAATGGAGGGGGATGGATTCAAAAAGTCACAAATCAAAACGTTTACATAAACAAATTTCCTATATCTAGCTGAAACATAATGAAACTATTCTCATGACAGAATTGAGTGCTACAACTCATTATACACATTTCTTTCTGATTTGTTTTATTATCTTAGGGTTTAAGAATGATCTCTTGTGCTGGCTTGGTATATGGGTCAGATTTTCAGAAAATGCACAATCTACAGTTCTACACATCTACCAAATTCTGCTAAATTAGAGGGAAAAATGATAAATAGTATCTGTGATCCGATTCATCAAAAAGAGTCCCATGTCGGCAACTTTCATTTTGAGATATAGGGCTCCAAAGGTGGTATAGGACTTTTTCGTTCGAAAACTTTTTTTCCCGTAATATTAATCTTTATTATGTTTTTTTTGAGACTGGAAAATATTTTGTACCAAAAACAATTATTTACGCTTCATAACGGCCGGTAAACATTTTCCTAACATGGTTGGATGGGTTTAAACAAAGGAGCCGAAGGCTATTTTTCACTAAATTCACTCGTACGCCGTGGACATTTGATCGTAGGGTACCCCAGCACATTTGGTATCCTCGGAAAGCCGCAAATCTCCTCTAGCCAATGGGATTCTTCCCTTTTGAATCGCCGCGTAAGTAAACCAATCACAGAGCTCTCTCCAAGTGCATTCGGCGTAAACAATGGTTGCTAGGGTCGTCAAGGGAGCCCACGAGGGGTCGATACAGCCCTGTGATTGGTCCAGCCGCTCCAAAAGATCAACTTCCGGCTGACGCCATCTTCTAGCGTGGTCATGGATTTGAATCGAAGCGACCAGTTATTCCTCGATTCCAGACGATACAAGACGTGTTTTACTCTCCAACAAAGTTTTAAATGGACCAAGGTTTATTATTTAAACATGGAAGCTGAGGCCACCGTCGCAGAAGCTCTTAATGGCATCGCTCGAGCCAATTTGGGAGGTGTTGTCGACAACGCCGAATGGCGTAACCTCATCGAAGAGTATTTTGTGTTCAACGAGGAAACAGAGACGGTGGAATCTGACTCAGATGGAGAACCAGACGTCCCTGATCAGCCTGAAACTCCGGAGACGAACGAAGAAGAAGTTGAGGAAGCATCAGAACCTATTCTTATTATTGATCACATGCAGGCAGTCGTGGACAAGGAACGGGAAAAGTGCTCCACGTTTCGGTAAGTGTTGGTGCTCTGCAGCCATCTTTTCTATCGTGTGTGTTGACATGCTGGGGGACGCGATCTGAAAACTATGCTATGTACATCCCTGGAAATCATTCCAAATCTATAATCCAATGCTGTTATATGTGCTAGATACCTTGTGGGTATATTTAGAGGTTCTAAAATTTAATTGGTGTATGTTTTAAGTCGCATGGTGTTGTTCGTGCGTGGGGAGTTTAAGGCCCTCGAGATCTGGGGAGTAGCTATTTACTTGGGACGTCTGAGATTCCTTACTCGTCTCGTGTGGAATGTAGGGTTAAAAATACATTGTTTGTTTGTGTCATTATGGGCAAATTAAAATCTAGGATTTTGTCCGTTTCAGATGTAACTGCCGATTGTTTAACGGCGGGCCATGCATAGACCAGTTCACTGTGGAACAGCACATCTCTCATCGGTCGGAACATGACCAAATCGATCGAGGTAATTTCAAAATAATGTTTTTCTCTATTGCCTCATTGCCCATACATGCCTGTATAATACTCATTCAGTATTTTAATCAGTATTTTAAGCTGTAGCTTGTTAAATAATGAGGACACGTGCTACCCAATTACATAGGATAACTAATTACATAGGATAACTGTAGGGACTCAGACTAAGATTGGTGTCGGTGATATTAGTCAGTCACAAATTCATTTTTACATTATTGTTATACTGTCGTTTCAGATGAGCTCGACATGGCACTCTTTGGCGTTTTCAATACTGTTACTGACAACAGTGATCGATGCAGTCCAACCAAGATGGGGCGCCAGTGGAAGGGAGAGAGAAAACACCCAAAGAGCCACTACAGGATGCATAACAAGCCTATTTGCAAAGCTACCTTTAAATTCCTTTACAAGTGAGTGTTATCATGAATCTTGTGGTGCCCATTAATACTGAACATTAGATAGCTATTCATAATAACATGATTATTTGCTAAGAATCAATATTTTGGTATTGTCATTTTAAGATCCTGCATTATGTTCAATTTCTTCCTTTGTCAACGATTAAATTATTATTAATTATTTATTAATTATTTCTTTTCTCTCCCTTCACTTCTAGGATTAGCCAAAACTTGCTGACAGTTTTGCTAAAATCCTTCGCTGAGGATGGTCTGGTCACTCGTGCACGACAGGGTGGTGGTCACCGTGCTGTGAGGTCTTTGCCAATAGATGACCTGAAGAACACTATCAACTTCATCACATCTTATGCCGAAATACATGCTCTTGTCTTGCCAGGCAGAGTATCTTCTCACCACAGAGACGACATCTTAATTCTCCCCTGCCGTTCTACAAAAGCTGAAGTTCATCGTCTTTACACACAAGCCATGCAAGAGACTGGCAATAGGGCTGTTGCCTACTCCACTTTTGGTCATTTATGGCGCAAGTATCTTCCTAAAATAGTCACAAGTCGTCCCATGACAGACCTCTGCTGGGAGTGCCAGCGTAATAACAGAGACATTTCCTGTAGTAGTAATTTACCTGATGTTGTGAAAGCTGCCAAGTTAAAGAAACAGCAGAAACATTTAGACAGTGTAACCGCCGAAAGAACTCTTTATCAGAAATTTTGTGCTGATGCAAAAGAAGCGTACAGAGACAATGGTGAACCCCCCCTTGGCAAACATGCCCCTTGCTCATGTGACATTCGAGTACATCTCAGTTTTGACTTTGCACAACAAGTGCATTTACCTTCTTACCCGATGCAACCAGGTCCCCTTTATTTTCTCACCCCGAGGAAGGTAGGCCTGTTCGGTATTTGCATGGAAGGAATGCCTAGACAAGTTAACTACCTTATAGATGAGAGCCATTGCACCAGTAAGGGGTCAAATGCAGTTATTTCTTATCTGAATCATTACTTTGAAAACTATGGTCTGGGGGAGAAAGATTTAGATCTTAACTGTGACAATTGTAGTGGCCAGAACAAGAACCGGTATGTTTTGGCCTATTTGATGTGGCGTGTCCTTACTGGAAGGCACAGGTCTATTACACTTAACTTTTTGATTACTGGGCACACTAAGTTTGCCCCCGACTGGTGCTTTGGTCTCTTGAAAAAACAATTTCGTCGGGACAACGTTTCTTCTCTTCAGCAATTAAAAGCCAGTGTGCAGCGCAGTACGCCAGGGGGGGTCAACCAGGCCCAACTTGTAGGTGATGAAAGGGGTACTGTTTTTGTTCCATTGTACGACTGGCAGGCATTCCTGTCACCTTTCTCCAAATCTTTTCCAGGTATCAAAGGGTATCATCATTTTGAATTTTCTAGTGACAAACCTGGTGTTATTTCTTTCAGGCCATTTGTAGGCCCTGAAGATAGTGGTACTTTTAAAATGCTTACTGTTGATGTGGGTGATGTCCCTCAGGACAACCCACCCATTGTACCTTCTCCTGGACTGTCTGCATACAGACAGTGGTATCTTTTTAATTCTATTCGTGATTTTTGTACCGAAGAAACCAAAGACATTATGTGCCCGAAACCAACTGTACCTGAAGAAGGGCCAGGGAGGGGGGGGGATGGCTACATTGTACAGGCTCCTGCAGTCGCCCCAGTAAGAGGTAGAGGGAGGGGAAGTGGAAGGGCTAGAGGAAGAGGGAGGGGTAGAGGAAGGGGAAGGGGAAGGGGAAGGGACAGGGAATCTTCTTCTGATGAATCATTAGAATTAGGTGGTGATGAATCTTCTGAGGAGGAGGAGGAGGAGGAGGAACCTCAAGAGGAACCTCAAGCTAGGGGTAGGGGTAGGGGTAGGGGTAGGGGTAGAGGAACAGTAAGGGGAAGGGGCAGGGTAAGGGAATCTTCAGAATCTTCTTCGGATGGGGAGGTTGCACCTCCTCCAGCAAAGAGAGGTAGGGGGAGGGGGAGGGGAAATGTTGAGCAACGCCGGCCAGGGAGGGGTAGGGGTAGGGGTAGGGGTAGGGGTAGGGGTAGGGGCTGACTGCTATTTTATTGATTTTATTACTGATTTTATTACTGATTTTATTACTGGTGAATACTGTTGTACATTTTGTTTTGTTAGAATGAATAGGTGTGTTATCATGTATATATTGCAAGCACTGCACCGAAGAATTTTGTACAGAATTATTATACTCGTGTTAACAGGGTAATAAAATAAAAAATATTAAATGAAATGCACTGATTTTTTTATATATTGTGGCCCTACTAGTCTATAATACCTGCCCTAAATCTGAGAAAAATCCAATCATATGAACTGGTCATTTTGCATGACGACGCGTCCGACATAAATCCCACAAAAGTCTCCTAGAAATGTATTTTGCCCAAATTTCACCCAATTTTCATTGCGCGATAAAATGATAAGTTACTAAGTAAATGAACTGAATTTGGTATATGTTATGGCTATGGCAGTTAGTAAAGTGTGTCCTAAATTTCATAGAAATCGCTTGATAACAAATGCCCGTAACCAAGGATGGCGCGCCGAAGGTCACTCGCCGAACTTAAACAGGCTGTATCTCAGTTTCCGGCTCCTCCAGTAACCGCGTCCCTTAAATACTCACCGCAACCATAGAATTATACCCAATAGGCCTAAAATTAAGCTCTATACATCATTGGAAAGCTCTTTCCTGCTGCTTACCCATCCAATAGCTAACTCCAAAATCGATTTGGCCGACATGGGACTCATTTTGATGGAGCGGATTATCTGAGTTTATTCTGTATTGTATTCATTCAATAAATCGATCTGGTTATGTTGTACTCTATTTTTATCCTAATTTTCTTCTTGGATTTGGGTTATTTGAGAGGATTGGGGAAGGCCAATAATTTGTGTGCATTTTTTTGAGACTTGACATATTATATGGAGAGGGGTGGCGAGATTCTTCTGACATTGCTATGGTGAGGTCTTCCTGATATTGATTAGGTTAGGACCTGAATTAAAACAATAAAACTAGCCAGAGGGGAGGTGGGGGTGGTTTAAGTTGCACCTCCAGCCACACGCCCTATTTGTTTGGGTGTGTGCTGGAAATGGAAAATGGAAAATGGTAGGACTTCAAGAGTAGGAAAGTCTCAAGTAAGACCAAATGGCGGTGGTTGTGACATGAGAAATTTATAGGATATTTGTAGGATATTCTTTTACTAATACCCGGTACTTTTTTGCAACATCCATTTATTTCCTTGACATGTAAACAGATTTCTTCGAGTATGTTACATCTAGGATAAAAATACCTACGGTATATAACATTATTCCACTCCTTCTGCTATGGGAGGGAAGATAACCTTTGTTTAAACAATATACAGCGTTTATTGTTTCACCTATTGGGTTGATCACTTTTATTTATTTTTTTTCCCAATCCGTTTATATACTCAGTGGTATCTTCTACAAGATTTGACCAAATTTTATTAGATCCTTTTTGTTCTCTCCTTTGGCATTGATTTTTTCTAATTTTATTCTTGATCTTTTTTTTTTATTTTTGCAAATCGAATTGTATTATTGAAGTCATGACACATTTTTCCAAGTTACATCCAGGATACATACACTTTATATAGATCTTAATTTGTATTCCAGGGGTAGATACAAATATCTCAAGTTAGCTCATTTTGCACAATATAATTTACCGAATATTTTTTTTTCCTACCTTTCCACATTAAATCTATTTGTCACAAGCATTGAAACATCAAACTCATAACTAATATATCAAATCACATCAAGAAATAGTACTTAACGTTATGAAGCTTCTTAAAATAAGAACACATATAGGTTTGTGGTAACTTAATATTTTGCTCTGTCCTCTTGCATTCCCTTTTAGATCTACGCTCTTTATAAATGTGTCATCTTAGCGTCGATGAGCAGGGAGGAATAAGCAACCAGGAAAGTCAAACGTGCTCCATTTTAGGAAAATGAGTCACAAGTCGCAAAAACTGGATTTTGAGAAACCATTTCATTTGAAAAGATGAGATCAAGCCGATTCCAATGATAGTAAACAGTCTAATAATCTAATAAGTATTTATAGATTTTAAGTTTGATATTTTCGTTTTTGAAAAAAAAGGTTTGCAATATTTCTGGGGCTTAATAAACAGTAAAGTAACTAAATGTAGTCCATATGAGGACCTATAACACGAAAGGATATTACATAGATTGACCTGAGATTTGATACATCGATCGAAACAACTCTAAGTGATGAACTCCCAAAAGATCAGAACATTCCAATAATATGATCTTGTGAAAAAAGCACTTTGAAAAATATCAATTTTGCGACTTATGACTCATTTTTCTGAAACACATCACTCCAACTATATTTCAACGCAAATCCTGAGACCCTCCTTCTTTATTTCATTGCGTCATCAGGTAGCCAAAAGGCCCTTTATTCAACAAAAAAATGTCTTCAAGAACGTCTGCTACTCTTGCTTGTTCGATCCCGACTGACCAGTCATTCCACGATTAGCTGCTTCAGTGTTCAATTACCGTGGCGCCACCTGGTACTTCGATTTATAAACACATTACTTCCAGTAATATCCACCGGTATAAGGATTTACTTAGCTGCATGGTGTCGCCAACTAGCGGGAAAATGAAACATCGGACGCAATGGGGGTGTGGGTCAGATTTTCCGAAAATGTACAATTGGCAGCTGTACAAATTTAGTAAATTCTGCTAAATAGATTATGCCGCAATTTGGTCAATATTAGGTAAATTCGAGTATACTCGGCATTGCATTGATTCTAGCAATCTGTTTGGTTAGGTTGAACTGTATTTTGAACTTTATTTCGTCTGAAATTTGGGTTATTTGAGAAAATTGGTGAAAGTGAATGGTACATTTTCTGCAGACTTCAAGATCCATATACTCCAACTTCCCACATTACTACTGTAAACGTATTTATTTTCTACGTATTTAAGTACTAAAACTTTTCGCGCGGGTTTAAATTCACCCAGCATGGAAGTCTCCCTCCTTGGTCATTTTAATTATACCTTTCGCACAGGATTTATAGTCACGCATAAAGGTGGGTGCGCTAAAATAGCGAAAATAAATACTGCACAGATATTAATATGTTGACAGTAACTTTACTACATATATGACGAGATTTCTTTTTTCTCTTTTAATTACAAAACTGCATTCTTTCTCTCATGTCTAATGAATCAATATACTTCGGACTTCATATTTATAATTATGATTTTGTCATATTATTCAACGACGCTATTAATCGAATGAGCTTTTCTGCCTGAATTATAAATGTAAATAAAAAAGAGAATGTACTGAGCAATTTGATTAAGCAGAGTGCATGTAGGTGGCTAAAATATACACCTCCGGTGGGACTCGAACCCACAACCTCTGGATTAGAAGTCCAGCGCGCTATCCATTGCGCCACAGAGGCCACTCAAACCGCGCGAAAGGGAGTTGTTATTAGTGTATTCCTTCAATAATTATTCCTCTGTGCAATACCGAAATTTTACTCATTTTCATTTAAACGTATTTAGGCGATTTGGGCATAGAGTTCCAGGCGAATAATTAAGAATATTAGTTACCGAACACCCCAAAAACAGGCACTTCTCGCTCAAGTCCATGATGAGCTACAGCAATGCAAAGGCAGAAAATCACTATTTCATCAATATTGAGTTAAGAGTTTTGCCATCAAGTTTCATATCCAAATTACCATCTCCCAAAGTTTGAACTTAAAAATAGTTCCAGAAATGTTATAACTGTTCATTTCAAAATTAGTTAACTAATTATCATCATGCACAAGTGGATTCAATTAAGGGAAAATCAACCAAACTTATTATAGATGTATTATTGCCATTATGAAGGACAATCTTTGTAGTCATTTTTCTCAGTTTTGATACCAGTGACAGCTTCTGACATTTCTGGTCATAACTTTTGAACTAATAAACATAGGCTCAAGATCCAAACATCATTGTAAAGCTAAAACTGACCTCTTCTTGAATATTAAGATAACTAGAAATCTTCAAAAATCGAGAAGAGCCTGGTTTTGGGGTGTTCAGTCAATTATTGCAATTTTTAAAAAAACAAATTTTCTGAATTATTAACTTATTTTGGACAGTAATCAGTTCGTTGAGATATTAAGGGACTTGTCCACTAAGCCGATTCTCATGCGAATCTCACGGAATTTCATGGAAAAGTATCCTCTGCAGCGCAAAATCGCATGAGAATCGGCTTAGTGGACTAGGCCCTTAATACCTCAACAAACTGATTACTGTCGTCCAAAATAAGTAATAATTCAGAACATAGAATTGGAATTTTCCTCTCTAAAATAAAGAGTTTTCATCCCACCACCTTTATAATCTGTGGAATAAAGATTTAAATCATAATTAGATTCAAGATGGCAACTACAAAACAATCATAATAGGGGACTTGCATGTATCACTGCGCATGTCTATTACAGTGCATCCTGGGATAGACTTTGTTGAAATATGATATACAAATATCTAACACCATTTTTATCGAAAATTGCGTTGTTACAAGTATCAGAGCTTGTATAAAAGATCTATAGAAGCCAAATGCATGATGGGAAAGATGAAGGCTTGTGTCATGGAAACATTCCATGCAAATGAAAATTCAGAATGGCGGCTATGTAAAGTCCCCTATTATTAGGCCTACAGGCGCTACTGAATCAACAAATGGACAGTATTCCCATGACTTCTTGTGCGACGCGCTCTATAGTTCTTAACTGGACACGGGTGGAGGTGAGGGGAGGGAGGACCAGCTAGGACCACTCCTTTAGGTAATGAGGCCCGCCATCCTGATACATACTGTTACACTACGTCGCCTCTGTTACTATCTGGTGTTCAGCTTCACCGCCATTCTGGGCTGTGAACAAGGGGGTGATGATAAGACAAGGGGAGCTGTCCCCCAAATCTGAGTTCCTCTATCCTTACCGAGCCCAGATAATCCTATTTTTACTGGCCCACGAAAACACTGCTTAACCCATTCGCGGCGGGAAACCCTTTGCTGAATCATGACGTCATGGGCGGGTACCGCGGCACGTCGTTGCCTCGCTACGGGACGGGACCCGTTCAAGCACCATTGAAAGAAACGTGATTCCGCGGTGATTCCGCGGATGCTATTCTGTGTATTATTGATATATTTCACCATATTTCCAGCGAAAGGAACATCGTCAGAGTTTAATTAGTTGAGAAACTATAGTTAGTGATTGTTTTTCAAGTTGACATGGCTCATTAGCATGGATTATTTGGATATTTATCATGTCAGAACCCTACGATGAATGTGCATATTTTCTCTCGTCATGGCCGCCTCCGCAGTGGTCGTCGCAGATAGCATGATATATCCACGGACTTTACCATTGAATTTCTCATCAGGAAACAGTGAAATGACTACAAAACAACAGGAAATAACATTTGTGAAAGCCTATCATAAGTTTATAAGGACTGACAGTGGTCGGCATAGAACTCTGGACAGAAATAGCCTGATGTAATGAATATGTGTGTCAGGAATTTTCTCGTCAGCTGATCGGTCGAAACAAATACATTTCAGGGTAGGGAAGACCCCCTCTTGAATCCCATTTCTTATTTTTTATAAGCCCCATTTCCCGAATCCCGCAGGTTTTCAATTTGCAATCCCGTTTTCCTATTTGCAATCCCTACCTGGAAAAAATAAATCTGGCTCTGAATCCCTTTCCCGAATCCCGTAGGACCTTGTGAATCCCGAATCCCGACCTAAAATAGGCCCCAATCCCAGTTCCCGAAAAGGTAGGCCTATTCCCTACCCTGACATTTCCTTGTTGAAGTGTTTCTTCCTCATGCCAGCTTCTGTAACAAGAAAATACAAGTCAGTCAGCCATTTCGATGGGGGTATATTTATAAATGCGATGAGGTATAGTTTTAGCTACCGGGTAATGATAATAAATAATAGTAGGCTAAAGAGCATATTAAATAAAAATAGAGTAAAATAAACAATGTCTAGGCCTAGCCTATATGATACTTACCATAGTAGGCCTATAGGGCCTACCTTCCATTGACTTTTACTCAGCGTCCTCCCCTCCTCTTACCACTATGAATACTTCCAATGACTTGTGGTGTGTGAGAGACTGAGAGTGGGACAGGCAGACACTAGCTTTACAGTGGCTATTTCGCGCTCATATAGTAGCACACAAGATATAGCTAGACTGCCTCATGCATGAATGGATTTCAAGGTCGCCTTCCCGTCGCCATCGTAAAGTGTTGGTCCCACAGCCTAATAAAAATGGAAAAGTATGATGAGGTACATATAAGTTGCTTCACGATCATCCATCGTGACTCAGTACTATGATTGATAGTGTTAAAACAATAATCGGTTAGAGTGTGTTCCAATTAGTGTGTATGTTATAACTTGTATGATATGATAATCAGGGGAGTTACTAAAGGTCTCGTTATCAATGAGACAAATGAACTCAGGGGATAATGGAGGTGCGGAAGGAGACTGTACGGTGATGGGGGGATGGGGGGTGGTACTGGGGGCTGCAACATTCACATGCATTCATGGGGACCAGCTTTGTATTATAAAGGGCCTAGTCCACTAAGCCAATTCTCATGTGATTCTCACAGAATTTAGTGGAAAGGAGTCCTCTGCGGTGCAAAATCGCATTAGAATCGGCTTAGTGGATCAATAGGAAAGAATCGGACCAATAGGAAGGTTCTATGATGACTTTGGAGATTTGGCCCTTGTGAGCTGAAAACTGTCAGGCATCTTGGGTTTGAAGGTCAAAGCAAGGTCAAATCATCAAACTGGGTATCAGATATGAGTTTCTCAACCCACAAAACCCTAATAAGCATATATGTGTCTCGATTCATCAAAATGAGTCCCATGTCGGCAACTTTCGTTTTGAGATATAGGGCTCCAAAGATGGTATATGACTTTTTTGGCCGAAATCGTTTTTTCCTGTAATATTAATCTTTAATATGTTTTTTGTGAGACTGGAAAGTATTTTGTAAAATAAACAATAATTTATGCTTCATAATCGCCGGTAAACATTTTCATAACATGGTTGGATGGGTTAAAACAAAGGAGTCGGAGGCTATTTTTCACTAAATTCACTCGTACGCCGTGGACATTTGAGCGTAGGGTACCCCAGCACATTTGGTATCCTCGGAAAGCCGCGAATCGCCTCTATCCAATCCCAGTCTTCCCTTTTGAATGCCCGCGTAAGTTAACCAATCACAGAGCTCTATTAAAGTGCATTCGGCGTAAACACTTGTTGCTAGGGAGCCCACGTGTAGTGGATACAGCGCTGTGATTGGTTCAGCTGCTCCGAAAGATCAACTTCCGGCTGACGCCATCTTCTAGCGTGGTCTTGGATTTGAATCGAAGCGACCAGTTATTCCTCGATTCCAGACGATTCAAGACGTGTTTTACTCTCCAACAAAGTTTTAAATGGACCAAGGTTTATTATTTAAACATGGAAGCTGAGGCCACCGTCGCAGAAGCTCTTAATGGCATCACTCGAGCCAATTTGGGAGGTGTTGTCGACAACTCCGAATGGCGTAACCTCATCGAGGAATATTTTGTGTTCAACGAGGAAACAGAGACGGTGGAATCTGACTCGGATGGAGAACCAGACGTCCCAGATCCTCCTGAAACTCAGGACACGAATGAGGAAGAAGCTGAGGAAGAACCAGAACCTATTATTATTATTGACCACATGCAGGCAGTCCTGGACAAGGAACGGGAAAAGTGCTCCACATTTAGGTAAGTGTCGGTGCTCTACGGCCATGTTTTCTATCGTGTGTGTTGACGCGTTGGGGGAGGCGATCGGTAAACTATCCTATGTCATCCCTGGAAATCAATCAAATCTATAATCCAATGCTGTTATGTGTGAGAGATATATTGTGTGTATATTTAAATGTTCTAAATTTGATCGGTAGAGGTTTTACCTCGCCTCGTGCTGTTTGTGCATGGGGACTCGGAAGCATCGAGTCGAGATCGGGGGAGTAAACTATTTACCTAGGATGTCTGATATTCCATAATCGTCTCGTGTGGAATGTAGGGTTAAAAATGTATTACTTGTAACAACATGTCAGTTTTGGGCAAATTGAAATCTAGGATTTTGTCCATTTCAGTTGTAACTGCCATTTGTTTAACAACGGGCCGTGCATAGACCAGTTCACTGTGCAACAGCGCATCTCTCATCGGTCGGAACATGATCAAATCAATCGAGGTAATTTTAAATAATGTTTTTCTCTATTGCCTTTTCTTTGCCCATACATGCATGTATAATACTCAATCAGTATTTTAAGCTGTAGTTCAATTATGAGGACACGGATAACTAATCAGATATGATAACTAATTATGTAGGAAAACTGTAGGGAATGTCTTGCTACTCCAGTAGGATTTAAGATTTGTGTCGGTGATATTTTGGTGGGTCACATCATTTTATATTTTGTTATACTGTCGTTTCAGATGAGCTCGACATGGCACTCTTAGGCGTTTTCAATACTGTTACTGACAACAGTGAACAATGCAGTCCAACAAAGAAGGGGCCCCAATGGAAGGGAGAACGAAAACACCCAAAGAGCCACTACAGGGTGTCTAACAAGCCTGTTTGCAAAGCTACCTTTAAATTCCTTTACAAGTGAGTAATGAATCTTGTTGTGCCCATTAATACTGAACATTACATAGCTATTCATGATAACATGGATTATTTGCTAAGAATCATTATTTTGTATTCTCATTTACAATCCTGCATTATGTTTAATTTCTTCCTTTGCAAATGATTAAATTATTATTTTTCTATTTTCTCTTCTCTCTCTTCTCTTCTAGGATTAGCCAAAACAAGCTGACTGCTGTACTAAAATCCTTCAGCGAGGATGGTCTGATCCCTCGTCTATGACGTGGTGGTGGTCACCATGCTGTCAGGTCATTGCCAATAAATGACCTGAAGAACACAATCAACTTCATCACATCTTATGCCGAAATACATGCTCTTGCCTTGCCAGGCAGAGTAGCTTCACACCACAGAGACGACATCCTCATTCTCCCCTGCCATTCTACAAATGCCGAAGTTCATCGTCTTTACACACAAGCCATGCACGAGACTGACAATAGGGCTGTTGCCTACTCCACTTTTGTTCAACTGTGGCGCAGATATCTTCCTAAAATAGTCACAAGTCGTCCCATGACAGACCTCTGCTGGGAGTGCCAGCATAATAACAGAGACATTTCCTGTAGTAGTAATTTACCTGAAGTTGTGAAAGCTGCCAAGTTAAAGAAACAGCAAAAACATTTAGACACTGTAGCAGACGAGAGAACTCTTTATCAGAAATTTTGTGCTGATGCCAAAGAAGCATACAGAGACAATGGTGAACCCCCCCTTGGCAAACATGCCCCTTGCTCATGTGACATTCGAGTACATCTCAGTTTTGACTTTGCACAACAAGTGCATTTACCTTCCTATCAGATGCAACCAGGTCCCCTTTATTTTCTGACCCCGAGGAAGGTAGGCCTGTTCGGTATTTGGATGGAAGGAATGCCTAGACAAGTTAATTACCTTATAGATGAGAGCCATTGCACCAGTAAGGGGTCAAATGCAGTAATTTCTTATCTGAATCATTACTTTGAAAACTATGGTCTAGGGGAGAAAGATTTAGATCTTAACTGTGACAATTGTAGTGGCCAGAACAAGAACAAGTATGTTTTGGCCTATTTGATGTGGCGTGTCCTTACTGGAAATGCACAGGTCTATTACACTTAACTTTTTGATTACTGGGCACACTAAGTTTGCCCCCGACTGGTGCTTTGGTCTCTTGAAAAAACAATTTCGTTGGGACAACGTTTCTTCTCTTCAGCAATTAAAAGACAGTGTGCAGCGCAGTACGCCAGGGGGGGTCAACCAGGCCCAACTTGTAGGTGATGAAAGGGGTACTGTTTTTGTTCCATTGTACGACTGGCAGGCATTCCTGTCACCTTTCTCCAAATCTTTTCCAGGTATCAAAGGGTATCATCATTTTGAATTTTCTAGTGACAAACCTGGTGTTATTTCTTTCAGGCCATTTGTAGGCCCTGAAAATAGTGGTACTTTTAAAATGCTTACTGTTGATGTGGGTGATGTCCCTCAGGATAACCCACCCATTGTACCTTCTCCTGGACTGTCTGCATACAGACAGTGGTATCTTTTTAATTCTATTCGTAATTTTTGTACCGAAGAAACCAAAGACATTATGTGCCCCAAACCAACTGTACCTGAAGAAGGGCTAGGGAGGGGGGGGGGAATGGCTACATTGTACAGGCTCCTGCAGTCACCCCAGTAAGAGGTAGAGGGAGGGGAAGTGGAAGGGCTAGAGGAAGAGGGAGGGGTAGAGGAAGGGGAAGGGGAAGGGACAGGGAATCTTCTTCTGACGAATCATTACAATTAGGTGGTGATGAATCTTCTGAGGAGGAGGAGGAACCTCAAGAGGAACGTCAAGAGGAACCTCAAGCTAGGGGTAGGGGTAGGGGTAGGGGTAGAGGAACAGTGAGGGGAAGGGGCAGGGTAAGGGAATCTTCAGAATCTTCTTCTGATGGGGAGGTTGCACCTCCTCCAGCAAAGAGAGGTAGGGGGAGGGGGAGGGGAAATGTTGAGCAACGCCGGCCAGGGAGGGGGAGGGGGAGGGGCTGACTGCTATTTTATTGATTTTATTACTGATTTTATTACTGATTTTATTACTGATTTTATTACTGGTGAATACTGTTGTACATTTTGTTTTGTTAGAATGAATAGGTGTGTTATCATGTATATATTGCAAGCACTGCACCGAAGAATTTTGTACAGAATTATTATACTCATGTTAACAGGGTAATAAAATAAAAAATATTAAATGAAATGCACTGATTTTTTTAAATATTGTGGCCCTACTAGTCTATAATATTTGCCCTAAATCTGAGAAAAATCGAATCATATGAACTGGTCATTTTGCATGACGACGCGTCCGACATAAATCCCACAAAAGTCTCCTAGAAATGTATTTTGCCCAAATTTCACCCAATCTTCATCGCGGGATAAAATAATAAGTTACTAAGTAAATGAACTGAATTTGGTATATCTTATGGCTATGGTAGTTAGTAAAGTGTGTCTCAAATTTCATAGAAAACGCTTGATGACAAATGCCCGTAACCAAGGACGGCGCGCCAAAGGTCACTCGCCGAACTTTGACCGTCTGTATCTCAGTTTCCGGCTCCTCCAGTAACCGCGTCCCTTAAATACTCACCGCAACCGTAGAAATATACCTAATAGGCCTAAAATTAAGCTCTATACATCATTGGAAAGCTCTTTTCTGGTGCTTACCCATCCAATAGCTAACTCCAAAATCGATCTCGCCGACATGGGAACCTTTTTGATAGAGCGCCCCACATATACTGGACTGCAAGGTAGGCCAAACCATTGATATATACATTGTCCCGAAGAAGATCATAACACTGTAAGCATTGCCCTACTTCCAGCAGAGACGTAAAATTCCGACATATACTTTAGTGTTTGAATGTTTATTGCTTATTCCCGCCACATGCAGAGCAATGACTATCAAGTACAGGGGAAACAGGATTATTTTGGGATCGGGATTCTGGATTTAAAAGGGCAAATGGGATTTGGGGAAGGGATTCAGAGCCAAATTCATCTATACCCTAGCATCAATCTAGAAGTTTTTTTAAATTGTGAATCTGGGTTGATTATTAGGCTACAAAAGAAATTAAATGAAAACAAAAGATTGGTGTTTTTACAGCAGAACTTAGCGATTGACAATATGCCCCCAAAATTCTTTAAATATATGGAGCATTGTCATTCTATATATATACAGTTATTGCGGTTCAACTTGTTTACTAACTGTAGGCCTATATATATAATCGTCATAACAATATTAATAACGCCGTTTTTCATGATTAAGTGGATTAATATATTAATTTGGAGGGAGTGAATGGTTGTTAGATATAGTTCAATTCATATGTATATACATATATATATATATATATATTGTATTTTTATTCTGAGTCGATCAGTTACATCATATTTCCAGAAAAAGACGCCAGCCTCTCCACTTGGAGGTCTTCCTGGGGTATCCTAGTATATGTACATTTATCGATAATAAAACAGGTTTTTATTGTTTAATTATGCTTCGAGCACAAACCTACTCTTTCCAAATCAACATTTGCATATGGATATGTCTACTACTTTTGGGTTCTCATTTTCCCGCCGTGTACGCCTATCTCTGTCGCATTAAATGAGCCATCACTCAACTTTCCATTTGCTAATAAAGCTGTGAAACAACCAGACAAATAGAATATTGAATGCAGACCCAGCTTTTCTCCATACTAGATAATAGATAGATAATATGTGTACCAGCGTAGTAAGTTGAGAAGCAACTGTTAGTGTGAAACATCTAAGCAAGTGTCACTGTCATTGTCAAGTGTAAACAAAATAAGTTCAAGTGGAGGCCACCACCACAGCAAGCATAGGCCTAAGCTTAGGTGAAGGGACCTATGTTGACATCTGACTTTTATGCAAACATTAATAATAAGGTCTTACCTTTAAGTCCTAATTTGCAGGTAACATAATCCATTGTGTCATCATTTGGTAAATCCAGGCACAGATAAATCTTAACAATATAAAACAAATATTGAACAGTTGAAATCTCCATATGAAGCACAGCTGCAATCATCAACATCACATAAATAGAAGGAATCCACCAAGGGTGGAGGTGGGAAGGAGCGTACACCCTAAGGTGCAGGAAGGCTCCCGAGGGCACAAAGCGCCTGAGGGATCCTTCCGCACCGGATTTATTCCACCCTTTCACAAAGTAAAAGTATGGAAATTCTTGTGAAAAAACATTTTAAACTATCAATATTAAAGAAATATGCTGTCTAATTGATTTTAATTAATCATATTTCTTCAGAATTCCACTCGCACAAACAGTAGACTAGATAGTTCATTTCATAGCATTGTTTACATCATGACGTTCCTTCAGATAATGCATCAATGAAGGCGAAGTACATTATTGCGTCATAGCCGGCATATCGCGGGGAAATTACGCTCCCGCAATGTAATAAAAAACGTCATTTCTTCTCGAAATACATTCCAAATGTGTTTAAATTATGAAAGACCATGTTTTTTTCATCCCATATATTTAATTTTATCAACATTTGTATTTAAATAGGGAAGATATGATAAAGGAAACTCTACTGTATATCCATGCTCATACTGGCGACGACGCAATAAAATAGGTCTTTCGCAACGTTAGTAACGCACCATGACAACTAGAGTCCTGAACAACGTATAATAGGCATTTTCCTGCGCAGAGTGATGAGGCGAGGGACTACTTTATATTTCCGTACACTGGAGGTGTGGTGTACGGCACATCGTACACCGCAACCTTAGGTGCATCCAGTGTACAATGCTAAAGGTATAGGGACGACGCAGCAAGGGTGGAATAAACCTCCCTACTCCAAGTGGGAAAACTGCTTCCATTCAAATCATTCATCCACAATATTTTTAAAAATCTTTCTCAGTCAAATCTTTGTATAGTAGCCTACAATCTCCATATTCTATTCTTGGTCGTTGATGAAGTATAATCCAATGACAAATGATTAAATAAGATGAATGCCATTTTTTCACTTTGGTATGACCTCGCAAAGAAGGCTGGATCTCGCTTCACTGCACACTTGCCCTAGGGCCAACAGAGACGTCATTTCCGGTCCAGTATGTAAATGAGCTTTGTTGCTGGGTGCATTTCCACACATTCCCGCCACAAAGCAACTTCTCTACTTAATCTGTATTTTGATAAAAGGCAGGAAGGGGAGAGGAGGGGAGAGAGAGAGTGTGGTGGGGGGCTCTGACCCAGACCCTTTCTAGAGAGGAGAAATTATTGCCTGCACATATGAGTCCATTTAAAGAATATGGACCATGCACCCTTAGTTCTTGTCCTTAACATTATATATACAGGTAGTGCAGTTCAACTTGTAATTTACTAACTGTATATATAATCATCATAAAAATATTAATAACGCCATTTTTCATGATAAGGTGAATTAATATGAGATTAATTCAGAGGGAGTGGATGGTTGTTAGGTGGGATTCAATGCACAGGTACATTTATCAAGAATAAAACAGGTTATTATTGTTTAATTATGCTTCGAACACAGAACTACATTCTGTCCGAACAACACCTGTGCAAGGATATGTGCACTACTTTCGGATTCTCATTTTTCCCGGGCCTACTTAAATTGTAGGCCTATTCCCAGATTTCGCAGCACTCATAATCGGCCGCTTTGCTCGATGTACAAGACTTTTCGCCTGACAGTACACATCATTGGGCAGGAAATTGTCCAAGCTTTCATTTGATATAAGATATGTTCCTGAATTCGTGTTATTAGTCTTTCTGGCCTACCTTTCATCCAGACATTTTTGTTAACAACTATGCCGATCAGGAGTCAAGTAAGCAGAGGCCATAGTGGACCTGCTGGCATGGTGCCAAATTGGCAGGTGTCTTTACAACGTCCATCATATATCTTCCTGCCATCTGCTGATGATCTCACCGAAACTCTGGTATTTCCCAGGCGGAGAAAAAGAATACTGAATAATAGGTGCAGAAGACATCAATGTCGATGTTATATATACTTGCTCTGAGAACAACGTATCTAAGGGAGGAGGGGGTGAGGGAGGAGAGTGTGAGGGAGGAGGGTGTGAGGGAGGAGGGTGTGAGGGAGGAGGGACTAACAGATTAGGGTGTGAGGAAGGAGAGTGTGAGGGAGGAGGGTGTGAGGGAGGAGGGTGTGAGGCAGGAGGGTGTGAGGGAGGAGGGACTGACAGATTAGGGTGCAAGGAAGGAGGATGTGAGAGCGGAGGGTGTGAGGGAGAAATAGGATCTCAAATAAAGTATTATAGTCTCTGGATAAGTTGTGCTGCCTCAACCTAAATGATGCATTTTTATTGGATAAACCTGATTGTCCCCACATTCCAGAATCAACTTACTTCCAGCCCTCTATTCTTTTGGAATTATTGAGAATGCAATCTCCTGAGACAGATGCAGTTAAAGTTCTCCGTTTTCAATACATTTATTCTAGGCTGCTTATTGATTTACTTAGAGATTAGAGAGGGGGTCCTGTCTCCCTCTGTACCCCCAAACAAACAGACATGTAAAACACATTTCCCATTCTTTATAGAACTAATAAATCACATCCCTGAGGTAACTAGAGTAAATTGGGCCAGCAAAAAAACACAAGTATACAAGTCATGTTACACATGGCTGAACCAGACACAGTCACAATACAATGTAACCATGTGATCAAGTTTCCTGCCATATATATTTAGAAGGAGAGTGGGGAGCACCACCACCCTCAAACACCTCTCCATAGCACCACCAATCTGAGGAACTTCCCAACTCAAGCACCACCTGGTCAGTGTCTAATCTCCTATTATACCCTCAATCATAGGTAAGAGTGTCCATATTACTACTGTACATCTTCTGAAAACACCAATGAATCTATATTATTCTTAAATATAACTGCATCTCGGTATGATCATTTGAAAACATTCTGAATTTTCTGAAGCATCAGAATAAGTTATATGTTATGGAAAATCTAGTATCTCTAGTATGGCAATTAAGTCAGCAATGACCGCTTATTAGAGCCATCTTCAATGGCCAAAGACGCAAGAGCTTTTGCTTAGTTTCAGACATTAGGGCCCACCCACCTTCAGACACTGGGGCCCAGACCTTGGATGCTAGGGCCCACTTTTGCATAATTTTGATAATATTTTTAGAAATTAGGGCCCACCCATCCTCAGACGCTAGGGCCCTTCCACCCATCAAATAGTGCCTTATCAGATGCTATCGTCTGAAATGTTTACTTGTAAATATGTAGGTCTTGTATCCAACGTTTTTTTTACTACTTTCTTTGTCTTCTTCTTCTTCTTTTTTCTACTATAGTTTATGTATGTGTGTAATGACTGAAGAGAACCAACACCCCCTCTATCACTGCCTGGCCCTACTCACCCCCCACCCCCAACCCGCCTCCCCCTACTCTTATCAATCCCCAACTTGTTTTATAAAGGACACAGACAAGATAAATATAAACACAAACACCGAATGGCTCTCTCTCTCTTTATTTATTATTATTTCTTCCATCTTCCTTCAAGTCCACATTTCTCCAAGAGTGTAGGCTAATATTGCCCCAAGCTTTTATTACATTTTCACAAAACGAGCCGGAAAAGAAAAAAAAAATGTCAACCTCTGTTCTAGACGACAGCTGGGCTTTCTATGAGTCTATTATACACTTGTCTAGCACTTTAGTATAAAAAATCAATATGGTGGGTCATCGGAGCAAAGCGAGGTAAATAAATAGTTTGTTTCTGGTAAATAGTTTGTTTATTTTACAATACAAGATCGTGGTACAAAAGTCAGAACCGATCCGAGTTACATCCTATTATAGTATGTAGTAACTGGAGTGTTATCTATCTATTATTTCACATTTTCAGCCCATTGGAAATCCTAAGACACAGGATCCACCAATATGAGAGGGATCAACAGTCCTGTGATTCTACTACTAGGCCTTGTGTTGTGTTTACATACAAGTCAGGTATATTCTTACGAGCAGTTGGAAGAACCAGGAGTTGACTTGGAAGAACCAGTAGATTCAGCTGTAAAAACACTTGTTGAGAATGACCGTACAACATTGGGACATCTACCAACATTGAAAGAATTGAGCAGTGGTAAATCCCTTTTCTTATCATAGAAATATATTTAGTTATAATGAACTAAATTTTAACTGCGTGTTATTCATGAGCATTAGCAGAGGTGAAGTATACATTTTCTGAAGACAAGACCCATGTGTATTTTATATGAAACACTGTATGTAGAGTGAGATGTAGAGTTGTATAGCCACCACTGGTGGTAATGGGGAAAAGCAATATTCTAAGCAACTGAAACCAATGAATTTTATTATTATGCCTTTACTAATCCATAAAGGAGCATTTAAAAACAAGTTTATGTCCCAAAAGTAATTCTAGTTGTTGTGTATACCACTATAGTGGTATACACTTGCATGCAACACTTTAGGAGGTTGTGAGTGCCTGCACGTGGTTAAGAGAGAGGTCCACGGCAGGAGTTTATGATTTAGTTCAATGGCGGCTGATGTCTGTAATCTAGTATACAGCAAGAGTTTCTTGTGTAAGTGACCCAATCTCCATTGTTTGGTTTGGTCTGTCCGACCCTAGGGATTGACACTGGGGGCTCTTAGTCCAGTTGTAATGAGAAGTCCAGGATCTTGCCCAGGTTCTCCTCCAATATGTTATAACTAGCATAACACAAAAGGTAACAAAGTAATGAAGCTTAAAGATGCATTTAGTTCTGGTACAGGTATATAACATGATGGTATAACATTGGTCTAAATAGGCAGGTATGAGTAAAGGGTCAGAGAGCCCCTTATATAATAGGATAGGCTTGTTGTCAGTAGAGCCTTTCACCCTCATTGGAGGGCGTGGCTCGACCTATGAGGGTGAGGGATAACTGATTGTGACCTCAGCCTCCATACATGTAGGAGGTAATGAAATTAAATTCATGGGGTATATAGATATGATACAAAAGGCTATAACAATATGATGACGGAAGAATGTTTTACCCTATTGTTATTCTCTGTATTGCATCTAGCCACTATGTGCTTATTCTCAGGTCCTTCATTGCTACTTCTTTCTTCAACACGTTTAAAATTACGCTGTTGATGACAAATGTGACTTGTTCTGACTCTGATATTGCATTGTATTTATGTTGACCCCACTTTAGTCCTGGCTTGCAATTCATGACCTCAACACCCCCGGCCTGTATTTGGCTTGCTTCTGAACATGTATAATAAGCACTACAATGTGTATACTAAAAGGTCATATCGATATATATGTTTGGAAGATCATAAATCACATTTTCTATTTTTATAGTGGAACGGGAACGATCGCCACTGGCACAAGTCAAACCAGAAGTAGGACTTCCTCAAAGTAAAACAATGGCATTTTATAAACATCCTATACAACTCTAGCCCACATAAATTAGGGAGAAATAATAAGCAGTGTTAATCACCATTAATCATGAATGTATTTCCTTTCATGGCTTTAATATTATAGATCCTAGATTATAGATATAATAACCTGTTTTATATAAGATCATAAATAAAAGAATCCTTGAATTGAATTGATCCAATTTTTCAGTTATTCCTCCTACCATACTGCCATAGTTAAGTTTATCAAAATCTCAATGAACACATATTGTTTCACATATATTCACAGATCCGTCTCTTCATCCTAGTATAGACGATGGTGATATTATGAAGCCAAGGAAGATAATACAAAGTAAGTTGTTTAAAATAAATAGATATTTCAGTTAGTGAGGAGAGATATCAGTGACCAATGTGCATGCAGTTAAATTTGTATCTGATTTAAATATATTTGTGATTTTTAGAATATATGTTGAATGATTAAATATCTCAAAATTGAGATGTATTTATATACTGTTACATAATATATTGGCATATTGCAACAAAAAAGCTTTAATGGTATGAAGAGGATTTAATTTTAGGTAATTCTAATACCTAGAAGCAAATATAATTTCTTAGGATCCCTTGGGATACTAAATGAGTTATACAGTTAACTGTCCCACTGAATTTCTTTATATAACCTCAGAATCTTCCTCTGATTTCAGATAAAAAGTGTAATCTGTATGATGTGTACACGTACGACCAATACTATCCTCAGTTTAAATTCTACTGTAAATCAGCCACCACAGTACCCAGCCTCTGCCACGATGATGTCTGTGGTGCAGGCTATTGCTATGACTTCTACAATGGCATCAGTTCTTATTCTAATTATCCCTCCATACGACCGTGCTGCCTGCATTCTGGTGTTAAAAATGTTCTCTTACAGTTTGATTGCTACTGGAATAAGAATTACATCTGGTCATACAAAAAACAGAAGCTTGTGTTCACAGGCTGTACCTGTCAGGATAATGCAACCTAAAAAAGTTAGTAAGTACTTTGACACAAGTAGGGATATGAAGGGACTAATTCCACTGTTCAGTCTAGGCTCAGAGTAGACAGAGTCCCTTCAAACTGAGTGAAATCCTCTTGCTCCAAACCATAAATTGTCATTAGGTTCCCATTACATTAGACCACCTATGTATGACCATAAAGTGCCTTTCTGTCTGTTTTCTCTGTCTCTCACTCCCTTCTTATCTATCTCTTTTTCCTGGGTATGATCATACTGCCTCCCTCTCAGCTCTCCCGCCCTTGATAAAACACTCTTAAATGTGTTGATAAGGGCGTAAAGCAACCAATCTCACCCACTAACTCCAGGACATGGAAAGCCAATCACACTCATTGGCCTAACATTCTTATCTGATCTGAGACGCTGTGAGCCTAGACTGTTGTTGCAGTGTCTTGAACATATAACTGGAGTGCTGATCAATGCTATATTCTCAGATGTTACAAGAAAGGTTCAAACCAAAGTTACTTGTATTTTGACGTACATTACCGGAAAAGAACTCGGAAAACCAACTGGGGATAATATCATTTTTTATTGACAAAATTGATATTATTTTGTTTATTTGTTACGTAAAATGGTGTAAAGTTGGTGAACTGATGAACCAATTTGGTGACAATTGATAAAATAATGATATGTAACTAGTACCAGTGCTAATCAATGGTGGAAATTAATTAACTGCTACCTTCTGAAACCAAAATGTAATTCTCCTCACATCTATATAGATATGTAGATAGGCAGATACAATTGTAAATTGTAACGAAATATAACCCTAAAAACAAGCAGTTCACAACAGAACTTTCCTTAATGAAAACATTTGCTGTAGCATTAAGCCATGCAACAGTAAAAGGATGGTTTCTAACAATGAGTCCACTCATGCTTCCATCATGGTATAGAGACATACAAGGGCGGGGCTCCCGAAAATGTCCACTTTCAAAAAAATAAAGTCAAAATTTTCTTTTCTTTTAATTCATCTGAGCCTTCTCCTAATCATAGCCAATGGTACAAGCTTAAACATACTAAAATTATAAAAAAAATTCTGAGCATTTTCTGATTTCCTACTAAGTCTATCCAAAAAGTGTCCATTTTTGGATAAACTTGAATAAAAAGGAAAATAATATTATATTGTTGCAATTACTCCTCATCCACTTAGACTTAGATGAATTTTCTTGTATTCAGTGAAGAAATATATATTTTATATGATATTTCATGTATTTATTCATTTCTATTTCCTGTTCCTTCAACGACTATTGCTTCACTATTCCAAAGTTTTTCCTGCTAACCAATGTAAAATTAAATATCTCATGTTTTCTGCTTTTTTAAGGGTTAACTCAGAATTTGGAGGGGTTTTCTCTCCACTTCTACCTATTTTTATCATTATATCCTTAAAAAGCATGAATCTATTAACCCAAGGAAGAAGACTATGCTATTATAGTCCCCGAACACAACACATGTCAATTTTTATGGAATTTAACTATTATTTCTGCTTTCAAACTAGATATATTGAATTAACTTGATAAAACTCAGGCCTATATTCATATATTTTTACGATTTTATAATAAATATTCTATTTTCTGGGGTTGTCCCCGAACACAACAGACACACAAATATTGCAAAAATACCTATAAATACCTATTATATTGCCATTGTCTATGTTTGTATACATATTATATCCACAGGGGTATCTATTTCGGATTAATTTTGATTCTATTATTCATATTTTTCCTTTAATTACCAATTTACTCATGCTGTTTAAAGACCCCTGTCCCTGAACACAACACCCCCTTAATTTAAGGGAAAGAAAGTAGTCAATTGGAATATAACCAATCATTTATGTTCGGAATTGCATACTCAATTGAATAGAATACTTCAGTTTTCAATTTTACCATTTTTTCGTCATAGCATATTTGTACCCGAACACAACACCCCTGTCCCCGAACACAACACCCCACCCTGTCCCCGAACACAACACCCCCTTTATTTAAGGGAAATTAAACAGTCACCTGGAATATAACCAATGATTTGTGTTCAGAATTACATACACAATTGAATAGTATACTTAGTTTTTCAATTTTATCATTTTTTCATCATAGCATATTTGTACCCGAACATAACACCCCTGTCCCTGAACACAACACCCCCGTCCTTGAACACAACACCCCACCCCCTCCCCGAACACAACAACCCCTTTTTCTAAGGGAAGATAAGCAGGCAATGTAAATATAACTAATGGGTTATATAGAAAATTGCATGTATAAATGAAGAGTTTTGTCGATTTTTGCATTACTTTTCAATTTCATTATATTTTGGTCATACTCTCTGTTTCCCCGAACGCAACACCCCTCTCCCCGAACACAACACCCCTCTCCCCGAACACAACACATACTCAGAAGGTGGGTTTTCTGCTAATATATTCAAAGTCAACATTTAAGATGGGTAAATATCAAAGAAATGTGCATAATCACAAAGGTATTTTTATGAATATTTGAATAAAAATACACTTTATCACTGTAAGAAGAAAGGGCTTTCAAACTCGGAATTTCTATGTCTCAACTTTATGGAACCATAAGTATGGTCAAAATTGGAAAAAAATAAAAATTCAAAGTTTAATGTGATATGGGACTATATCAATAACAAGAGACCAATAGCAAAATATTTTCTAGATAGGACCTTTATTATGGATTTCATCATTTTATTAATAATCTTCATAAGCTATTTGGAGAGCTGTGAATGAAAAGACAGAAAATAGTGAAATAAATGAAACAAAATTAAATTAAAAAATAAATTCAGAAGGAGGTTTTTACATATGCTTTATGAAGAATTAAAGACAAACAACAAATTAATAATTGTTATTTAACTTTTCATTGAAACAAAAAAGAATTTATGCCAGGGACATGCATTTAGGAACATTTTCTAACATAAAAATATGATTTCTTTGCATAAAAAGGAATTTTTATCTTTATTTCTCAATATGCCCTCATTATACACTTGAGAAGGTACAAAATACTGAAAAGTCAGTAGTGTGGGATGAAATCCGAATGAATTATGGAATTAAAATGGGTGATTTTTGCAAAATGGACATTTTTGGGAGCCCCACCCACAAGTAAATACAGGTTTGATCATCTGAAGATATTCAAGAGCAAAAACCAAACTTACCCTTCAAAAGAATTATTATTGTATATTGGCAGAAAATTCTGAACGACTCTAGCTGCTTTGCTTTATATGAATGTACCCCCTTTAACGCTTACTGAGATGTGAAAAGCTGTTCATAATGTTTCTTTTTCTTTTCTTGACAGGGAGTCTGGGGTCATCGCCATCCAGATCATATCAATGCAAAATATATTGCATCACCTTCAACTTATAACCTAACAAATTATAACTAGCTTAATCAGTGAACTTCTGGCATTTAATTCATCAATGATATTAATGATTAATATGTTCCGTAAAAATCTGTCATTATTATCATTATGAAAATTGAAAACAAAGACAATGAATATTTGTAACAGAATTGAAAAAGACAATGTAAATCCAAATTCCATTAATGTCGATAAGATTATCGCATTGGCCTTCCCAATCCTGCACTGACTGATCAAAATTATTCCCTTCTATAACAGCTTTGCCACAATATGATGTAAAATGCTCCTAATATTGCATAAATACATGGTAATTGAACCATCCAGTATAGAATAGCTATGCTTATTTCTCTTGCAATTGTGAAAAAAACATTTTTGTGGCACCTCATAACATTTCTATAAATTGTATTCTTAGACGATCATGTTTAACCCTAACAATCACTGACAAAAATACAATACAGTAAAATTTGGCGATGAATAACTTTCCCAATGTTTTATGTATACTGACAATTGGTTAATAAAAAACTTAAAAGCTCTTATTCTGGATTTGTTTGTCATTTTCCCCTTTCATAGAATATATTGAACAGACTCAATTCAATTCAATTCAATTCAAGTATTCTTTATTGCATTACGATCTTACATACAATGTGGTAATTCGGTAGTCTATATAGACAAAGTCTAAGTAGTTCTTCCACCGGGTGCCATCTACTTGATTGAGGTAAACAAATCTTTGAGACATGGAAAAAAGTTCCTGATCCCCAAACTATATACTATGTGCATGTATCAGTCTAGGCTCAGAGTCTAGATCAGATAAGAATATGTCAGCAATTGGAGGCCTCTCTCAACACTGAGCCTGGTATATATGTCTATTACCAAGTCATCCATTGTGATAAACTGATATCAGATCATGGCAAACATAATTTTAATGATTTTTGTATCTGTTCATTCATATAAATTCATCAATATTCTGCTGATCACACATGATTGTACAAGAATTTATAGACAAATCATTCACAGGGAAAGAAGCACTGGTGAGCGACAATATGTGAGGTCTGTTCAATAATGACTTCAATGGGACACCAACATATGAGTCTAGACTACTATGAAGTTCCTGGAGCAAAAACAATGAGGTAAACTCATCATCTGACTTTACGATCGGTGGGGGAGAAGTGAACAAAAAGGTTTGACAGTTCGGATAACTGAGATTGGGGCTATGGACATAGTCTATTAAACTTGATGTACTGCTAGTAATTTGAGTTGGTTATTTTTCCTATTAACAATTTTTGTCCCTTGCAGAGGTATCTAGGGCATGGTCGGCTTTTCTTGTTAGTAAATAACATAATTGTATTTAATCCCGGCCATCTGGGTGATATACATACTACAACTCTCTAACTACTACCAGTGACAGCACCACTTATACTATTATTATAGAATGCTCTAGATATTATTGTGCAATTCTTAAAGGTAGTTCTTAAAGGCATGAATCACTGAGATTGAGGCTATGGACATAGTCTATTAAACCTGATGTACTACTAGTAATATTTGTTGTTGTTGTGGTTGTTGAGACATTTATTAGTCAAAATAAGTGACCATGTCGGCGGATCTAATCTCCCTTCGTAGGGAGGATTTCAAGTCCTGCCGGACACTACAATTATTTTATTATGTAAGGGTAACAGTACACCTTGGCGTCGACAATACACAAGGTGGCCCTTACTAAGTCTACTAAGTATTTTTAGAAATGGGCCCACCTAGTGTGGCAGCCATTTTGCCGCAATCAATGATGAGATAGCTTTTGGTTATTCCTGAGAGAATGGTGGATGTTAGGGAACAGTCCCACTGTGGGACTGTACTAGAAAATACCCTACCCCATGTTGCTTTGAGGGGTGGTGGGGTACATTTGCCATGTCTGAATTATCTGAATTATTTCTTCTGGCATACCAACAAGTCGTTTAACAAGGAAAAATCTCTCCCATAATTGGAGGAAATCTTGACTAAATGATTAACGAATACTTCATGAAAATTAGTTGTTAAGTACCAACATGTTGCGATTCTTGCCAATGTTCTTTCCAGTGTCTAGTGGCCATCGTTGCACATCTGTGTTTCATCTCCGGGCTTAACATCAATCGATATTAAATAATGATATTTTGTGATCGCATAGGTTTACTTCTGCGAAAATAAATATATTATAAATATCGGTAGCAGGAGATGGGGGGAAATGAACTAAAGCTACTGGATAATTATTAAAGTTCCAAAGGACCAAGGGTTGAATTATTCTATGTTCCACACAACTCCGAGATATAACACCAAGAGTGAAATACTTCTTTCATATGCTCCCTTTAATTGTCCTTGTGTGCTGGGGTGAAGACTTTGCTCCTCACCCAGAAATATGAACAGGTACAGAAGGTATATCAATTATTTCTGACATAAGGTTACATTATGTTTGCAATACAAAACAGGAATAACTAAATAAATATAATAATGAAATAAGTACAAACTTGAACATAAATGTTGAAATGTATAATAGATAGCATGGTTAACGTCAGGATGGAATAATATGAATGGAGGTATCAGGAGATGGAGGTGCCCAGATCTGGAGCTACCCGGAGCTCAATGGAAATGTTCATATCTTCACATACTGGAATCGTTACAAACATATCTGGCTTATAGCAATGGTGAATAACAAATTGTTATGACTCATATGAGTCAGATCTTCAGAAAATGTAGAATAGAATAGAATAGAATAGAAATATCTTTTATTCATCACTGTGGTCTTACAATAATTTTCCGATGAACAGTACATCCGATGAAATGTACAATTGGCCTTCACCAATTCTCTCAAATAACCCAAATTTAAGGCAAAAAATCATATTCAAAATACTGTTTAACACAGCCAGACAGATTTATTGAATGAATACCACACAGAATACACTCAGATATTCTAGTATTTATTAATTTTCACTCTGATTTAGGAGAATTTGAGCAATGTGTATAACTGTAGATTGTGCATTTTTTGAAAATCTGACTCATATGATGAGAGACCAATCAAAGAAATGTGCAAAGAAATCCGCGTATATACTTTCATAGATTAAGGATAGCTCTGACACCTCCTAAAAGACTCTTAACATAGTACCAATGATTGTTTTCATGAGTTGCCATATAAAGATATTAAACTTCATAATAGAGAAATCACAGCACAGTTACAAGGAGATAATTTAACTTTACACCAATCTGAGGACAAATTCACTCCTGTTAAATCCATTTCAAATTACTTACCACAGTCTGATTAATTTCTGAATATACATTTGTGTAATATTTAAACTGTATAATCTAAAAGTCAGGATAACAGATAAAAACAACTTATTCCTTAGATAAACATTTTTCTAAAATTGTCTCCAATTATCTACTATTGTCTACCAATTCCTTTGTTTAATAATCCTGTCATCATTTAGTCCATTAGTTGTGGTAATTTGTTCCACTTTTTAGGGACAAGGCTAATCCTTTTTCAACAAGGCAAATTAATACTCATTCAAGAATGGTCTGTTTTATCAGGCCTACACATTCATGGCTTTCCATCGATATGGTCTATATATTTTGTTAGTCCCTCAAGAGGAGAGAATGACAGGAGACACAAGAAAAGAATAAGTATTTAGTATTTTTGTCAAACTAACTGCGGAGAAAGTTGAGATCAACTGGTACCCTGGGGAGCCAGCAATAGAGCATTTGTCTACACCTACATGTGGTTACCTTGCACTGCTAATGTGGCAATTAAATAATAAACAGCCACATTAGCAGCGCAAGGAAGATTTTTTTATTTTCTTTATAGAAGGTCTGTTGATGTCTAGAACTAAACCCACCTGGCTTCTCTAATAACATTTGCATATTGCAACTAGTGACAATTCAGCCATCCAAACCAGATAGAGTGATGCAGTTAGTTTCTCCATTTTCAATACTATATATTATTATAGGCTGCCTATAGATTAAAATATTGGGCAGCGGTTCTGATTCCTTTTGCATAATAAATAATAAAACTCCCGACCCCACCTTAACAGATCCACTAAATCCAATCCATACCCCGTCCCTGAAACAAATAAATTCAGCTATTGAACTGTTGGTCCATCAATAAAACATGAGTACACAAGTCACGATACAGACAACTGAACCGTGTGATCAAAGTTTCCAGCCATATATGGAGTGTAGGGAAGCATCACTTGGGCACCACCACTCTGAGGCACCACTCCAAATACCATATGGTCAGTGTCTAAACTTCTATCATACCATCAATCAAAGGTAGGGGTAAGAAGGGTAGTGTCCATCTAACTATAGTGGTCAGTCATTGGGAGAGCTAGATATCCATTATTCCATTTGTTCTCAATCTATCTTATCGAATTTCTTAAAACAACAGTATCAATCAACATCAGTGAAGAACATAAGTTTTTCATCAATTTGTTCTGCACTTTGTACGTAATTGAAATGGCAATAATAATGTATGAGTATACTTACTTGTTACTTATAACAGGTAGGCACACTGATTTAAGCAATAATTTATCGTAACAGGCAAACAAACTAATGAACTTTGCCCTTCACTTGTTTCCCCTTCTAAACCCCTTTTTGTTGTTAGATGTATAAGTGTAAGTGCATGAAAATATAATAAATATTGGGTTCTTTCAAATTGTTTAGCTGATTGGAAGTCCGAAGACATAGGATCTACAAAGATGAGAAACATGAACAGTTTGGTGATTGTACTACTGCTCCTTGTGGCGCTTTTGCACACAACCCAGGCAAAGCCGATCCTGGAAACTACAGGCCAATCTCCATGATACAATTGCCTGCTAAGGTACTTGAAAAAGTAGTTCATAACCAACTGTCCACCTATCTCGATGACTTTAACCTATTATACGATTACCAATTTGGTTTTCGTAAGGGAAGATCCACACAAGATGCTCTGATTTGTTATTTATCAAATGTGTATAATCAGCTCAACAATGACAAATTAATTAGATTGGCCTATCTCGACCTGAGGAAGGCCTTTGATACCGTAAATCACCAAATCCTATTTGACAAACTAAAATCTTTTGGAATAAGAGGTAAGGAACTAACCTGGTTCCAGAATTACCTTTCTGATCGAACCCAACAAGTGATAGTCAATAAAAAACATTCCAAAGACAATACAATTTCCTGTGGTGTCCCCCAAGGCACTACCCTTGGACCTTTACTCTTCAATCTTTATATAAATGATATTCCAAATTGTATACAACACTCTAAGATTCAAATGTTCGCTGACGACACTATCATTTATGTCTCAGGATCGGACCCGGCTGATGTTTCAGTGAAACTACAGACGGACCTGTCCATGCTGAGTCAGTGGTGTTGTCTAAATAAAATATCCCTAAATCTCTCTAAGACAAAAACTCAAACGATTTTCGGTAAGCCGTCCCTCAGGTCGAGATGGGAATCTCTTAAAACCTATGAAGAGCCTCTCCATCAAATGATTCTGGACGGAACAAAACTGGAAGAAGTTAACAGTTACAAATATTTAGGCACTGACATAGATAACGCATTAAAGTTTAATATAACAATCACTAAATTAATAAACACCCTTAGCTATAAAAGTTGGCAATTTTCCAAATTAAAAGATAAACTCCCTCAAAGTACACTCCTGATGATTTATAAAGTTATGGTTCTACCAATAATTGACCAAGCCGATATTCTACATGATTCTCATTCAGCAACTAACATTCACAGATTACAAGTATTACAAAACAAAATTCTTAAAATTATTTATCGCCTGCCGTCCAGATCAAGTGTGAGAGACCTTCATATCGAAAAGAGATTACTTCCCCTCAGTTATCGGCGCAGGTTACATGTGTTACTCGCTGGCCACCGCCTGGCCCAAAATCCAATGAATATGGACATTCGAAACATTAATACACATAACTTTGAATTAGGTCGGAAGATGTTAAATCTGCCAACGCCTAAAAGTGAGCAAATTAGAAGATCAATTATCAACCGAATACCATATTCTTGGAATAGGCTACCAACAGAAGCTCATAAACAACTGGATATAAAGTCATTTAAGAACCGAGCAAGATCCGTTTACATATGGAATGACGACTATTTTATATAACTTTAATGAAACCACACGCTATTATTGTCAGAACCCACATGTTACTTTAATTAGCCGAGAAAAAAAAAATTGTATTGACGTACATATTGTATATTGTATATTGTGAATTTAAAAACTTAATCAGTAAAAGCTGTAGAGACTCGGCCTGTGTCAGTGACCAAGGCGATATTGTTCTTCTACGTAGCTTTATTGTACAACATCTGGGAAAGGCAGAAATCCTCCCATCAGCTGGAGTGAACCTTTTCCGAAGCATTTGTAAAATGAATAAAAAAGTTTTTCAATTCAATTCAAAGCCAGGCACATGTTCATCCCAGGAACGCATACCTGTTCCTCCTGGTGCACATATGCCAACCAGGGAAGAACTAGACAGAGGTAAAGTCCTTTTTCTCATCATATGGGCTGGATGATCAAAATTGGTTACAATAATTCTCAGTACACGTGGTATTTAATATTCATAGCAAATATTTCTCAAAAAGTATAGAACTACAATGATCAAAACTCATATACATATAATATACTGGAAGAGGGATTTCTATGAAAAGAGGTAGAAAAGAGAGGTTTTTGTAGATAGAAAAGAGTTTCTTTGTCTCGCATGTTCTCGGAATTTGTTGTTTTATAAACCATTTTACTCATCTGTAGAGGTCTGTCCACCCTCTCTGGAGGATGTCGTATGTGGTTGGGCCATATATATATATTAAGAAAATTGTAAATCACATTTTCTGTTTTCTAGAGGAACGCTAACTGCCAGGTGTCCAATTGGGCTGAAGAGATAACATTAATAGTTAAATAAATATCATACAAATAATACATTTCTGATAAAACAGAACTTTTCATGTGTCGTCAATGGTAAATCCGATTTTCTTTTTTCTAGATGACCATAAATTGCTAGGTGTCCAACCAGAAGATGGACCTCAACATCCCCGGCCTGTATTTGGCCTGCTTATGAACATGTATAATAAGCACTACAATATGTATACTAAAAGGTCTTATGCATATATATCTTAAGAAGATTGTGAATCACCTTTTCATTTCTTTAGTGAGACAATCGCCATGGGGACGCGTCCAACCAGAAAGAACACCTCCTAAAGGTAAAACAATGGCATTTTATAGGCATCACATCTCAACTCTATCTCACATAAATGTACTAATTAAGGAGAAATAATAAACAGATGTATACAGAAGAATCATGAATACCTTTCTACACATGGCTTTAATGTATACAGAAAAAATTGATATTAATTTGGTTAGATGTAATCGTTTTTAGGTATGGCTCAATGCACAGGTACATTTATCAATAATAAAATGGGTTTTAATAGCTTAATCATGCTTCAAACACAGAAAACCTTCTTCCCAGAGAAACATGTATGAATACCGGGTTTAAGTATTAGTGGTGGTACTACTTTCAAATTCCCTTGTAAAATTGACAAGCATAAATTGTTTAATTTGTGAAGTTAAAGTTGTCTCATTCAGCCCCACATTCGTCACGCCCCTACCGGCCAGAAGGCTACCTACACTTTCTTACCGCCACAACGCTCGCGGATCATTCCAAAGTTCAAAGGTACAGGTGAGGTCAAGGTCTGACCATTATCTCAAAGTCGATCACATGGGAAGGGAGGGGAGGGGCTGATCGCCAGGTCAGGGGAGGGGGGGAACACTGATTAAAGAGGGGGAGGGAGAGGGGAGGGGAGATAACCCCGTGACCTGGTCACCACCCAAAGAGATTGGTCAGAGTGGCAGTGGTCACTCTGAGCCTCGTTTTAATAATTTGTCTGTCATTGTTATCCTGTGGCTGATTGGATCTCTAATCTAACCTGTCGATTAATTGGTCCAACGAGACCTAAGCCAATCAGTGCAGGCCCAGTGTATTCATTCTAATCTGTCTAGTATAAGAATAAACATCAGAGTTAGTTGGAACTCTTCTAAGGATCGTACTGATTTGAAGCATACATCTCTGTGTGTTGCATTGATTAATTTCTCGCCCAACTACTGACCCTGAATTATTACGAAGAATGGCCCGTATTTCTTCATTGGCGACCATGATTAGGGGCTAGTTAGTTGGTCAGATCAGTATCCGACCTTAAAAGCAAGCAAAAGGAGTCAGGTGAGTGTGCCTTTTTCAAAACTGCCATTGTATGTATGGGTGTTGTGTTTTTGGGACTCTGAGCTGGGCTTTTATTGGAAGGTGCATTAGCTGACAAAAATCACACAAGTATTATCTTGCTATATCCTGTAGAGATAATATTTTAGATATGCCACCGGCGGAAAGAATTGAGTATGTGGAAGAGTTCCCACAATACCTCGAAGCTGAGGATATTTTCCTAGAGGAGATATTCAATGATGGTTATCCACCGATCGCAGAACCAGAGGATTGGAACGACTGCGTAGGCACCTCTGAAAGTGTGATCCAGTTCAGCAGTGAACAGCTAGACACTATGTCTTACCACTGGGATAAAATGTAATGGGTAAGAATAGGGACTAAAGAGATCAAAACTTTTGTTTTTGGAAATACCTGCACAAAAATTGTTACGTTGGATCTAGGCAAAAATTAATATTCCAAATTCTCTATATAGAAATAGAATATTCCAAATAAAGCAGGTAATAATAATTCATCTTTACATATAATCAGCTAATTCATTGACCTCCGAAATGGCGTTGACAACACCCATTAACTGGGAAATCACCGCCAAAGAGGTAAATACACTCAATGATGCTGATCGTAAAGCGCACTATGCGTCAATAGAAGTAGTTAGAAGGCGTATGGAGAGACATGCAACCTTGCTGGGTCCTAACGATGGGACCAACAAAGAATCACTCAGAGAGTTGGAGGGATTGGAGAGAGTTAGAATCACAGTAGGGGCACATGATCTCATAGCCATAGAGGCAGTTATATTGTTAGCTCAGGGATCGTTAGCATGTTCCATCGAATCTTATGTAGAAGCACAGGGAGGGGAACGCACATGGGAGGGTGTAAAACAGGAAATAGTTCGCTTGTTTATGGGAGAAGAGGAGACCACTCAACTTAGAGAGAAGTTGAAGGGGATCCATCAACTCCCATATGAAGACATACAAATTTATGGCCGTAAATACCAGGAAACAGCTCTAAGGGCTTATGAACCAGACATTTTGGCCTTGCCTGTAATTCAGTCACAACTAGCTCGAGATTTTATACGTGGGCTCACCGATAGACAGGTACGGTGTGAGGTATTCTCAACCAGACCAGAGACCTTGGGGGAAGCAATTGACCTGGCGACAACGGCAGGGTATACCTATACTTTAGCCGATGCTCCAGTCAGAGGTACAAGGAGAGAGGAACCTATGGAAATAGGCGCCTTACACCCAAAACCTCGGACGCCAACCCAAACTCTGACTCCACCGACCTCTATTGGGGTGACCGATGTTGGAACAAAGGCTATGATGGACGAATTAAAAGCATTAAGAAATATGGTAGAACTCATGGGGAGGGAAAGATCTCAACCTTCATCAGTAACAGTTCATGTACCACCAGTTCAGAACCAATCTCAGTTTCCCTTTGTACAACCATCCTATTTGCCTACATTTCCGCCTTATAGCGCTCCAAACCCTGCCCCGGTTGCCAATTCTAATCAGGTAGAGTCACAACAGGGTCAGAAAAGGAAGGGAGGGGCACAGAAGGGGGGAAAAAGGTTTAGAGGTAAGAATACTTGCTATGAATGTGGATTGGAGGGACATTTTGCTAGAGAATGCCCTACTCGATTCGCACAAATGAGACCGGCTGTACGGCCAGACATAGAAGAAGTAATGGATAACAAAATGCAACCCGTTATAGCGGCTATACAAGCCATAACTCCCAGAGTTCCCACAAACCCCTTTGTTCTCCCTTTGGGGGAATAAATTCGCCGGATAAGTGGTTTCCTGTGGCCCTTCCTGTGGCGGGAAGGAAAGCACAAGCACTTATCGACACCGGCGCCACTAGAAGTTTAGTTAAGTATGATTTGTGGAAACATTTCAATAAGGTAAACCACCGACCGTTAATTTTGGAACAAGGTGAACAGTTACGGTCACTGAGTGGTCATGCTTTGCAGTCAGAAGGCAGGGCGATAATTAAGGCTGGGGGTAGTCATCTTCCTGTATACGTTGTTAAAAACCTCCAACACGATCTCCTACTAGGGGACGATGCTCTGAACATTTTGGATTCAGTAATCTGGCACAGAAAAAGAATCTACGTCTAGGAGGTAGAGAATATAAAAGTCAAGCGGTAGAAGAAGAAATAGATTCTGAATTTGCTTCCCTCAAAACAGAGGAAGAAATCTGGGAGGAAAGATACCCAGAAGTTTTTGGCAAAAATGGTAAATTAGGCATAGTAAAAGATGTATACATGGAGATTGACACGGGGAATGCCCGCCCTATTAATCAGAGACCTTATCGCCTTCCCTTAAACAAAAAGCTGATAGTAGATAAGGAGATTGACGAAATGCTTGAGTTAGGAGTGATTGAACCAAGCTCGTCACCATGGGCTAGTCCCATAACTTTAGTACCTAAGAAAGATGGGGAAACCAGGTTCTGTTCAGATTTTAGAAAATTAAATTCTGTGACCAAGAAAGATGCCCAGCCCCTACCAAATATACAAGATATCTTTGATAGTCTAACAGGAGCAGCGATCTTTTCCACTCTAGATCTCAAATCTGGGTATTGGCAAGTCCAAATGCACCCTGAAAGCATAGAGAAAACGGCCTTTGTCTGCCATAGAGGTTTATTTCAATGGCGTAGAATGCCTTTCGGATTAACTAATGCCCCGGCTGTGTTTCAAAGGGCAATGAACCGGATATTCGCCGAATATATTGGGAAATTTCTTGGTATATTCATCGATGACCTGGTGATTTACTCTAAAACACGGGAGGAGCACGAAAAACATCTCAAAATCATTTTTGACACTTTATCCGAACATGGTATTACCATCAAAAAGAGTAAATGTAAATTTTTTCAAGACAAGGTTGATCTTCTGGGCTTTCAGGTGTCTAAACTGTCTGATATTCATGTAAAAAAGAATCTGCTGACCTTGAAACATAGACGAAGATTACATATTTTACAGGCAGGCCACGCTCTGGCGAGCATCCCAAGATATATTGATATAAGAAACCTAAACACACGAAATTTTGCGATAGGCAGAAAGCCTTTAAAACAAATCTTGCCAAAAAACGAGCAGTTGAGGAAATCAATTTTACACAGAATTCCCTTCTCTTGGAACTCTCTCCAGACCGTGGCACATGGGGTTCATGATACAAAATCATTTAAGGCACTTGCAAAGAAAACTCTAATATGGTCAGACCAGTATTTCATTGAATAACTAAAAAACCATCCATTGACTTCAAATATTCTTAACTTTATACTTATATGTTAATTACAACTCAGAGGTAATTTTCATGCAAGATATAGTGCGCCTTTTACCTAAATTCAAAACATTGTAACAGAAATTTATTAATGAAAATAACAGTGGACCGCTTTCGTCTATGACGACTGAGGAATTATACACTGTTAATATGATCATGTAAAAGTACAGGAAGCTTGTAAACCTCCCTATGCTGGAGCTATATTTCCTGAAAGCGATAAGTCGAAAATAAATGTATCTTAATCTTAATCTTAATCTTAAACAAGGGATAAATTCACATCCGGACAAAGTCAAAGCCATTCGAGAAATGCTCCCGCCTGACAGTGTGTCCGCCATTAGATCTTTTCTAGGCTGTTGTGGATATTATCGTCAGTGTATTCCTGGCTATGCAAGAATTGTAATACCTTTGGTGGCGTTAACAAAGAAACATGCTAGATTTAAATGGGGTCCTGAACAACAAGAAGCGTTCGAAACATTAAAGGACGTTATTACTTCAAACCAAATCATGGCTCATCCACAACCTGGAAAAGCTTATAAGCGTTATACAGATGCCTGTCAATATGCAGTGGGATCCATCCACGTTCAGTCTGATGAGAATGGATTGGAAAGACCAGTTCAGTATATTTCAAAACAACTCTCAGGTCCCCAACTATAATGGGCGACTATAGAAAAGGAGGCTTTTGCCATTATTTATGCTCTAACTAAACTTAGGCCATATCTATATGGCAGTGATTTTACCATCTATACTGACCATAAACCCCTCAAATCGCTCTTTCTTGGTGAGGTTAAAAATACAAAAAATCAGCGTTGGGCTGTTTTAATAGCAGAATATGGTGCCCCTATCGAATATAGACAAGGTAAGAACAATGTACGGGCTGATATGTTATCTCGCATAAAGACTCATGAAACTTATGACCAGGGGGAGGGGAACGCTCTCAGTAATTTTGAAGTAGGTGCCCTCGAGGAAACATAGGATATTAGAGGCCTACAAGTGGCCTACTATGAGGAAAGATAGCCTCCGTGTGTTGAGTAATTGTGATAAGTGTGCAGTAAATCGTGCAGGTCAAGATAAGGTTGCTCCCACAGCTATGCCTATAGCAAAGTACCCAGGTCAAATAGTGGGAATGGATTTATGTGGTCCTTTTCCTGTTTCAGACAATGGAAATCGCTATATTATAGTTGTAATTGATCACAATAGTGGATGGGCGGAGGTAAAATCCATTGATAGAAAAACTGGGAAAAATATAGCTGACTATCAGGCAAATGAATATGTACCCCGGTACGGGCCCCCAGAGGTAATCATTACTGACAGGGGTCTAGAATTCATGAACCAACAAGTCGAAGGTTATTTAAGATCCATTGGGACGCAAGTCAGACACACTTCTGGCTGGCACCCCCAAACTAATGGTAAGACGGAAAGGTTTAACAAAAGCTTTAAGAATATCCTAAAAAAATTCATCAATGCGCGACCAGCAGAGTGGGAGAATCAACTCGGACCCACACTTTGGGCCCATAGAGTCTCCACCTCTTCAGTCACGAATTTCACTCCCTATTTTCTCACCTTTGGTCGTCAACCTCCGGTCCCCTTTGCTAAGATCTTCCCTGGGCCGGATGGTACCCCAAGTGTTAAGTGAACGTTACAAGCCCTCGGAGATGCTTTCCGGGTAGCTGCAGAAAATACTGAAGCTAGCCGTAAGTATAATAATGAGAGGCTTAGAGCTCAGGCAAATGCTGGTGACTTACGTGTAGGTGACTCAGTAGTTGTATTGGCAGGCGCCAGAGCGCCCCTAGATCCTAGATGGGATCATGGGTATACAGTCCTAGGTGTAAGGGGAGCTGTAGTGATCGTAAGAGACCCACAAGGTCAGAGAAAACTAATAAATCGGGAGAGAATAAAATTTGTATCTGGGGATATTGCTTGGGATACGGTTAGAAATAGGCAAAACAGGGCAGGCCAAGGCAGGCGCATTCAGGCGAGAATACGGGCTCGGGCAGCGAGGCCACTCCCCCCTGAACCTCCTGGGCAAAATCTAAATGTTGACCCCAATGCTTTAATACATGAACCTTTGCTTCCACCTGTGAATCAAGTCTATCTCCAGGCGGAAGATCCAGCTGTAGGTGGCGCTGCGGATGTGGAAATGGTACCGGAAGTCGAGGAAGAATTCTATTCAGCCGACGAAGATATGGGTAGTGACGTGGAATAACCAGAGGTTCCGGATCCGCCCCGTCGTCCTCCTTAGCCAACAGAACACTACCGCTGGTCTGATACTGACACTGGGTAGTAGTGTGCACGGGTACCACCCTTGCTGCGCCAGGAATAGAGGGATGTACATTATTAATATATGGAAGTATACTTAGCTATAAATATGGCTCTGAATCATATAGGGATAGCCCAGGAATACTACCACTAATCTGCCTCATATTGACACTGACTAGTATTGTACATATGTAAAAGAGATATAATATAATATATGATTCAGAGCCATATACTGACTAAGTATATCTAGTCAATTTTTAAATTTAATGCATAGACCCCCCCCCCCCCCCGCGCCAATGATGGCGAATGACCTATACCTCTCAGAGTGAAAGACTCATTAAAATGGAACGCTTTACCAGTTGCAGAAAAATCGAAAAAACTGACACAGAATCCAAAGCAAATATATAGTCAAGTCAGGAGTCTAGGTCATATGGGTCAGATTTTCAGAAAATGTACAATTCGTTTTCCCCAATTCTCTCAAATAACCCACATTTAAGACAAAATGAGCTTCAAAATGCAGTTTAACATAACAGAACAAATACTTTAAATCAATGCCATGACAAATATACCCAGATATACAACAGATATACCCAGTATTCATCATGTTTAAGCACAATTTAGCAGAATTTCTCAAAATCTAATTAATGTGTACAGCTGGCAATTGTACATTTTCTGAAAATCTGACCCATATATATATGTGTAAAGGATATGTCATTCACACAAAACGAGAACATCCACCGGTGAAACACACCTGAAGTAATCTGTATCATATTGCATTGATTTATTTCTTTTCCCCTGTTATGATAAATGTTTTAGTATGTATGAAGCCGAGGTGGCAGGCATGGTGAAAAAAGTTTTACAAAAACAAAAAAAGTATATAGTATTCAGAAATAAAAAGGTAAATGCAGCACTCAGTGGTATTAGTTTGACAGTTATGTGTGCATATCAATGAGATGGAAAAAATTGACAAGTATACAATGCTTTAGATACCTCGGCATCATCAATCATAACTGATAGGGAAAAAATTAAAAGTTAACAAAAGACTTCCAGCTCCAATTACTACCAGTACATCAGGATTAATACACCATGTCCAAAGCCACAATCTGAGTTTACTTCTTTGTTTTTGTTCCAGGAACTTAATAATAGTCTTGATGTATATGGCCCGGCAGAACTAACCCCGAAAAAGGGGAGTCGGTAACCAAGTTGAAATAAAATCTTTTAAAAAAAATAAAAAAATATGTTGGTGTCTCATTGAAGTTGTTTACTGCGGGGATCTCATTTATTTTTGCTCACCATTATTAACTATATGAGTCAGATTTTCAGAAAATGTACAATTAGCCTTCACCGCCTGTTTAACATAACGGAACTGATACTTTAAATCGATGCAATACCAAATTTACTCAGATATACCCAAAATTTATCATATTTTTAGCAGAATTTAGGAGAAAGTACTAAATATGTAGAACTGCCAATTGTACATTTTCTGAAAATCTGACCCATATAAAAACCTCATCGTACAAAGTATCTCTGTGGTACCATTATAGCAATAATGCACGAGGTTAGGGCCCTTCGAAGAGTCTGGTTACACAGGAACAAAATCTAGGCAAATCCAAGATTTTTCCTGTACAACCAGACCATTCAAAGACCCCAAACTTTATGCATTATTGTGTTTAGTCAGGTTCTTTATTAGATTCCACTGATATTAGGCAAGAAAAAAGATTTTACAAAGCTTTTACTTGCTCCATGCTGTAGTTAGTAGAACTCTCTGTTAGCTAGTTATAGACATGTAGAAAATAGCCCTTGAATATCAAACTAAACTAAATAGCCATGAAATCTCTAAGCATGACATTTTGTCGGCAAGAAACCTTGTCCCTGCCACCCTTCAGTAGTAGTGTGCCCTGCCCAGTAATGCTAGTGTCATAGCCCCACATGAAGTCTTGGCCTCGCTCAACATCTACACTGTCTAGACTCTCGACCACCAAACAAGTGTTCGAGTACAAATGCCCTGCGATTTCAAAGTCAGAGACTACCCTCTCATCACCGTAGTACTGTTTGTAAGTTGTTTGACCCGCACCCGCAAAATGAGCAGGGCAGGCTTACACATTAGAGAGTCATAAAACTCTGCAGACACCAACGAGGTAGTTGTGCCAGGATCGTACAAAAATTCTCCTCCCCTAGTACCTACTGTAACTGGTACATACCATCTATCCACAATTGCTACCACAACAATTGGGATTACAGCTTTAGGATTTGTGGCTAAGTTTGTCAGATCCATGACACAAGTTTGGCCTCCTGCAGTAAAGCTTACTGCAAGCAACTCTCAGTATCTATCTTGTTCCCACTAGTGTCCAATCGCAAGAGACTGCATTCACAGATTTCACTGATTTCCTCAACCAAGAGTTTGTCTTCTGCGCTAATGCCCCCAGGACCTTGCCTTGGAAATCAAGGGTTTTGGTCTCAATACACACAAGCCCTTTGCCTTTGCTGCCTTCATGGTCCATACCATAAGGATATTGTCTACTTCAATTAGTATCATCAGGGGGCTTCCCCCTTTGCGAGTTTTGTCAAACTCTTGGGTCTTGTCATTGCTTCCCTGCAAGACCCTTCTTAATTTCCTGATTTCTTTCGCCTTTGCCAATGTTTCTCTAAAGGCCAATAGGTGGGGGAAGCTTGCCTGGATGTGGCCTTTTTCTCCACAACCAACATTTCTGTTTGAACGCCATGCGGCAGGCTTCTCTTTCTTAGCTGACTCCTTCTTACTTGGCTTATCAGCCTCGGGTTTTTCTCAGGCTTTAAAATAAGGCTAACTCCGCTTGGTTTTATCCCCGGGTCTTGGGACTTGCTTGTTTTCTGGCACTCATCCTTTCCCAATGCTTGAAAGGCTGCAAAGTCCCCTATTAGCAACTCCATATCAGATTCATTGCCAGCTTGCACATCAGCAGTAACGTACGGGGGATCTTCCATTTCAGAATTTATATCCACGGTTCTTGAAGCCAGATGATGGAGGGCGACTTTGTCCATGAACTTGCTTGTACACAGCTTGACCGCCACAGCGCACATATTTCATGGCAAGGTTCACGCACTGCTGCATGGTTCTGGGCCTTGAGTTTGCACCCATATGGCCATGTATTTGTCCAGAAGACCCGCACAGAAAATACAAATGGCTTCCTTTTGCATCTGATCTAAGTAATCTCACTTGTATGCCTTTTTGCAAAGATTCACGAGTGATTCCCCATAGTGCTAGATTGATTCCACTGGCTGTTGCTTAAGGCCATAGAACTCCTTAATGCATTCTTTTTCTGTCTTTGTGTCCAAAATGATGAGAAGTCGGTTGATAACTGCAGAGGTTTAATTTGGTGGACATGCCCCAGGTCAACTGGTTCACCTGTCCCAAAGCTGATAGTATGAGTTCCCTCATGAGCATATCTTCGCTCCATCTGAATAATTCCATGTAGGTTATTACAGCCGCCAAATATTCCTCCCAATCCTCTCCTTTATCGTAAGGTTTGAGTGATTTTGGTTATGGTGCAACGCACACACCCATATGCTGTAGGCGAACCTCTGCCACTCTGTTCTCATAGACAACTTTATTGTCAATTTCGGGCATTAAAGACCGCTTTTGAGTCCTTACGACATGCGTAGATCTTGGTGGATTACAAATCCCCATGCTGTTTTCCATACAAGTATGGCCATTTTTCCAGCAGAGGAATAGTCATGTTGGCCAGCGATCTAGTGAGTGGGTAACACTGATTGCCTGGTGTTGACAATGTTGTGAATCCAACAGGCCTGATTCCCTATGTCCCTGGGGTCATTGGTAAGTTAGGATCCTGTGTATTTGGTGTTATTGATGAAGTATCACTGGCTGGTGAGCCTCCTATTGCTTTGGTGGGAGAGAAGCCCATATCCAATAATTTCCGATCCACACTTGTACAAAGTATCCATACTGGTGGAGGCATAAAGCGCCTATATCACAACGTCCCCATTTGTGTGATCTGGAAGGTGGCCATTTGTGCCCAAAGAACTTAGCGCCTGCAATAGAAACAGTAGTATTGTTTCTGACTGCTGGGGGTTGTCCTCTTCCTTCCTTGAGGTATTAGATTTGCCTGACCTGCATGTCTTAACCGCAGTTACACTTGGCAATTTTTTCGCAGGTGGAGGTTGCCCATGAGGCAGAGTTTTGAATTGTTCCTACACCTCTTCTTGCAGCATCATATCCTGTGCCTATGTTCTCCTATTTTCATCTTGCGGTACTTTCGCAAGTAGTGCTCCTGTTAACTCAGCAAAGCCTACCAACCTGACTGGTTCTGAGCTGAATTCCCCAGCATATGACATGACCTCTTGTATGCGTTCTATGTCAGGGTACCAAGCCATATGTGATATTACGAACTCTCCTAGGTGTTGTATCGTGTTACAAAGACCATCTTCAATGACTCTGAATTGGCACACATTGACCACAGAGGTTGTGTATACCCTCCACTCCGAGTTGCAGAGATGATAACATCCAATTATAACCCAGCATAGGTTATCCTCAAATATCCACACTATATTATTTGTGGATTTACAACATTCAAGGCTCTGCAAAAAGTTACAAAAGGCTTTGTACTGGCTGCATGTACAAGACTCTAACTTTCAGGATGGTTCACATAGATCTCAAGTGATGTTACCTGGGTATTGATTTCCCCAAATATTTTTGTCAAGGAAGTGATTTTGAAGCTATTTCAATTTAGATGCGATTTGATCAGATTCTGTGAGGTATTTTCTTGCCTATAGATCACCTTTGTATCGACGGAAGTCCCTGAAGTGTGGACTATAGAACGGCAGTGTTAAAACTCCATAGAGGGTGGCGCCACCTATAGTACCTGGCGGAGTTAAGTGGGTAAACTTCCGGTTCAATGTAGGCACACTTAATACATGTTTTGCAAGGCATATTTGATTAAAATAAATAATTGTAGAGGTTGGTTAACCTTCTATTTTGGTATTAATCAGTTGATCTGATCAAATCGCGTCTAAAAGCACTATTACCCTCGGTTTGGTGGTTTGATGTGGTCTGGGTGGTCATAGACACTCTCGGGCAAGCCCTCGAGTGTCTATGACCACCCAGACCACAACAAACCACCAAACCTCGGGGTAATAATGCTATAGCTATTCCATTGGGGACACCAGACATGCTTCAACCCACATCCTGCAGCTTACTCACTGCAACTGGGTTTTACGACATAGCTGGCTGATGTAATGTCCACTTAAATGTTCTTGCACTCTCAGTGTTGCTCTGTTTCGCTTGTGGGGGGGGGGGGGGGGGGGGAGAGAGTAGGTGAAGGGGGACATCTAGTTAATGTTAATGATGGGGGACATCTAGTTAATTATTAATTAATCAATGAATAACTTGGAATTTTCCATTATTGCCCTTGTCTATCATCTTCAACAGTTAAAATTTCATGACCTGACCTGATGAAAGGCAATACTTAGCCCAAAAGCTAGTGAAATAAATATTGTAACCATTAATAAAGGGTTTATTTCCTAGCTATCACATCAACTATAACCAACCATCGGGAACCATTGATATACAAGCGATAACTCTTACCTCAATTAAATTTCATTTACAGGGATTATGCTAGGGACCCAGCGTAAATGTTCCAAAAACTCAGTTTGGAGTAGTTGCCCTGTCTAGGGAGCATGTCTCTGGTTGGTGTTATATCCTATTACGCAATATTACACAATCATTGCATAACAATGATTAAGAACATTATTATTAATATTCCAAATTATCATTAACACTAATTATCACTTATTAAATGATTTAATTGGAGTACTATGCAGCCAGTGTATTGAAAAATTGCTGCGCTCACACTTGGCACACCCCTCTCTCGACCAATCTACACACCCATCCCCTGACCACACAGAATATAATGTATAGATAGTACAAGGGGTCAGGTCGTCGGAAAAAGTACAATTTTGCCTTCATCAATCCTCTCAAACATTCCTAATTTAAGGGAATATTACTATTAAAGTTTAGGCTGAAAAGAAGATAAATACTAGTTATAACAGAATACATTTGGTATTGCCTTGCTTCTAGCATTCTGTTCGGTTATGTTGAATTTTCAACTTAAGTTTTTTCTTAAGCTAGTGAAATAAATACTGTAACCATTAATAAAGGGTTTATTTCCTCCACTATAGGCAAGTAGCGGTGAATAGAGCGGCCAATAGAGCGGCCAATAGATTGTTAACAAATGACCGGCAAGTAGCAGCAAATAGAAAATCTATTGGTAACGCAATTGGTAATGAGCTGTTCCACTGTGGCAAATAGCGGCCATTAGTGGTGAATGAATGGCCAATTGCAATCTATTGGCTGAAGAAATCAAAACGCTTTTATTCTTCGGGGAATGCCACTCATTTGCAATGATTTGCCACCCATTTGCACCACCTCCTCCACTATGGCAAGTAGCGTTACTAATAGAGTGGCCAATAATTGGCCGCTCTATTGGTAACCCTATTGGTAACACTACTTGCCCATAGTGGAGGCCACCTATAACTTTAGGGATATTTTACATATATATATAGAACTTTTATTCACAAGTTGAACAAAAATGCCATAGGTTCTACACAGTAGATCTTCCATCCTACCCTAAATTATATAAATTAAGTTATAACATCATTTCATCATTCTGACCCATATGTAGTCCCCTTCCATAATACATATATATCTATATAATAATACTCCCCACCCTCCATGATGCAGAACCATTGGGGCGTGCTGGAGGACTTTACCCTTACCTTCCTCGAAGACACCAGACTGCAGGTAGAGTTTAGTGAGGAAACATAGTCTGTGAAAATATGGATAGATCCCACAAATGGACACTTTTGCGTCTTTTTCCACTGTTTTGGTGCATACCTTGTGTCTGGAGTTTCGCTGCATCAACTCCTTACACTGACACTGCTACCGGCAAGTATTGCTTTTTACTACTACATAATATGACTTAAATCCATATTTAAATTTGAGCTTTAAAGTAATGAAACATTAATTTTTAAATATCTAACAAATGTTGTCATTGCTGACATGAGGAGGATGAGGAATATAATCATGGGAGCAACTAATGTAGGCTGTGTGGCAGGAGCGGGAGAGGGTGAATGAGTGAGTGAGATTGGTTGCTTTACGCCCTTATCAACACATTGAAGGTTATATCAAGGGTGGGAGAGCTGAGAGGGAGGCAGTTTATGATCATACCCAGGAAATAAGAGATAGAGAAGGAGGGAGAGAGGGGCAGAGAAAAGAGACAGAAAGCCACTTTATGGTCATACCCAGGACCAGAGCGGGAGAGGGGTGAGAGAGAAAAATAAGCATAATTTTCCAGCCAACAAATCAAGCAACATGATTGATAAGGGAGATGGGGTGGGGGGTGGGGAGGGATGAAAGTGGGAGCATGGCAAATATACTGGAATATTTCTGGCAAAGGGAAAAGCACCTATAGGGATAATCCGATACCAATGATTGTGCCTAGGGTTTCAAAGCACTCACAGATTAACTTGTGCCAAATGGATATATTTTCGAAGTGCTAGTTCTTAACAAACAGTATTGGACGCCGAAAATTCTAAGTTAAATTTAGAATATGCACCTCCACTTGTATTCACTACATTCACCTTGTTCAAGGAAATCATGATTTCCGTTCGGAAATAAATATAACAAATTTAGGATCATTTTAAGCAAGCCGCCATGGTGGCTCACTAACCTCCATCTGCATACAATCACTTATAATTTAACTTTGGTAATAATGCTAATATTCAGTCAGATGACAACTTTAGTTGTAAACCATATATTTGATTAACTCAGAAATAACTTGGACCTAGAGATAGTAGACTAAGAAGATGGCCACAAAATTTACATCAATCACTCCAAATGTTTACCTTCAAATTCAATGGTTGTGTTATATAGCCAGTCTTCACGGGAAAAAAGCAAATTACATTCATCCATTCGGCCAAGTCTGGCATGTGAGTCTGAAATATAAATGAGGTGCATCAATCATACATACAGTACTAAAACTTTATAAAATTATATGGGTCAGTTTTTTCAAGTGTGCTGTTTTGCCATTTGGGATCTGGGAAAGGGGGAAAATTTAGAATACTTTAAATATATTTTGTTGGCCTTGGATCATAATAGACTAGTCTTGGCATTGTGGAAAATTTTTATTCCAACTGATTCGGACCTGTGGTTGTCTTATTATGTCAGTTTTTAATTGCCTCTTTTATACTGTCACACGTGGCTTGTAAAACCTATAAACTATATGTTTGATGCTCATATGGGCACAAATAAGCATTTATTATTACTTTCAATCCAAAATTATAGGCAAATATATATTTTTTTACTCAATATATTGTGCTTAGGGAAGGGATTTCATGTGTGAAACAATAATACAACAGTTGAAGAAACTTTATGGAATGAAAATACCTTCATCTGGCTTTAAATCATTACAAATGTAACCCAGACTCATTTATAATTACTTTCAACCTAAAGAAAGCCCAATATATATATATATATTGGGCTACTCTATGTCATCATCATTGAAGGGATTTCATGCGTTATTATGTTGGAAAAAAACAATAGTAGTTTAGTTGAACAGGATTCATAAAGTAACAATAGCATCAACTTGCTTTAAATTATTTCAAATGGAATAACAACTAGTTCATAATGAATTTCAATCCAAAGAAACAGCCGAAAATATTTATTAGGCCACACTATGTTGAAATCATTGATGGGATTTCATGCGTTACTGTGTATACCAACATAATAATAATTTAGTTGAACAGCCTTTATATATAAAAAAAAGAGCATCACCTTGCTTTAAATAATATGAAACAGGATCTAAACTAATCTATGATTACTTTCTACCCAAAGAGAGAGCCCAAGATATATATTTTGGGCCACCCTCTATTATGATATTGAAGTTATGTTGGAAAATCACAATACTAATTTAGTTGAAGTGTCTTTCTGAAATAAGATTGGCATCAACTTGCTTTATATCATATAAAATGGAAAAACAACTAGTTTATAATGACTTTTAATCCAAAGAAACAGCTAAAAATATATTTTGGGCCAGCCTATGTCAAGACCATTGATGGGACTTCATGCGTTATTCTTTAAACCCATACAATATCAATTCAGTTGAACAACCTTTATGAAATAAAACATAATGAAACATATTTTGGGCCACCCTATGGCAAGACCATTGATGGGATTTCATGTGTGAATGTACCCGATGTGCATTCAAAAATCTGCCACTGCATGCAGAAGTGCATCTGACCAGTCACAGAAGTGCAATCCGCTCAAAAAAGCAGTTTTGCACCTGGTTATGCACCTGGTGAAACGTGCATCATGTGATGCACTTCTAAATGCATATCAAAGTTATGTATCTAAATCGGGTGTATATATGCTCTAGCTGCATGCAGTTGAAATATTATATCAAGTGATGGACATGTACATATTTGTTCTGTTGATTATTATATGGGCCTTTACTGCATATCCCATATGTTATGTGTCACAGGAAAATGAGCAACAAGTAGGAAAACCCATATTTTTCAAAGGGGTCTATTAACAAGATTTCTAGTTTTGAATCATTTCATTTTTGGGGTGTTTAGCACTGGTAGTATGGATACATCTGCCAAAATCCAAGATGCTATATTGAATGTATCTATACGTTTCTGGGGTTATCTTGATATAGTATATTTAACTATATTTAACTACTTCATTATAGTGATTAACAAACAAGAGAAATAGCTAACTTGTCATACATATTATAAATAGGTCTACCACCTATTGCAGATGCATTCATTTTTACCATCATTAGAATCCACTTGATCTCATCTTATATAATATTATTCAAATAAAATTATGATGATATCTTGAAATAATTAAATTATTTGGGCCACTTGTGATATATTCCTATAACCCATCATATATATGGTCAGTAAGTTTGAGACTATTTTAATAACGAATTACAAACAGCTTTTACCAACCTATGCATATGTTTCCCCAGTCTCTCTCTGTCTCTCTACTACTCTCTCCCTGTCCTGATCCTTCTTTCTGTCTTTCACAGTCAGGTCTCCATAGCAATGAAAGTGCCTTACTGAGTGCATCATAACTGAGTCTTACATACCTGGTCAGTAGTGCATCATTGGGAGGATCAGCACCATATTTATGAATCGGGTCCCTAGGGCATATTGTATTTATTTGAGAATATTACATATTCATCTGTTTAACTAAACATTCTTAACATCACAATAATAGTTACAACCATATCCACACCCGCAACTACCATAAGATTATACAACATAGTGAATCCACAACAGTACATGATACCTGGCACTTACCACTCACCTGGCATTCACACTCACTAGCTGTCGCACATCTGACACTGCATTCCCTGACACGCATACTCCCTCTAACACTGAGTCATAGAAACCCCTCTACGCAAAACTAAACTTGAATGTTAAATCAATAATAATATTACTTCACAATTTCTCCCTCGGATTTATTTCCTCCTTTTATAATTCCCTTCCCGTTTTTCAACTGAAATTATATTACTACCTGAATTATGCTAATACCATGAGTTTTCAGGAACATTTTAATCGCTCCTCTAGGCTGAGTATGCGTAATGTGTACGCACGGCGATAACGCTCTCCTTGTTAAAGTGAGAATAAAATGGTGCATATGGTTACATTCATTATTTCCTCAGCTTTCTGTAGCTATATAGTTTGTCCGTATTAACCAAGTCTCCAAGGTATGAGTGTACTTACAGTTAGGGTCCTATCATCCTCAGATAGAATTATTATTGATAACCCAATGTTACCGTTTGATACAAAATGGGTTTCTGGGTTTCTGTATTACATCTAGTGTCGCTGACCTAACATACTCAACATTAGCAACCAGGATCTAATCCTTTACTCATTAATACATTACTTTCAAAATACAAAATACACCAATTTCATTGACTTTATAACTATAGCATGTTGTCAAACAACATTTATTTGACTCTCCCCTGACCCTTCCATCCCTGGTATATGAGGTATTTCTAAGACAAAGAAACCCCAATTTTCATATAACACATTTATACTCTGAATAGTTAATGCAGCTTAAGTAGGACGATGGTAGACTTAAAACCAATACCAGTAATCACCCTCAATACATGGTGCATCTCTTCATTCATATGCTTTCCATTGTGCGATTTGTTCTCCCCAGGTGGTGGCACTTTTTTTTTCGCTAGGTGGCGTGACAGGTCACCGCATTGTATTTATAATTTCTCTAATAATAAAAGCACTATATGTGTCATTTATACACTATAGATATAGACCATCATATATATATTTACGAGTATTATAAGGGATGTTTCTTGATAGTTTATTTGTATAATTTATTTGTAAGGTGTTGGGAATGTCATGATCAAAACACCCACATGACTGTACATATGATTATGGCTAGTCGGCTGGGACTCAGTCTTACTCATTAACCAATATGAGTTCTGTCTGCTTGTGCGCGGCCAGGCCTATCACTGACTGCAACCCACCTGTGGCCATGCAGCAAAGGAATAGGGTTGCATGGTAGGGAAACTGATGTCCTGCCAACTATAAATAAGGCGACATACTACAATCTGAAGGAATGTATAGGAAATTGTTTTTTTTATTTATTTATTTTATGGTTTTATGGTTTTATGGTTTTATGGTTTATATATTTCTTTTATACTATTCAAACATTAATGTGCGCAATATACCTGGTTAAAAATATCGGTTCTGCAGAGCATTGAAAGTGGCTAGCTGAGTGCATAAGGACTGCATTCTAAAACCTGGTATATAGTGCATCGTTGAGTGCATCCAGAGTGCATTCATAAATCGGGTCAATAGAGCATTGAAAATTAACTTATGAGCCTCAAAATCGTTTACGTTTTCCACTAGTAAAGCACCAGGTGAGAATCAGGTCAACATTGCCAGTTCAAAACCAGGTCATGAATGCAATCATGCACATAGGGTATATACCCACACAATATTAATTTAGTTAAACAACCTTTTTGAAATAAAAAGTATCATCCTATTGCATAAAATAATTACTAATGGCCTCCATATTAATGCATAATTTCTTTCAACCCAAAGATTAGAGCCCAATATATGATTTTTGAGCCACACTCTGTCATGATTATTGAAGGGATTTCATGCGTTACTATGTTGGAAAACACAATAGTAATTTAGTTGAACAGGCTTCATGAAGGAACAATAGCATCAACTTTGTTTAAATCGTATCAAATGGATTAACAACGAATTCATAATGACTTTTAATCCAAAGAAACAGCTAAAACTATATCTTGGGCCACCCTATGTCAAGACCATTGATGGGATTTCATGCGTGATTGTGTAAACCAACATAATAATAATCTAGTCAAACAGCAAATATGAAGTTAAATCCATCATCACATTGCTATAAATAATTTGAAATGAGGTCAAAATTAATACATAATTACATTCATCCCAAAGAGAGAGCCTGAGATATAAATATTGGGCCAATCTATGTCATGGTTATTGATGGGATTTCATGCGTTAGCATGTAAACCAAAACAATAATAATTTAGTTGAACAGCTTTTATTAAATACAAATGAGTTTCACCTTGTTTTAAATAATTACCAATGCAATTGCAACTAATGTAATTAATTTCAACCCAAAGAGAGATGCATTGACATCTATTGAGCAACCCTAGAAGTAATGATAATCAAAGGGCCTTCATGCGTTATGCTTAAACACACACAATAATACAATTGTAGTGATTCGCAGACTCTCGACAGTAATAAACAAGTCAACAAGGCAACTCCTAGTCCGTCTGTTTATTATACAGTTCTCTCAAGCGGCCCCTAGTCCGTATTCCCCGGACAGGGTAGTGTGTTTACTTACACAACACATCAAGGTGTATAAACACGGTAAGAAGTATGGCAAGACATACAGTAAAGAGATAGATGAGATAAGAATGTTATGGAATAGGTAAACAGAATGGATACTCTATGAGAGTAATAAGGTAAGAGTTGATATAAGAATATAAGGGTAAATGAGGCATTTAGTGACACAGAAGGTATAAATGCAGAGGATCAAACATAGATCCCTCTGTAGGAATATAAGAGTACCAACCCTTTATGGATTGTACCTAGAGGCTTATGGTAGAACTACTACAATACCCCCCCCCCTTAATTTTAGATTTTTAAAAATCCCTTTAGAAAAAATTGTAATAAAGATCAACACAGTACAAAGTACTAAAAAGGCTTCAAGTGGATAAAAAGAGAATTAACATTGCGGACCTGGAAAATTAAAGTTAAATATAGGTCTTCAAGGCGACAAAAAGGAGCAGCATAAGGTGTCCTCACGATATAGTTACCAGGTCGCTACATCTCTAGCACATACCACAAAGTAAGAAGAAACATAAAAGATACACACAGGAGCATAAGTGTCCTCACTACATAGGATAACAACAGTTGGATAAAGAAAAATTTTCTCATGGAAAATACAATAACCCAAAAGTATCCGGAAAATGTAGAAACAAGCTTCTAGTGAAGTATCTAAACATAAGGTAACCAAAGGTTGACAACGCAACAACAAAATAATATTCTTCAAAGGAGCAAATGGCAGTTAGAGCATGAAAGAATTTAAAGAATGTTCTCACTGTTCTTTTAGCACAAGCTTACTCCATGGGAGTGTTCGTCTGGTTCTGCGGGTCCGCAGTGTTTCCGTCCGTACCAAGTGGTTGCCCGAGAGTGGTCGGACTAAATAACCAGGTTGGGATTTCAAACGATCCCGGATTGTCCCGTACAGGGGTGCGATGAGCTTGCTGACCGACAGCTGCAGCTGGAGGCATGGCAGTGGAGGCTGGGACTTGCTGTAGTGTACGCAGCAAATTACTCAGCATGAGCAATTGCGGGAGTTGTGATGGGTCCAAGGGCAAGGCAGCCACCGGATTTGAAAGTGGAGGTAGAGGAGCTGTAGGGGTAGGCACTGTAACTGTCTGCTTCTGTTCTTCCTCAACAGGGTTGACAGGGGACGAGGAGCGCGTGTCGTCCTCAAGCAGTGACCTCAGTGTCAGGTTTTCTTCCTCCAGGCGGCGGATCTTAGAGTCACTGGCCGACAGGGATCGGCGAAGTCCGTCTACTAGACCTTCCTGACTCTTAGCCTCCTCCTGGACGTCTCCTAGCTGTTCCACGGACGTCTTTACATCACTCAGCGCCAGCAGGGGTATAGTTACCTCCTTGAACAGAGCTTTTAGTTCCGCACGGGCGGAATCAGCTGATGCACAGACTTGCTCCAGGGCTGCGTCTACAATGATCTTGGCTCTAGCCACCAGCTCCAGGCTGTCATCAACGGAAGGTAGATGTTGTAACACACTTCCGGACCATTCCCGGGCCCCCCTGTATGCCTGCTTAGATAGGGGAGAACCAACTTCAGATGTAGCGGGTCGGTCTCTCTTCTTAGATGAACCAGAACTCACGGAACTCACGGCAGAAGAGCACGACTCTGATCTTGATTTCTTGGAGCCTCTCCTGGTACTAGTGGCTCTCCTCATGACTCTAAGATGCTGCCCGGCCATGTAGGTTGTCCTTTGGAAGACATGGTTGGTATGAATGGAGGGCAGCACCTTAACAGCTTTGTACAAGGCATCTTTGCGGTTGAGATGATGCTGCACGGACTCCCCGTTCATCAAGTGCTGTACTAGTTTGACACGTCTATCCAAAACTTGGTGACAGTTGGTAGACGGACAAACCCACACCTGGACGAACGGGGCGTGCTCCTCGCAAAAATGCCTAAACAGACGTTCACGAGTCGAGTACGCCCGGACCCCACCCGGATTCAGGGACAGAATCCGGCAGACCAAAAATGGGCATCGGTGGCCGGGTTCCCAAAGACGGTGGGCCTCGACGACCTTCTGGTAAGTTCCAGAGTCCATAGAGTCTGCTCTCACAATCTCAGGCCAAACATGAGATTCATACCTTGCCATATGTCCATCGTTCTTGAATTCTTTGTCTTCGGAGTCGCTCTCCGGACAAACCACAACTCCAGATCCGGGCTGGTCGGAGCGCGGATCTAGAGGCAAGATGTCCACGGCTGCATCCAGCTCCCTTCGAAAGGCATCCATACTACCTTTTCCGGACAACTGGGCTCTCCGTCTGCCAGCGCGGTAGTAGTGGCGTTTCTTTATTCTTTTCTCAACAATCTTCTTCTCAGAGGTCCTGGAAGACCTGTGAGGCTTCTTGTCCTGTGAGTCTTCTCTAACAGTCATGACCCCACTAGCTGTGTGGCGTACACCTGGAGTTCTTCAACGAGACGTCCGTTCACGAGGAGCAGGGGAGGCAGAAGCATCACGCCTACCCGGAACTTTCTCATCCTCAGAAGACTTGGCTGCCTTCCTGGGAGAGACATACTTCCTCTGACTTCTCCTTAGAGCGGGTGAAGTCTCCGGCTTCTTCCCGGACTTGTCCGTACCGGATCCGTCCTCTTGCTCATCCAACAGAGGCTGGATTTCTGTACCAAGGGGCTTGATACCCGAAACCGTCCGTCGAAGAGTCTTGGCTGCAGCTGCATTCGCAGGATCCAACCCCATGAGGTCTTCTGCTCCCTCAAGGAGACGGTTCTCCTCGGCCTCGGTCATCGGCAGAGCCGATTCATCACCCGAATCCATAGGTTCGTCCGTACGTTGTTCTTGCGACATCCTGATATCTGGCTGCTAACAAAAAATCTTTCCCTATAAAAGGAAAAAGAATAACACTAAGCAAGATGGAAAATGCCAGAATCTATGTTGTGTTTACATGCAATACATTACAGTGCAAAATACATTACCCTCCACACCATATATTACATACAGGTGGAAGAGGGAACACAAAATCAATTATCACAGACTAACTTCTTGACAGAAGTTACCTAAAGTCAAGTATCACGAAACAAACTCTTTAGAAGAGCGATATGGGTTGGCGGATAGCCAAATAAATAAACATTGGTGGTGTAAAGAGCCCCAACACAAGCTACACTTTCACCTCATACATTCGCCATAGATTCAGAAAGCACCGGTGTCATTTTCTGAGACTTCTTCTTACCAACCTGGATAACAGCAGGACCAACATCTACTGACTGTTTCTTGTTGGAAGAAGGAAGTTTCACTCCAGCTGCGTTTTTCTTAGGTCTACCCCTGGGTTTTACACCAACGGTAATTTTCTCCTTTTCTTTTCTTTCCGGACATTCAGCACCAGCTAGAACTTTTCCGCCTTCAAACTTCAGGATCTCGCGCCGGGCCTTCTCTAACTTACGGAATTCAGGAGCCTTATGTAAATTAACAGCCTGAATCGGTCCGTCCTCATCAAAGGCGGGTTTCAGATAATCTACATGATATCTGACGATTCCCTCAGTGGTCTCTAATTCATAGGTAGTACCCCCTATGAATCTACGCACTTTGAAAGGCCCATCCCATTTGGGACCGTACTTCTTATTAGCCTTAGGGGGACAGTACCTATACTCAATAGCCCCTTCCTCAAAGCGCCTTGGACAAGCCCGTCTGTCAAAGACTTTCTTTTGTTGTACAGCAGCAACTCCAAGATTATCTCTGACAAACTGATGTCCAGTTCTCAATGACTGTCTCAAATTCTCCATGTATGCCATCCGACAAGGAAAGTCCAGCCCTCCGGGCTCAACTCCATGGATTAAATCCACTGGAGTCACAAGCTCAGTCCCAAAAACTACTGAATTGGGCGTACACAACGTACTGGCATGCACCGTACCCCTGTAAGCATGCGCTATACACGGAGCGAGCAAGTCCCAATTAGAATCTGAGTAGCTGGTCAGGCAAGAGAGCTGCTCAACAAGAACTTTGTTAAACCGTTCTACCTGACCATTTGACTGAGGCCTGTATGGGAGAGTGATTAGCTTCTCAACCCCTAACATGTCCAACAAACTTCGCAACAGCTGAGACCTGAATTCCGGCGCTCCGTCCATTTGCAATGAAACCGGACAACCGAATCTCAGAACCAACTCCCTAAACAGCACTTCAGCACATCTTTCCGCCGTGTGGTCCGGCATAGGAAATGCTTCCGCCCATTTTGAGAAATGGTCTGTAATCACCATCATGTAGTTGTTTCCTCTAGGGGTAGTCTTAAATGGACAATGATGTCCAACGCTATTCTACTCCATCGTTCACCATGGATTTCCTTTTTCAAAGGTGTAATACCTCGTCCGCCTCTAGATTTTCGCATGCTGCATTTAGGGCAAGCCCTGAGCCATCTTTTCAAGTCATACCGCATTCCAGGCCAAAAATATTTCATTTTTGCCTTCCAGCTGGTCTTGAAATCACCATAATGGCCCTCCAACTTGTTGAGCATCAATATTAGGCGTTCACATCTGCTGAAATAGGTCTAAAATATTAACTATATCTTTTAAGCGGTACACTATCTGGACCTGCCGGTACCATGACCAGGTCCACACCGGGTAGGCCTACCATGACCCGGGTAGCCTACTGTGGTGAGCGGTTCCCGTGACCAAACACCGTAAACAGGACACACATCACTTGTTTGCTTCCATTATTGCCCACATCGGCAAAAGTAATAAAAAGGTAACAATCTAGTAAAATCCTGGGGCATAAATGAACCAAATTTTATATTCTAAAAGAACCGTTCATTTGAAAGTTGGATTTCAAGCTAGAAATAAATTGTCCAAGTTTTTTTGTGATTTTCCGTCATGCATGGGGCAGAGCAGGTCCCTAAGGCTAAGCTTCCTTTGGCTGTTGTGAGATGGCTCTCTACAGTATCAATGAACAAAAGTACTTACACGATATTCCCAGGTGTCCTTTGATGGATGCATGTTGAATTGTGATGTTGGAAACAGGCTGGATTTGGCAAGTTTCATGATTAATTTGGTCGTACGGTAAACAATAAAGATGGCCGCCGCTTGTTTCCCTAGCTTGCCCATAGTTTGCTAGTTCAAAACCTGACACATGGTGTCGCCAGCAGCAGAGGTTTACCTAGCGGCCGCCAAGCAGGCATAGGCCTAATGTAAATTATTATGGTGAGCAGAAGTCATGTAAACGACCAGGAAATATGTATGAAAGGTAAATTTTATATATCAGTAATTCTCTCAAAGGGCAGCATTTGATTTCAGGTCATTTTTTTTTAGAAAAAATAAAATTTGTTGAAACTACAATCTTTGGCGTAGGCCTAGATCTACACTCAGTAGCCTACTACAGATAGCAGGCAATATCAGTAGGCCTAATGCAAACGTAGTTTGGGAAGGCTGGGGCAAATATTTTGATTTAGGCTATAACTTACACCTATATTTCAGATACCTTCAGATTTGCCTATTATTTTGCCTTATTTCGGCCATATTTAACCCAGTTCATCAATGATTTAATGTAAGATTTCGGGTAATTACCCACTAACTCGACCTGCAAAAGTAAATGAAAAGTCAGACCTAGAGAATTGATGTTGGCCGGCATAACAGTGCCTGGATGTAAGTTTGACTGCCTTTTTGTCCAAATATTCATTTTATTTCTATACAATTAATGTCTCTAAATTGAGGGATCTCTTTATTTCTCTATTTCGGCAACATTTAAAAAGATCTCAAGGTATTCATGTTTATATTTTTACCGAATCCATGCAGGCCTAAATAATCATTAAAAAGGGGAAAAAAAGTACATGAAAATATTGTTTTAAAAGATATGTTGCATGTTGTAATGCGACACAAAATATTCCCACACCAGTTCAAGGAATTTTATTTAAGGAAATATAAGGTTTCAGAAACGTTGTGGGGTAGTAAATTGTATTTTTATCAAAATATACAAACATGTGCATCTTTTCGTCAACAAATACTAAGTGCAAGTTAATATTAATGTTACCTATGTCTTGGGGTATTTCATTATTTTGAAGCTAATAGATATATATATATAAATTGACTGAACATGTGTGCATGTGTAGAAACCATTTTTCTTCAGCAGAAGGAATATATTTTCCAAATGCGCCTGTGTATTATATTCAAATTCCATAATCATTAGTCTATCATTACTTATTTCCTAGCCTGAAAAAGGACTTTTATTGTAATAGCGGCAGAAATTCTGACATCTGAACTTTGAAAGTAGGGTTCCCACAGCCTCATTTTGGCAAAGGAATTCAAATAAAATGGTCATAATAATGGGTGATCATCCCAAATACAGGTCGTAGAGACCCTAGGCTGGAAAACCAAATGATACCCTATTTGGAGAATAACTCATATATACAATTATTTTATTCATCAGTACTTTTTAAATTCGTTTTAACCGTCTGTTATTCTAAGCCTATTCCATTGTAGGCCTAGGCCCATGGCGTCGCTTATACATGAATCATGTTGTCAGTGAATCCATTCCCAATCTATACCCACAATAAATAGGCTACCTTATATATTCAATTTTTATTCAGTTTACATGTACAATGTTGTTTTGTATTCCTGAATAGGACTGAGTAAGTAAGTCCTCCAGGCAGTCCTCAAATGATAAACGTGAGACAATAATGGGTATAGGCCCTAGGCCTACAAATAAATAATGATAATTACAAAAAATGCAGCTTCCTATCGTTAATTACTCCATATAGTCGTTGGTATTTAAAAGACGGCTATGACTATATCTGCAAAAGTCTCATAGTCGCTTAAGGCCGTCGATCGGACACTACACTTTCATCATATTGGCTGCCTCCACAAGTCTTGGGGTTGATATGCGCAAATGACAGGGTCTAGCATGTCTTGTAATAAGATGCTCAGGGTCATCTAAACATCCTGAGTCCAGGTGATCCTCTTGGCCTGTACTATTATTTATACAACCTTTGCATTTCTGTTTCAACCTCATTCTGTATTCAAGCTTTAGCAAATGGTTATAGGTTGTGCTTACCAATGTTTCTTTATCTGCCGTTAAAACATCATCCACAGAAACATGCATTTTTGTCTCGTCTGTTGTTGTATCAGCATGTTCAGAAACACTGTTCAAAACACAGTTACTTCTTTTTAAGTATGATTTTGAGGACCTTTTTGACACATCACCGTTGTCATCTACATACTTCCAGGAGTATACAGGTACTGTATGTATACGTCTACGTTTTGTCGGTGGCTTGTTCTCAACGTCCCCATGCACATCCTCATCATCCCTCTCGTCAGTACCGTCAGTATTCGTTTCACTTCCTCTAGGGCCTACACCCTTTTCAAGAACGTTCTTTAGGGCTTTAAATTCTTCAACATTGATGTTTACCGACATTCCACTAAAAATATATGAATTTGTTTCAAATTATTAGTAAAGGTATATTTGCTCAATATCTGTATTATACAAAATATGCAAAACATTATAAAAGGTCAATGTATAACATATGTATAATATACTTACTGATGTCTGTTGTTGTCCTTGTCCATTTTATTGTAGCACACATATGTCTTGTCTTTAAAGCTGGATAATGAAACAGTCCAGGACGCTCTTTTAAAATCATACACGTGTAGTACATGTTCTGTTTCGCCTTTTTGGGTAAATGCCTCAATATTAACGTCCTGTAGTGTCTTTACAATTAAATCTTTAGGTACAAATACAGTTCTCCACTGTTTTTGTAGGGGTTTCCTCCATGTAAATTTAACCACCTTGGTTGTTATTTCAACATCCAGGGATGTGCTAATATGTACCTTCTGCATGTTAACAACTAATGTAGTATCTCTCTCACAATGGTCTCTGGTAAAAAACAGACTCTGCATTTATGGTGACCAACCCTTTTCCTCCAGAACCCTGCCACTCCAGAACCTTTTCCCCCATTCTCCACTTTCCCCCTTTCCCTTTTCGCTTCACCTGCAGTTCCCACACACACATGTTTCTCCCTGCACACATTCGCTCCACATTTAGCACGCTCCATATTTTACCCGTGAGCGGCCGCAAACAAAACAAGCTTTTCTTTTATCTCTCACGCTTATGATAAATGTTGCACATGAACATACTTTATACCAACTTGAAGCTTAAAGAGTTACCTTTCTGATAATATATATATTGACTTTCTTAGATAATGGATAAAAGGAGATAAAACGATATTACGCAACCATGTTTTGCACGAAGATTGACGCCGCTAGCCCCGCCGCTACCATTACCATCTCCCCCTCCTTCTCCTTCTCTTCCTCCTCCGTATATACATCATATATTTATACATTACATATATGCATTATACATGCATAATAATTGAGTATGTATGCACATTCATGTAAATTCATTCATTTGACTACCTTCCATGACAGCAATGCAACAAGTCAATATCTTTGAACCAGACACATAAAAGGCGAGTAATCCTATTTCTTCCCTTTAGTTTCTATGTAATTGGCGTGTGACTTTAGCTGTTGATAAGCCGTAAAGGCGGCTCCACCCTTTCAATGCCCTGAAATGAGTAGAGCCCAGTTCCAGCCTAATGATATCATTTCATTTAAAGTTGGATTATTACAGCCTTGTCAAGTATGAATTACAATATATATAGGGTACTAGCAACAATTAAGAAAATCAGTAGAAATAATATTCATATAATCTTATAATGTATTTAGAAATAAGGAGCTTGTCCTTACGGATATATACATACCATGTGTAGGTTTATGGGATCAGAATTGACAAAGATGTGAAAACGTGAAAAACATTAAAATTGCAATTCAATTTTGACATCGACCCCATACAAAATGTATGTTGCCGGTTACTGGCAATAGTGGCTGACGTAGCTGGACGATGGACATGTAACATTGTGCCATGATTTCCCATGCCCACTACCAGGGTGAGTATATGATTGTCATATGTTTTCATATGTGGGCATCCCAGTCAATTGTTTTGTTGATGTCATGAAAAAGGCTATTTAAACTGTACTGATCAGTTGATTGCTATTAACCAAAGGCGCAATACTTTTCTCACTATAATTTATAGACTTGACCTTGGCTATTGTTGGATGTGGTAATTATGAGGGAAGTGACGGCCAGTGTGTGTGAGGGAGGGGTGGGGATGTGGGGTCATTGGGATGTGTTAAGGGTTTGGGAAAGTAGTTCGGATTATGTTCATACCTTCATAAAATGTTATACAGGATTAATGACAATAACTGTACTTCTTTATCCAACTCTTCATTATTTATATATCTCTTGAATATCATTTTCAACTCATCTCATTATTCCATTAATTTACACATTAATGCAGACGGATTTTCAACACTGACATGTGACACCTTGAATATTGTTTATAAATGATTTATTGAAATTTCAGGAAGCGGTGGAAAACAGGATTTTCCCTAGCCGTAAAATCCCGCATTTTAACTCTTCCCTTGGAGACGTCAAAAGTCTGGTCTTCAAAAGGAAATAATGATGAAATAATTCATGTATTACCATGGAGAATTAATTATGAGTAATTCCGAATGATATTATTCACCAAATAAAGGTCAGAAAATAAGTTGAGAATTGCGCATAATTCTTGCTCTAATATCCCACTTAAAATGCCATCTCTCTTCCTTCTCCAGGCCCTCCCCCACCTCCTCCGGAGAGAGGAGAGAGGGATCGAAGGAGGACGAAGAGGGGAGGTAAGAAGTGGAGGAAGAAGGAAAGGGGGACGGCAGAGATGGAAGGGGGAAGAGAAGGAGGAGGGAAATGAGTCACAAATCGCAAAAATTAGCACCAATATCTCTCTCTCTATTTAAATGTTCTGATTTTTACAGAGTTTGGCACTCTTAAAGCTGACGCACACGCATGTCTAAAATATAGAAATACTGTTTTCAATCATAGGAATCGGCTTGGTGTCATCTTTTCAAATATGTACACAAGTCATTGAATAAAGATATCAGAAATAAAAAGTATAACAGTGTGACTCATTCCCCTCATCACATATGTAGTATTGAAGGTATGCAAGGAATTGGACTAGAAACTGCTTAGTGTGACAGAACTTTCCTCTCAAAAGGGGAAAGGCGAGGAGGGACAGTTGAGGGATGAGAGGCGCAAGATGAGGGATGAAAGGTGAGAGATTAGGGACAAGATATAAGATATCTTTTTGCGAAATGTTCTGATTTTTGAAGGGCTGACTGTAAATTTAAAAACAGTTTATTAAATATATTCTAGGGGTGTGAGGTTCAGCCCGAAAACGGAGTAGACAGGAGAGGGATATGAAGTTTTGGTTCAGTTTATTGGGGTCCGACGTTTCCAAGGATGGTTGATACATAAAAGTTATGCCTAAGGTGCACAAATGTGCACTGTAGTAGTCAGGGGTTGCCAACGTTACCTTAGATACAGTTTGATTGTTCATGGGCCCAAGTAAAGAAATGTGCAGTTTATTGGAGGGGTGGATTTAGGGGCCATTTATAACTATGAGATGATCTACAATATTTATTTTTATTGAAATAGGTTAACATTCGATCTGATTTTGTACATTCTGAATCATTCGTTTGTTGTCAACATATATATACATTTTTTTAAAAATGTTTTTAAAAATATATTAAATATATTCTTGCCTTACAAACTTTTGAGATAATTAAAGTATACCACATTAAAATCTAAAGATTTATTTATGGTAGTATAGGCATATTAAGTGTGCCCGATTTCCTGATAAGGTATTGGATGTGGGTGAAATATTTTGATTCTCTTATACTATTGGAGGGTAATGCAAGGTCACCCTCTACACCCCCCCCCCCCCTCCCCACCCTTAACCTTCCCCCTCACCCCCAAAAAAGTCCCCCCCCTCATATTGTATCTGTTCCGCCATGCCTGTATGGGGGTATTTAATATGATTTAATGTTTGGAAAAAGCTTAAGTAGCTTTTGTATAACAATCATAATTATTGGGACAATATTTCAGACATTGTTTTGACAACTGATTTATTATTTCAGTCTTATATATACCCAAATCAATATCAACACTATCATACTGCACAGCCCTGAAATATTCAGCATGACAGAGTTTTCACGAATGTGATGTGTCAGAAATCACAAAAGAAAATAGATTTTGTGATATCACTATAATTATTTAAAAAGATCAGATCATAGGAATATTTCCTTATGGCCACTATATCATTTTTTGTTTGTTTTTGTAAATCGATTTTATTTTCCTTATCCTGCCGTCTTGCCCTCCACAGTGCTAAAACATAAGTATCTAGTAGTAAGTAGGATTTTCTTATCAGAGTCTTATACTTTTTGCTGAATTACATCTTATTTCATTTCTTTATTTAAACACAATGGTAAGAAGTGTATTCTACTAAAACTACTTGTGTTACATGCCATACCAGAAAGTGTTGTACATGATTATAAATCTAGGGTATATACATAAAGTTTTAAATGAGACGGGGTTTAGCGCGGCAGAAATATGTTATATAGTGTCCGTGCGGGGATCAAGAAAAAACGTAGAAAAAATAAGTCTATAATGATGTCACCTTCACACATTTGAGGGGACGTACATAGCTATGTAAAACAGTTTTTTTAAAACATAATCGTAGATAGTTTTTGCGGTACAAGCCGGAACATTTAGACCAATTATTTCCGCGGAAGGGGTTTAGGGCTGTAGAAATATGTTATATAGTGTCCGTGCGACAATCAAGAAAAAAGGTAGAAGAAATAGGTCTATAATAATGTTACCTTCACAGAACCGAGAAAACATATGTAGCTATGTAAATCCGTTTTCTTTTTGAAAAAATCTTGAAAAGTTTCGGAGATAAACGCCAAAACATTTAGGTCAATTCTTTCCGCGAAACAACGCCTGGCACTGACTGGGGTTGAAGGGATGGGCTCCATTGAGTGGTGCACAACACGGCACAGTGCAGTGGGGTGGTGCGAAAAGGCACAAACCAGTCTTAGTGTGGCGGAAATAGGCACATTCCTTCTGACTCCACTTTAGCGGAGAAAGGCATGTGGAGCGAAAAGGTGCGGGGGAAACGCACTGGGGGAAAAAGTTATAGAACCTGCATTTATATACAGCAATCATATGTAATATGTAATACGTAATAGTTCTTATCTTCTTATCATGTAACGTCATCAAAACACAACATGTCCATACATATCATGTACATTTCCTGTACTTTTGTTTCCTGTACCTTTGGTTCCTGTACCTTTGGTTCACAACATTTTTTAGCATTCTCACTCTGTTGAAGCTGTAATTCATATACTTGATTTACTCTCATCCGTAACATCAAGTTTTCTTGCTTCAAATCTAATACTGTAAAAAGCAGTTTATCCAATACATCCTCGCTATGTTTAGTCGTCATTCTTTCGCATGTACTTGTCCTTAGCATATCAATACTTGTCATCAAATCCCGCAATCAACAATACACAGTGTCCTACCTTTAATTTATACAGTTTCAAAATGTTATCCCTAGTACTGGGGGTGGGTGTTTGGGGGGGTGGGGGTTAGTCTCTGGGTGTGGGGGTGGGTGTATAATACACATACACAATTAGTCGCTAGGGGTACTAACTAGGTCAGACGTCTGGGTCTATCACCCTTATCAGGGCTTATCCCCTTATCAGGGGCTTATCCCCTAATCCCTCCGATAATAATGGGTGTTGTTGTGATGATGTCATCACTTCCGGTTTGACGCAGTAGTCACACACCTTCTTCTCTGAGAATAGCCTAAGACAATGGATATTCCAAAAAGGAAAAGGATATTCCAAAAAGGAAAAGGATATTCCAAAAAGGAAAAGGATATTCCAAAAAGAAAAGCCTTGGATATTTGGGATTTTTCCTAGTTCACATAGATATCCTCTCAGATTGGTGACAAAACAGGGTTCATGGATGGATGTATGGGGTATATGGATGGTTGTAGGGGGGTATATGGATGAATGTAGGAGGATACATGGATGTATGGGGTACATGGATGGATGTATGGGGTATATGGATTGATGCATGGGGCACATGGAGGGATGTATAGATCAGTACCTGGATCGATGTATGGGTACCAAAAATAAAGAATTTAAAGCTATAGACAGAGAAAGAGAATGATAGCGAGAGAAAACCTATATGTAAGAATTTGACTATATTTATGATATACTAGCAAAGTATCCATTCTCTGGACAGTTAGCCTCTTTCTCTTACTCTGTCTCCCCTACTCCTCTCTTCCTGCCTCTCCCACTCTCACTTTCCCTGTCTCTAGCCTCCTTCTTCTCTCCCCTGCCCTATCCTCTGTCACTCCTGTTTTCTCTTTTTATTTCTCCCTCTCCCTATCTGATTCCTCCCACCCTCTCCCTTCACTTTTTTGCTTTTCCCCTACCCCCTCACCATATGGCTAGTGAACATTGCCAGTTATAGTAACATGTGTGTGTGTTTATGTCACTTTATTACCTTTATTATTGAAGCGAGAGCCAAATTGTGAACTGGTTAGTTAACCTATTGATCCACTGGTTTGAAACAAATGATGACTTGTGGTTATTTCATTGGTGAGCGCCCACCAATATAAATATAGACTCAAAAGAAAGGCTCTACAGTATAAAACATAGTTATGGTAACATATGTTAGTGCTGATTAGAATTGATTACCTTTATTATTGACACTAGAGCAAAACTTCTGTATGTAATAGTAACCGTTGAGATGTTGTTATCCTTGAACCATGGCATATTGAATGTACTTGTATGTTCTCTATGTTCTTGTGTGAACTAACATAGTGAGCGAGATTAGGTACAGATTGTTGTCATATTACCCATGAAAGTGATCGGATCCCATGACAGTGATCAGATTTCTGGCTTTTCGGTTCTTTTCTTCAACGTCATGGATAGACTGGAGGCACAGTTATATGGTATGTACCTCACCCATCCCACATGTTCTCCCCTGACCTAGATTTGAGGTCTCTGAACGCTCTGATTGTGAGTGGAGGGAGGACCATTCATTTTGTGTGGCTAGGAGAGAGGCAGTTCTAATCGTTAGATATGGGGTGGGGGTGGGATGGGGTTATGAGGTATGATTTTGTACTCTTTATTTTAGTTAATTGAAGAGCAATTATTGAAGAGCAATATAATATATTTGTTGTCACATGAATTGTATATTGCGTACTAAATCAGTAAGGGATGTTAATGATTTGATTTGCTTTAGAAACATTTCATTCAGGACAATGAAGATTTTCATACATGGGTACAAATATTCTCAGAGCAGCCTGAATTACAATACATTTACTGATAAGTTAAGAGTTAATTAACAATATGAAATAACTCTTAGGTTTCTCGATACAAAAAGTATATGATATAAGCTTTCAAAAAATCATCAGATTTATAAGAAGTATTAAAATATTTTGTTACAATCAAGTCCGTCAAAATACTATGAAAGTATATTAGAGTTTGTAGATGTCAAATAAAAAGTAAGGACTTAGTACATAAACTTAGTCCAAACAATATATTAGCCCTACCCTTCCTATACACGATGACCAGCATGCAGCAGACCTATCTGCTACTGGGGTGCATGCAGGTTAACTGTGTGGTCGGCATTACACCACTGGCGTAGGAATACATTGAAGTACATTAGGGTGAAAAGGAATGACATCAGACGGTGACTATGTGCATATGTTTTTCTGTGAGAAAAACAAATCCGAAATCCAAGAAAGTATCTATTCGGATATTAAGATATCCATAAGTCATGTTGATTATGTCTTAGGATATCTTAGAAAAGGAAAATGATATTCAAAAAAGACAAGCGCCTAGACAGAGAGACAGACAGACTAAATACAGTAGATAATTGATAAATCATGTTTTAAATTGTTGTATCATATAGCGCATATTTGTATTTAGAAGGGAAACAAATCGGTAATTATTAAAAGATATAAAATGAACATTTTGTAGGGAAAGCTTGAAGCTTTCTCATAAGGATTAATCTCCCTATATTTAAGCTGCCTGGCACCACCTATAGGCTGGGGGCAGGGAGGGTGTTAGCTATAGGATTAAGCATGCTTTCTAGCATATTTCCAGGCATGTTTCTGTTCCTTAACATGTTTTTGCTTCCTATTTTATATGAAAATGTACTTGTTACCAATGGGGTTACAGGACCTGAATGAGAGTATATAAGACGAGAGGTTTTGGGTGTAGAGGCAGACTTGCTCCTGACTTCATTGCTGCTACACACCAGAACCTTCTCCTTAGACTCTCAGTCAGGGATTGTACTTGCCTTGGTATTATATATTTGATATACCTTGGAAATACACATCTTTGAAACTGAATTGACTATGTGAGTTGTGTTATACTTATTGAAACCTTCAGTGATCAGGCGGACAGGTCTAAAGTTATATTTGATTAGCAATTGCTAGTAATAGAGCCATTCCTAGTAATATGATTTGCTATAGTAATATTTACATAAGTGGAGATGCTTTGGGCCTGTGTCACATTATGCCTTGATAATCCCATCCCTTCAAATTCAATATCAAAAGGCTTCACTCAATCTCAGGGATGTCATCAAAAGAATAATGCCCTTTTCCTCCACAGGTATAGCAAATGAGATCGGTTGACTGTGTGGAAGTAATCGGCGCTGCATTTGCTAAACTGGTGGCATCAAAAATCAACACTGCCCAGGGAGAAGCGAACGTTCACGCACAGCGGATAAACGTTTCTTGAACAGTTGTTTGGCGTTCTGTGCTTTTGCGAATGTTCATGTAATGTTTGCCCCGTTTGTCTACCGTTTGCATGGGTGAGGAGAAAAGTGAACGTCCACAAACAATAAATAAACGTTCATTGAACAGTTGTTTAGCGTTCTGTATATTTTTCAATGAAACCTGAGTCTGAATCTCCATGATATACATGTGACATAGCCGTTGGATTACCATGCATTCTCAGCTAGACACATTTATATTAGAGGTAAGATCTTCATATTGCATTGATATCTTATCCATCCTACAGTGCAGGGTAGTGTATGAATAACCTGTGTATAACTAGGATCAACTGCAGTGTATGTTTAATTTGTATATGGAATAGATTTCTTCATCGTACCATTTGAAATTGAAGGACGCATGCAGCTGCATGTAAAATGGCGGCAGTATTCAAAATGCCCAGTGGACGAGGGTAGCGTCGCCGCAACGTTGCCGCATTTTCTAAGGCTCACAGAAGAAGAATGGCTAACCTCAGAAACTTGTATTATACCTCAAAAGAACCGGAAACATGTCAGCATCATGGAAGAGTAATATTATGAAAATCCGTTAAGGACTTACAATGCAGCGACCAATAATACAAGACTATGTTTATCCCCAGCCAGTCAGTGAGTATATGCAACGATTCGCCCAGCCTTATTCCACCCTCTTGTTTGCCTTGCTAATTTAAAGCAGATAGACTTCATGAAATACCTTCATATTTCTATGTGCAACTCCTGTCCTTATAAGGGGTACATATATATCACACCATGAGGTATAACAACGTTTAAAAAGAACTGTTTGTATAACGTTTATTGCTCGTTTGCACACCTCCTGATCGTTTGCAAACGTTTGTTCAGCGTCTGCATACAAACGATGATTGTCCTCACTTAATGTTCATGCGCTGTGCGTTCACTGTTTGGGTACCGTTTGCAAACAGTCACATCCAAACGTTACACAAACGTTCAAAGAACGTTACATTTCTCCCTGGGTGGGAATCTATTTGAAATCGAAATATATAAATCGGAACTTAATAGAGAGGGAGAGAGAGAGAGAGAGAAGGTCACAGAAGGAGGGAAGGGGGATGAAAGAGAATGGGAGAGGAGAGATGCAAAGACACCTGAGGGTTACATAAGCCTATGGTTGTTGTTGTTGTTACTTTTATTATGTCAAATTTAAGGCAGAGTCAGTGGGTCAATCTCCCTGAGTTGGGAGGATCTCAAGCCCTACTATTTCCCGACTTCCAAGCCACCAAAACAATGTCCCCACGCCTAGAGAAATAATATAGACTGCGATTACCTCCAATATATCATGTTCTTTCTGGTATCACAACTGAGTAATCACCGATTCCCCGACCCCTATATGCTTAAGCATGAACGGACATTTCACCCTGCGTACGGCCACATGCTCGCACATGGCACCTTCGGTAAACACTCGGCTTCGCATCGGTAAAACTCGGGGGAATAAATTGACCAATCACAGGGCGTATTACATCAACCTTGAGCCAGGCTCTCAGCCAATGGGATCACCGCTTCCAAACCTTACTTGGAACGCCATGTTGACTGCCGGCAACATGGCGGTGGGTGGCGGTGGGCAGTCGGCGGTCGGCGAAGCCTTTTTAAATAGCCTAAAGTTTCATTATCGGTCAAACGGTATAATATCCTAGTTAATTTAAGAGTTATCTATTGTGACGATTCTAACCTAGTGCCAGTCGCCCTCTGGACACGGTGGTTACATGTTTATAGGGGTAACAATCAACCATTAGGTCAACGATCTAATGGCCACCCCTATGGTGAAGATTGGTGTGCAGCACTGACCCTGTGATGGAGATAAAAGTCAGTGAGTTACGTAATCCGCTAAACAGTGTGACATCACAGGTTGTTTACAAACACTCTCACCACTGTCGCACTCTTGGGAGCGGACAGGCTCTCGGATTTTCCATTTAAAACATATTTAAAACAGGACCAGTTGTAGACAGAAGGGTTTGTAGGAAAAAAGAGGTTTGCACATTATAACTATGGTGGGAATTCTTACTACATGAAAAAAAATATGTTAATAAAATCTCGCACCATCCCACACCGCCCTGACTGTGCAGCCAGTGGTCCGAGACACATTTTTATCCTGACAGTTTGGGGACAAAACAACACATATCAATGGAAATTATAGCTCTATGCTAATGTTGTTTTATAAGGTTCTTTCTCAGATGGTTGCACTATAGGTATAGATGGCAAATCGGTATTTATATCATGGGTTTCAGGTGACTCCTGTGTTTGATAGCTAAATATAACCATCTTCCATGTAAATGGAAAGGGTAGCCTGATAAACTTACGTTTGGTCACAGAAGGTAAATGATTCAATCAATTTTATCTTTCCGAAAATATCTAATGTAGGACGGGACTATACCGTATTTCTTGAATGAGCACCCCGGCGCTAATTAAGTCAGGCGACTTTGTACCAGGGCCCTCTCTCATGATGTTGGTTTAAGAAATGCCTAAGTTAGGGTGCATCAATTACCGCAGAGATGCGCAGTCCCAGGCATTAGGAGAGAGATCTGTACCTATAAAACTCGCCCGTTTAGACAAGATAAGTGTGCATAATGCAATTATAGTACCTCTACTACGACAACATGCACTAAATCTAACAGGGGGTGTTGATAACGACCATTTCCTTCCTTTGGGGGACCATCGCTTCTGATACACTATAGGAAAGGTCTATCGTCTATATTAGTCCCCGTTGGTAGGTCTGAGGAGGCCCGTTATAGACGCACAGAGTGAAATGGGCTCTAAGCCTGACGGGACCATGCAGTCTCGGCTTTCGCCTCGACTGGTCCCGTCAGGCTTAGAGCCCAGTTCGAACCATAAACTCAGGCTCTAATTGCCCACTAATTATGAATCAGACATTGCATAACATTAACAGGGCAGGGTTTTTGTTAGATGCCGGGACCCGAGGAAAAATACTCGCCTACTTTTCTCCGTCCGGACTTACATGTGTACCAGTCTGATGACGATTATACTGACACATACCATGAAATTTTGAATTTTTATGCTTAAGTTGGAATTCAAAAACACTGCTTGTCCCAATTTTGTAAGAATCGAAATGAGGCAGAAATCTCACGTACAAGGTCCCTATTTCGAAATGGCATATTAGGTATTTCTTCAGTATCAAACTATGTTATACAGCTATTTTGAATGAATCGTTAGCTTTGGACACATATATATTACATATTAAATCGATTCCACTTGCAAAAAAGATATTTCTGGTCAGTTGTGTAGTGATAAAGCTCACGTACAAGGTCCCTTCTGGCAGGACGTATAATAAGGCCTTTTTGCTCTATCAAACTACAGATTATGTTTTTCCCAAGTGCAATCAATCTTATATAAAGTTTATGTGTCCAAAGCTTAGAATCCATTTAAAACAACAATACAGCACAGTTTGATGATGAAGAAAGACCTAATACTCTACTTCGAAATAGGGACTTCTTACGTGAGAACTACCTCTTTTCTGGAAAATAAACCCAAAATATGTTTTTACCCAAGTGGAATCGATCAAATATCAATTAAATGTACAGGTCCCTATGTGTCAGATGTCTATTTACAACAACAGTAAAATAGGACCAAGGCTTTTGTTCTGCTACATGCTAATTCTCCTCTTACGTGAGAATTATTATTTCCACCATAACACCTCAAGAGATGAAGCAGATAAAATTTGAACAGGGCCAGTCATAAAGTTTCAATATCTACACATAGTTTTAGATGGATTACAAACGCTTTAAGTAATCATATGAAAACAAGGTGTCTACAATGCAATATATGCAGTGAACATACCTTTATATTTTGTTGGGACTTGTACGTAAGATTATTAAACATTTAACAATAGCACCCCCTCCCACCATAGGCAGAGAAAACTTAACGATTAACGTTCATTGAATATCAAGTGTGTGTGTGTGTGTGTGCTGGTGGTAGGGGGGCGGAGGGGTGCAGGTATATCTAATTTTATAGGGGCTCATATAATGTATTTTTCGATAGAAATTAAATTTAAAATTGTAACATCTTCATTAATCATTGGCTGCCATGCTTGCATATATATTCCATCAATAGCACTAGAAAAGTGAAAATTCTCTAATATCTCTGGCCCTCTCTCCTCTCACTCCCCCCCCCCCCCGCTCCATCCCCTAGCTGGTTGACAAACCATTGTTTCACTTGAAGTAAATGTTGAATTGTTGTTTCGAATGAATTCTAAGCTTTGGACACATGTGAATTATATATTATATCAATTCCACATATCTCTGGCTCTCACTGCTCCCCCTGTCTCTCTCTGTCATTTATCTCTCTCCGTTGCTCACACACACAAGATTTATTATTATTATTATAATATTTTTATTCAAATCAATAAAGTACAGTTACATGGTTTCTAGGAGCTTAATTCGAACAGGTTAAACCCTCTGCTCACTCGCAGGTTTTCCTGGCTGACCACAGAACTGTTACTCCTTCAATAAATGAATACAGTTACAATAAAGTACAAAGTTTTGCGTAATAAAATATTGCATTACAAATGCTTCCTTTCATTTGATACTAAATTAAGACATTACAGGTATTTTTTCATAAGATAAGTGACATCATCCTTACCATAGTATGATTATTTTGAGCTTTGTAGAATAACTTCGTCGCTTTCATATCATGTTTACTGAAACACCGTTTGCTATTACATTATTGCTTTTTCTGAAATTTATACATATAAATTTATACATACTTAACTTTTTGAGTTATTAATGTTCTCTTTTATACAGACTAAAACGCCTTTCTTTCTTTAAATTCCTCTTTCTTTCTCTTTTACCTTCCTTTTGTAGACGTTAATCTTCTTAAGAAATTACCCTTAAGAATATATACTTTATTCACTTGTGCAACATTATGCTTAATAGTCATATCGCTGAAGTTTTCATACAATTCAATCTTGATTACTACATAACTTTTATATGTTCAACAGTCATAGTGTGAGAATATCAAAACATTTCCACTAGTTATCGTTGTTTGTGGTATAACGAAATATCTTTCATGAGGTGCTCATTCGTTACCTTCGACTCAAAACTGTCATATCACCGCCAGAGATAGATGTACTTTACACAATTTTTGATTATTTAAGGAATAATTTCCGAGGTTTTTTCTGCTCGATGTTTCTATAGTGTGAGGGAAGTTCGAGGGCGAAGCCCGAGAACTTCCCTCACGCTATAGAAACATCGAGCAGAAAAATCTGAGGAAATTATTGCTTTTAGAAGAGAATTGATGAGATTCCCTTGATTTGATGATATTCCCTTAATGTTAGAGCAAAAAAGATAGACAAACCTTCTTTATTCCGTCCAAAAACATCCAAAAACATCCGTAATATCATGTAAAGCCATGCGAGTCGTCAGCCTTTCTATGAGACCGGAAGTGATTTCCCTATTTTACTGAAAACGATGCTTTGGATAGCAAGCAGCAGAACCTTGTGAAAACACGCCGGCTGGCTGAACGTAAACATTAGCGAATACGCACCTCTGATTGGCTGTTTCTCCGCTAAGCCCCGCCCACTTCAATTGGCCAGCCGTTGTGGTATTATACAGTTTCCGACTAACGCAGCAAGCATCGGACACTTCCGGTTCTCGAATGCCGTGTTGCATGTGTCTAGGGACTTAAAAAAGAAATAAATAAAAGATTTGAATCGGTAGAAATGATTTAAATAGTGTTTGAGCCCGATAGCCAAGATTTAGTCGACGGGAATCAAGCAATAAATGAATGGCGAGTTCAGAAGCTATACGTGCGACCGGAAGAGATGTGGAGACCCTTCGGCATAGCCACTCATGTGCACATGCACTTGGCGTTGCATTGTGTACGGTGGCCTATATAGCGCACGGAGGATTTCATTCGAAAGTGACCCGCACGTCAACAAACGAAGCATCAGACTTCCGATTTACGAATGCCGTGTCCGTGTGTCTAGGGACTTAAAAAAGAAATAAATAAAACATTTGAATCAGTAGAAATGTTTTAAATAGTGTTTGAGCCCGATAGCGAAGATTTAGTCGACGGGAATCGAGTAATAAATGAATGGCGGCTTCAGAAGCTATACATGCTTACGTTATAGACCGGAAGAGATGTGGAGACCCTTCGGCATACCCACTCATGTGCATGTTCACTTGGCGTTGCATTGTGTACGGTAGTCTATATAGCGCACAGAGGATTTCATTCAAAAGTTGACTGGGTTGGGTTGATCTATGGAGACGGAAGTCTTGATCTATGGAGACGGAAGTCTTGATCTATGGAGACGGAAGTCTTGATACTGATCTATAGGCTTGATACTGATCTCTTGATCTATGGAGACGGAAGTCTTGATACTGATCTATAGGCTTGATACTGATCTATAGGGACTGATTTATGGGGACGGAAGTGGTTTGAGGGAATCTATAGAGAAAAAAAACCTCCCAGAATCTCATCAGATCGATTCTAAAAACAATTAATACAATTCACCATTAGTATAAAGTCAAATGATCCCCGTGCTCCCACCCTCCTCACCCCACACACCCCACCCTCTTAGATTATTAAATGCTACATCTTAATCACGAAAATTTAAGCCACTCTGAAAGTCAAAGAATTGGTATAGGTAGGGGCAGATAACTTCTCTAATATGGAATACAAGATACCATTAATGGTCTGAGACTTTGTTTGCATTTATTCATTGCTGTAAGAACTTAAGGGATTCTACTCTTCTGCCTGTAAATAGTCAGGCCTTTTTAGCTGTTTATCATATATCTATTACTCATGGATGTTAGAAAAACATCTCCTTTAGCTTTATTAATACACAGATCTATAAACTTGTTTAATCATACTGGACATGTTAGATTTTTTCTATGATAAAACCAAAACTCCTATTTATAATGTTGATTAACTATGGCGGTCTAGGCAAGGACAAGAGTCACACCAACCCTTGCACAACCTAAAAAAAAAGACTATAGTTTGATTTTTCTTTTTTCTTTTTCCCATTTTATAGTGTGAGCCATGGAGGTAACCACACGTCCCACAGACACTATAACATATTTCTACAGCGCTGAAATAACGACGCCCGGCCGCCCCTCCACCCTCGGCGGCCGCCAAGTGCGTCATTGCGGCCGACTTTCGTGTACTTTAAAGGCCCACTGACATGGAAAAAATATGTCCTTTTGTCCCCCCCCCAGTGTGATAGCCGGCCTAACCATGATACCATATTCAAAATATTAAGTTCCTATGTCCAGCGGTTTTAAAGTTAAAGCCCTGTGAATACTCCCGATCTGGCACACACTCCAGCTGTTAGAGCGGCGCGGTGACGTCACTGGTTGAATAGCCACTACCTGTACCCTACAACTCCTCCCAGTCCCAGTCATGTTCACGAAAATCCACATGTAAGAAAAAGAGTATACATAAACTACATTATACGCTACCACAATGCTCCATTAGTCTAAAGTGATATATGCTAATCCAATTACATTATATTATAACATTTTATTTTATTATTTTTGTGAATTTTTTGCCGCCACTAAAAGCAATACATAATCTATCCGCATTGGTTAAAACTACGAGGTACTTAGTCTCTACCAGTTGGATATATATCAGATCTAGCTAGCCATTTACATATTTCCACATTAAGTGCAATGTCATTTCTGTTTGTTACTCAATACAATGCTACTTCCAAGTGTACAGATCCGTATATGGATAATGAACAATTTGCTCATATTAATATCTAGAGATATGCTTTCAATTTGCATAGAGGTAATGTACAGTCTTATGATGGAAAGAACATAATTATATGCGAGAATTTCTCATTGTCCAATATGAGTTTATTTACCAAGGTATGGGTATACTCCATCCAATAGGCTGCCTTGTCGGATATCTTGAATCAGAGCTATACATACAGTGGTCGATTCCAGAAATTTTAGTGCCATTTTGATGTTTTTCACATTTCTTTAAATAATGTCAATTTTGGTCTTATTAACGTACACATTGTATGTATGGATCCATTGAAACGTGCCCCATAACGCTAGATACAGTATACTCTGTACTCTGTTATTTTTTTGACAGAGTTTCATATCATTCATTGACCATTTTCTTTTTTACCATTCCATATGAATACACACAAAAGTGAGAAAAAATGAAATAACCAATTACTTTTGTATGGACTTCGATATTCCATATTAGAGAAGTTATCTGCCCCTACCTATACCAATTCTTTGACTTTCAGAGTGGCTTAAATTTTCGTGATTAAGATGAGAAATGTAATTTTGGCTAAAATAAAAACGTTCCCGATTCTCATGAGACGGTTCCAAATAGGTATTTTTTGAAAGGTTATTAAAATGAGATAAAATTGCTATAATAGTTGCCCCATATCCTACTCTTCTCAGTCCTGAAACTGCGCTCCTTAGCTATAAGAATTGTAGGAAATATTCCCTAAAAGATAATGCTTCATGGACCGTAATGATCACGAAAATGTTCACTGTCATTTCATTCATTTATAAAAACAATAAAATGATTATATTTTTACATAATCACATATAGGAATAAAAGCTCTCTCGAATGGTATATGGGAAATAAATTTACCTCCATGGGATCATTAAAATCTAAAATTGAGTTATGCTTTCAATTACTCAATTAATATCAGAATAAATAATACAGTGGTTGACGTCAGAACAGCTAATGCAAAAACCATTTACAATGCACTCGTAACCAAGAGAAAACCTAAAATATTCAAATTATATGGTTGGAAAGAGGTGTAAGTGGGAACAAACAGATAGCCTCGACTAGAAGAAGATATTCTCTCATCCATATTAATGCACGACTGAAATAAAGTTAAAAACTTTTCAATACAGAATTATACACAGAACCATCACATGCAACGAGGCACTAAAGATAAACAAATTATAGCTGCAAACACATGCTCATTCTGCGACAAAAGAGATGATTAGTTGATTGCCCTCGAACCAGAAGGTTATGGGAAGAACTTTTATTGGTTATATGTTGCATTGCTGTCATGGCAGGTAGTCAAATGAATGAATTTACATGAATGTGCATACATACTCAATTATTATGTATACATGTATAATGCATATGAAATGTATGCATAATTATATGATATATATACGGAGGAGGAAGAGAAGGAGGGGAGATGGTATATTGTAATGGTAGCTGCGGGGCTAGCGGTGTCAATCTTCGCGCAAAACTAGGTTGCGTAATATCGTTTCAGCTCCTTTTATCCATTATTTAATAACGTCAACATATATATCACCAGAAAGGTAACTATTCAAGCTTCAAGTTGGTATAAACTATGTTCATGTGAGACATTTATCAAAAGCGTGAGAGATAAAAGAAAAGCTTGTTTTGTTTGCGGCCGCTCACGGGTAAAATATGGAGCGTGTTAAATGTGGAGCGAATGTGTGAAGGGAGAAAGATGTGTGTGTGAAAATTGCAGGTGAAGCGAAAAGGGAAAGGAGGAAAGTGGAGAATGGGGGAAAAGGTTCTGGAGTGGCAGGGTTCTGGAGGAAAAGGGTTGGTCACCGTTGTGTGTACTCATGTACCCTGCATTTTATATTATTTTTTGTGTATTGACTCTTGATGTGTGATACTCCTTTGAGGCTTTTTTTTTGAGGTGTTTGAGAAGTGATAAAGGATTTGGCTGGCGAGGACCATAAGAACCTGGTTGTGTCATTATTTCTATCTAGTTCCATAGCCACTACGATACGTGGGAAATAACCAGACACTACAATTTGGCTGAGACCCCAGGATGGCCGATAGGGTGGCTGCACGGCCGCAAGACCGGACTGGTTAGCTGAACATGTTCAGCTCCTACAATTTGGAGAGGACTTTAGGGTCAAACCGGAATGGGAAGTTGCGCCAGTTCCGGTGGATCCTGGCAATAATGGGTATGCATGCAAGGCTGGCATAATCTTCTACTGATTCTGTACTTCTTTGTGAGCGTGTACCATGAATTCTAAGATTCCTTTCTTCATTAGCAAAATGCTCTATCATAGCGTTTCTGATTTGTATGAAATTGTTTCTACACTGTAAGCGGTCCTTCAGTCAAATCCATGTAATTTTACACGGATTCCACTGCGTTTTTGGATGACGGTTTTTCCCGGTGAAATTACATTTTCATGTAAAATTACATGGATCCCATGTAAAATTCATGTAGCTTTATTGTCCTGTTCCCGCGTAATTATCAGCTAACGCCGTGTAAAAACTTACTCTGAATCCTTGTAAAACCTGGCTCGAAATTACAGTAGATCTGTGTAAAAATTTACTCTGAATCCATGTAAAACCCGGCTCGAAATTACAGTAGATCCGTGTAAAAATTTACTCTGAATCCATGTAAAACCCAGCTCGAAATTACAGTAGATTATGTAAAAATTAATATAATTATAATAAAGTGTTAGAAAGGTGATCCAAAAGTGCCATATTTATCTCTCATGAAATGATTAGCTTTCAAAAATAGATTAAAAAACGTCTCAGAATGCACATCTAATCACAAAGATCTTTGTGATAAACCCCCACACTCCCAGTCTTTTATTTACCCTCAGAAAATCATCATTTCATCAATTTGGTTCATCATTTTTCTTGTTGGTGTACTTCTTCATACCAGCTTCTGTAAAGAATAAAGTACAGCTTAAAAACAGCTTATAAACAATTGACTGATCTAGGCTCCTACGTTGTTTCCCTTTTACCATCGATCTTATCCTATGTGATAATTACCTATACAATTATGTTTATTTGACATTCGGCTATCGTAATTGTCATTCTATGCAACATGTACATTTCTTCTCAATATCTCCCAGCTGTTCTATGACAGGTGTGATATCGAAAAGTGACCCCGTCGAAAAGTGACCCACCCCATCGAAAAATGACCCACCCATTTATGCAGAGATATATAGACATAACTTTTATACCATATTGAGCGTTCATTTGTCAGCAATTATCAAGCTACAGGGAACTAATATAACAACATGAAATGTGTTTTAGCTCCCTATTTTCGCGCTAAATGTTTCACTTATTCACCTGGTACATTTTCGCGCATGCTCCTATAACTACTGTGGCTGCTGACAATTGAGTGTAATAGCCAATCACCCTATAGGTGTTATATATAATAGGCTGGCTTATTGTAATAATGCCCTCACCGTGTAGAAAGTGAGGGAGGATAATTGTTATTATTAATAGGTATTATGTATCCAGATTATTTTGTTAGATTTTAAAACTAGGAAGTGTCTATAGACACTATAGTGTCTATATTACAGTTACTACGGATATTTATTTCTCATTACATTGTTATGTATATGTTATAAGTTAGACATAAATGGAGGTAAAACAAATTGAGACTTGGATGTTGTATTTATGGCTCCATGAAGTTTGTTGTCCTAAAAGTGACCATGAACCCGTTGACTGACCCTTTAAGGGGAAGCTAGCTGACCTTTTTTGTCCCGATCGTCCTGCAGAGCTGTGACATCTCTCTGACTTGGGATTACTTGGCTAGGTATGTGTGAATGGCCGACTGGGTGTAAAAGTTGGTTAACACGGGGAGTGGGGGCAGACAATACAATACAATAATCCAACATTTTCGAAAGCTTTTCTAACCAACCTCTCGCTCTCCCGTCCCTCCCCCTTAATACCCTGCCCCTCCCCTTGATTATCATGGATCATACGCACAGGTGAAGAGGTGGAGTCGTTTCGTATCATATGTTCATTATTGCCATGATTTAAAATAAACTAAGTCATGATTATTTTTAAAGATCTATATCAAACCAACGACTGGAAAATTGTGCTTTTCAGGTTATATCTTATTATTTTATCTTATTTTATTCATTATTATCCTCCTCAAGCGATGTCAGCGGAGGAGATTATAACCAGGGCCAAAGGGGCTCGTCAATTGCCAATCACCTTTGCCAATCATTGACTCTGCAGCCAGAGGTGTGAGCCCCTATTCGGGGCACACTCTCATTCGACTGGCTTATATTTAATGTTTTATTTTGGTAAAAACTCTGGAAAATGTATTTGACGTCCATATTAGATAGGATTCAGTTTGACTGCAACAATCTGCAAGTTTAATATTTCGAAATTATTATTTTAGTATTCCACTTTCCACTCACAAATGCCCATTTACCACCCTGACTGTTTGGACATAGCATCCTCGCGAGCCAGAGCATATTCTACTAATCTAGTCTTGAGGGAGGAACGAATCTGAGAGACATCCTGTGTTCGGAGGATGGGACATATAGGCTTTTGGCCATTCCATCCCGATATTTTTGTCCATTGAGTCCCACCACCTACCACACAGGTGTTAACGCTCGCCGGGGTGACAGTCCCCTCTAGGCGGGGAAAGGTGTAAAAACTTTTGGCCATAGCGACCCAGCAGTTTTTGGCCATACAGGTTTGTCCATTCAGTCTCGACACCATGTGGATTCATGCATGCAATGTATAGGGGTGTTGGTCTCAGGCACAGTGTAATAAGGGAGAGGGACGGGAGAAGGAGAGGTTTCTTTCGAAAATGTTTGAAACATAAATATTCAAAATAAGAGCAGTTTTTCAATAGTGTTATGGAAATGTATCTCCTGGGAGTATTTAAATGTGCCTTCACTGAGAGTTGCTAAATCGATATTACAAGTCGATATTACAAATGTATTTCTCTCCCCCTTCATGGGCGGCAGGGGTAACATTGGGATTAAAACTTGGATTATGTCTGTAGTCCTTCTATGTTTCGTGGAGATTGTGTTCTGAGGTCGGTAAATATATGTATAGTCTCTCCCACTGCTACACCCACCGATCTAGCATGACTCCACCTGGCTATAGCCTATAGGTGTGCAACCTGTGTAATGGGTAATGTATCCCCATCACACTAGCTTCTCCTCTCTACTCAATAAATCGTTTATATGTATTAGTACTTAGAAATGAGCATATATTACTTACCTGAAAGTATTGCCATATTCCTCAAATGGACCTGTGCATAAACAATCCGTCCTGTGAGTTGTATTGTCCTTCCTCACTGGTTGAGGGTAAAAGTTATTGTGTTTTCAAACCGGCTGCAGTCCAGTGTTGGGCTGACCTAGAAATCACTGGTGCATGCCATTACATAATGGACTGTCTCTGGCTATAGATAGCTCTGCTAAAACAAAAGCCACTGCAGGTGGCCTTAGCATGGTTGACTGAGCAGTGGGAACAGTGTGCGGGAACAGTGTAAAATCAGCTTGGGATTACAAGCTATTACATGGATTCCATGCATGCACACTGAATCCATGTAAACTACAATTCGTACCTGGAAACAACAGGTAATTACGGGGATCCAGATGAATTTTCAGCTGATTTCTTAGAGTGTACAATTGTTCACTCTGACATATCTGTCGTACCACGATTTTGCTTTGCTGGCTAACAATGACGGTAAAGATCATGCTAAGGCTTGCCCATCGTTGGGAAAGGCCATTCCAATATAATGTTCAAAGTCATTAGTAAAATTCTGGGTTGTGCATTTGATTGTTGGACCATTGAATGGGTCCGGCCGTCTAAAATTCGGATCTTGCGCTCTTAAGGAGGCAATGGCTTGTGCACACTATGCAGGCGGGATGACCTGGGCCGCTTCTGGCTGATCTGGCCTTGCTTGTTCGATTGCCTGTTGAGCTTTTGAACAAGTTTTGTTGGAAAGCGTTTCTTATTCTATCTTCCTGAGCTTGTCTATCATTATTAATTTGCTCTGCTATGTGGCCATCTAAGTCTATCACCTGTTGTCTATCCATGATTACAATGTCTATTAACAGCTTGAATTAAAGCTTGCCTACCCCTGTTGTTTTGTCGTCTTGCTCTTGCGGGTCTTGGAGGGGGAATTGGAACCACTTGAGAATCTGTTCCTCAATTGGTGCTCCAGTGAGTGTTTTCCAGAAAAATAATCTAGCGTTCCAGTAGCGAGCTAGTTAATTTTCGTAATTGGAGGCTTTCCACCATTGAAGTGATCGATAATATTAAGTATATGGGTCAGATTTTCAGAAAATGTACAATTTACCTTCACCAATCCTCTCAAATACTCCACAATTAAGGCAAAAACGAGCTTCAAAATGCAGTTTAACATAACAGAACTGATACTTTAAATCAATGGGATACCAAATATACACAAATATTCTCGGTATTCTTCATTTTTCAGCCTAATTTAGCAGAATGTCCTAAATGTGTAGAGCTGACAATTGTACATTTCATGAAAATCTGACCCACATGAAAAAGGTAGAGCTTCAATCTGAATGATGTAATGAAGTAATGAGAATAGACAAGGTCAAGATGCGGTTTCAATAATATCTGTTTATCCTGTGAAATTATGCATGTTATATACTGTGTGATACATTGAGGTAAACCAATAGGAAAGAAGGACCATGTGTCCCATGATGCAATATGGTAGATAATATGTTTAATAATAATCCTGATGCTTCATACAACTGACCAATGGTGACATATGTGGTCTTGCCTCCTGCTGGGACAGCAGCTGTGTTTATCTAAGTCATTATAGGCATGCTGAGTACAGATGGTAATTCGTTGGCTAGACATGTTGATTAATTAATAAAGAGAACATATGGAGACATGTGGGGACTGTCATCTGTCTGATAATTATACAATTGTTATCTAACCCTTTGGTAATATGGTGGCAGGTGTCTCGTTACCTCTAAAATGCATAAAGATTCATAATTCACATTAATTATTTATGTTCCATAAAGTTATGGAATATCATATCATATCGCATATTAATATTCATATTTTATTATGTATTAGGGGTCTCCGGTCCGGTTTTGTCCCTAAATTGCCCTTGTAACGGACAATCCTAACAGCAGATAGAGTCTGTGGTCGACCCCTAAAGGACTTGGAAGGTTGTGGTTTGGAGGGAATAGCCTTATGGACATGTGCTATCGCTCGTCCTCTATCACATGCCATGAGACTCTTCCCTCCAAACCGCAACCTTCTAAGTCCATAATATTACGTAATCAAATTGAGGAATAAAGCAAAAAGAAAAGTGGGTATAACAATATCATCCATATAAACACTGGCATACTCATTGATGCATCACATTTTAGGTTTACTTTCATCCCCCCATTCTACTCATGGTGATTGAGGAGAATGAGGGAATAAACTTTGAAGGTCTCTGTGTTCACCACAGGCGATTTGATGATTCAAATTAATCCTAAAAATATATCTTGCATCTGTAATCTATTTTTTTAAAAGGCAAATGCAGGACCTCTAGATCTGCACACTGACTCAATGCCCCCTGTTTAAAATGGGTAGTAAGCTACACATAAACATTTATATATAAAAACATATTTCACAACCACACTTAGGGTTATAATTAGTACTCCAAATCAGGGGATCAGGCTTTTGCTTGATACTACAGATTTGTGCAGCTCACCGACTGAATTATCTCTGTTGTTTAAATCAAGCTGTAGGCCTAGACGTTGCTGCTTTGCTTTGCTTTTGTGATTCTGATTTAATCAAACTTGGTGAATATCTTTTTGTTATAACACATATAGAACGAATGTTGACACTTGGGAACCCTATTGGTGACACTGATGAAAAAAAGATACCAAAACATTTGAGGATTAAGTCAGTGATCTACCCATTAATCTATAGACAAGCTTATTGTCACAGATTTTTGCAGGATTCCAGAATTTCCCCCAGTCTAGTTGTCGTGGTTTAGCCATGTATTGTTCATCGTAGAGCTTTGTACACACATCACACATGTCAACATTACCTGGATGGACCTCAGTCACATCTGTATGCTCTCGCCAAGCATGGTGAGCAAGGTATTTCTTCTCATCATTTACCAACATCTGTAAGTACTCAGACAAGTGTTTAGGAGAGTTAAAGTTCCTAGCATCTATAAACGAGTTTTGGGGAAATATTCCACTATAATATTCCTGTCCACTTAGTCCGCCAAACACAATTGGTATCAACCCTGTCTGCAGGGCTCTGAAGGGCTTAAGAGAAATGTAGTCTTTACATGCTGAATTCTCAAATGCAAGGTAGAATTTGTATTTACCAGATTTAGCAGCATGATCATAACAAGCACCACTATTGACTCCTGTTTCAGGAGGACATCTTTTACCACAGCGTCCATAGATGTCCACAGGAAAATACTGCTTTAGCTTATCAATATAGAGATGTCGCCTGCTGGTGGCATTGCAGTTACTTACCACCCACAGTACCTTGTTGCCTACAGTTGTCTTGTTCTTTAGCTGTGGTAGATCTCCTATCTGTAGCTTAGCCTTACCAGGGGGTAGTTTACCATGGAGAAACCTGATGTCTGAGCCAGCCATGTAGGTATAGCTCCAGTTGTAGAAGTTACCCTTTACAAATGACCATCCTCTATGAGGTGGAGACTCCAGTGAGAAGGCAACATATATTTGATTAGGCTTGCGCTTGGCCGGAGGTTTCTGTGGATCCCGGGTGTGGAATATCAATGCATCATAATCCTCAGGTTTCTCTTTACTATCACCAGTAATGTGACACTTAAAGGGTGAACAGTCTAGCTCTTTGGGTCTGAGAAATTTCTTTTTACCAAAAAAGGTTGTCCAGTAAAGGATGGACTTGATGCGAAGCTGGTAGAAAGGTTGTCTGGTGGTGTGTCTGATGTGTTGAAGGGTAGGAGTGGAGGAGCTGCTTGTTGAGTGGTTTGTGAGGTGTGTAGAGGGAGCGTATACTATCTTGAATTGGAGAAGAGAGTTGAGATTTGCTATGCTTGTGTAGTTAATCAAAGTGAAGAGGACAGCACAACCCATGAAGAGAAGGAAGTATTTATGTGAGCCCATTGCAACCTGTAAACAGAGAGCCCCAAGTGTATATATGCAGGTATACAGTTTAAAAACAATATTATATCATTATAGGGTACATAAGTAGTCCATGGCAGGGATCTTTCGAGTCACTCTACTGTAGCAGTTTCATGATGTCATGATGTTGGCTTACCATTGCGGATATGATTATTCTATGTTCTTTCATAAGAATTTCTTAAGAATTTTGACAAGTAGATGAACAGCACTCAAGCAGAATGAAATTCTGCCTAGAATCCTTTGACACAACAGATGGAGCATTTGTACTCTTGGTTGGGAGATTTACCCTTTGCAGACTCAAACCTTTTATCACAGAAAATAACCCCATAGCATCACTGGAACAGGAGACTTGGTCTCCTGCCATCTTGAGTATGTTAGGGTTTTAGAGAATTATAAGGCATTACTTCAATAATAAACTTTCAATTTGACATTTATCAATGTCACTGTCAATGTCACACTGCCTTTATGAGGATCTGTTCTGACCATAGGTCACACGGTGTCCCTATGAGGGTCTATACTTAACACACAGTGACAAAAAGAAATTCCTGGTACAAATAAAGGCAAAATAGAGGAAAGAAGCAAGGCATAATGTTTATTAGAATATTTCAGTTAAATGAATAGGAGGGCTTTTGTTTAGTTTATATGGTTACTTTAGACCCATTATAGGTAACAAATGGTAGGCCACACTGATTACCCATCTCTACTTGTCCCTTAGTGTTTTGCGAATGAAAGGTCATGTTTTTAATTCCCCCATTGGGACATGCTTTTACAATTTATTTATCAAAGTGACATATAGTACACCTCAAGTTGTTATCATTAAGTCAAAAACTATTTTTGCTCTCTAACTCTTTTACATAACTTAAAATACTTTGGGATTGTCATACCTGTAATGTTGGGGGAATGCAATTGTCTGGGATTCCAGTTGCACAACTTGTACTAGCAAAACTGACACCTAGGGCCATGTGGCTTTGATGGATGTATTAGGTACGTGGATGGATTTATTAGGTACATGGATGCATGTATAGGGTACATGGATGGATGTGGAACCTCACCGGTGTGAACAGGCATAATTATCTCGTTGACACCAGGAGCAGATTCTTTATGTCGTAGTGAAAGGAAAGCAGTTTGATTATGCTTGTGCCTGAGATGACATGAAATTTATGTTTTGACAATGTATAAGTACTACTCTATGTCATGTTGTGCTGAGATGGAGGATGGTGTATGTAAATAGGGACAAAGATAAGAGTTTTAATACAAATCCTATGTTGGATAGGGTTCAGCCCAAGAACGGAGGGGACAGCAGTTGAATATGAATTTTTGGTTCAGTTTTATTGGGGTCCGACGTTTCGGGCACATTTGCCCTTTCTCAAGGATACAAATGTTTACGACAATGATGGATCATGCACTTCCACTAAAATGGTGGACCTGGTGAGTTCAGAGGGAGTTTGAGGTTAGTAAATATAAGTCCTTATGTTTGTTAAATGTATGTGGTTGTATTGCGTCGTATACATTGTCTAATTTGGAACTTGTAAATATGAAATGATGCTCGATGATGCTTTGGTATGGGTGTGCAAATGTTTTAAAAGAACAGTGACAGCTGTGATAATGAATGAGTATGATATGAGCGATCTAAAAGGCCAAACTGTGTTGAGCCTAAACTGTAGAAGCTTAAGGCGTACTATTAAGAAAGGTAGTTCTGAATTTCTTGATAAAAATCTACATGTTGTGGCCCTCTCGGAAACATGGTAAGATAACGATGATAATGATGCGTTCTTTCAACATTCACAGTACTCTTTCATTAGGCAAGATAGGAAGGCCACCTTTGAGGAGAGAGGGGGTGGAATAGCTCTCTATGTTAGGAAGGATGTAAAGGTTGAAGAAGACAGGTATAAAGAACTTAATATATGTACAGAATTAATAGAGTACCAATGTGTTGAGCTCAAGATAGGTCAAAAAGGCAAATTTGTGTGCTTGCATATACACAGGCCTCCTAGTGGCAGCCATGTTTTATTCTTTGAACAAATTGAGACAATTCTGAAGACCCTAGTTGATCATGAGAAAAAAGTTTAAGTTTGTGGAGATCTCAATATTGATTTATTGAAAAAATCAAGGTATGCAAAGAGGCTCTGTAACATTATGAAAAGTTGTGCGTTAGTCCAGAAGGTTGACTCTCCGACTAGAATTACAAAAAATACATTGACATGTATAGATGTATTATTCACGTATATGAGAAATTGTGATAGTATGGTTTTGAAATAAAATATTTCGGACCACTGTCCAGTGATAGCCCAGATATGTAAGAAAGTGAGAAGTGTAATAAACTGAGAATACAAATGGATAAGAACACAAATGAGAAATAGATCAAATGAGTTTACAAACTTAATACAGGAGAAGGTACATGCATATGATGTGGTTGTCGAGGGGCAGGACACAAATAAATTGTGGACCAAGTTCTTTGGTGATGTGGTCAAATGTACAAACTTGGTGTTTAAATTGAAATGAGTAAAGAGTTAGACACAAACACCAGGCATATATCGGTGATGAAGTTAGAGAGTGGGTTAAATATAGAAATCAGTCATTCAAAACTGCAAGCAACTCAAACCTTGCCGAGGACTGGAGGGTAGCTAAACAGAAAAGGTAAGAAGTATGTAGGATGATAAAATTAAAGAAGAGAGAATACCTACTGACCAAAGTCTTTGTTTTAAGATATAATCCCAGGAAATTCTGGGTCGCCTTGCGAGACATTTATGAACTAGTGAAAGAGAAATGTGACAGAAAAGTTGAGGAATTCCTGAGGGCATGAAGAGAGGAAAGCAAGCACTTGAATATGCAAATTTTTTCTTTCGTTCAGTCAGTCTGTTGACTTGCCAGTAAGATTAGAGGTGGAACCAAATTTTCCCGAAGATAAAGTGTATAAAATCATTTCTAAAATCAGTACAAGCAAGTTCTAGTTTCATTGAAACAGACTGAAAACTTCTGAAATTGTCCCTGATCGCATGTATAGAACTTTTCACTGCCCTAATAAGATTGTAAAAAATTGGTCTATCCCCAAAGCCTGGAAATGTGCCCCTGTGAGTCTCATACAGAAACAGGGTGATTTGAAATTGCTTGATAATATCCGAGTGATTACGATTGTACCAGGTACTAGTAAGATCTTAGAGAATCTTCTGTACGAACTGCTGTATAATTTTCATAAAGATTCAGAATCCTTCTACCCCAGACAATATGGTTTTAGAAGGGAGAAATCAACCTGTGATGCTGTCTATGACATGAGTGAAAGTCTTTTTGAAAGTTTGGATAAGGGTAACACAGTAGTCGCCTTATATTTTGATGTACAAAAGGTGTTTAACTCTGTCCCTCAGACACTGCTCTTGGATAAGTCGAGGAAACTGGGTTTGGGCCCAAACATAATGGGACTTTTGTCCAGCTTTTTAGATGAGAGGAGACAATTTATACGATAAACCATAACCAGCAAAATGGATGTGAGCAACGGAGCACCACAAGGTTTCTTGTTGGGACCTGTGCTCTTTAATATTTTCATCAATGATATATTTTTTTTTTAATCAGTTTTATTTTCAAAAGAAATAACATGAAAATTTTGCAGAAGTAACCGCCGCTTACATTAGCGATTTTATAGGTTATCTGCATACTGAACTATGGTCAATGTTATATAATGACATAGAAAAAATGGTGATATTTTACAAAAATGAGAATAAATTACATAAGCTAGCGCGACTAGACCTGTTATAATAATATATCAACACAACACAACATAATGACAAGTCAAGGCGGATGGGCTGTTCGGGGCAAAGACCCCAGGGGGGTTTATTTATCCAAACCAACTGATCAATCAATCAATCAAAGCCAAATTTGAAAGTCAAGTCATTGTCACTAGAGAAAAAATTTTTTCTCGCTTCTTGCGTAATGGTGATGGCCGAACGACTACCTTCCATACGTCGGACGCACAGTGACGTCACTCCAACCGTCACGCGGACGTGGTCAGTCTCCAGGGTTCCCGTCGCCTAGTTATATGCAGCGACTCTCTCCGGGGCGGTCGCTTACACATAAGCTAGCGCGACTAGACCTGTTATAATAATATATCAACACAACACAACATAATGACAAGTCAAGGCGGATGGGCTGTTCGGGGCAAAGACCCCAGGGGGGTTTATTTATCCAAACCCGCCAAGAACAGTCTAAATCAGCCCGGAAAGTTCCTTGTCCAGCAACAATTTATGCTTGAGCAACGGCTGCAGATATTCCTCAACACACGCCGATCGCCAAAGTCCACGACTTTTGATTTCCGATATTGAACATCCTTTTTGAGACATAAATGTTGCCCCACCCCTACGAAGGGAGTGGGATGCGAAATTCCCCACAATCCCAGCCCTGTCAATCAAGGCTGAGAAGCACTTGGAGAATTGCATATAAGAAAACTTTTTTACATCCTTGGATGAGATGAGCTGAGCATCTGGGCTCGCCGGCCAGAGATGCAAGAGCTTTTTCAAATGGTACACAGGGCAGATTTCCTGGTCTGGTAGATATGCCACAGGATAGAAGAGGGTCAAATCTAATAAGATTTGGTTTACCTGTGGCAGAAGTAGTTTTTGATGAACACACACGCACTAACATCCCCCAACCGAAGAACTGAACGTCACTCCTGGTGAGTGTGTGGGGGGAGGAAACAACATGAGACACTCTGAGAAGTGTCCTAAACATTAAAGAGGCTGCCACGAAGGTGAGTTTCTCCAGTACACTAGTGGGGTCGATGACTCCAGCGATGGCTCTCAAGTGGTGTGGGAGCAGGGGGGACTTCTGAGATTTTTGTGATCCGATCACTCTCTGCATCCCAGCGAAGGTTGCCCTAAGACGAGGGTGAGACAACCTCACTGGCTCTAGACCCTCCACAATGTGGTAGAAAACAACTGCTTGGTAGTAGCCTTGAATCGATGAGGGTTTCATGAACTGAGACAGGAAAGTCATGTAGCAAACTGCCTGCTCCGGATCGCAAGGGAAGGGTTTAAGGTTGTATTGGCGACAAAACCTCAAGTAGCACTCCCATTGTTGACCCCTGAGTTTTTTAGTCGTCGACGACACTGACTCCTGCCTGTAGCGGCGGGCTTTGGCCGACAGCTGATTGAGTCCTAGAAGACAAAATAGCGACAAGTTCATTCCTGCAACATAGCCCAGAATTAAATAAAGTGGGAACTGCTGAAGCCCATGATGACTCATAGCCTAGGCGAGAGAGGGTATCCGCCACCAGATTAGACTTAGTATTGATGTATCTGGGTAAAAAGGCAATATTAAATTTCATTGAGAGCCAAAATAGCTGGCGGATCCATTTCATGCAGGTTTCATTAACGCTGGCGCCGTTGCTCAGCATGTAAAAGACTTGCATATTATCTGTGAATATCAACACAGCAGAGTCTTTCATTTTTTCTGACCAACGCTCCAAAGCAGCCACGACCGCCCACAACTCTAGAACATTTATGTTTGTCCTGTCGTGCGATGGGATAACCGGGCAAGGCTGCACGTGGCCGCACTTTGACTTTAGGTGGAGAGGACTTTGGCCATCCCAGGCGCCAACAATCCAATCGGATCCAAAGTACGAGCCATAACCAGTCATAGACGCGTCAGTTACTAGATGAAGTGGGTTACTTTCCGAGATTATGAGGGACTTTCCATTGAAGTCTCGACAAAACTTCAACCACCACCCCAGGTCCTCGTGCATACCAGCTGAGATGGGAAGAAATTTTGCTGTCTTGAGCACCATCACTTTGTACATAGTATAGCATCTTCTTGAAAAAATCCTACCTCCCCTGACCACATGGGCGCAATGTGATAAGTAGCCATTTAGCTTCTCAAGCTGCTTCTTCGAGATAGTCTTGGCATTCACATATTTTTTGAGCATACACACAAGTTTAGCTAACTTATCAGCCGGGAGCCTAAGCTCCATCAGGATGGAATCCACACATATGCCTAGGTATATAGTAGCAGTCGAGGGGGGGGGAGATCTTCTTCCACAATACGTGAAACCCCAGAAACCTCAGCAACTTGACCATCGTTAACTGGGCCTCCAGAGCCTCACGGGTGGAGCTGCATACACAAATAAAGTCATCTAAGTAGTGAACTACCTTAAGGCCAAACACTGTAGTCAACACCGTTGATATGAAGGAAGACACATGGTCGAAGTAGTATGGGCCTAATGTTAGGCCGAAGCATAGCCGATTGTCCATGAAATATGATTCCTTTCCATCCAGTTCCCACCGAAAACCCAGGTACTTACGGTGGGCCTGGCGTACAGGGACAGCTCTGTAGGCGCTTTTTATGTCGACCACGGTCATCACAGCCCCTGGGAACACTAGCTGTGATACCTCATCTAAACCTCTATAAGAGAAACTGTGGACTAAGGTAGAGCAATGGTTGTTGATCGAATCTGCCACAGGTCTTGAACAATCCGTTATGACTCTAATCCCACCTTGAGATTTCGGGACTGCTCCCAGGGCATGCACACAGTGGGGCTTTTCCTTTGAAATAGCCACCATACCCTCTTCTAACTCCGCCCTAATCTGGCCTGACAAGAGGGCCCGAGTGTCAACTTGCAATGCCGATGAATAGTTAGCACACTCATAAGGGGGGATGTCCTCGTCGACAATGGGAAAACCGTCTGTGACTCCTTGGAGAACATCCACAAACTCCAAGAGGTGAGGCCACAGTTCATTATATATGTAGGAGCCAAAACGGCAAGGATAAAGTTGTACGGGCGACTCGCCTATAGTGTGGCGACAAGCACACGTCCCCCGTACACAGTCCATGTAAACAGTAACGTCAGCTCCCAGCGGGGAGGTGGGCAGCGCCCTAACTATAGCCGTATCTCGGCAACTATAAGGAGGAGAAACTTCAACTTTTTTTCCAAACACTGATACACATATCTCTTCCGCTTCACTATGAAGAAAGTCCTGCAGAAGAGGGCAGGACGGAGGGGGAATCGAGGAATCACTTGCGAAGCCCGGGTCCAAGGGCAATACGGAAGTGCCGCCATCTTGAACAAATGGCAAAAGCTCACTTCCCGTGACGTCATTGGTGCGTTTTGTAAACACAGGCACCGATGAATTGACCAAATTGCTAGGTAATTCCTCAAACACAGATTCTTCCCCTCCAACCATCTCCTATTTACTGTTGGCACCTGTTGACTTGCAATCCTTAGCAGCGTGCCCAGACTTGTCACAGCTAGAGCAACGGTGAGCGAACACGCAAGCTTTGGAATGGCAGCCAGCCTCCCCGTTATACCGAAAACAGTACCCTTTCTGTTTCCTGGCAGCTGGTGTCCGAGGCAGACCACTCGCTCGCTTAGATGTATCGTAGCAGAAGAAGGTCAATCTATCCTCCTCATCGGCTCTGGCGAAGGCTTTGGGACCTTTCTTATTGGCCCTGCTCCTGACTGATTTGTCGTAATCAAGGAAGGCCCTGTCGACGTAAGACCCAGTCGCAGCCTTCGTCGCCAAAATCCTGCCATGTTTCACGATGCCCGACACAGGGATGCCATCGTCTAGAAATTGTTCGATTGTCTTAAAGGTAACTAGCATCAGCTTTTCAAAGCTGTCAACCTTACCTTCATCCAGGTGTTTGTCCTGGGCGAAAGGTTTCTTGCTCTTCCTTTTCTTGTCTTTCTTTTTGCGTCTCCTAGAGGCCTCGGTGTCCGAAGAGTCTGAGTCAGTCGACGAATCCGAGCTCTCAGAAGAGCTTTCGCTTGATGAATGAGCTTTAACCTTCCCCTTTTTTTGTTTTTATCACTAGGCCAGACAGCTGGGAGACCATCGCCTCCATTGAATCGAGCCGATCCGTGGTAGAAGGATGCTGCTCTTCAGGGACCTGGCGTCTTTTTCGATGACGACGCCATTGGGCGTGAGATGGAGCCGCCCACCATCGGTGCACCAAAGGAGTGGTCAAATTCTCTCACCAGTTCCTCGTCCAGATCCAACCTCCTGCATTTCTTGCCAGTCGGCTTGGCGTGCCGCTCTCCACAGGTGTGGCACAAATTGAACTTTCCCTTCTGCATTTCGGACGAAATAGAGACAGAACTAGGTGAGAAATTTTTTCTCGCTTCTTGCGTAATTGTGATGGCCGAACGACTACCTTCCATACGTCGGACGCACAGTGACGTCACTCCAACCGTCACGCGGACGTGGTCAGTCTCCAGGGTTCCCGTCGCCTAGTTATATGCAGCGACTCTCTCCGGGGCGGTCGCTTACACGATATTTAAAGAGGTTCTAATTAGTATTGTATGGACTGATGATTAGAGAAATGATGATAGATGAAATATTAGACATATCTATAATAAAAACATTACTTGAGGTGGGAGTGAGTGTAAGAAAGAGCCGAGCAAGTGGTGAGATTTATTCTTTATCTAAATAGTATTTTTTTATTTGAATTTTGAACATTTTATTGTCTTCGATATTTCTAAGTCTTGAGGGTAATTTGTTCCAAATGGTTCCTAATTTATAATGAAGGGACTGGATATCTGAATTCTTTTTCGGAGTGAAAACTGGTATTACTGGGGCATCAAACTGACGAGTTGCTCGGTTTACAGGTAGGGTTCCAGCCTCTTTTAGTTTTGATACTACACTGAATGCTTGCTTGGAGAGAAGGAAGTTAATTCTATTTTTGATTTTCATTGTTTTCGTTATCAAATGGATTTCATTCGTTGATGTCAAGGGTGAGCATCCTAGGGCAATCTTTAATGCTTTATTTTGTAATCTTTGGATAATATTTAGTATTTGCTGGTTACATCTACTAACTAGTGCAATACTGTAGTCAATAATTGATAAAATATTGGCTTTAACCAGTAATATAGCACTTCTTTTGTTGAGATTTTTCCTGATGATGGATAGTTGGTATATTCTATGGTGCAGCGATTTGATTAGGATATTGCTCTGTTCTTTAAAATTTAATTTGTTATCAATGTTTATACCTAGGTAGGTATAACTAATAACACATTCAATCTCTTTTTGATCTATTTTGAGACAAAGATTTGTATTCCTGTTCTTCTTCTCTCCAAACAACATGGTCTTAGTTTTACTTGTATTAACCAGGATTTTGTTCTGGATAGACCAATTGTAAAACATATTAAGGTCATCATTCATTTTGTTTGTCAATTCTACAATGTTATTTCCTGATGTAAACAAGACCGTATCATCGGCATAAAGGATATAGTGGGAGGCTAAATTCAATTTATTAATATCATTGGAGAAAATAAGATAGATAATCGGACCTAAAATGGATCCCTGAGGGACTCCACACTTGATAGGGGAGGCTTCTGAATAGTAGTCGGATACTCTAACCAATTGAGTTCGGTTTGTTAAGTATGAGTCTAGCCATTTCAAGGCAAGATTATTAAAGCCAATTTTTTTCATTTTTTCCGAAATTATTCTATGATTTACACTATCGAACGCTTTGCTGAAGTCGATAAATACTGCAGCTGTAAGCATATTATTGTTGTTATTAATGTTAATGTGGTTGACTAGCTCATATAGCGCCTCATGTGTGCTTCTATTTTTCCTGAAACCATATTGATGAGGAGTCAGGATATTATTAGTATTCAGGTGATTCCAAATTTGTTCAGATATGTATTTCTCCAATAATTTGCCTCCCACGTGTGTAAGTGCTATGGGTCTAGTATCTTCAGGCAATTTTACATTATTTTTCTTCGGGATAGGTTTAACAATTGCCATTTTCCAAGCAATGGGAAAGACACCTTTCCTGATCGACAGGTTCATTAAATACATCAATTGGTTGGTCAGACATAGGAATAATTCTTTATGAAGTTTAGCATTTATAACCCTGCAGCCGGATGATTTTGAAGTATCAATATCATTAATCAAATTGCTTAGAGTATCCAATGAGATGGTATCAAAGGAAGAGCATTCTGCATTGATATTCTCGTCTTTGAGAGTCAATGGGATATGAGGAAGTTTTTGCTGAATTTTACTTCCAATTGAACAATAATGTCTATTTAGCATATTGGCCGAATCAGCAGTATTTAGTTTGATATTATTTTGATCATATATGCTCGTAATTTCCTTTGTCTTATTTGATGTAATTTCATCAATAGTCCTCCATAATTTTTTGCTGTCATGCGAGTTGTTATTTAGAAGATTAACATAATATTGCGATTTAGCTCTTCTAAATAATCCATTAACATAATTTTTTTGGTTTTTGGCTGCACGGATATCATGCTGATCTTTGGTAATATTTGCGTTCTTAAAGAGTTCTTCTCTGACTTTACATGCATTTATAATATCTTGTGTATACCACTTAGGCCTATTTAGGCGAATATAAATTGTTTTCCAGGGGGCTAGTTGATCTGCTATTTCTACCATATTATCATATAGATACGACCATGCATCATCTGTATCATTAATATTATAGTATTCATCCCAGGACATATCTTCCAGAATCGTTTGAATATTTTCTCTATTAAATCTGGTCATTGATCTAATTCTACGTTTAACGCATGGGTCTTTTTTTAATCTTTTGTGCTTGAGTACTAAATATATCACTTGATGGTCTGAAATATTATAATTTATAGTTCCTGATGTGGACGACTTATTGGATTTATACATAAAATAATCTAGAATGCTATCTTTTTTTAGCCCAAAGCGTGTTGTAAATTTTGAGTTTAAAGCCAGATCAAATTCTTTCTGCAGATCTTTTACCATTTTAGATTTAGGATTCTGTTTGTCATTCAAATCACTATTGAAGTCTCCCACTAGTATCATTGTGCCTGAGTTATTAAGGCTTTCGTAGTTCTGTAATACTTCTCTTAGATGGGTAAAACATGAGCTAACATTGGCTTGCGGGGGTCTGTAAACCACATTCAAATGAATGGGTTTCATATAGTCTTTGGTAATTGAGACACATAGAATTTCAATATTTTGATTACTTATGGAGAGTTGATCATTCACTGTATATTGGTAAGTATCCCTTATATATACACACACACCGCCTCCGTGCTTATGCCCTTCTCTATTGAGATTAACTAGGTTATAGTTTTTATGTTCAATGGAGGTGAGGCTGGTGTTATTTTTTATCCAGGTTTCTGTGAAACAGATTATATCAATGTTCTTATTAAATATATCTTCTTGTAACTGATCAAACTTCGGGACCAAAGAGCAAACATTAAGATGTATAATTTTACAACCATTCATTTTTGTTAGACCTTGCCAATTTTCGAGGTGTTTTTCATTTACCTGTATTGACATTGTTTTGATATCATACAGATCAGGGTATATAATAATGCCAGCCTTGTCAAAAGGTTCCTACCAACCAGAAGCTAAAGCTTCTATCAACCAAATCAATTATAGATATATGGTACATAAATGTGCGTTTGCAATCATCAGTAACGATTATCGTCATATGGATTATGCAATGTCTTGAACAATATGACCCTATTATCCAAATCCAGTTACACATGTACATAACATATAGTGAGAGATTGAATCCTTCAGTAACGATTATCGTCATATGAATTCCGCAATACCTCAAATATAACATTATAGTAATATGCTGTGGGTTATCATTGCCTTATACAGTATGACCCTAGTATCCAAGTCAAATTACATATGTACATAACATATAGTGAGAGATTTAATCCTTCAGCAACAATTATCGTCCTATGAGTTCCATTAACATGGGATCTCAGTAAAGTCATAGAATCGATTCATGCAAAGTTTAAATATGGTCCCTAGGCAGTAATTCAGATTTCGATACATACGACCAGGGCCAGCGAACGGACTACATTTCATGCTGTCAAAACCGTCGGACCAAAGTTGTCAGAATCGATTCTCCTTTTGCAGGTCTAAAGTAGATAGTTTGGGCCTATTGATTCTCAATTTGGCAAGATTTTGAATTAAAAACCACTGAGTTATGGCTGTCCAAACTTACTTATCAAAATCAATGTCTCTACGACGCCCACCCTACCTTGGAGTTTAATTACCCCTAATTACCCCAGACAACTTCAATAAACCAAAGATCCTTATATATTTTCGAAAGGTGGACACTTATACCTGCATGATCCTCAAGTATAAAGAATGTAGGCACTTTTTGTAAAATACTAGGAGCAATTGAACTTTGCACATCATTTTCATTTTTCTCTGATCCAAATTAGACCTTGATTTGTTTTTAATAACAAGATCCGAATATTGCTGATGATCAAGTTTCTGCCTCTAAAGTGTAGGTATGGCCATGGTCTATCAATCCCCCCCAAATTGTAGTGATAAGGTAATTGACACAGGAATTATCAAAGAAAAAAAAATGTTGCGTTGTAGAGACACAGCATGCGTTGTAGAGACATTCTGCGTTGTAGAGACACTGTGTTGTAGAGACATATTTAGGCAATGGTACCATGTCAAATGAAACAGTTCTAACAACCATGCAAATGCTTGGAAATGGTCCAAAATGCTTGTGCTCATTCTCAGACATGTGAGAAGTGATACCATAACAAAAAAACCCATGAACCATATTTATTTGTTATGTCAGGGTCAGCCATAAAAGATCAATTAATATATCAATATGCAAATTTCCTTATTTGGAGACAAATTAACATTGAAATGAGCTAATTTCAAACATGCACGATATCCCACATGCAGTCAATCATTTCACAAAATTTTGGGAATAAAAAACAATTTTAACTCTAGGAATCAATCAATAACCAAAAATGCGTTGTAGAGACACATGCCATCGTAGAGACATTGCCTGGAAATGAGTTATTGACATGTCTCTGAAATGGTTGAAAATGATTGGAAATGGTTAGAAATGGCTGTGCTCATTCTCAGACATGTGAGAAGTAATACCATGACAAAAAATCCCATATACCAAATTTATTTGTTATGACAGGTACAATCATAATAGGTTAATTAATTCATCAGTTTGCACATTTCCTTATTTGGAGAAAAATTACCATTGAAATGATCTAATTTCAAACATGCACACGACCCCCTATGGAACCAATCATTTCACAAAATGTTGGGACTGAAAATCAATTTTAACTCTATGAATCAATCAATAACCAAAAATGCGTTGTAGAGACACATGCCATCGTAGAGACATTGTCTAGGAATGGGTTTTTAAGATGTCTCTGAAATGGTTGAAAATGATTGGAAATGGTTAGAAATTGTTGTGCTCATTCGCAGACATGTGAGAAGTAATTCCATGACAAAAAGGACCAATAATCTTATTTATTTGTTATGACAGGGTCAATCATAATAGGTTAATTAATTTAACAGTTTGCATAGTTCCTTATTTGGAGAAAAATTACCATTGAAATGATCTAATTTCAAACATGCACGCTACCCCCTATGCAACCAATCATTTCACAAAATGTTGGGACTGAAAATCAATTTTAACTCTATGAATCAATCAATAACCAAAAATGCGTTGTAGAGACACTTGCCATCGTAGAGACATTGTCTGGGAATGGGTTTTTAAGATGTCTCTGAAATGGTTGAAAAAGATTGGAAATGGTCAGAAATGGTTGTGCTCACTTGCAGACATGTGACAAGTGATTCTATGGCAAAAAGAACCAATAATCCAATTAATTGTTATGACAGGGTCAATCATAATAGGTCAATTAATATTTCAATATTTAGATTTCATTCTTGAGAGACAAATTAGCATTGAAATGAGCTAATCCACGACCTGCACACTGCTCCACATACAGTCAACCATTTTACAACATATTGGGAGTGAAAATAAATTTCAACTCTAGGAATCAATCAATTACTCAAAATGCGTTGTAGAGACACTTGCCATCGTAGAGACATTGTCTGGGTATGGGTTTTTAAGATGTCTCTGGAATGGTTGAAAAAGATTGGAAATGGTCAGAAATGGTTGTGCTCACTCTCAAACATGTACAAAGTGATTCCATGACAACAAAAGTCATAAACCATGTTTATTTGTTGTGACAGGGTCAGCTTTAATAGGTCAATCAATAATTCAATATTTAGATTTCATTCTTGAGAGACAAATTAGCATTGAAATGAGCTAATTTCTGATCTGCACACTACCCCACATGCTATCAACCATTTTACAAAATATTGGGAGTGAAAATCAATTTCAACTCTAGGAATCAATCAATTACTCAAAATGCGTTGTAGAGACACTTGCCATCGTAGAGACATTGCCTGGAAATGAGTTATTGACATGTCTCTGAAATGGTTGAAAAAGATTGGAAATGGTCAGAAATGGTTGTGCTCACTCTCAGACATGTAACAAGTGATTCCATGACAACAAAAGTCATAAACCTTATTTATTTGTTGTGACAGGGTCAGCTTTAATAGGTCAATCAATAATTCAATATTTAGATTTCGTTCTTGAGAGAGAAATTAGTATTGAAATGAGCTAATTCCTGATCTGCACACTACCCCACATGCAATCAACCATTTTACAAAATATTGGGAGTGAAAATCAATTTTAACTCTAGGAATCAATCAATTACTCAAAATGCGTTGTAGAGACACTTGCCATCGTAGAGACATTGCTTGGGGAAAAGTGTTTACAATGTCTCTAACGTGTTGGGAAATGATTCGAAATGGTCTGGAATGGTTTCACTCAACCTCAAACATTTGTTTAAAGATTTTATTTTCACTGGGTACATCATCTCCAAGAGGAGTAGGATATTCCAGTGGAACCCAGCCTGGGTTAAGAATTGATTATGTACATAGGATAGCAGATGAGATAACATACATAGTAGAAGAAAACCTCTTGCTGTGAGAGAGACTTCATATTGTTTGGACCGGACTATTGGTGAATTCTATGTTAAAGTTGATTAGACATGAAAGAGGGGCTTCAGATCGTTACTTGTTGTCATAAGGTTAGTGAGGAGATTAGGTCATATCTTGTTTGGACTGTACCATTGGGGAAAACAGTGTTAAATTAAAAAGAGGTGAAAAACATCTTCAAATCACATGTTGCTATTACAATTTGTGTGAGAAGATAAACTTTGGTGTAAAGAATTGATGGTATACATAAAGCTCTGCACTGTGTAGGTGAACCTCTGACTTGTGAGAGCGACCTGACTGAGTGCTGATACAATTTCTTAAGTAGAAAGGTAGTTTTACAGGAGAGTTTGTTTTAACCAGTTTTTCTGCAGAGATTTAAACGTTTCAATATTGCCAATATTTCTAGATTTAGGGGCAAGTTGGTTCCAAGCTTTGGCTACCTTGTTTATGACTGAGTTTTCACCACATTTGGTTTTATAGAAAAAGGTGGATAGAAGAGGGGCTTCATTCGCTCTAGTTGGGTTTTGATTGTTTTGAGATTTTTGTGTAATTCAGAAGTCGGATATAGAGGCTCAGCCCTAAGTATTGCTCTGAGTGCTTTATTTTGAATTCTCTGTAGTTTGTTAAGGTTCTTTAGGTGGGTGTTGTGGTATAGAATGTCACCATAGTCAAAAAAGGGTAGGATTTTACTTTTATAGACTAGGAGTGAAGCCTTCATAGTTTTTTTTAAAGATTTTATTTTCACTGGGTACATCACCTCCAAGAGGAGTAGGATATTCCGGTGGAACCCAGCTTGGGTTAAGAATTGATTATGTACATAAGGTAGTAGAGGAATACTATACAAAGTAGAAAGTAGAAGACAACCTCTTGCAGTGAGAGAGACTTCATATTGTTTGAACTGAACTATTGGCAAAATCAATGTTAAAGTTGATTAGGCATGAAAAAGGGGTTTAAAACGATACATGTTGTCTTGAGATTAGTGAGAAAAAACAGGACATATCTTGTTTGGACCGTACCATTGGGAAAAACAGTGCTAAACTAAAAAGAGGTGAGAAAAGTCTTCAAATCACATTTAAGCCATTGCAATTTGTGTGAGAAGGTAAACATTAGAGTAAAGAATTGTTGATTTACATAAAATTCTGCACTTTGTAGGTGAACCTCTGACTTGTGAGAGGGACCTGATTGAGTGCTGGTACAGTATCTTAAGTAGAAAGTGAGAGTTATAGCAGAGTTTGTTAGTAAGGAGGTGTCTGATTCTCAGAAACATGTCAGAAGTGATCACATGACAAAAACAATGTTAAACAATAGATACTCTTGGAGCAAATCAATAACTCCAAATGCGTTGAGGAGACATCCCATCGTAGAGACATTGCCTGGGAATGTCTCTAAAGTGTTGGGAAATGATTGGAAATGGTCTGGAATGGTTTTGCTCAACCTCAGACATGGCAGAGACGACCATGAGATGACCATAAACAATATAAACCCTTGGAGCCAATCAATCAGCTTGAAATAAGGGATATTTCCATCCTGTACATTCCCTTGTATCTACACACCCATTTCCCGTACTGTTATGTGTAACACTGACATGTGTAACACTACAATGTAAATGCCATGTGTAACAGTAAAATGTGTAACACCTCCCTGTGTAACTCCTCCATGTGTAACACTCCCATGTGTAACACCACCATTTATAACACCTCCCTGTGTAGCACCTCCCTGTGTAACACCTCCTTGTGTAACATTCAAATGTGTAACATTGCCATGTGTAACACCACCATTTGTAACATTGCCATGTGCAACACCACCATTTGTAACATTGCCATGTGTAACAACACCATTAGTAACACCTTCATGTGTAAAACTGCCATGTGTAACACTGCCATGTGTAACAACACCATGTGTAACACTACCATGTGTAACACTACCATGTGTAACACTACCATGTGTAACATTTCAATGTGTAACACTACCATGTGTAACACTACTATGTGTAACACCACCATGTGTAACACCACCATGTGGTACACTGCCATGTGTAACACCACCCTGTGGTACACTGCCATTTGTAACACTACCATTTGCAACACTACAATGTGAAACACTACCATTTGTAACACTACCATGTGTAACACCACCATGTGTAACACTACCATGTGTGATACAACCATGTGTAACACTTTAATGTGTAACACTACCATGTGAAACCCCATCATGTGCAATGCTGCCATGTGTAACACCACCATGTGTAAGACTACCATGTGGTACACCACCATGTGGTACACTGCCATGTGTAACACCACCATGTGTAACACCACCATGTGTAACACCACCATGCGGTACACCACCATGTGGTACACTGCCATTTGTAACACATGTGTATCACTGCCATTTGCAACACTACAATATGAAACACTACCATATGTAACAACACCATGTGTAACACCACCATGTGTAACACCACCACGTGTAACACCACCACGTGTAACACCACCATGTGTAACACCACCACGTGTAACACCACCACGTGTAACACCACCATGTGTAACACCACCATGTGTAACACTTCAATGTGTAACACTACCATATATAACACCACCATGTGTAACACCGCCATGGGTAACACTGCCATGGGTAACACTACCATGTGTAACACTACCATCTGTAACACTGCCATGTGTAACAATGCCATGTGTAACACCACCATGTGTAACAATGCCATGTGGTACACTGCCATGTTTAACACATGTGTATCACTGCCATTTGTAACACTACCATTTGCAACACTACCATGTGTAACACTACCATGTGTAACACCACCATGTGTAACACTTCAATGTTTAACACTATCATGTGTAACACCATCATGTGTAACGCTGCCATGTGTAACACCACCATGTGTAGCACAACCATATGTAACACCACTATGTGTAACACCATCATGTGTAACGCTGCAAAAATGCGTATCTCCATGTATAACACCACCATACGGAACACCACTATAGGGACATAACAATGCATAACACCACCATGTGTAACACCACCATGTGTTACACTGCAATGTATATCATCTCCATGGGTAACACAACCATGTGTAACTCTACCAAGTGTAACCCTCCCATCCCACCACCATATGTAACACCATCATGTGTAACACTACCTTGTGTAACCCCCGCCTTGTGTAACACTACAATGTCGAAAAATTAAAGACCAAAGGAAAATCAAAATGTAACCCATGAAATCTAGACGACATTCAGTTTTTAATTTAGTTACTTGTTAACATGATTTCTCAGTGACCATACTGAAGTGATAGAGGATGTGGGGGAGGAAGAGTATGAGGATGGAGGAGAGAGAGTTGGAGGAGAGGGAGGACGAGCAGAGGAAGAAGGATGAAAGGGAGGACGCCCTGTCACAAAGAGTAAATATGATAAAAGATAGATTTTGTATAGATAGGGAGAACGAGAGACAGGGGGAAGTTGTGGGTGATTTATTAGTATGTTTGCACTGGCAACCGGTTCCAATAAACTCATTATTCCTTTTGGAATGTTGAAAGAGAACCGATTTTGAGTGTTTTTCTCCAAAACTGCAAAACTGCACAATCAGCTTGACGTTCTGCATTGTTTCGTGCAGTAGGAGACAAAATAGGCTATAAACATATTAAACTTCAACTGAGTTTAGATGAAACTAACATATATATTACTTATATTTGGGATTCCTCTGTATCCAAAGACTAGCTCATCTCTAAAATGTCTATGATATATAGGTTTTGCTGTGTGTAGAGGGGGTGGGGGTGAGGAGGGGGGGGGGGGTTGAGGGGATGGGAGAGGAAGAGGGAGGTGGTCTACGAATGAGAGACATAATATATATCATAAGTCAGAAGGACGGGATAGGACAGAAGTGGGAGAAACGTAGAGTAAAAGAAATGAAAAACAAATATTTTTTGTTCTTTGGAAAAAGACCCAATCACCCCCCCCCTCCTGTTCTTCACCCCATATACCCATAAAACCTATCTAAGACCTTCAATACATCAAAATCAACAATATTCGATGACATAATTGTCTTATTTGTCTCATTTGTGTCTCTACAACGCCCCCATCGTAGAGACAAATGTCTCTACGACGCCCCCATCGTAGAGACAAATACCGAACAAATTGAATATCAATGTTGCCTATTTTTAAGTGTTTATATTTGATTTGTTATTGAGAAAAGGCTTGAACCTATTCATATTGGATAGCATAACTTGAGTCAAGCAGAAAGAATGCTGTTACATGCCAATGGAAAAACGCAGTAAAGTTGCGTCGTAGAGACAATTTTAATTTGAAGAAAATTAAAAACAAAAAATGTATGAAAAATTCTAATTTTTGTTGGTAGGAGCATCATTTATCTATAGATTATAAAAATGTTATTTTCGAAAATTTTGGCTTATTTGCCTCAAAATGCGGACGTTTTTAAAAGCGTTGTAGAGACATGACAGGATTAGCCAAAGTCATGTTTTTTGCTTCCTTGATGAGATGAAAGGACAACCATATGTTTTGGTGTGGGAATATACGTATTTTGTTGTGATGGTATGGTAGGATAGATATTGAGGTTATGTCCCAGCTTTTGAAATTTATATATTTAACATTTTTTTATATGATTTCATCTTAGAGAAAAAATGCGTCGTAGAGACACAAAAAATGAATATCATTCAAATTTTAAAATATGGAATTGCACCAAATGTTTGAAACCATGTTTATACATAGAACAATATGTCTGAGAGAGGTGGGTATAAGAGCAAAATCGTCAGGGTTTGTCATTCTGAAGTTATAGCATGACTAATAGAAGTCACTTTTATGTAGTCCGTTCGCTGGCCTTGGCCATTATACATATTTCAGCTACTGTGTAAAGGTAGTAAATAAAGTTACACTTACCAGGGTGTCACGGAAGATAAGATAATATTAATCCCATATTCTTCCAGTATCCTGTCTGAACCGTCTACAGTCCAATGCAAAGTGAATTCTCATGGGAGAGGGTGGCGAGGTCAACTAGCGATGATATATCGTCGTCTGGTCTTGCTGGCGGCCCTCTTCCTGAGTTTCAGATTTGTTACAGCAATATCTACTAATTAAACGATAGAGTGAATAATTATAAACATTCATATCGTATCAGTGGGTAACGTAGAATATAACATGTTTTTCTTAGCATCAATGTTATTTTATTGTAACAGTATATAATATAATATCAAATGATTATGGTTGGGCCTACGCTCATCTACTTTCAACACCTGTACTGGTATTCAATGCGACCATACTACAATAACAACTAAATATAGAGCAATTATCAAAGCGTCAATAACAATCTTGTTTGTGTGACTGGATAGATTAAGATGATTTCTTCCATGTGAAGGTGCATTTTAGGAGATATATCGGATCGTTCATTAATAATATATTATATTGCAGGCAATGATTATCATTATCCTGATAGATAGCTGAGAGTGATTGTTGTTAATTAGATTTAGATACGTGGAGTTTCATGAAATAGTTTTATCTGCTTTGCCCAGTTGTTTAGTACGATTTCATCTAAATGGATACCGTCTGGGAGTCTCGTGTAGGTGTGCCTTGGTTGGTGCTTTTCGTACTTGTGTACTTTCGTAATCAAGTGAGGATGGTTTAAACTTCTATTAAAATTCAACATCCGTAGATCCTGGTTGATGGTTAGGATGGCATTAGAAATCATATTTTGATATTTGGAAAATCCTTCCAGGTGATTCGCCTTGTTAAGCTGGACTCCAATTAAGCCACCTAGGGATATATTACAAATGGTCTGTTCGTACTGTAGGTTGTTGAGGGAATCTTCATAGAGTGACATCATATGTCGCACTAGCTGACCTTCGTGGTATGAAGCTAGAGATATCTCCTGGGTATTCTTATCTTTTAAACAAAAATCACAGATGCCACCTATTAGAATAGCATTCGTAGGGTAGTGGAGATTGATTTTCCTCTTTAATTCTGCTGATAGGCGCTCCAGGCCAGCTCCGCTATATGGATATACGATGATATCGCTTGAATTTAGATAGGGTTGGAGGTGTTTTCCCCTAGAGTTGGTCACGACAATCGTTGTAGTGTTCATACTTTCTGTAATTAGATAGGATATATAAGCTCAAGTAATCATTAGTTTGTACAGTGCCCTTCTGCATCAATTCTACACATTTTGGTGAGCGATAGATTTCCATCAATTTCAATTTCACTATCAGAGCTAGACAGATTATCTTCATTACAATTCTGTTCGATTACCTGGGTTTTTTTAGCTTGGCGATTCCTAGCAGAACTTTGAGATGCGTTCTTAGATTTTTCAGGATCAGAAATTACCTCCTTTTCTCCGGCTGCAGGTTTCTTTCTTGACTTGAGTTAGACCCAGATCTTAGGTAGGATGGTGTCAATCTTTCAGCATACGATGGGGGTTGCATGTGAACTGATCCAGAAATTCTACCCGCTAGTACTTTTGCTTGCTCTACTTATTTTATTGTCTGTTTTTGTTCTTATAGTTGTCATTTTTCTCACCTTGAATGACACTGCATGCCCACCAACCACCCATCCTTCACTCCTCCCATGTGTTAGTGTTTGATACCTGACTGCCTACCTGCCTAGTGTGTGTGTAGCCTTGAGGCAAGGCTACACACACACTAGTGGCAGGCAGTGGTAGGCAGTGGCAGGCAGCGGGAGGGGCAGTGGCTGGTGAGTGAGTGTAGTGTGTGAGTGAAGGTGCAGTGTGTATGAGAGCTCCGACAGGGGTGGGATTCTAAACCAATCTTTATATTTAAAATTGCAACTTTCCTGTACCAGATTATACATAAGTCGTCCCCTAAAAAGGCATGAAGAGGAACAAATGATTAAAACCAAGTCTCAGTCATGGGTAAAAACCCTCCTGGAGGGCTCTGTAGCTGCGTTTTGCAACAATGGCTTCTCTTCAAAATGGTTCGATGTTAAAAGAGGAATGAAGCAAGTTGACCCAATCTCTTCATTTCTCTTCATCCTCTCTGTAGAAAGGCTAGCTGAGCAGATTAGACGAGATATTAACATTGAAGGTATAGATCGGGGGGGGGGGGGAAGAGTCAAAGCTAGTTCAATTCGCGGATGACGTAACAGTCACAGTCAAAAACGAATTTTCTCTTCACAGAACAATCCAGATGTTAGACAGATATGCTGAAGCCTCTGGGCTAAAGTTAAACACTAAAAAGTCAAAGGGTTTCAACATAGGTGGGATTCAATTGTTAAACAAACACATTTTAAAAATTGACTGGACAAACAAGATGCGAATACTGGGAGTGACTCTCCTCTCTCCACGAAATGAGTCAAAAATGGCCACAATCAATACTTGCTAGGAAGAGTTAAAGAAATAATTAATGGAAGAGAAGAACCCTCACGATTAAAGGTAGAGTTCTTGTATGGAACGTATTCCTACTTCCAATATTCCAGCATATATTGGCATGTGTACCCTTAACAGAAAAGATTCAGACCGAAATCCATAACACAATGATGAAGTTTGTATGGCTGAATAAGGGGCATAAAATAAGTACAGCCTTCCTAGCTCAAAAGGCGGAAAACGGAGGGCTAGGATTCAGAACAATAAAAGAGATTACGAATAGGCTAAAGTGGGTACAGAGGAATATGGGTCATATTTTCAGAAAATGTACAATTGGCAGCTGTACACATTTAGTAAATTCTGCTAGATTAGGCTGCAATTTGGTCAATACTAGGTAAATTTGAGTATATTCGGCATTGCATTGAATATAGCAATCCCTTTGGCTAGGTTGAACTGTATTTTGAAATTTATTTTGGTCTGAAATTTCGGTTATTTGAGAAGATTGGCGAGGTTGCATTGTACATTTTCTGAAAATCTAACCCATATACTAGTTGTACATATAACCCATTCAAGTGTAAATACAACCCATTCAAGTGTCTGGGCTGTAGAGCACCCTATGCAATAATTTCCAAAATCGCCACTTTGCACATATAACTTTCAAAATATCTCAACTAAAAACATTCATGTCTACATAAAAGTTGCAGCATGGGTGAAGGGCACATTTTGCTATGATTATTTTTAATAGTCTGACTGACTCGTGGTAAAATCATCTTAAGACAACCATTGAAACATACTATAGTCAGTGGTAAAATAGACAATAAGCGCGGCACTGATAGCACATAATGCATCATCCTGCATGCTCCATGTTTAGCCTACCGTAAGCAGCAGCAGAGATTGATGATCATTAAAAGTGTTTTAAAACATCATTTCTTCTCGTCATATAGCAAACTATTGCTCATATTCACAAAGTTTATAATCAGAGGGAATTAAAAAGTTTCCCGTGCATTTTAGGCATTTATAAGTAAAGGTTCAGTACGCTCCATTCAGGTGTGAATGAGCGGATATTTGGACGTTGCTTGGTGACGGACAACGTTGCGTCATGACCTAAATTTTGATTGGGTTATGCGTCACAGCAGGCGTGATTTGCGAGTAGCAGAATATAAACAATGTTTCTCGTCGTAGGGACTGGCTGCAAAAGTTAGGATTATAAAAGAACTACAATCCCCGCAATTAGATAATTAGCCCGTGCAACAAGTTAATCTTAGAAGATACCCTTTATAAAGTTTGCCTGCTCAGCTCTGTGCATAAGTATAGATCTCTGTGTTTTCTATTTATTTTGTATGGGCTGCTCTTCGACCCTATTCAGGCGTACACAGTAGCATGGTATAGGGTTGATGGTTTGGCTAACCCATACACTAGCTAATGCAGATAGAGCCTTCAGGGCTATGGCTACCTACTCTGCTCCTATGAGGAGAGTGGGAGACGTTGTGTTGAGTCGATGCATGCTTGCATCGATGCATGCATGCATGCAAATTCTAAATGGCTTTTATCAAGAAGTGTTCAAGATATGGAACAAATATTACTATAACAAAAGCCGCGTATCCAGAAATGAAATTCTCAGAGAAAGGTTATGGTTGAATCGATTGATTAGAAACAAAAAGAAAAAAATGTTCTACTTCCATAGCTGGGAAAGGAGTGGCATGATATGTGTGGGGGACATATTGAATCAACAAGGAAGGATAATGTCCAACCTGGAAATAAAGGCAATATGGGCGATATCGTTTAAAAACATCGTAATACAGAGGGCCAGCGTCATCCCCACATAAAGCTAATCATAATTGTACTCACACGATCGCGGTCCCGCCGATCGCAGCACCCCTGTCACGCGGTGGTGATTATTGTCACTACAACCAGTTAGTACAGAGCGTGGTGGGGGAGGGGGTTAATCCTTATTTTTACTGGCCCACGAAAATACTGCTCAATTACTTATTTGTTTATTCATTCATTGACTTCGGGGAGGGTGAAATAATATCTCTTAGAAAATCATCATTTTGGTGCATGTTTTCTTTCTGATGTATTTCTTCCTTATGGCGGCTTCTGTAAACAGAAAAATTACTGGTAAAAAAAGATTAAATAATAGCAAAGATAATATATCAATTTCTAAACATTGTAAATGGGGGGGGGGGGAGGGACGTCAGATAATGCCAATCAGTGTTATAGCATTGCGGGAGTGTAGGTATATGAGCTACTTATGGTGAAAAGTACATGGAATATTTGTTTTAAATAGCTGGAAGCTTTCAGACATATATATATAGACCTACCATCCCACTAAATAGATTTAACGGGGGCAGCAAAGAAAAAAACTCGCTATGGAGAAAACTATTCACTGACATATCAGGTTTATTAGAAAACACCAAATAATGAGTACCATATGAAAGGTAATCGCGGCCTGGTTAATCCAACAGGCAGGTGAAACCCTTTCGAACGTTCTAATATTGGTAATTGATAGCTTGTTTATATGATTGTCCCATGTTCATCAGGAGTAAGAGCATATATATATATCTGGATGTTGATATGCTTAGGTGAAGAGGAAAGGTTTGTTGATATATTGAATAAAGATACAACAAGTCTCAAGCAGACAAGAAATGTTACCAAGGTTGAGCCAGTACAGTACTCAGGTCGGTGCAAGTGTCAAAAGGATGCAATTCCAGGAAGTACCACTGAGTCACATATATGGGTCAGATTTTCAGAAAATGTACTATTGGCAGCTCTACACATTAAGGAAATTCTCCTAAATTAGGCTGAAAAATGAAGAATACCAGGTATATCTGAGTTAATTTGGTATCACATTGATTTAAAGTATCAGTTCTGTTATGTTAAACTGCATTTTGAAGCTCATTTTTGTCTTAAATGTGGGCTATTTGAGAGGATTGGTGAAGGTGAATTGTACATTTTCAGAAAATCTGACCCATATCTAGGAAGAAAAACTATGCAGCAAGGATAGGAAACAGGAGCATTACTTACCAAAACAATCCTTTAGACCACACAAACACATTACAGTATCAAGGTTTCATGATAGACAACAAACTCAATTTTCAAGCCCAATTACAGCACTCTTTCAAAACTATATCCCACAAAACGTATCAACTACACAAAATCAGAAGATATATAAATATAAACACAGCTACAAGAATATACAAAACAAAAATTCTACCTTTTTTCGAATATGGTGATGTAATAATACACAATTCCCACAGACCCTCTATTGACAAATTGCAAAAACTGCAAAACAGAGCCTTAAGATTGATTCTAAACATGCCCTATGACACACATATCAACCAATTACACAACAATGCGAAAATTCTACTACTTTTCAATAGGAGAATCACACACCTTAGATACCTAGCCTTTAAAAGAAAATCAAACCCTTCTTATACAACACTCCAAATAGGGATACCAGATTGAATGATGGCCCAGTCCTTAAAATACCTAGATACAAATCAAAATTGGGTGGAAATTCTGTGCAGGTGAAATGTGCATCTGCATGGAATGATTTAACACCCAGACAAAGGAACATTGGAACTATTGAAACTCTAAAATCGAATAAAAAAGAATGGCTAAATAGCCTTTTCACAGAATAAATCTAAAAAGTCTCCTACCTACAAAACCTTATCCACTCATACAAAGTCCTAAATATCCTGATATGCTCATAGTTACCTGAATTATCCTATCAAATGACATGTAAACAGAACTCATAACACTCCACCTCAATGAGTCTGAGTGGCAAATGAAAGACTATATATATCAAAATGGAAACTCAATTATCACTAACACTCCACACCAAGCTGTCCGAGTGGCACAGTGAATATCTTTGAACATCCTTGAATACTGAACATTTTTAAATTATCTCTGGAAATCCTTGAAGATCTCTGAATACCAGAACGACATAACTTCTATTTTTCTCCTTTACTGTCCTAAGGATAACACCATTTTTCCCCTTATAAGTGTTGACTAGAGATGCAAATGTAGTTGTATATACCAAAACGAGAAACAAAAATATCATTAACACTCCACACTAAGTTTGTCTGAGTGGCACAGTGAATATGAATATGGATATGAATATGGATAATATTGCATTGCATATTCTTTTTAACCTTTTAGTATTTTTTTAATATTTTTACCTTTTTTTCTCTCATAGAAAATATAGACCAAAGACCTAAACATAAAATAGATTCATAATATGTTTTTTTGCAAGCTTGGCCCAACAGAACTAACCCCGAAAAGGGGAGTTGGCAACCAAGTGAAAATAAAATCCTTAAAACAAAAATATGGTAAGTCCTCCAGCTTGCCATTAGATGTGCTCTGCCCTCTAGATAAGATTCTTTTAATTTCTTTCTTTCAAATCCTAATTAGGCGGATGGTTTAATGATGAATTTGTATATATAGAATGCATACCCTTATTTATAGCTGGGCTTGTTAGGGTCCATAGCAGTTTTGCAACCCTATTTGGAAATCTGACGCAAATCATATTCCAAACATGTCTTGGAAGATGTTCATGGCAAATAGAGGGCAATGCCGAGTCTAAATCCCTTAGCATCTACCATTGTTATCACACCTACCTCACAGTAAATTCAAACATTCATAATGTCGCCATAGTGGAAATATCCAGACCCACCTTATGTAAAAATCATATTATTTATCAAACATACAATTTATAAACTGAAGCCTAACTGGGTCCTATGCTAGTCTATTAACTGTAAGTCACTCTCCCGCAGGCATTCCTCTGTACATGAGATGCATCTGGGTTGGGTTTGACACTTGCAGCAAAAGGGTCCAGTAAATGGACTAGGTCTGGTTTTTTTATACATTGATATACTTACATGTATTTGTTGGAATGAAGTTTTCCCTCGCCCATCTACACATAATATTCTATTGAATCCAAGACATCAAGATTCACCAGCTTGGACTAGGATGTTTAGGATACAAAAATCATTCATCATCAGGGAGGCAGAGTTCTATGAGAGTTGGAATCAGGTAAATACCTTTGAGTTATTTTATTTTACACATTATATTATAATATTCGTATTCAGGTATTATTTTGATTTCACTTGATTGTGTACAATTAATTTATATTTTGGTAAGCTATAGACTATTGGACATCTACCCGTGATTATTGTCTACTCAAAATGCATTGTATCATCCCACACTATCCTATTTAAATATCAATTGGTTTTTGTCCCTTAGTTATAAATTATAATCATGTTTGAATACCTTTCCATATTAATGTGTATCAATCTAGGTTAATAAAATAAGATAAGAACTACTTTATTTATTGAAGAGAACAGTACATGATAATGATAAATGATAAATAGGTATACAGACTTCTAGATTGCCTCCAGATCTCCCTCCCGTTACCTTGGCCAAAAGGTTAAGTTAAATGATAAGATTTTAGTTGTATACAAGATGAATGAGAGTTAATAGAATACAATAAGAATAAAATAACATGTTTAGGTTAACATAGTTAGACTAAGTAGGTCCTTTGGGATTTTAGGTAAGAAAAGTGGTATCAAATAGAGATAAACAGGTGTACTCCTGAGTACATATCAGTACACTCACCCTATATATCCAGTTACATTCAGCTGAGGATATAACATCGATTCCTTGATTCTTTGAGTTAAACAGGAATAATATGTAATAGGTCCGTTCCCATCAAAGGCGGGTTTCAGATAATCAACATGATATCTGATGATTTCTTCAGTTGTTTCCAATTCATAGGTAGTACCCCCTATGAAAGTATCATTTCTCTTCTAAGGCAGACATGCGTGTATAGCAGAGATCCCTAATAGGCGTTCAAGCATGCAAAATTGATTTTACTGGACTATTTGTGTGTGTCCTAACTGTATAAATATGGACTCGTTCTACTGTTGTTAATTTGAGGACCTGAAACTGGAAGTTTATAAGGATATTCTTGGACTAAAATCACAGAGTTTGGCGCGCGTTGGTTACCACCATTTTGTAAGATACATTACTCCAAATATCGCCCATCATGGCCGACGCAGAAGGCAAACTCAAGAGTTTAGATATGGACACTCATTTGGACGATAACAAACTTATAAATCCCATGGAAAATCAAAATAAGTCAGAAAGCAAAATGTTGGATGCCGAAATTGATACACTTGTGGAGCAAGAGTTAAACAATAGCAGTCAGCTAAATAATAGTAGTCAGTTCAGTCATTTCATAGCATATATGACGTCGACACCAATGGCTGGGACTATTACTTCTAGTCCCAGTCTAAACATCAATTTGGACCAGGATAACAACAGCCCAAAAAATGACTCTAGAACTGTCACATTCCCAAAAGAAAACATCAACGACTTACCTGAGTTGGAGGACACTCTACCTTCAACTACAAAGTTGGAGTCTTCAGATATGTTATATAGTTCAAGTCATGAACAATTCCAAAACGATCCAACAAATGGTTCCTCGATTCCAGTAGTAAACCAGAGTCAAATGTTTAATAATTCCTTGATTGTAATGAATGAATCACAGACACTAAATTCTGATAAATGCAATCCTGCAGGTCAGAATACAGTTATTGATCCAACTTCTATGCCTATGTCTATGTTCCAACAGATGATCCCAGTCGTCCAATCGGCTGTTAGCGCAGCAGCCACACAATTTAGTGAACTCCTCAAATCAGAGATATCTTCATTCACACTGAAACTTGATGAACTGGATGCTAAAATTAACGATCATAGTGAAAAGTTGCAACAACAAATTGACACTATTAGTGTTAATTGTTCCAATAATGCCATCGCCGAAATCGTTAGGAAGGAGGTTAAGGGATGCCTAGAAGATAGGTTAACATCTGGCCCCACTCCTCCCTCTGTAGATATGGAATCAGTCACAGATTCTATCAAGAAGCTTGAAAAAATGGTTCAAGATTTGCAAAAGGAGGTTCCTCCTCCTAGACTAATGGGTATCGGTGGGTACAGGCCACCTTTTTCACAATTCCCTAGACTACCGCCATTTTGTTATCCGACAGAACCACGTAGAAATGTACCCTCATCGATGCCGAGGCAGGCTCGCCGTGTCCCGTCAACAAAAGCTGGACGTCCAGCACGGTTGGCTGGCAGGACTCTGATGGTCCTAGACGACATACCAGAGCTAGGGGGGGAAGATATATCACAGGATATCGTGGAAATGTTCAAAGCCATCAAAAGTACAGTCCAAAGAGGCGATTTTGATGAAATATACCGGATCGGCATTCAGTCAGACATCAGAGACAGACCAGTCATGATCCGTTCACAACATAGCGACCTGTTCACTTCTCTTGAAGAAAAACTGGATAAAGTCCGCGAAAGTGACGTCCGTTTCAGCAACATTAGCATAAATAAACAAGGCCTTACAGTTCCCATCTACCACTACAATATTCTGCGTGATTGTAGTCGGCTATTGAATGCAAAAGCAAATGGTAAGTTGGCTAAGCATGAAGGCAGCCACTTGCTATATGATGGTAAGTCATATTCCGTTCATGACTTACATTTACTTCCGGAGGGAAGCAGACCCGAAGACGCACGGCAAATACCGATCGATGGGGGCAGGGGACTGGGCTTTAAAAGTGAACATTCGTTTTTATCAAATATGTATCCAACAGAGGTCCTCTACGATGAAATCAAATATAAATCAGCTGAACATGCTTTTCAAGCTCAGAAAGCGAAAATGGCAGGGAAAACCGAGATCGCCGAAGACATACGGCTAACTCCCTCTCCTTATGTAGTGAAAAACATTGCCCAAACAAAAGTAAAATCTTCGGAAAAATGGCAGAAAAATGAACTCAAAATTTTGGAAGAAATAATCAAGTGCAAATTCGAACAAAACACAACGTTAAAAGAAAAACTTATTGCAACTACTCAACTTAATTTCTACGAAATGACGGCTAGCCGGAAGTGGGCCACAGGTATCCATCTTCCTCCCATCAATGTTGATGGAAAATTCGCCGTCCTTTCTTCCAAGGATTTCATCGGGAAAAACCACTGTGGGAAAATTCTTGACAGTGTCAAGAGACACCTAATGAAAGGTTAGAACTATACCAGGTACAGATTCGTTGAAATCATTCCCAGCTGGTCGATTATAATACCATACACATCAAATCTCTCTATTATCGCCCATATCGGCGTCATGGAAAGGATTCTCGTCATAGGGGATTCAAGATCAAGGCAACTAGAACAATCACTTCAAATTCACATTAAGTACCCATTTAAAGTCTATTTTAAAAGTGGAGCCAGTATCGCTGATGCCACATCTCAAGTAACCACCATCTTGAGAAATTTCAATCCCTCCCAAGTCATTATCACCGCTGGTTTGTGTAGTATTACCCATAAGGATAGGTTTAGTGCTTCTGTCTCCCTCCGCCATTCCTCAGTGGATACTGCAGTGAACTCCTACCTTCAAGAAGCACAAAATGCCTACACTTACATCTTAAATCACTGTCAAACCAACCCAACTGTATCGTTTGCCCTGCCAAGTGGGATGTGTCTCAATACTTATAACCATAGAAGAGATATTATGAGGGGTGTACTACAACTAGGAGACCTCCCCACTCACCATCAACAGGAGAGCCTAAATCGAATTATAGAGCAGCTTAATAATAGAATAAAGGAACTAAATTCAAACCATCATGCTGCAACACCATGGACTAATAGGCAAGTCCATAGATATCACCCATCAAATGGAAAATACACACATAACTATCACAGACTAGACCATGATGGCTGTCACCTGACTCATGAGCAGCGTGAATTCTGGGCAAGAGCGATTACATGTGGCGTTGAAAAGAACATAAAAATCAGGAATGGACAACATTAGAACGACGCATTTAATTTTTTTTAATTTTAATTCTTAATTCTAATTTTATACTCTCATTTTATAGGCTTTGGCCTTGACCTTGTTATTGTAATTGGAATTGATTATGTTGGGATGTGTTTGAGTCTGTACTCTCTCTAACCATAACTATTTTGTATTTTGTATAATTCATCGTTACTGAAAACATATAAATCTTTGCCTGATTGTATGATCTACTTGTTTGATTAATCTGTTTACTATGTCTACTTTGCGAAGACACACACATGATGTTTGAATCTGTATAAAATGAATACCATTATCGTTGGTAGGTAAAACCAAGATCAACTAAATGTAAGAGGCAGTCTCAGACTCCTGGAAGTGCCTGGACAGGATGTACAACTTAACATTAGTGTCTTCCTGACCAGGTAAGCACATAGGAGTTGAGCTGAGGATTGCCTCTGGAGGGCCGACAGATTAATTCTGTCCCTCTTAACCATGATGTTAACAAAATGTTAAAATTGTGATTAATAGTCATGCTTGGACTGCTGTAATTGGTCTCAAAAAACTATATGCTATATTCTTGATCTCGCCTTCTACTGCCTGTATTTTAGAGTATTTTAGAGTATTGCACACATACTCGAGTCTCAGAGCACCATAATATTCTCAACACTGGTGCTACTCATATACAGTGCTAGTCACAACATTGCTATTTTTTTCATTGCTTTAATTGTTATATACCTACATATTGCTTTTGTACACATTTTTATACACATTATTGTCTCATTTGGGACTTGACAGGTGCTAACTGGTGCTAACTGGAAATGAATTGTGAACAACTAACCTCTTTTAACGAGCTAAAATCAAGAAAAGGTCTGAGGTTCACTTCTTGGAACATCAGAAGTCTTCCTAAAAACTTCCATTTGGTGGAGCTCTCAACTCATGGGGTGGGGTTGGATTTCATTTGCCTCTCTGAAACATGGCTAGACAAACAGACACATGATAATTCCATAGCAATCCCTGGTTATAACCTCTTTCGACTCGATCGCCAAACAAAAAAGAAAGGTGGTGGACTATGCATTTATACTAAAGAATCCCACAATATAGATTCAGATACATTCAAAAATATGAACATCTCATGTAAAGATGTGGAAATTCAAATTATCCAGATCAAAAACAAATTTCTAAAACCAATCGTATTGGTCAATACATACAGGCCTCCATCTGGATCGACGGAGGTCTTCCTAGAAAAAATTAAGTTGGTTTTATCTCTGGTCCATGAGTGTGGGGAAATTTATATGGCAGGGGACGTAAACCTAGATTACAATATCATTCAAAACTCCATGACCAGTCTGGCTATGGAATTCAAAACTTTAATGACCAGATTCGGTCTCACTCAGCATATCACAATACCAACCCGTACCACTCTAAAGTCAAAAACAATTATTGATCATTTTTATTCAAACTCACAGAACATATACTCAGCGGGTGTCATTCTAGACTCCACTTCAGACCACTTCCCAACTTTCTTAATCAGGAAAAACAAAAGAAATAAATATAAAACAGACACTTTTTGGGCCAGAAACACAAAACACCTAGATCAAAAGATATTAAATGACATACTCAAAGACACAGATTGGACAAACTTTTATCAAAAGGAGTCCCCAGATGAAGCATGGGAGTTCTTGATAGCGAAAATTGAATATTATTTAGATCGAATGTGTCCCCTTAAACTATTCAGAAATGTAAGGGTCAAAGAAAAATGGATGACAAATGAAATTACTGCATTCATGAATGAAAGAGACAAGCTCTTCAGAGGGGCAAAATTGAAAGATGATCCCCAATTACTTGCCAGTGCAAAAAGGGCAAGATTGACGGTTAACAAGGAATGCAAAAAGGCGAAAGCCCAACATATAAAAGAGACATTATCCTCACAGGAGGAAAACCCAAAAAAATTCTGGGACGTATTGAGGCCGCTAATCAACCCAGAAAAGGTTAAAAATAATCGGGAAATATCCCTAGAAAATGATGATACTATGTTGACCGGTGATCAGGTTTGCTCGGAGTTCAACAATTTTTTTCTAAACATAGGCCCGCAACTGGCCAACAAGATTACTCCCCCTCAGAATTCAATGTTTACCCCCACTGAAAATGTACGAAATGCACCCGTGGCAAGGAGGGTCATGCATGAAAATTTGAATTTTTCTTTTCAACATGTCCTACCAAAGGACATTGAGAAGATCCTATCGAAGTTAGATAGTAACAAAAGCACTGGCATCAAATTCCTACCAGCAAAAATTCTAAAGCCATGTTTGCGGACTCTGTCCACTCAGATGGCATTCATTGTTAACCTCTCCCTCCGAAAAGGAATAGTTCCAAAACCCTTTAAAGAAGCAAAAGTAACCCCACTACACAAGGCCGGCTCAAAAAGCTCTTCAAACAACTATCGACCAATATCAGGTATCTCACTCCCTTCAAAAATTTTAGAAAAAGTAGTACAAAAACAACTGTCTGACTATTTCGAGGAAAATAACTTATTCTACAGAAAGCAATATGGGTTCAGAAGAAACAGGTCTGTACAGCAGGCACAAATCGATTTTCTGAATGACATTTACCCAGAACTAAATAACAAACTTTTTAACACTACAGTATTCTTAGATTTCAAAAAGGCTTTTGATACAGTACATCATAGCACACTTATTCAAAAGTTGGAAGCTTACGGCATTAGAGGTACCGAACTCGATTGGTTTCAAAATTACTTGTTTGAGAGACAACAGTCTGTGGTTGCGAATGGATTTGAATCGAAAAAAGGTTTAATCACCTACGGGGTACCACAAGGAACAATCCTAGGGCCCATCCTGTTCTCTATTTATATTAATGACCTCCACGCAGTAGTAAAATCATCAACAGTCCAGCACTATGCTGATGACACTGTTCTTTTTATGAATCATAAAAATATTGATGAAATGAATACCTTGATACAGGAAGATCTCCAGCGGATAGGAGTTTGGTGCCAGTCCAACAAGATTTCACTGAATGCGGACAAGTGTAGTGTCATGAACTTCTCCATCGCCCCCAAATCCCACAGTCCCAGTAACTCTCCCCTAAAAATTGGTACCACCACGCTAATGAGGGTAGCTGAATACAAGTACCTAGGGTTTTTATTGGATAATACACTCTCCTTCAGGCCACATCTAAATAACCTCATAAAAAAGATATCACTGAAAACTAGACTGCTCTATAAAGCAAAAGACTCTTTGACTAAAAAAGCAAAACATGATCTTTTTAAAATGGCTATTCTTCCCCACTTTGATTTTTGCGACTTCGTCTATGACTCTGGACCAAAACATTTACTTGATAAACTCCAATCCCTACAAAATTCAGCATTACGGACTATATTTGACAAAAATAGATTTGAAAATGTAGATGAGGAGCATAAAATTATGAATATTTTACCCCTTGCTAAAAGAAGAAAATTACATATAGTTGAGATTGCCCACCATTTAGCTCAAAACTCAGACAATGTTGATCATAGAAATTTGAGGACCAGAAGTCATGACGTGGGACGCAAAAACCTAAAAACAATAACCCCAAAAACCACCAAAGTTCAAAATTCAGTCATTTATAAATGCCAAGTAGAATGGAATAAACTTGCCACTGAAGCACATAAAATTTCAGATAGACACGCTTTTAGCTCCTATATCAAAGACAAAATGGGGTGATGGATGGAGTCACATACCTGACAAATACTTGACAAAATCCTAATATAAACTTTATATATATATAACTGTCTGTTATTTTTACTGTACTAAATGTATGCTCTGTTTTGGGTACTTTTCGCCACACAAACTATGTTGAACGTCTTGTTGCATCCTTTTATTGTACTTGTTCTGTTCTGTATCCCTGTTATACCATGTCAGTCACATTACTCTTGTCATATTTACTTGCTTTTATTAGTTACTATGTCACACTTATTTAACGCCAGTCTGACAAAACTAGCTTGTGTAGTACTTTTTCAACAAACGTCCTTCTAATAATAAGAACATATTTAGTAAAAATACGGACATATTTAATAGTAAAAATTGTAACACAAACTGGTTTATAACATTATTCTATAGCTCTAGCTGTCCAGTAGTTGTAGGAAACAAAACCAAGCCTAAGATTACCAAGAAGGCATGGGCTGGAAGAGATCTTCGGATATGCCCATAACCTATTTTCCTGTACAATCTTAATTTTGGAAATAAAGAATTGGTTATTATTATTATTATGAGTCTTTGCACTTTGAAAGGCCCGTCCCACTTGGGACCGTACTTCTTGTTAGCCTTAGGGGGACAGTACCTATAAAAAATACCCAGGTAACAAATTGACGTTAACTTAACGGCGATTTAACCTACATTTTAGATCAACTATATGTTAATGATAATTGTCCTAGAAGCTACAAAACTGCTTCAACAGGACTTACATGCCATGACATACTGGTGCAAAATTAATAAAATTTCCCTAAATTTAGATAAATCCAAAATTCAAACATTTTTACCAAAGCAAACAATGAGGTCGAGGAAGAGAGGAAGAAAACACATTGAGGCTGGATGGGACGGAATTGGAAGATGTAGAATCCTACAAATATCTAGGAATAGATATAGATAGGAACCTGAAATTCAAAACTGCAATCAATAAATTAACAAAAGTAATGAACTATAAATGCTGGCAAATTTCAAATTATGTGGGAAAATACCAAAAGAAACACTATTATTAATTTACAAAGTAATGGTTTTACCACTAATAGATCAAACTGACCTTTTTCATGATTCTCACACAACTAATAGCACAGGAAAACTACAAATAATTCAAAACAAAATATTAAGGAAAATTTATGAACTTCCATCCAGAACCAATGTGGATGATATCCATATAAAGAAGAGAATATTAACGCTGAAACATAGGAGAAGACTGCATTTGCTGCAGGTAGGCTTCCGTCTAGCAAGAGATCCAAAAAGAATAGATTCAGTTCAAATTCAAATTCAAACATTCTTTATTGTCTTTTCTCTTACAAAACAATTTTTGGTGATCCAATTCTGGCGTTCCAGATCTTCCTATGGGTGCCAGTTACATTACTTTGTTTATGGGACAATATACAAGAAAAACCACAGTAAACCCGCGGCAAAAATAAAAACAAGAAGGTAACATGAATAGTAACAACAGACTCGTCTTTTGACTAAGAACAATGATAGACAGCTTCATGAGTTTGGCAACATGTCTTACACATACAGAGTGAAGTAGCCGGTCAGATTGCAACAAAGCTGGTTTTAGAGGAGGTATATACAAAAATTTACGGGTGCGGATGGCAGCACAATCACAGTCGTTGTAAAGTTGCAGTCGTTGTAAAGTTGCAGTCGTTGTAAAAGAGTTTTGGGAGCCTAGTCGTATATAAAATCGCAGAAATCTAGGTTTGGTAAAATGGCCATTTTATATAAGTCATGTTTCGCTTTTTGAGTTAAAGAGTCTCTGGCTCTATATAAGAGTTTAATTTTCGAGGTGACAGTGGCTAAAGTGACATTTACATGGGGTTTGAAAGTTAGGGTGTCGTCGAAGAGGAACCCTTGATATTTATATTCATGTACCTCTTCGAGTTGAGACAGACCAAGCGAAAGAGAGAGGGAGGAGGAGGGTTGAGATTTTAACTTTGCTTTAGAGGGATTGCTAAGTGAAAATGACATGGATTTGCACTTAGCAACATTTAGTGATATTTTGTTCTCGATGCACCATGAAGAAATGTTACTAAGATCTTGCTGGAGATCGCGATGAAGTGCCTCAGCACTATCGCTGTGATGGAAGATTACCGTATCATCAGCGTAGTGCTGGACGCAGGCATGTTTTATTACAGAGTGCAGATCGTTAATATAAATAGTAAACAAGATTGGGCCTAAAATAGTCCCTTGCGGTGACTAACCCCTCGTCAGATTTTAAACTATTCACAGTCACAAATTGCCTCCTACCCGTAAGATAGTTCGAGAACCATAGAAGCTCCATGCCGGTAATACCATAGTGTTCTTTTTCTAAAAGAGTGGGATGATGGACCGTGTCGGAAAATTTTTAAAATCAAGATATATTGTTTTATTTAATAACTTATTATTCAGGTTTGTATATATATTCTTTAGAAAGTCAATCTGGGCTTGCTGTATAAAATGGTTGGCCCTAAACCCATATTGTTGGTTGGAGAAGAGATTATGTGTTTCAAAATAATTTGTTAGTTGCTGCTGTACAGCTTTTTCAAGAATTTTTGCCAGCATGGAGATGCAGGAGATCGGCCTATAATTGTTGGCATCAAGCTTATTGCCTGCTTTATGTAAAGGGGTAACTCGAGTGATCATAAAGGCACTGGGTACCCTCCCTAGTAAAAGGAAGATATTTACAATATGAGTCATCTGGTCAGTCAGTGCCAGAAGACAAGATTTCAGAAGATAATCAATTCCGGAGTTTTTCGTTGCATCAATACCAGATATTATTTTTTTCATCTCCACAGTAGACAGTTCAGGGAAACTAAACACCAGATCACTATTCTCATCCACAGTGGTGGTGGAAGAGGAAGAGGGTTTAGAGGTATTGTCAGAGGTCGCTTGAGGTATTTGGTTGGCTAGACTGGGGCCAACATTTAGAAAAAAATTGTTAAAAACATTTGGGACTAGGGATTGGTCCAGTTTTTGTCCATCCCTTTCTAAATGTATCGTGTTATTTGTTTTTGTTTTGCTAGGGCTGATGATTGGTCTGAGAAACTCCCAGAATTTCCTGGGGTTCTCATCGTGGAATTCTAAATTCGATTTAATAAAGTTTGCCTTTGCAGTCTTACATTGTCTATTGGCTATTGGCTGTTCCAACAGCGCTGACCTTTAGCATATAGTATGTACTTTTATATCTCTGTATGTAAAAGGTTACTGATACATCAGGATCGATAAAGTAGTTAAATATACTTATTTGGATGGCCCTAGCGACGCAAAGACATGTTAAATTCACAGTTATGATATTTGTACATGTACTTATACGCCTAAGAGCACTATAAATCCCTAAAATAAAAACATTCCTACGAGAATATCTTGTAAAAACAATTTTTAAACGCATCATTTTTGTGACTTGGGACTCATTTTTGTGTGACACACCACATCTAAACATGTATAAGCCAGCTATGATTTCACTACTTTTGCAAAGTCCATGTTAACAAGGGCAGTGGTGACATAATGCCACGTTCTGTGCTGTTCATTCTTTGGAAAATATGCCTTGATGTAGGATCATTTTTACAGATAGAAATATCAAAAAGTATTGTCCTCTTGCTATGAGAGGATTCTTATAGTTTTTGAACTATGAAGTTCTTCAAAATGAATCCCTTCTTTTTTTAAAGCTTAATCTCTGAAAAGGTCTCAACTGTTTAAATGATTGTATTGGTATGATTATTTGGGTATCAGAGATTTTGGGGGTTGAGTTATGAAATTACTAATGAAGAATCACCCTTCTTCAATGTTGATATCTAGATTCAGATTGCAAAAATAATAATGGGCGATATTGTAATTGATGGTCTCACCAGAACCGGCCAGTCACAACCAAGCCCAGGGAAGCAGGGACTTTGTGATATATATATATAAATGCTATATTAGTAACAAGAAAATAGATAACAAACTGAGCAAATCATAAACCTCAGTACACCCATTTAATTCCTTACACGAGATATCTTGTAACATTGCCACATGTGATCATTCAGAAAAATAATTTTGTTTCATTTATTTAGTGTCAGTTTTTGGATTTAGCCGTCAAGCAATGAAATACCTCAAAAGTCTTTACTGAAAAATGAGTTTCAGATATATAAATTTTAGCCCCTAGAAATTGATTTCTTTTTTAAAAAAAACAAAAAAAACCCCTGAAAATCAACAATTCTTGCACGGTCTGCGGAACAATATTTCAGAGAATCCTAATAATGTTAGCTTCATCCAGACAAAGTTACCCTCATTGTGTGAAAAGGGTCCAGAGTCCAGCTCTTTCATGATATTCCAAGGACAACAAGGGTAATTCTGCTCCTGGTGATCACATGTGCCTTTTATAACTCAACAAATTAAATTTTACATTTCATGTAAATCTGTAACATACTAAATATCGAGGAAACTATATTAATTAAACATTCAAATTATCCGACCCTCTTAGGGTGTTTAAGCACATCTCAGTACTATACCAGTCAATTGCGTTGTCACATGTATACACATAAATTTGCTTTGAAAAATGTATACACCTGATGGTACGGTCAGCAGCACAGTCTATCACTGTATTTGGAGACTTACACAATACTTACACAATTCTCTTTGATCAAGAGCAATGGTCAAATGCACCTTGGAGTAATTAGAAATTGCTCTGAATTCCCATAATGCAAGGGTTTAGAGACAAGAAGGGAAAAAGAAAGGTTTGCTGAGAATAGTTTGTCCTGAATGCAGACAAAGTAAAGCTGAGGCATAGGATTTTACCGGTGGAAATATTCAGGAAAGTAGGAAATGACGGGAGTTGAGGGAATGATCAGAACGATATTTAGAGAGAATAAGTGTATAGTGGAAGTTGAGAGAACATATATTAGGAATGGAAGAAGCACGGTAATGGAGAAACAAAAGTCTGAGAGAAAATATGCATAGTAGTGATAAGCCAGACTTGATACATTTTGACCAGTATATTGACGATTGACAATTGTGATGCGTTCCAGGAAAATTAGTCACAAGTCGCTAAATTGATATTTTTCAAAGTGTTCTTATCACAAAATTTCTTTATTGAAATGTTCTGATTTTTAGAGGGTTTAACAATTATCGTCATATAAATTCGTGTACCAAATTGAAGGATATTGCATTAAATGTATCTATGCATTTTGAAGGCCTTTGTATGGAGTATATTTAGTTACTTTACTGCTAATTACCCATCGCGAAACATTGCAAGCATATCTTTTTTAAATAAATACTTATAAGGTGCCCTAGTGTTTACTATCATTGGAATCACCTTGATCTCCTCTTTTCAAATATAGTGATATCTCAAAATCCATATTTTGCGACTCATGACTCATTTTCCTAAAACGGATCACAATTAGCAGTTATATAGACACACGCAGATGTGATTTAAACAAAATCTGTGGAAGTGCTTCATTTAGGAAACATTGTCAATTATTTGGTAACTAGAGACTACAGTTTAGAACAAATGATTTCAGAAGTTAAGATTAATACTCTTGAATACATCTTAGGTTAAATTTGAATAAGGCAAGAGGTCAACTTCCATGAATCTGTATGGTCTAACTAATAACGAGCCTTTCCCCATGGCAGACGGAAGCGCCCGTACATGGGAGAGTACGGCTGCGGGGCTGCGATCACTTCACGCTTGCTATAGTCCTGAGTTCCTGGCCGTGCCTGAACGAGACACATCATGATGACGATGATAAACAGGATGAAGATCAAGCAGATGGCCACAATTCCTAGCACCGTACCCAGCATTGGGAAGTGTTCCTCTTCTCTGGCGCAGAATGGTCCTCCATCGCCTTCAGGGCAACTGAAATAATTGGTGGAATGTGATTTACTCCCTCCATCAAAACACTTTTTTTAGATGTACATGGATCAGAGGAATTGGTATATTCTAGTTATGCAGATTGGCAAAAAGCTTTTTCCTTGATGTAATATGGTTCAAATATTTTAGAAAACTGCCGGTGATACCATCATTTACTGAATGCACAGTTTTTCTGATAACTATTCATACTGCAATAAACTAACTTATAGAAATATGACAATCAATATATCTCGACTTCATTTAAAAAACCATTGACAAAATGGGGTTGATGAAAGTCAATGGAATTGCCAGCGATGCACATCGATGAGGAGGGTTATCAGTGGTAGCATCGTCTTGGCATTGACAAGGAAAAAAAGCTTGGCAACTATAGAACTAATTTTCATGCTTTTATGTGTGGAATCTTATCGACTTCTCATCGCCACTACCCTTACCAATGCAATTTTTACCTCACCCACTCATCGCTGGTCAGGCCGAAGGAATAGCGATGGCAAGTCAATGCAAATCCGATGCAATAAATTTCATAAAAATCATATATCGACTACCTCATCACCAATGCATTGCCAACTATTTTGTTGACAGTGGCCGGAACGCTTTAAAAGTGTCCTGCCTAACAGACAATTCCCTGCTTAGGTAGGAGCATCCTACCATTAGGTAATCAATTATAGCATTGTCAGGATACCAAATTCCTTCCCAAAATTTCCCTATAAAATCAGAAACATAGAAAGTTCCTGTGGTTATTTTAGGTCACATAGAAACTGTGGTGAGCCTTAGGCAACTAGAATTTCACCTAATTATGATTTAATTTTCAAATTAGTCAAAATATGCAATAGAACTATTGTTGCAATCAAAGGTCAAGAAGATCAATGGAAGGTTTCCAAAGTTGGGAACCGTTTCATAGAAAAAGTGTGAGTATGAGTGAGTAAAAATACAGTCATTGGTCAATGGTTTCAATCGTCTAGCCTAAGGAGAGATATCTAGAAACAATAGAAATAAGAACTAAAGAAAGAATTCTCCAAGCACAGTACATTAATTTATAACTTACATGCAGAAGGGGAAGCCTGAAGGTGAGCTTCTACACGTTGTTTCCCTACAGAAACCCATCCTCTCTATCAGTTCACAGCCAACCACCTGCGGATCAGCTGAAAAATAGTTAAGATAAGATAAGATAAGAAACTACTTTATTCATCTAACTCATTGAGTACATAGGGGTTCATATAATATAATTTAGTAAGATCTTAATAATAATAATAAAGTTGTTAAAAAAGTGATATATGGTTGTTATTGTTAATTACAATAAAGGTATAACTATGAATTAGTAACGTGCCCCCTGAATGTTCCCGCGGCTGTTTGTTTACCCTAGCAACGAGTCAGTAGTTCTCAGGCTCTCAGCGCGGGCAGTGGCGAGATTGATTCGAAATTTGTAGACTGAAAACTTGATAAGAAACCCCTGGGTATCCCAAATCGCTCAGAAATGAGGTTGCCCGGCGGGCAACCAGAACCTAAAAGCTGGATGCCGAGCCATTAAACATGGTTGCCCGGAATATTGTGTTAAAAGATAGTTTAAACCAAGGAAAGAGATGACGTTTTTTGAAACGTATATTCTTTCCTGGGGGAGAGAGAGAAACAGAGATTACGGATTCATAAACTCCAAACCAAACAACCTGCATGTTTCTTTGTAGTTGTATGTGCGGAACTTTAATTATAGCATAAACATGGTACAACGTTATTGCTGCACTGAGAAAACATGCAGTGGGTGAAAGCTGGTCGCCCAACGGGCAACCTCATGTGTTTTCTTAGTTGCCCGGACTGACGTATTGGTTCTCCCGAGCAGCAAAAAACGGCGATTTGGCGAACCCTGCAGTTACCCCATAACAAATCACCGAATTGCCAGCGAGAATAAATGCTAGCGTACTGCTATTGGGGATACAGGCGGGCATCGACGTCAGCTGAATTGATCGGCAGAAATGGGATGAAAAATGCTATTTCCTAAAAGAATACATAAAGATAAAGTAGTAATTCGGAAAGCTGGGGAAAAGAGCTCTAAAAGCATGTTTAGTATGTTTCTGTACGATTGTTATAACTAATCATTTGAGTGCATTTACATGAACATGTAAGATCTTGATCGATGGATTACTGGCCTGCTCGCAGACGCAATAATGTAACGTTATAAATTCATATATAACGTTAGTTACGCGCAATGGAATTCTGCGTCCTTGACAACGCTTTTTGCCGCGCATATAAAGGGGCTAAGGCAAGATCTTAGTGCGGTTTAACTTGTAATAATAATAGAGAAAATGGGTAGACAGACTTCTAGATTACATCCAGATCTCCCAGCCGTTACCTTGGCCAAAAGCAGAAGAATGTTTAGTTATTTCTTACTTATACATTTCATGTAGTCAAAATAAAATCAAATAAAACACTAAATAACATATATCACTATGGATCAAGTACACCATACAAACCATACATTATACATCATACAATAACCAACATTTATAAACCTTTCCCTAACATGTGGCCCGGGCATGTGGCATTGAAAACCATAAGACAATGTTTTTCGAATATTTTATGAACGAAAGGACAAAATAAAGTATGTTATCAAATGATAAATTAAAACATTCATCCTTCATGTCATTGAAGAATACCATGCCGTTCTTCTTTATAAATTTAGGGTCAGCAGTCGGGCGAGAAATTAATCAATGCAACACACACAGTGTTATGCACTTGTCAATTGCAACCCCCACCCCCCCCCCCCACCCCCGGGTAGGTAGGGGAATGTCCTTGGCCTTTTGGGATATTTGATGAAATCCCCGACCCCCCAGGGCAAGATATTTGGGTAAATGCCCCACCCCCCTGGGGCACATTTTTCGGTGGATGTTTTTTTTAGACAGAAACTATTGGAAATTTATAAGGGCCATTCTCAGAAAAGTCTTGCAAATGGTGTCTTTGGACGATATAGTTCTGTAGAGCTGGAGAAAATATTTTCTTGAATTTTCATTAATCAGATATGAATTCTAAACACCATAAGTTGTTGAATTTCAGCTAGAAATATATCTACAGGAGACCTTTGACATATACCCCAGCCCCCACCCCCTTCCCCCAACCCAAATCCCCTCAACAACCACCTCCCATAAGCCCTCCCCCTACCCCCATCCCTAACCCCTACCCTAACCCTACCCCCAACACTAAAGGATCTTGACATTTCTAGTATAGGGTACACTCAAATTATAGTACCCCATCATGTTAAGCATGCCATGTTCAAGCCTGACAGTAGTGAAACACTATATAGAGGGTGGTTGCAGGATGTATAGTTCAAACATGACACTTAGTGGAATATAGTTCCCCATATAGTTCAGCAAGTCATGTTCAGACATTGGGCTCTTGAAACACTATATATAATAGGAGGTAGTTGCTGTCCACACATGTATAGATAGTGGTTGTGGTTGTATACAGCATGCCTCTGTAGTTGCTGTCCAAAACACTGTGTGGGCTAGTTAGGGGTTGACTCTCTTAGCCAGTGCATCTTACCATCTAGTTGTACATGCTGTCAAAAATGACTGTACAGGGTGGAAAGGTACCTACCCCACCTCTCTTGGGAACCAAGGTATAAAGTGAGCATCAATTGGCGGACATTCCCCCTCTCAGACATTCCCCTACCATTCCCCCACTTCCCCAGGGGTGGGGGTGGGGGGGGTTGCCATTGACAAGTGCATTACATTTCTGTCTATCTTATGTAGACAGACATTCTATGCTTCATTTGCATCAGAAAATCTTATTTCATATACTCACTGATCCGATGTTCTATTAGTATAGCATTGCTCTTTCCCTGTACAGTTCTAATGTGCCCAAGTTAAAGCCCACATATACAAAACCCGATTACAAAAATACTCTGATTTGGGGTGTACCAACCAATTGGGGCTGAAATCCTAGGAATTGTCTGTGAAATCGGGCATATTCTTTGGCCCACACAGATAAAATTTGAGTGCTAATTATAGTATTTTGTGTCCCAAAACTGGCTGTACTCTGCCCACACATACCCGATTTGAAGCCCAATATGGGCTCCCAAAGAGTACCAGGATTTCATTTTGAAATTGGGGATGTGTTTATCAGTCTGCCTCATATTTTGTTTAGTAAGAATAGAATACCTGCCTTCATTCCGTTGTTCACTGTGTCAGTACAAATTATGGGATTCTTTTTATTTTTATTTCATTATGAAGAAACCAAATTTCCCTTTCAGGAAATGTATACTTTCTATACCTATCTCCATTATTTCAAATCTGATGGTATCTCAAAATCAACCTTTGGTGAATTATGACTCATCTTCCTGTGACACATCACAAAAAAATAAAAAGGTCGGCATGTGCAGAGGGAGAAGTGAGCAGTATGAAAGTGAAAAAATTGTTTTGATACTCCAGAAATTAGTGAAGTTATAGTCTTTCAAAGTTACCTACCTACCTCAGGCTCTGCTTAGTTCAGCCATTCAGCTTTTGTCTACATAGCATATATCAAGTCTAGTTCAGGTGTGATGATGGCCCCACACCACTAAAACCCTGACATGTTCAGGGTTGACACTTTCTGTGTATATATAGGGGGAGGTTTGTAACTTTAGACCGTACTGCCTAGCCAAGCTCATGCCCGCTGAAAGCCACCAAAACTCTCTTGGGAACCAAGGTTTATCTGGGGTTAGACGCGATTTGATCAGATTCTGGAAGGTTTTTTCTTGCCTATAGACCATTTAGGGTCTATAGACCCCAACGGAAGTAGGCCTAGGCCTACCTGAGGTAAGCTTCTGGTTCAAAGTATGAGGACTTAATACCTGTTACGAAAGGCATATTTGATTGAAATAAATAATTGTACAGGGGGTCATTTCATAAGTAGTAACGATATATCGCTAATATTCACTAATTGTTCACTAATTAAAAATTAGCGATATATCGTTAAGAATTGCGACACATCGTTAAAAACATTGCGATATATCGCTAGTTGTTTTTACAGTCAATATTGTTGTGACGGTAGGCCCTAATTATTTTTGCCATCTTCCCTTCCCCCTGCATAGAATACACCATGTCGGCCATGAGGTATCATATTGAGGCCACTTGACAAAAGTAGTCTATTTTTTTCCCCGATTTAAGGACCAAAAGTGAAGAAATTATTAATGAAAAAATTTAGCGGAGCCCCAAAAAATCTCTGCTATTTTGACAGAGATTTAGTGATGAAATAGCGATATATCGTTATCATTACTAGTTATGCAACAGCTTAACGATCGTTCGCTATCGTTAGTGAACGTTACTGATCGTTACTAGTTATGAAACAGGCCCCAGGTTGGTAAACCCTCTATTTTGGTATTAATAAGTTGATCTGATCAAATCGCGTCTAAAAGCACTATTACCCTCGTTTTGGTGGTTTGTTGTGGTCTCTGTGGTCATGGAAACTTGATGGCTCCACCCGAGAGTTTCGATGACACACAGACCACAACAAACCAACAAACCGATGGTAATAATGCTATAATAGGTCCAAGACACTGTATTTGCCCCTCCCCACACTCACTGGGGAATAGATAGCAACACCTCTGTTGTAGAGTGGGCACTGGCGGACATTCCCCCGCCCTCTAGTTGATACTGCTATAAACTAAAGGAAATCCCCGCCTGGGTGGGGGAATGTTTTCTCAGACATTCCCCTACCATTACCCTACCTACCCGGGGGTGGGGGGGTGGGGGATTCAATTGACAAGTGCATTATGTTTCAAGGTCAGAACCGAACTATACTAGACAGGTAAGACAGGGCCCGGGTTAATTGGCTTATCCTGAATGGACCAATTAATTGTCTTAACAGATGGAGGATCCAGTCAGCCACAGGTTAACAATAATTAATAATAAGATACGAGGCAGGAGCACACCTCTATCACTCCTGACCAATTCAGTGCAACACCTCTGCTGGTCACTCTGTTATCTCCCTCCTGTCTCCCTCCCGCTATAATCATTTCCAACCTTGACCTGCTGGCCATTCCCAGCCCCCTCCCTCCCACGTGATGATAATTAGTGACCTCAGTGACAAGTTGTGGCGGGAAGAAAGGCCCCCCGAGCCGGTAGGGTGCGTGGTAGATGTGTCTCTAAATAAAACTTTAAAGGGTCAGTAAACCCCAAAATATTATGAGCAAATCCATTTCTTTGCTATTATTGAAATGTAACCACCCTGGTTTTACTTAATTCAACCTATCATTTAGCAAGTTTTACCCATTTAAAGGAGGGAAAAAGTAGTTCCATAGTTTAAAACTCCATTCAAGGCGCCACTGTTTGCCTATGTCACAAAGTTGCGCCAATCTTGAAATGAACATGCAATGAACACAATAAACAACTCTCATAATTGCTCCTAGAAAGAAGGAGGGTGGGGTGGGAGGAAGGAGTTTGACCAAAGCAGGTGTGCAGACCAAAACAAACTGTGTTACATGTATAGTTCTCTGGTCAAAACAATGGCTGAAAGCAGTGACAGTGAACTGTTCCAATTGCTGGGAGATTGGGGGGGAAGGTAGGCATATTATGCTCATTTCTGGTGCAGCTTTGTGATGTCACACAGCACTCTCAGTGCCCTCTTGTGCTAAACAGACCTTTTCAACTAAGCTTTCCCAATTCGTGCCTGTAAGTGACTATAAGTTAGACATAAATAGAAGTAAAAAAATTTAGACTTGGGTGTTGTATTTATGGCTCCATGAAGTTTGTTGTCTTAAAAGTGACCGGGAACCCGTTAACCGACCTTTTAACCCATTCAGGAGAGCACCGCCAATGTTTCGTCATGCTTGACGACCAAGCGCAGGATAAAGAACATTCAAGTGATGATGTCCTGACTGAAATATACACGTCACAGGAGTATGACGCTTGACCGTGTCCACTTTTCTCCTGATGACACACATTCTAATAATGGCATGTAACTCAAGCATGGCCCGTTACATCGCCACCACTAAATAACATTGTTAATAGGATGCTTTTTGGCAATACGCATCGTTTCCCAAGGAGTGCCTTATAGCACTATACACGTCCTATCCATGCGTAGGCTTTTACACACTACGCATTAAGGCAATACACAGCCAAACGCATGGGAATGAGGTAACACGCTGCCATAGGCGTGGGAATGCTTTAAGGCATTACGCAGCCTGAATGGGTTGAGGCAAATGAGAGATGAGCCCTGACTTTTACATTATACATGATGTGTTTTAAAAACTCCCTCAACTACTGTTAACTTGACACACATTATTCAGGATCTCACCCAAGGGAAGAAGAGCTGCACTTACTTATGGACACAAGTGGAATCTGGATACACTGTCCACCAGAATCCAGTCTGTATCCGGATGCACAGGAGCAGTGGAAAATACCGGGTCTGTTGACACATGTGTGTTTAGCATCCCCACATACTGCTGGTGTCAGTCCGCACTCATCGATATCTGTATAAAGAATAATTACCATTTACTTGGAACCTAGTAATATGTTATTCAAAAACTATTCACAACATTCAAAATTGAGGTTTAAAGGACTCTGATTGCATATAAACTGAACAACTGAGTTCTTTGCTTCGTCTGCCAACACTTTTTCTGTTGTTTGGAAGCTTAAGTTATCAAATAAAAAGTCAAATGATATTCATTCTCAAGTTATAGGGCGTTGGTACTATTTTATCAAGGAGAATTCCATCATGATATATTTCTTGGGTAATCCTGCTACTCTTGTTAATAATAGCCAAATGATTTTCATTTTTACAAATAATAAATATCTGCCACAAATGATGAGCCTCAACTTTTTTCCAATGCAGTATGCTCACAGCTTAGCAACATTTGTCCAAAGACAGAATTAATATTTTCTTTTTATATACTAAGTCTTTATATGTCATGTAACATGATACATTAATTGACTTACATAGACCCACAAAAATGGAAAAGACACATTTATTTATAATTTGGATTAGAAATGCTGGCAGCACATGCATCGACATATATCAACACAACTTCAAACTTTAAATCTTAAAATGATTTTTTTACAATAGTGATATCCTGACCCATTTCCAAAACCTAGATGATAGAGCCACTAATTGGGAGCTCTGTCTCCATGCACTATCAGCCTGGCATGCATATAGCATCATTATTTTAAACCATCTTGAGATCATTACCTTACAAATAATACATATATATATATGTAAACACTATTTCTCAAATATGTGATGTGTTTCAGGAAAATGAGTCGTAAGTCGCAGAAAATAGATTTTCAGATACCATTATATTTGAAAAGATGAGATCAAGCCGATTTCAATAATAGTTAACATTCTAATAATCTTTATATCTAAAAATATTTCTAGATTTTAAGTTTGATATTTTCATTTTTGAAAAAAGGTTTCCAACATTTTTGGTGTAACTAAATGTAGTCCATATGAGGACCTTTAAAACTAAAAGATATATTACATGGATTTTCCTGGAATTTAATACATCGATTGCTATAGCTATAAGTGATAAACTCTTCAAAAATCAGAACATTCCATTAATGTGATCTTGTGAAAAAAAAACTTTGAAAAATATCAATTTTGCGATTTATGACTCAGTTTCCTTAAACACATCACACATTAGTAGCCTGATCCATATACTTAATTCTAGCCATATGTAGAAGATTGAAAGCAACTCACCCACACATTCAGAGCTATCTGTCCATGTACCGTCAGCCTGGCATGTGGCTGTAATCTCTGTACCACCAGCATTACCAGATGATCCATAACCTGCCTCACACACATACGTCACCACATCCCCATACTTGAAATGGCTGCTCTTCAGTTCTGCGTTTTGCTTAACATCAGGGGTGGGACAACTGATACCTATGAATAAAAGTCCATTAAGATATTAGCATCTCTGCCATTTTGCAGTATTGGTCAAAACCAGGATTTTCCGGCACTGACGGGCTGATTATGTAATACCATTCGGCGAATGGTATTATGTATAACAAGCCATTACAGCACCACGGCCGAGTGCACTGTCGCACCTAACCAAAACCATGTGTTTCATCATTGAGTATCCCCCTCTCTCTCTTCTCTCCCTCTCTTAATACCCAGCCTCTCTCTCTCCCTTGTATAAGAATCCCCCCACTCACAGTCACATCACAAATACAAAGCTTTAATATCTTCCCTCATAGTCGTCACACATTGATGAAATAAAGATGAGAATAGTTCTTATGGCTAGGAGAATACTTCCAAAAATAATTTAGTTAGTATATGAATTTTTTTTTAAAGATGAGTGGACCACCTGCTGATTGATATTAACACCATTTGCATTCGGTGACTAATTGATACATGTTTGTGTTAGGGATTAGTGTGGAGGAAAGCTTCCCCCTGTTGATAGTTCTTTCCGGACAAACCCTGGACTAATTGAGTCTATTAACTTGGAACATAGTAATATGTTATTTAAAAAGTATTCACAACATTCAAAATTGAGGTTTAAAGGACTCAGATTGCATATAAACTGAACAACTGTGTTCTTTACTTTGTCTGACAACACTTTTACTGTTGTTTGGAAACTAAAGTTATCAAATATTATTTATTATATTTTTTGATCAGTATGAGTGATAATTTGAGGTGTAACTTGATACAATTATTAATATAGTTATCTACTGGTGTAAAAGAAACCCAGGATAAAGGGGGAAGAGGTTGAGGAGCATTTGCCCTTATTGAAGTAAGATTTAATATATGGGTCAGATTTTCAGAAAATGTACAATTGGCAGCTCAACACATTTAGGAACTTCTCCTAAATTAGGCTGAGAAATGATGAATACCGGGTATATCTGAGTATATTTGGTATCGCATTGGTATAAAGTATCAGTTCTGTTATGTTAATCTGTATTTTGAAGCTCATTTTTGTCTTAAAGGTGAGTTATGTGAGAGGATTGGTGAAGGCGAATTGTACATTTTCTGAAAATCTGACCCAAATGACAAACACCACGGCACAAGGATTGTGATATTGTTATAACCTCTTCTTAGCTACTAAGTCTCAATTTCTTAAGAAGCATATCTGTACTCACGAACACATGTAGGATGTCCAAGCGTTTCCCATCGGGATTCATCTGAGCATGTGACCTGCAACTGGCGGGTAGTGACGTCATCATAGAGGAAGTGAGACGGGCGGTAACCAGGGTTACAGGTGTATGTGAGTGTGTTCAGAAACATCCATCCTTCTCCTCCTTCTCCTCCTTCTCCTCCTTCTCCCTCCAGGCGTATGGCATACTCTATCACTGGGGGATCCTCACATTCCACCTCTGTAAAGAAATGAAATAGTTATATCTATGTCTTATAAGACACTATAGTAAAAAGTATCTATCTATATATATATATATGTATGGCCTGATTTAAGTAGGGAAAAATCACTTGAACAATTATAACATTGTACTTCTCATAGCTTAATCCTACGGGGGTATCTAATAATCTTGTCGCTACCATAAGACAGCAATTGTCAATTGTCATTTGTCAGAAAATTCTTTTGTCGTTTGTCGCTATATTTTGGTAAAACAGCTAAATTTTTGTCGTTAAGAAAGTGTCTTTGTCATTAGCTGCCTTTGAAATTTGTCGATCTAAGAAAAGGCCATGTCGTTGTTGAATTAAGGCTTCAAAAGCCGCTCTCAATGCATCATACTTTACTTCAACTAATCCTAATAATGACCTCAGGGCACTGGCAAACATACCGATAGCATCAACTGGCTTACATACATCATGGAGAATACTTACTGACACACTGCCCAGTAGGACTACCACCAACAACCAGAGGATTGTGTAGTTCTCCCTCATTCCAGGCATATCCATCAGGACAGATGCAGTAGAAGGAGCCTCTGTTGTTGATACATGTACCATAATCACCACAGGGGTTCTGCACGCACTCATTCCTGTCCTCTACATATAGAATAGAATAGAGCAATCTTTTATTCATCTGTGTGTTACAGGCTGTTGATGAACAGGTCGACAGGCCTCTGGGTACCATCCAGGATTATACCCAGATCTTCAGGCCGTTCCCTTAGGCTTCTACATAATGTTGGTTGTGTTATACATTATATAAGATATATGCTATACTGTAAAATACAAGATACAAAATACGAAGTACAAGATACGTTCCCTTGACTCTAGGGTAGACTTCTATATGGTTTGGCTGCATAATACAGTCCATAATTGAAGAGTATAAGATACAAAATATGAGAATATAAAATATGAAATATATGAGACACATCATACAAACATGGGATGGTCGATACAAATTATTACAATGGTGGACTAGGAATCCAGTACAGGATGTTTTAATGTAACAGAAAATGAATATCATCATGTCAGTTCAAGCAGTTTCTATGGAGGCAATAATCAAAGAGTTTTATCATAATTGTTAGGAAGTACAGACAACTACTAAAATGATGCCCTAAACAATTCTTCAAATTAGTATAAATGGGATCCGTTTTGGGAAAATGAGTCATAAGTCGCAAAATATGGATTTTGAGATATCATCATATCTGAAAAGAGGAGATCAAGCCGATTCCAAAGATAGTAAACACTAGGACACTTAATAAGTATTTCTATATTTTAAGTTTGATACTTTTATTTTTGAAACAAAAGTTTGCAATGTTTCTGGATGGGTAATTACCAGTAAAGTAACTAAATATACTCCATACAAAGGCCTTCAAAATGCAAGGATATATTTAATACAATATCCCGAAATTTGTTACATTGATTTATATGACTTTAAGTGCGAAACCCTCTAAAAATCGGAACATTTCAATAAAGAGATCTTGTAGAAGAAACACTTTGAAAAATATCAATTTTGTGACTTGTGATTCATTTTCCTAGAACACATCACAAATCTGTTATTATTGTATTAGGTAAAACAGTAAGGCTCATATATGCAGCAGTTCATGCAGGTGAAAAGGTGAAAACCAATATTTACTGTGAAATAGATGTCAGTCAGATGTAGCAAGACATTATGCAACATAATAATCAATATCAAACACATCCCATAGATGGGTCAGATTTTCAGAAAATGGACAATTTAACTTGGTCAATCTTCTCAAATAATCCAAATTTCAGACGACAATAAAGTTCAAAATACAGTTTAACCTAATCAAACAGATTGCTATAACTAATGCAATGCCGAATATACTCGAATGTACCAAGTATTGACCAAATTTTACCCTAATTTAGCAGAACTTACTAAATGTGTAGAGCTGCCAATTGTACATTTTCTGAAAATGTGACCCAGATGTATAATTCACATCTGTAATTCCTTACCGTTACATGCCCTGCCACCATTGTTCCAGCCCAGTATACCTGCAGCATCAGCAGTACAGGTAATAGTGAACTCATAGACACTGTCTGCCACTTGCCACCCTAGCTTACACTGCACCATCCAGGTCTGTGCAGGCTTGGTACTGGCCAGGGGAATAGGCTCCATCCAGGCATTAGGGTAGACACCAGGCTCCACACAACGACTCTCTGGGTTGGGGGAACAGCAAGAACAAACTTTGATCAAGAATGGGTCAAACTAGATATCACTGTGTGCATGAGATTGTCATTGTCGTTAGGACATAGTTGAATTAAAGGTTGTAATTGTTTATATATGTACTTGTATTCATGTAAAATTAGACAAATGTATCACTAGAGAGGTATTAAAGACCAGACAACTATAAGATAAACTAGATTAATAATTACAAATATAGAGTAACACTCAAGCAAGTAATGCTGTAGAATAAAAGTCAATATATTATGACTGTTTATATATAGGTGCGCAAGGGTGCACACCAGTTGCCATGGGTAACGTTAGAGTGATTCGTAGAGTTCCATATTCAAAACATGATATATAAGGAATACTGTTGATAAAGAAGGGGAGATCAAGGTGATTCCAATGATAGTAAACACTATGACACCTAAGTATTTTTATATTCTATGTGTGATATTTTGATTTTTGAAAAAAAAACACGTTTGCAATCTATGGGTAATTACCAGTAAAGTAACTAGATATACTCCATACAAAGGCCTTCAAAACGTAATGATATATTTGATACAATGTCTTGAAATTTGTTACACGGACTTATATGACTATAACTGCTACATCTTATAAAATTCAAAACATTTCAGTAAAGAGATCTTGTGCATATATCACTTTGAAAAATTTCAGTTGTGCCACTTATGACCCATTTTCCTGAAACGCATCACGTATATTCTTAGGTTATATTGAGTCTAAAAGGACTAAACAAGTTCATTGAAATGCACTGATAATAGACAATAGTAAACACCACCACTCACCTAGACAATAGGAAGCACCAAGTACAACTGTGTTAGGACGTTGGACGGTCGGGTCCCAGTAGTAGCCATCATCACAGTCACAGGTGAAGGAACCAGGCTTGTTTATGCACTGTGCATTAACTCCACATATACCAGGATTTTCAGTACACTCGTTGATGTCCACTGCAGGAAAGAAAGTTAATTATTCACTGCCTTAAACATCTTGGAGTTAATGTGTACAGCTGCCAATTGTACATTTTCTGAAAATCTGACCGATACAGTCTGAAATAAAGGTTCTTAATTAATCCTTTAAGGTAGAGACCAAAAGGATTAAGAACCTTTATTTCGGGCTTGCTGGTGCAAAATTTATGTTGCACTAATTTTGATCATATTTTAATGTGGTTTCAGTAATAAAGTTAGCAATCAATAACTTGCTGGTCTTTACAAAGTTCAATCACAACTAAATTATCCTTCTCCGTAGTCAAGGACCATACTATACCCTTTCTGATGTATGGCTCCTAGATCACGTTTAGGTACAAATAACGAATATTCTGAATTATATAGTCTAGGGGCAGACTGTACCGGTCAGATTTTCAGAAAATGTACAATTGGCAGCTGTACACATTTAGTAAATTCTGCAGAATTAGGCTGAAATTTGGTCAATACTAGGTAAATTCGAGAATATTCGCCATTGCTTTGATTCTAGCAATCTGTTTGGTTAGGTTGAACTGAATTTTGAACTTTATTTTTGTCTGAAATTCGGGTTATTTGAGAGGATTGGCGAAGTTGAATTTTAGATTTTCTGAAAATCTGACCCATAATATAATGAAGAGGAGTGACTTACCTGTGCAGGAACCAGATTTCACCCAGTCTGTGTTGACACATTCCATGGTGTATGTGGTACCACCAGCTCCTGTAGTCCATCCAGCCTCACATGTAACTGTAGTAGCAGGAGTAGCTCCAGCTCTCGCCAGATCAATGTCCACTTCTGGGTAGTGGGCGTTAAGCTCATCTCCAGGGAATCCACAGTTTAGGGTGTCGGTTGTGAGAGCTGTAAAATGAAATAAGATAGGATAAGATAAGATACTATTTTATTTATCGAACTCAGATTACATAAGAATAATCACACATATAAAAAGACAAATAGGTATACAGGCATCTAGATTAAATCCAGGTCTCCCAGACGTTACCATCTCGCACAAGGCAGAGTTATAATTTTGAAATAGGGTAAACTTTTACAGGTAAGATTTAAATCAAATAACGATTAAAATAAAGATAATAATGGGCTGGCAAGAGATGGTACCGTATGGCACTAATACAATATAAAATACAGTTAGTCAGCAGATGTAGATGACAAATTAGTGAGTGAATGTGTAGACTTAACCTGAGCATTGGTTAAAGGTCCTTTGCAGTGTAGCAATCATTAAAGCCGTGGACACACACAGCCGATTTGGCTCCCGATTGTCCCCCGATTTTGGTCTTCCAATGAATCCTAGGATTTCATTTCCAATCCTGGTTGATATTATTTCAGAAACATAAACCTGGACTTGAAATGAATTCATAGGATTTATCGGGAGACCAAAATCAGGAGACAATCGGGAGCCAAATCGGCTGTGTATGTCCATGGCTTATTAGTCAGGAGCATAGTGGAAGCAGCATATATTACACATATATGTGATGTATTTCAGTAAAATGAGTCATAAGTCGCAAAAAATAGATTGTGAGATTCCATTATATTTGAAAAGATGAGATCAAGCCGATTCCAATGATAGTAAACAGTCTAATAATCCAATAAGTATTTCTAGATTTTAAGTCTGATATTTTTACTTTGGAAAAAGTGAATCATCATATCTGAAAATTTGAGATCAAGCAGATTCGAATGATAGTAAACATTAGAACATGTCACTATTTCTAACGTTCTAATCAAGGGATTGTGTGAAAAATATCGTTTTGTTTTTGCAATGTGTGCCTCATTTTCTGTCACAAGTGCCAAATCACAAATGTATAAGTTTGGTTCATTTAGTTGGAATGGTGGATGCTTTTGGGATATTTTTGCATGGAATAGGGGATTTGCATGTGCCACTGCGCATGTCTATTACCGTGCATGCTGGGGTGGATTCAGTTCAAATCTGACAAACAAATATTTAGCAAGATTATTTTCTAAAATTGCAAGGTTGTTTTCACTAATATCAGCGTGTGTATAAATGATCTATGAAAACCAAATGCATGATGGGAAAGATGGAGACTTGTGTCATTGTGATATTGACATTGGAGCATTGATAAATAGTCCATGCTGAACATGGCACGATTTCTATAGATTTTACACTGTACCATTATTCCCATAATTCCATCCGACTCAAGATGCAAGATGGCGGCTATGCAAATCCCCTATTGATCTGTGATGCTGGCTGAGAGAAGCAGTACAATATGCCACCATCAGCCATCAACTTTTATAACATGTCTCCCTAAATGTGTATGTAAACACACAATAGGATATCGGTTAAAACATTGTTGAGTCAGAGGAATGTATTAAGACAACAAAGTAGAGATGCATACAAGAATGTAGATATATTGACTTTTTGGACGGTGCATATTTTTTAAAAAAACTGTAACTTTCGTATAGGTTTTGCATTATTGTTTTATTTTTGAAAAGGTTGTATTCAACATATCCTGCTATCGAGGCTCGTACACTTCTAAACAACAAGTATGCAGTGTTCCTTATTTTTTTTCTGTAATTTTCATATTTTTAAACTTACAAATGACTTCTTTTTTGTAAATTCACAAAATGACCGAGTCTCAATACAATTATTCAATTCAAAGTCACATCAGTCTGCCATGTTTGATTTGTATGATGGGAATATTTGAACAATAATCTTACAAGTAAAAGCAATTCATTCACAGACAAAAACTGTTTTACTATGGAAAATTAGATTTTAAAACCATGATAGCAGATCTCAAAACAAGATGTCAAACATTACTGTATCAGAACAAAATGTCACCCATAGATAGCGAATTGTTCAATCATGGAGGAAAACTTTTGCAGACCTAAGTGATATTTGTAGCTAGTTATTCATAAATAGTTCATTGTCTCACTTGTGACTCAAACGATTTTAAACAAAAGTGCTCACGGTAGCTGTTACCAGACACAATGTGGTACAAAGTAAAAGAAAAATGCTTTAAAAGAAGAGATGAAAAGAGCAGATGCAATTTCGATGTGGTAAGCTATTAGGAAGAAGTTTTGTTGACGAACAGAATTATTTGTTTACAAACAAAATATTTGAACAATAGGTAGTTTTAAAAATCCCTTTTTGTCCCTGAAATACTTACGGACACAGTAGTAAGCGCCAGGTATATTAGAACATGTGAAATCGGCAGGATTCCCACATGGCGATGCATCACATTCATCTGTGTCCACTGGAAGTAGAAAGTAATGAGGTTACATCAAAGCAAATATACCTCTAAGATGAGATAAGATAAGATACTACTTTATTTATCGAACTCAGATTACATAAGAATAATCACACATATAAAAAGAATTAAAGAATATGTTTTGTTCATCTAGAATATAAAACAGAACTGAACGGGAGGGACGGGAGCATAGTATTACCTGGATAAAACCCTGTTAAAGAAAACCCAACTGTAGACTTACTACATGTAGGTGGGGTGGCGGAAGCACATGTGGCTGGATTTGTGCCTGATACCTCATAGCCTTCATTGCAAGCGATTCTAAAACCCGGAACAGATGTAACATCCTCATAACCGCTGACGTATCCATTGGCAACCACGGGCACGTTGCAATCTGTGAAATACAATATTCAATTCAATTCAAACATTCTTTATTGTCAGACTGTTACAAACTGTGTTGTCCAATTCTGGCGTGCCAGATCTTCCTATGGATGCCACAACGACATCATTTCGTGTTAAGTTCGAGTTAGCAACAAGCTTAGTGTATATCCGCGACTTGAGCGAGAGCCTCTCTAATGGGTGATGTAATCTCATTATATGTGGTGGTATATTGTAAGAAAATTTGTAGCCTAACATGAGGTTTGTTCTTGGCATGCTGGCCTGGCTTTAGTATCAGGCAATGGTGTAGAAAAATGTCAGAAAACCCCCCAAAAAATCAAATAGTGTGGTAAATAATTATCGCAAGCATGAAACAATGCTAAGAGTGGAGGTAAACGACGCAAGAGCGATAGTATTGTAAAAGCCCAGTTGGCAGAAATTATGAATAAAGTTGCAATGTTTTAAAAATAAAAAAAGCAACAAGCTTAGTATGGTAGTAGTATCGCTGGGTGGTCTGATAACAATGTCAATTCATAAGATCGGTTGATAGCCATGCAGCGAATACCTACAAAAATCTATAGTGATAACAATGTTGATTTAATAGTTAATATATAGAATAATTAGAGCATGGATCTGTAGTAAGTTGGTTGCAGTGTAATGAAAGCACAGAGAAGAAAGATGGAACTGGTCCCTCATAAAATGATGACTAAATATATTTCTAGAATTACACGTTACATTGTTACAATGGTGACTTCTGAGAATCTGACCCATATATGTTTGCTTTTGCACTGATAGAATAATTCCTATGTTTACAATTAGATACAAGGCGAATTGTATCCATGCTGTTTTAAATCGGGCATACATCGAAATTAGGTATTAAGAGGTCCAGTCAGGGGCAGACGGTATTATCATGAATCATGAAAATATAAGGAGATAATACATTTCATATCAACGATTCCTTTTTGTATTTAATTATAGGCACTTATATCTAAATAAATGTACGTCAGTTTATAATAAATTTGTGAAATTGACACTTCTTTTCTGTCAGTGTAAATTACCAAAACCCACACATGAGTCATATTGGCAGTAAATGTACAATTCGCCTTCACCAATCCTCTCAAATAGGCCGTATTTAAGACAAAAATCAGCTTCAAAATGCAGTTTAACAAAAGAGAACTGACACTTTAAATCAACACGATACCAAATATACTCAGATATACCCGGTATTCTTCATTTTTCAGCCTAATTTAGCAGAATTTCCTAAATGTTTAGAGCTGCCAATTGTACATTTTCTGAAAATCTGACCCACATATGTAACCATAAGAGTACTTACAGCAATCTGGGAGTGGTTCAGCACAGTCCAATGAAAACGTGTCGGGACCAGCAACACCAGAGGGCGAGATGAATCCATCAGCACAGGCGTACAATAAAGGATCTGTACTATCCACAGCACCGTTTACTCCTGCTGTATCAGTCTCTCTTGCACACACTGAAATTATAAGGCATGTTCTGAAAGATTATTCTAAAATATTTTACTGAGTTGTTATGCATCATATAGATGGCTCTATGAATGTAGATCTATATATTTGCTCTTGGTTATACATATATATACTCCATGTATACTTGCTAGGGGGCTAACACACATGTTTATATGGGATTTGCACTGTCAGAATCACTGATCAATTTCTCAAAAACTGTTAGGAATTCCATGGAGACCTTTTGGGATAATATAATGTAGTGTATTAGCAAGGAAATTGCTGACAAACAGTAATGGGCCCGATGCCGAACGAAAAAAAACCCTGATGGTCTATATGACCATATGTATTGACCCGCGGTTTTGTACCACTTCAGGTACTTCATGCAATCCCTTCCTGGGAATTATGTCCCACTATGTGTGGCAGTGTATGCTGGCAATCTGTTTTTGTTTTATTGAATATTTAACTTAAACTTGGTTTACATGGTCCTCAGTTGAGGTTTCCGATTTATTATTGATAACATTATTGGTACACATTTCATAGAGAAATGTTTGAGAACATCAATACCTGATACATGGGTCAAATTTTCAGAAAATGTACAATTCAACTTTACCAATCTTCTCAAATAACCCAAATTTCAGACGAAAATGCAGTTTAAAATGCAGTTCAACCTAACCTAACCTTGATTGCTAGAATCAATGCAATGCAGAATATACTTGAATGTACCTAGTATTGACCAAATTGCAGCTTAGTTTAGCAATATTTACTAAATGTGTACAGCGACCAATTTGTACATTTTCTGAAGATCTGACCCACTTAAGTATGATACTCACCACATTCACCAAGTGCCTGATTAACACGAATATCGCAAAGTAGCTGCATATGTGTTACGTAACCAGCAGCAGCATCGACGCCATCACCATCAATTTCATAGCCAGGGAAACACGTGAGCGTGTAAAGGTCGGCTAAACCAGGAGTAGGGTTTCTCATCAAACCATGGATCACGCCGTTGGCTTTCCCAGTAGGTGGAACATAACATGACTGGCTATCTATACCTGCAAATGCACAGACAACAGAATAGACTCAAGTATCCTCATTGTTTGGTACATTTTGTACAGAGATCATAGGAAATTGTTGAAATCGAGACGTTTTAAGAGCTTCAAGACCAATCACTGGGAAGTATAGCCAGAGAGGAAAGACTCTTTTCATTTTTATGGAAAAACAGAATTTTTTTCATTTTCTGAAACGTTAATAGGTTTGACAGGAAATGATTCACATTTTTTACTAATCAAGCAGTAATGGAGATGATTCAAAGATAAATTTGATGATATTGAGGATTCATCATTCCGAAATTGTTGAAATATGCTAATAGCTTAAGTGAAATTTGAAGTTTAGGAGGCTTAATAAATGTTTCAGTCGGGGAGGAAGATACTTCTCTGTTAAATTATACAAGTTATACTTACATGTGCAGCACATGAGTAGCACAAAGAGTGCGCTCCAGGCTTCATACTGCCCTCTCTCCATCTGAGCAATATCAAATCAGTAATCAGTAATTAGTCTCCTTCAACAGTCCTGGCATTATAACCACCTAAGGCAGAGTCTAAACATACTTTCCTTTCGTTTGAAGGAACTCTCTCAACTTTTGGCCAACGAGCAACGAAAGCAAGGAGGAGCAACGAAACCGCCTTTTCCATAGGCGCAGCCAACCTATTTCGCACCCAATCTGTTACCCCAGGCTTTTTCGGTTACGACCCATACTTAAACAGATCCCAAACAGATCAACCTGTTTTCATAGTAAACATATATATATTCTACTTCCTTACACAGAAATGGCGACTATATTAAGTCTCATCAATATTTCCTTCGAAGAAATAATGCAATTATGGCTTACAAAGGCTTATCGGTAATTTATTATCCATAAAAATATTCGCGTGACCATGAAATGAAAAGTTAATCCACATATAATGCACAGACAATGCAGACATAATGCCCAGGTTTTCACTGCCTATTGCATTTTCCCTGCCCATTACGTTACCATTGAAAACCCTTCAACAGCATCAACACATGCCAAATTTCATAACCTGGCCAGTGTATGTGCATTGACAGGATTTCATGTTCATTATGTGTGCATCGAACATAACTAATTCCAAAGCTGAGCATTATGTGTGCATTGAATATAAACTGTGATGTAACTTAAGTCGATATTACACTTCATACACTCATTCAATCAGTGAGAAAACAACGAAAATTCTGTGGCTATTGCTGAATAAACATCTAACCTAATCTAAACTAAGTTTGATAAAAGAAAAGATGTCCTTCCGGAATTTAATCTCTCAGGTCTTCCAATTAGACATAGATAGAAATAATAATCAGAATACTTGTTATTTATACATGGATACGTTGATGGCTGCAAACCAATGCATGAGCAAGTGAAACCCAATGGAATATTTACAAGTGTATCATTCTTCACTATCAAGGACGTAGACGGCTTGGAGAATCCAAATGTGATGTGTTTCAGGGAAATGAGTCATAAGTCGCAAAAATGATACTTTTTAAAGTGTTTATTTGACAAGATCACTTTATTGGAATGTTCTGGTTTTCGGGGAGTTCACCACTTATAGCGATATCAATCGATGTATCAAATTTCAGGACAAAGTATGTAATATATTCTTTCGTTTTAAAGGTCCTCGTATGGAGTATATTTAGTTACTTTACTATTTATTGCCCCTCCAGTAATATTGTATTTTTTTTTATTAAAAGATACAAATATCAAACTTAGAATTTAGAAAAAGTTATTAGATTATAAGACTGTCTACTATCATTGGAATCAGCTTCATCTCATCTTTTCAAATATAATGACATCTCAATCTATTTTTTGCGACTTATAGCTCTTTTTCCTGAAACACATCACAAATGATATGATTATATTACTGACCTCATAGAACAAGAATCAGTATACATATAGGAAAATCAGAATATGAATAAAAAAAGACCCAATGAAAATGAAAAGAATCAATACGATATCAGCTTTAGACATGGACTGTTCTAGCCGTAGATAAATATAAATGGTATCTACTTCCTGCTGTGATTCTTTGATGTAAATTATAAGGAGGAAATATTGTGTAGTTAGGATCTTCAACCTATTTGTGGCCACAAATAGATCGAGGATCACTAACTACTTTAGCAAGAGATTTCGCTCATTTAACATCCTGTCACAACATGGGCAATCTCCATGCAAATAAAATGTTCTCAATGGCACTCAAACAGGTTCCCATCTTTAATCTTATCAAAGTATAGGTGTCCCAGGCTTTAATCATATAGTCACTCTGTACTGAATTAGAACATGGGGATATCCTAGGGAAAACACCCCATTAATTATGAGAGAAATCTCTTCCTAAGTTCAATTAGTATACATTTAGTTGCACTTACTCAATAGGAGCAGAATATTAACACACGCATATGGGTGCGACTGGAGGTAGCGACCATGAGGCCGCCTTTGTAGTTTATTAAAACTTTTTCTTCCTCAAATATTGCCGCCAGGCAACCCCCCCCCCCCCCACCTAGATGGGGGTCTCGCTACACAATATATAGAAACATTATGATAATAATATAAATACTATATACATACTGTATGTTTATATATGCAACCATAATGTTGTCTAAAATACAATGTGTATATTATTGCCATTACTAACGGTCCCTATTGAGAAGGCGTGTCAATGTGAACCATTAGTGCGGTTGCTTTTCATAAGGGGGCACCACAGGTATACCAGTAGCCGGGGTCTTGATACAAAGCTCTTTCTTGTCAATTCTACTCCCCCCCCCCCCCCGCACACCCCGCAGCCCCCCCCCCCCCCACCCGCACTCCCCCCCACCTGGGGGTGCGGTGGAACGGCAGGGGGATGTCAGAGAACTCATGCCACCGCGCAGGCAAGAGGAGGTGGACCACGGTGGGGGAAAGTAATGAGAATAATGTGCCCCATGGGGTGGGCGATTTACACAAATCTCTTGCCCTGGGGGGTGTCAGGGATTTCATCATATTTCCCCAAATGTATCGGCAATACAATGGACCAATCTAATACCCTACTGACGTACGTTGCTAATATATGTGTAAATCTTTGTATATCTCTGTGTATATACGGATATGTTAAAATATGCAATGCATGTATGCATATTTATTGTATCAGGTGGGTATAGAGGGAGTGGCCTCTAGTTTAAGCTATGTCCCACCAGTAGTTTGCAATACTGACACTACTACTACTAGCGCCAATTATTTATTCATGTCACTAGTATGCTGCTGGAGAAGGGCAATCAAACCTACCGGGGCTAGGTGGTACTAGTGTTAACAGGTAGCACCACAGCGCCACCTGGCATGCAGTGGTTAAACCATGGAACCGTGTCCTCTCCCTCTGTATATTGGTCCGATTTTCAGAAAATGTTCAATTCGTCTTCACCAATCTTCTCAAATAGCAGAATCTACTAAATGTATACAGCTGCCAATTGTACATTTTCTGAAGATCTAACCCATATAATTTGGCGTTGGATTCCTTTAACAGGAAAGAGGGAAGGGGGAAGGGGGGCAAAGGCCAGATGCTTTGTTCATTTAAGTGTCATCAAACGTCGGCTACCCAATCTCTTAATGGTATGGCGTAAAAGAAATACAGATGATTAAAGCTAAAACACGAGGAACTTTCCCCCAAATCAGGTTGAGGGAGGCGAGCCGACCCCATGGACCAGCTGGTTTTTATGAGGATGTTAACTGATTAACAGGGACTAATGGTGTTCCATCTTCTACACATCGACATCAGAGAGAAATCACCGTTGTTTAATTGACCTGTCATAAACTATACCTCCCTGGATATACACATTGCTTTGAGAACAACTTACCTAGATTGAGTTACGTACAGTGCGTATTTCTCTAGTGAGCCGTAGTCACATGGCAACCAATGTGTTTTCAATCTTCAACTTTCAACTAAAAAATGTTCTTTTATTTATAGCATATTATTAAAAGCACATATAATACATCAGTTAACTAACTCGTTGGTTTCAGTCATGCAACGAAATTCTTTGAATAATGATAATATGTTCATGTTCATGTTTTTTATCGATTACAGATAATGTTTCTCAGCGAATACAATTTCCAAGTCAAGAGAAAGGATAAAATATGGCAACAGGTGTCCTAAAACACTAATGGCGACGTTTTATAAGAGTCACCTATTATAGGTAAATTGTAGGGATAAAGAACATAGATATGATACGTATATGATATATAGCCTGGTATAATGATACTTAATTCACCAATTACCCTCAAGATTACATTCCCATGACATGTCCATGATCTATATGAGACATATTAATAGCCTTCTGTGTATAAACATCCCCGTGAATACATAGTTCCCCTCACATTATATTCCATTTGCACTGATTGTATAACAAAAAAAACTTAATTGGTGACACCTCTCTAAGGGTCAAGCGTGAAGTTATAGCTTGTATATGGGAAAGTTTGAACGGCAGTGCAATCATGCCACACGAACTTTCCCAAACTGTTTGGAGCATGCAAGTATTTCTATATATTAGAGGAGTTTAATGTCCGGAAAAGGCTCATGCTATCCATTATGTGTGTCAGATTTTCAGAAAATGTACAATTGGCCTTCACCAATCCTTTCAAATAACCCAAATTTCAGACTGGATTTTATTTATCCAGCATCTCAAGACATGAATCACAGTAAAACAGTCGAGAACAGGTAACACTAGTAAATTGTGGCCTTCTACCTGCTGCTGCAGTCTACATTTAACAGGTTTAGCAAAGTTTAACTAACACAACTATCTAATACATTCAAGGGATGATACGACACATGGTAATACACAATGATAATAAGTTGAATAGTGTGATACAATACAATAATTATGATTAGATTAGTCATGTATAGTCATACATAATGAATAAAAATTGGATTATTATTATTCTTATCTGATCGGAGGGTTTGGACCTAGAGTGAGTCGTTGTAGATGACAAGTAGAAGAACTAATGGTACTTGGGTCAGATTTTCAGAAAATGTACAATTGGCAGCTCTACAAATTTTAGACATTCTGCTAAATTAGGCTGAAAAATGATGAATACCGGGCATATCTGAGTATATTTGGTATCACATTGATTTAAAGTAACAGTTCTGTTATGTTAAACTGCATTTTGAAGCTTATTTCCGTCTTAAATGTGTATTATTTGAAAGGGTTGTTGAAGGCGAATTGTACATTTTCTGAAAATCGGACCGACTTAGTACTTTAGCCTGTACTCTGATCTAACGTCTCTTTTTGCTGCTTTTTCAAATCGATGTTATCACAACAAGAGACATGTCTCTTGTTGTGTAAAAATAGTTGTGTAAAAATAGTATATGGGTCAGATTTTCTGAAAATGTACAATTGGCAGCTCTACACAGTTAGGGAATTCTCCTAAATTAGGCTGAAAAATGAAGAATATCGGGTATATCTAAGTATATTTGGTGTCGCATTGATTTAAAGTATCAGTTCTGTTGTGTTAAACTGCATTTTGAAGCTCATTTTTGTTTTAATGAGAGTTATTTGAGAGGATTGGTGAAAGTGAATTGTACATATTCTGAAAATCTGACCCATAACATCGAAGTGAAAGCTTTCTGGCAAGAACTTCTCTTAGTGTAAATAGGAAAGGGTGTAAAGAAAGGATGGCGGAAGGGGGAGGAGGGGAGAGTGTAATATTTAGTAGAAGGGTCAAGTCTTCCGAAAATGTACAATTGACCTTCACCAATCCTCTCAAATAACCCAAATTTAAGACGAAAATCAGGTTCAAAATACAGTTCAACATAACCAGACAGATTTATTGAATGAGTACAATACAGAATACACAGAGATATACTCAGTATTTGTCATTTTTCACTCTAATGTAGCAGAATTTGAGAGATGTGTAGAACTGTTGATTGTGCATTTTCGGAAAATCTGACCCAGAAGCCCCCACTCCTCTTAATTCAATAAGAATTCAATAAAAATAACAATACACATTACGATTCGTGATTACATCGCCAAGGTGTATGGGGAATAAATGAAGTAATATGAAGTAACAATTTGGCTGGGAAATTGTCCCACCGAATGAACGAAAGTATCAAGATTTATAACAAGGTTGTAGAGCACGAGATATATGGGTCAGATTTTCAGAAAATGTACAATTAGCAGCTCTACACATTTAGTAAATTCTCCTAAATTAGGCTGAAAAATGATGAATACTGGGTATATCTGAGTATATTTGGTATCGCATTGATTTAAAGTATCAGTTCTGTTATGTTAAACTGCATTTTGAAGCTGATTTTTGTCTTAAATGTGGGTTATTTGAGAGGATTGGTAAAGGCCAATTGTACATTTTCTGAAAGTCTCACCCATATAATGGAAGTAATAAGATCCACTTGTAATAATTGATTAATAATAATATGTAGAGTAACAATGAAGTATACGAATTAATGTTAAATTATGTACCAATGTATGACTAGATCTTTTCAGATTGGCAAACTGGAATTATTGCATTTGATGTGAAACTTTGACCAATACAAATTGTATTTAAAAACAAAATATATAACAATGGGCCCCGTTGGATAAGTTGCGATGGCCGTTTAGAAAGTTTCAATGACTTTAAACGAGTTATCAAATTTAACCTACTATAGTAGGCTTTACTGTGCATATATTTAGTGTGAGAACTTTACTTTTGTTCGTCCGAGTTAATGGATTAAAATTAAATTGTATAACAATGTAATATTTTGAAAATCCAATTTGTTTCTCTCCGGCTCAGAGCCCAGTGGTAGACCACCCAGACGGTGAACTGGGGAGCCATGAATAACTTTCTCTTAACCTGATGTAACTGCTCATTAAAGTGAATAACAATGATTAAAAACAAACATTATGAACGGCCATGGCAACTTATAGTTATACAACGGGCCCAATATACTGAAGATGAGTTATTTATAGTCGTGACATATGTGGGTGAAACCGCCAGAAAATGTACAATTCATCTTCACCAATCCTCTCAAATAACCCAAATCTAAAACAGAAATCGGGTTCAAAATACAGTTCAACCTAACCAAACAGATTGTTTGAATCAAGGCAATGTCAAACGTCCTCAGTTATCCCTAGTATTGACCATTTTACAGTCTAATTTAGCAGAATTTACTAAATTTGTGGATCTGCCAATTGTACATTTTCAGAAGTTCTGAGCCATATACGTGTATCATGAATGTCTGACAGTGATGCGCTTGGCTGATGCGCAGTGTCACTGACTGTCTACCTGCCCGCTCCTAATAATATTGCTATAATGCTCTACCGTTGTTTCACCCGCGTATGTGTTAGGCTAAATACATCAATTTAAAGTTATAAATTGTATTCATATTTAGTGATTATATTACACCATTGTGGTGAACCTCTGGAGGGTTTGGAAGTTGCGTTCAAGCACATATTATTCAATCTGTTAAGTCAGTATAGACGACTTGTAGTGCACACAATAGTAATATATACTTATATTCTTGCCTACTTCATTAACAGTCATTGTCATTGTGCGTGACTGTGATCCCCAAATGAGCTGTGCCTTCCATACCGTAAGTTAGGTGTTTTGAAATATGATTATCTTCTCTCTCTCCTCTCTCTCCCGGTCTCACTCCCGGTCTCTCTCCTCTCTCTCCTTTTTCTCTCTCGGTCCTATCCCTTTTCTCTCCCTCTTGTCTTTCGTTCATCTCTCTCCACTCGTCTCTCTCCCGGTCTCTCTCCTTCCTCTCCCTTCTCTCTCCACCCACTTCTCTCTTCCACTCGCTTCCATCTTATCCATCATCTCTCCCCTTCTCCCTCTGTCATCCCTCTCTCTCTCTTCCCTCTCCTTCCTTGTCTCGCTCTCCTCGCCTCCATCTCTTATCTTTCTTCTCTCTTATCCGTTTTTCGTCTCTGTTCTCTCTGCTCTTCTCTCTCCCCTTTCTTTATCCTTTCTCTGTGTATCTCCCTTCTCTCTGTCTCTCCCCTTTCTCTCTCATTCCCCCCTCCTGTCTCTTCGCTCTGTCTCCCTCATTTCTCTCCCCCTTCCCTGATGTTCCTCTGTCGCCTTCCTCCCTCTGCTCTGCCTCTCTGCCACCCTGTATCTCTCTATCTATTTCTATCTTTTTAGTTTCATGAATAGATGCGCAACTATCTATGGGTTAAGTCATCAGAAAGTGTACAATTCACTTTCACCAATTCTCTGAAATTTCCCAGATTTCAGACGGAAATTAAGTTCAGAATACACTTTAACCTAACCAAACAGATTGCTAGAATCAATGAAATGCTAATATACTGGAATTAACCTAGTATTGACCAAGTTGCAGCCTAATTTAGCAGAATTTACTAAATGTGTACAGCTGCCAATTGTACGTTATCTGAAAACCTGACCCGTATACAGAAACCCGCGGCCGCTGCGGTGGTAAGGCAGTGGTTGCTATGGCAAACAACCCTAATTGGCGCCAAACCAAAAGGGTTTCAGGTCTCACTCCACAATCCTTATTTATATCAGTATTTATGCTAGGCTGAAATATATTCATATTAGGCCTATAGTCTCTGTCTGAATAGTGCTATAAGCCCGTTAGTATGATAAATTATACACACAGAGTGCACCAGTAGTCCCCCAATTATCGGTCTCCTTTAGTATATTGTAAATTGCATTCTTTTGGATGGGATCATTGACCCCACTGGCCACGACTGGAACAGCTAGGTCAGATACACCTGGGCCCAGTTGGGAGGGAGGAATGCTATCTATAGCTGAGCCGACGAACCATCATCCGATCTCTGACTTCATTCTTCCGACTACTCATAATACCGAATCTCTGGGTAATTTGCTCTTGGTATTTCACAATATACTTAATACGTTACATAGACTGAGTGAGGACCGGTAGGCGCGCAGTGACAGGACACCATAGCCCAGGTGCCGACCACCTTGGACCAGACACTCACACACACCACAGGCCCGCTAGGCTGGTAACGTCAGGGATGGTGAGGTGAACACTAGCACACACTATGTATGTATTTATAAATAATAAATAATTATGATAAAATACCAGAGGTTGCGGCCGAAGTCCGTGTAAGCAATGGAGTCACATCGCTGTGCCTCATATGTTGTAAAACGGGAATAAAAGTCTACCGAATTAAAGAATATAATAATGTTTTGTCCACCTAGGATATAAAACAGAAATAAACGCGAGGGACGGGAGCATAGAATTCTACCTTTATCATAAGTCTTCCAGTCCCCCCGCCCCCTGAAGAGTATAATTATATATCTATCGGAAAACGATCCATTCTTTTTGATCAACTTTGTATGACTTTGTTGTTTCGCTTTTCTTTGCAAATATATTACGCAATAATTAAATGAATACATTCTCCCTCGCCTTCTGTCACTCTCGCGCTTCTCTCACTCTCCCCCTCCCCGCCCCCTCTTCTTCTCTCTTCACACCACTCCGCCCTCGCCCCTTTCTTCCCCGTCTCACCCTCTCTGTCCCTCCCTTCTCTCTCTCTCTCTCTCTTGTATTATTTGTTAGTATTAATGTTTGTTTAAAAAAAGAACCTATGATGTCTAAAGTTCAAGCCGAGAATATAAACAGTCTTGAAATGTAACACTTGTAGTAATAAATACATCAAATCGAATCTGTCTTCCTTCTCCCTCTCTCCTCTCTCTCTCTCTCTCTCCCTCCTCTCTCCCTCACTCTCCCTCACTCTCCCTCCTCTCTCCTTCACTCTTTGCCTTTCTCTCTCCTCTCCCCCTTCACCTTTCTTCCTCTCTCTCTCCCTTCTCTCGTCCCCCTCTCTCTCTCCTCATTCCTTCCTCCCTCTTTCTCTAGCTCTTTCTAGCTGTTGCTCTCTGCCTGTAGAGCGAAGTGCGATCATGTATTTTAAATGTTCCGATGTAGTAATACCAGTATTTTGTTTAATTGTATTTTGTCTTTCTGATGTATGGCTCCTCTTCGTACAAGTAAAGAGTACTTTCAATCAAACTGAATATCTCAGTACAGGACTCCAATGAAAAGCAAAATCTATGTATGTCTTTCGTATAGAGAATGTCTTGGTCGCACTTTTGCGCCATCAATCTGTCAATGTTCTCTGGACGAGGGTAGTCTTCCATCGAACATTCTAAATCTTGCTGGTTAAATCCTCGCTCAAAAGAATTATTAATATAAAGGGCCAAATGGGAACCTACTGCCGGGCCTCAATTCCCTATTTACTCCCGCAACCCTATGTGTTGCTCATACAAATCTAAATTTTAATTCAACTTCCATGGTAAGTCTCTAAAAATTTCAAAATAATCCTCAATGAATAAAATGCTTAAAAATAAAAGTTATAAACCGATCGAAAACTTGCAGAAGGATCTAACTGAATAAAGTTCATATATCCTTGTTCAAAAGTATCAATTTAACTATGCGAGGAGATGGTTTCGCATAGTTAACGTTATCATTTGCTTTTGAAAACATATTAGGGTCAGATTTTCAGAAAATGTACAATTCGCCTTCACCCATTCTCTCAAATAACCCACATTTAAGACAGAAATGAGCTTCAAAATCCAGTTAAACCTAACAGAACTGATACTATAAATCAATGCGATACCAAAAGTACTCTGATATACCAAGTATTCTTCTGCAGAATTTAGCAAATTTTCCTAAATGTGTGGAGCTGCCAATTGTACATTTTCTGAAAATCTGACCCATTATAATCATTGGCAATGATAACTAATATAACATTAAAGAATGTTACCTTGGATTAAAGGTGTTTGAATGTTACACACTGCAGTAGGATGTCGTTGTGCCCTAGTGTTGATATTTGTGTGACTTCTGGACGCCCAGGTCTGTGTGTAAGGGCAATGATAGAGGACGCTATCTATTATAGGCACATAGGAGACAAGCCCTTCATTTAGAAGGTAATCATCCAATCAGAACATATCTTAGGAAAGCAAGCAGGAACTACCGAAGAACCAATCAACAAACAGGTGAGATACCGATGCTAGGTCCCTCGTTGTGACGACATAATTACTTTTTTCTTATTACCAAACTTTCCCCAGTTCAGTGAACGCCCAGGTGGGGGCAGGGGGTGGTTGGTGGGAGTATTCTCGGTAGAAGAACATTCCCGATCTTTTTTCCAGTAGCCTATGGTGGACTGCAGATTATAGCTCTGATAATGTAGTCTGTGCAACTGTTATAATTGTATACATTACTTATGAGGTAAGTGTATGGTACATACGGGGGTCAGATTTTCATAAAATGTACAATCGCCAGCTCTACAAACTTAACAACTTCTGGCAAATTAAAGTGGAATATTTCAAATGCTATGCATATTCAAGTATCTTTGGCATTGTGTTGATTAAAAGTATCTCTTTCTTAGTTTTAAACGGCATTTTGAACGTAATTTTTCTGTTATATTTGGATTATTTGAGAGGATTGGGAAAAGTGAATTGTAGATTTTCAGAAGATTTGAGCCACATGTATTCCCTGATTTGGCCGTAAGCGGACAGTATAATCGAGGCTGTAGTTAGCATAGTATCGAAATTAGTCACGTTTTTTTCTGGCCCCCTACGTCGGTTGGAAATTTCATTTTTATGTAGGTACGTGCAGTATGTATGTTTATTGTTTATTTTCGGAAAAAGTACATGCCAATAAATATATATACCAATTTACACCGGAAGTGGGGACAGTCCCCTTCTATGGCAGCCATAGCTCTTCCAGCGGGTCCCTTAGACTAGTTTTAGCTATTGAGATACAAATACACGATGCACAAAGTGAGTAGTTTTCTACTCTACTGCAATGGGATGCACCAGCTATAAGTTTGACAAGGGGGGGAAGCTACACTCTAAGAAATCAGCTGAAAATTCATCTGGATCCATGTAATTACCTGTTGTTTCCGGGTACAAACTGTAGTTTACATGGATTCAGCGTGCATGCGTGGAATCCATGTAATAGCTTGTAATCCCAAGCTGATTTTACACTGTTTCCGCGCACTGTTCCCACTGTTCAGTCAACCATGCTAAGGCCACCTGCAGTGGCTTTTGTTTCAGCAGAGCTATGTATAGCCATAGACAGTCCATTACGTAATGGACTGTCTCTGGTATAGCTTGGTGCATGCACCAGTGATTTCTAGGTCAGCCCAACACTGGACTGCAGGTTTGAAAACACAACTTTTACCCTCAACCAGTGAGGGGGGACAATACAACTCACAGGACGGATTGTTTATGCACAGGTCCATTTGAGGAATATGGCAATACTTTCAGGTAAGTAATATATGTTTTGTATTCTATTGTACGCCGATAGGAATTAAATATCAGTACCACTTTCATGGGAATTGACCATTGAGTAAGAAGTATGGTTTTAAGAAAATAAGGGAAATGCTAGTGGGATAGAATCTGACCTACCAAGCCTCCCACATCCTGGGGGAGGCTCCCGCATTCGGTTAATTCCTCCCGCCTACCCGCGAAGGAGACAAAACCTCCTGCAGAAAAATGATAGCAATCTCGCACTCTTTTGAACAATAAATATTCGTTCGTCGACCTGCTTTACCCACGGGTACCTTGACCAGATAGAAAATATTGAATATATATTTAGCCCAGCTAAATTCTAACTTAAACCTCATCGCTTTGGGGAGAGCCTATGCATATATTTACCGACCTCAGAACACAATCTCCACGAAACATAGAAGGACTACAGACATAATCCAAGTTTTAATCCCAATGTTACCCCTGCCGCCCATGAAGGGGGAGAGAAAAACATTTGTAATATCGATTAAGCAACTATCAATGAAGGCACATTTAAATACTCCCAGGAGATACATTTCCATAACACTATTGAAAAACTGCTCTTATTTTGAACATTTATGTTTCAAACATTTTCGAAAGCAACCTCTCCTTCTCCCGTCCCTCTCCCTTATTTCACTGTGCCTGAGACCAACACCCCTGTACATTGCATATAGCCAAGTAATCCCAAATTAACAATGGCCGCCCAAATTAACAATGACCGCCCCCGCTATTTTCGCTTGCAAAGTAGAAGGTGTAAATGCCGGTAAAAGTTGCGCGACCTGGTATGAGGTGTGAGGCTATATGATGTGTGAATGCACCACATAGTTATATAGGAAATATAATTTTAATTTCCATAGATAGAAGTGACCCTAAATGTCATAAGTCCCTCTGCCCCCCGGAATTGAACTTGTTGGGTCTCACTTATTATACTTATACTAGAAGATCATATAGACCAACTTAGAGATATCTCCTCCAATACATTCAAAAGGACGCATACTACCATCCAATATCAAGATCCTTATTATATGGGCACTTCTCATGAAACGTCGACAAGGGCCCTATTTACATGTATATATATGGTTTATCTCAACATATCTTCAATATGAAAACTGCGAGATTGCAATCATTTTTCTGCGGGAGGTTTTGTCTCCCTTGCAGGTGAGCTGGAGGAGTCTCCTGCAGGAGGAGTCTCCTGCAGGATGCGGGAGTCTTCAGTGCTCCCTCCAAATAATTCCGATCTGAATATAAAAATTATCCCAGAATCCCCTGAATGTCAGGAAGACATCCCCACTTTTAGATTTATAATCGCATGGTTAGTTCCTTCAAAATGAATTATTTCCGTCGGCCGCACCAAGTCGTTCGAACCATTAAAAAATATATTTTATATCATTATTATATATCGATATTTTTCAAAGTAATTTATTCACAAGATCTCTTTGTTGGAATGTTCTTATTTTTGGAGGGTGTATTCCTCTTAGTAATATAAATATGTGTACCAAATCTCAAGATATTGCATTGAATATATCCTTGCGTTTTGAAGGTTATCGCATAGAGTATATTTAGTTACTTTATTAGTAATTGTCCACCGAGAGATATTGCAAACATAAATATATCAATTATGGAATTTAGAATAATGAAATAATTCGATTTAATTTCTGGTAGAATATACTTTCTCACCATACACCTATTTCATGTAACAATGCTAAAAGGGAATATGGATTCATATTCGCACCTAGTTATATACAGAGAAAGCCTGTGGGAAGTGTTACTTAAGACAATGGCTAGCGTGCAGTAATCATTAATCATTATACAGTAATCTGGTATATTATATATAACCAACTGTGGATGCATTGCACCAAATATAGCTGTATTTTATTCTTTACAGAAGCTGGTATGAAGAAGTACACCAACAAGAAAATGATGAACCAAATTGATGAAATGATGATTTTCTGAGGGTAAATAAAAGATCCCCGAATAAGAATATATAGTGAGGATAAAAGGGTTTTACATGGGTCTACTGTAATTTCGAGCTGGGTTTTACATGGATTCAGAGTAAATTTTTACACGGATCTACTGTAATTTCGAGCTGGGTTTTACAAGGATTCAGAGTAAGTTTTTACACGGCGTTAGCTGATAATTACGCGGGAACAGGACAATAAAGCTACATGAATTTTACATGGGATCCATGTAATTTTACACGAAAATGTAATTTTACCGGGAAAAACCGTCATCCAAAAACGCAGTGGAATCCGTGTAAAATTACACGGATTTGACTGAAGGACCGCTTACAGTGTACATGGTATTGGTTTTGTGGACATCGTCCTTTGTTTTGATTTGAATTACTTTTAGTGTTAGAAAATGAAAATGAACAAAAATGGGCTTTCTGTGTTGTTTCTGAATTGATTCAAGCCCATGTATTAGAAATAATTAGTCAAAATGCATTATTGTATCCACCCAAAGTTGTTACCGGTATGAATGTGTGGTAAAGTGATGATTAATAAAGTTTGAACGTAAATACATGTAATGTTTTTTTACTGAAAGTGGCGTCGGTACACCAATGCGAAATGGCAGTTCCAAAGATAAAATGTCAAATGTGTTAGTAATTTTACATGAAATCAAGGAATACATTGAAGAAGACCACAGTGTCAAGTGCTGGGTGATGAATATTCCCCTCGTAAGCCCAAAAGCAACTCAGCCCATAATTTTAGGAATTAGCTCGCATGAAATAACATCACCATATTATACCAAGTTGAAGCTAAGACCCTCCCTGATTAACATCTGATGTTGGAATTTTGCGATTTGGTGTGACCTTGGAGATATATTACCATACATGGGGTAACCTTGGAAACGGATATATTTAATTAAATCACTACAATACCCACACACTCGACCAGGATTTTGATTGATTGTATGGTATCAAAACGTCGCGTCCGAGATTAAGTGTTATCCATATGGTATATGGGTAGAGCGATTTCTATGAAAAGAGCTAGAAATCCATATAAGGAAAAGAGGGGTTTCTTTCTCCCATATGTTCTTGGAATTTGTCGTTTTACAAACCATCTCATTCATCTGTAGATTTCTGAATTAATTATGCATTAATTCACGATTTCTGAATTAATGATGCATTAATTCACGAAATGATAATTATTACTCCCCCCCCCCCAACCAACACACACATACACACACAAATGATTTGAATCACTCACCTTTGATGTAGGTATATCATTTTCTGAAGTATCTGCCGACTCATAAACAGGCAGCTCCTCAACATTCCTCTCTTGGGCATCAGTAATGAGCTTTAATACGAGAAACGAAAATATTGTAATTAAAAAAGTACTTTTAAAAGGAATCAGAATAACAATGATTTGTATGGGAATCTCAGGCATATTTCTTATGCTATTTTTATTCTATTCTATGAACAACTCTTACCTCATTCACAAATCTTTTTCGCCGGGCACCACTTGGCCGTGGGGTTTTAGGCATTGTTATGGTGGCTACAGTTCTTTCATTAGTTGTATTTTTTGTCCCTGTAACTTTAGATTTAGATATCCTTCCTTGCTCGACTTGATCTGCTGTTGGCGTTGGGTGTATAGTTGGAACAGCACATTTAATCAGCATGCAGTGCCCTACTAGACGAAAAGCGCTCAAAAAGATAGCAGCACTAGTTGCCGTCGAGGTAACTCCCCTGAGAGTTGGCGCAGGCGCCCCAGACCCACAGGGTCGGGACAAGGATAGAGAGCGATTCCACCTATATTGCACCTAACTTTTAAAAAACCCATGTGACGAACAATTCCAGTCCCGGAATCCGAATCCCCATCCCCTAACACTACTGCTCATATAAGGCCGTTGTCAACAGAGCTGTAGAATAAACAATTTCGGCCACTTTCCACCGCTTCGCAAGCGTCGGCCCTACTCATATCACTAGCAAAGTTCAGCCATCCAGCTACAACCAATTCTATAGCGTAGGGCCTAGAGCACTGGACTCCAGGCATGAAGGTTGAGTGTTCAAACCTCGCCCGGGTACGTCAGCTTTTTTATTTCATCCTCTACTTGTTGGGCCGTGTAGAGCTGTCACTCTACATGGCCTGGATGGGACGGAGGCGGGAACGGAGGGTGGGTTTGCACTGGGTGCTGGGGGACGGGGAATGCTGGCGATTTGAAAAACAAAATATCCATAATAATGTTTCACTGTGTGCCAAGAAAAACGGCCAAAAAATATCTAAATTACATTCACAACGCACCTCTAGCAGCTGCCCCTCCACTGGACAAACGCAACTCAAACTGCATCCAGTTTTGGAAGTCATCAGGGTTTCGAAAATGCTTGGAGCAGATCTCCCCTTTACCCTCAGTCCAGTAGTGTGGGTCACGAGTCTTGTTTACAAATTTTATCCACTGTTTTTTCCTAACTATATCCGTCAGAAAACCATGCATACTTATGCATTTATCTTTGTGGATATTGTTACAGAACATAACAACACATTGTTTACCTGAATGCGGCCGTTTTCTGCGTTTTTCCGGCAGACTTTGAGCAAAAGAATCGTTGGCACTAGGGCCGGCACTATCTAGGGATGCCATTATGAGTCTCTCTGAGAGCCTCAGTAGTGGCCCACCCACCGCTATCCACCTGTGACGTCATGACAGATTGTGGCGCAGTCTGACGGACAATCCAACCGTTTTCTAGCGCATTGGCCAGTAGCGTTTTAAAAGCTGTTTTATTCATAGAAGAATTCAGAAAAAAATACAAATTCTTTTCGATTTGCAGTTGTAATATAATAAAGGACGATTTTAGCCTCCATCGTACATAACCCATTGTGTTACACTTTAAGCAGTGTTTTCGTGGGTCAGTACAGGCATACAAAAAAAGGATAAACCCCCACCGCTACCCCCACCCCTACCCCCATCCCATCCCCACCCTGCTCTGGGACTACTGGTTGTAGTGAAAATAATCACCACAGCATGACGGGGGCGCTGCGATCGGCGGGACCGCGACGATACGATAGGCTTTCTAATCATACGTCGGGCAGTGTCCTCTGCAGTACGATAGGCTTCATATATTTGTACCATGGGGTTGTGATACGATATGAAGGACCGATGTCCACTCGATGCTCGTATTCTCACGATGAGGGTCCCTACAGTGAGGTAGACAAAAACTATTTCCGACGAGGTGCTTTCGGCACATACACTTCCGGTTCCGTAGCTTAGAAGTATGCTGGCTACTTCCCTTGGTGTTAATAAATTTCTACAGAGTTTGGAATTAATATGCTCTGATTATGCTAGGCAGGCTAAGAGAAGTTTGGTTAATGTCCGATTAAAATGTTGACCACCATGAAAGCATTAACAAAAAGAGGCGAGTGATGCATAAGCCGGTGTCATATCGAAAATTGACCTGGTCGAAAAGTAACCCATGGGTCGCTTTTCAGCAATCGAGAATTGACCCACCCCATTGAAAAATGACCCACCGATTTATGCAGAGATATAAAGATATAACTTTTATACCATATTGAGCGTTCATTTGTCAGCAATTATCGAGCTACAATTGCCAATGTAACAACATGGAATGTGATATAGCTCACAAAATTTAATAGACTCGCGCTAAATGATACACCCTTATTCACCTGGTACATTTTCGCACACTGTGACTCAATGAATCTTACCTTTGTTATAATAGGATTCTGTCATACCTAGGGTATGCATATGGTATCATATTGTACATTTACCATAAAAAATTGACCATCCATTGCAATGATATTCTGTCATACATGTATGATGTATACATGGCATATAGTATGCATACCATCGAAAAGTAATAATAATAATAATAATAGATTTTATTTTATTTTAAAGATAATAATGGAATTGGAATACTGTCTGTGCTATTCACAGCTCTTCCGAGTACCCCGTCGTTTGGAACATATAAGAAGTTCTAAGTTATACAGTTGACCCCTACTTGTATGGTATCATTGAATCATACCATTGGTATAATAGTCATCCTGTCATTAAATCAATTAAATTAACGAACTAGAACGTTTAAATCTTTCCATAGGAAAAAGGTATACAAGCTTATTTGTCATGAGAATATGATCTGTGAATTTAAAAAGAATCTAATGAGTAGGCCTACTTCCTGATAAAAACTTAGAAAATGTGTAGAATGTGATATGTGATGTTTAATGCTACCGTGCTTCTGTTCAGCCAATTTAAAGCTGCGCTTTCATTTCCACTAATACGGTAAGCCTCACATTTATGACTGTGCGACACTGATATTAATTACCAGCAGGAAGTTCATAGCAAGAGAAATGGGTGAAACCACCAGAAAATGTACAATTCATCTTCACCAATCCTCTCAAATAACCCAAATCTAAGACAGAAATCGGGTTCAAAATACAGTTCAACCTCACCAAACAGATTGTTTGAATCAAGGCAATGTCAAACATCCTCAGATATCCCTATAGTATTGACCATTTTTCAGTCTAATCTAGCAGAATTGACTAATGTGTGGATCTGCCGATTGTACATTTTCAGAAAATCTGACCCAAATAATGATCACTGTGATTGCCACAAGACCGAGTGATATAATCTGTGCAGGTAACCTTTTACCGGGGCCTTTGTCACGGTCTGTGAGTTCAATGAATGCCTGGCTACAATAGATCATCCTGTGGAGTGCAATGGTGGACTGTTTTTGTACAATTTGTATTTTATCTGACAGGTTATATGGATCAGATTTTCAGAAAATGTACAATTGGCAGCTGTACACATTTGGTTTAATTCTGCTAAATTAGGCTGCAATTCGGTCAATACTAGGTAAATTTGAGTATAATATTATTCGCCATTGCATTGATTCTAGCAATCTGTTTGGTTAAGTTGAGCTGTAATTTTAACCTTATTTTTGTCTAAAATTAGGGTTATTTGAGAAGATTGGTGAAGTTAAATTGTACATTTTCTGGAAATCTGACCCATATGTTATTCTTGTCTGTCACTGTTCACCATCCAGGCCAACCTGGCGCTGAATGTGGGATCTATAGACATTTACCATGCAATGGGTCCAAAGTTGGTTTTCTGACGGCACGTTTCCCATACATTCCTATGTCCGAGATAACACATCTCAGACCACCAAAAGGTTTACTGTATAGTTTAGTGTAACATAACAGCCTAAATCAAGTAATCAGAGCAAAATCCCAACTATGGCAGGCCCTAATTCCACCAGCCCCATGTTGTAATATATAATTTTTTCAGAGTAGTTAACCCTGAGAAAATCGAACTAGACATACAGTATTTATTGACAAACCGCCATGCTAAGGTCTGCACTGACTGATTCACTGGCTGTTTTTGTCTCTTTCCACACCACTATTCTCCCGCCCCAGTCCCCCACCTTCTCTCCTTCCTTCCCCCTCTCTCCCCCTCCCTTCTCTCCCCCTTCTCTCTCCCTTCTCTCTCCCTTCTCTCTTTCGTGTATTATTTGTTAGCATTAATGTTTGTGTAAAAAAAGAACCTGATGTATAAAGCTTAAGCCGAGAATAACAGTCTTGAAATGTAACACTTGTAGTAATGAACAAAAACAGCCCCATATATCGAAACCCTCTAAAATGTTCTAATCTTCATAAAGACCAGTTTTTATCTATATTATGTATTTGCAAATCACTCTAGCAACCATCCTGTTATTTTGCTGGAATCCCCTCTAAAATCCATTTGTAAATTAGCCACTCACAGCCCCATACTCATGCTTCCCTTCTCCTTGCCAGAAAGTTATATCCAGGCGGCGCCACTGTTTGGTGTTTTGAGACCAGATAAGGTATTGATAGTTAGTGTAAGTAACACCAGATGGTGTGGTAGGCAGCAGCTCTTAGGAGCCTTGAGGAAGGAACATGTATATGACAACATTACTTTGCTTTTCTCAATTTCATTTGATCATAGGAAAATTATACAATAATTAAATACATCTCACCAATTTAACACAAATTCATAATTGCATGATTTAGATACATAATATTCTATTCCATATCAACTATCATTTAATACATTATATGGGTCAGATTTTCAGAAGATGTAGAATTCACCTTCACCAATCCTCTCAAATAACCCTAATTTCAGACGAAAATAAAGTTCAAAATACAGTTCAGGCTAACCAAACAGATTGCTAGAATCAATGCAATGACGAATATACCCCAATGTACCTAGTATTGACCAAATTGCAGCCTAATTTAACAATATTTACTAAAAGTGTACAGCTGCCAAATGTACATTTTCTGAAAATCTGACCCATATACAATATAGGTGTTATCATATTGTAAAGTTATGGCCCTATCTTTAAGGATTTAACCATAACTTAAGTAGTTTAAATTGTTGTTATTTATCAGCGCATCAGCCATGCCACCTACAGCTATACAGACCCATAACTGGAATGCAACATGCTCATACAAGAACGCCTATTATCAATATGAATTTCCAGTGTTTGTGTGTTTCAGGTTGTTTTAAAATCATAACAACAGCTTATTTGTAATTGCCTGATAATAAATGTGTCTGATATAATAGAAGCCTGTTATTTGTCTGTAGTGCAATTTAACACAAATGTCAGGTTATGTTCTATAATTATTGGTTTATATCTTATTATAACCCCTTCAATGATGGAGAGCTGTGTAAATACTCTGTAGCTGGATCAATAAGGGTTTTTGCTGAAAGAATTTGCTGGAATGCCAATGCATCAGCTATCACAATGAATAATGTAACTTAACAAAATAATGCATTACATGTGGTTACCGCCAGGTAGCAGCACTGTCGCCACCTACTCAGACTATACGCAGCAGAAAATGCAACACATAGACAAAATTGACTCCTGGAGTCAATTTTGTATTTATTATACCTCTCCTGATGTTTTTTGGTGAAGAATTAAGTGGAAATTCGATGGAAATTGGAGTGATTCGATGGAAATTGGAGTGGGACAACGAGCTCTGTTCACCACTCGTTTTGTTTACGCTCTCACTTAGCTTCACTTCCGGTCCATCTCACTCATTTTCGGATCTTTTTTTTCTATTTAAATACGCAATAAATTCGGAATTTTACAGTTGTTTATCATTATAATTATGATTATATCATTACATATGATGTATTACGAGTATTTTTTCCGCGAAAATAATTATTTTAATACAGAAAATAAGGAAGCGAACATGGGACTATTTTTTCAACAAAAATTCCGCCAGGGGGGAATATGATATGTAAATACCGCCCAGAGGGTAATACGGTTTTCCAATGCTGTAGCCTATGGCGTACCATACCATCCCTCCCAGAGGTATAATAATATGTGATATTACGGTGCGCTTAAGCTGCACTTTCAGTTAACATTGGTCAAAATCGAATTATTTCCTTTGACCAACATTTCGCAGGATGCTGTCTGGTTGGTTTTTGCTACAGGGCTTCTAAAATGTCCTCATTTGGAGGACCTGTCCGAATCCTTTCTTACCATGGCTTCACTTTTTATTGCTCACCGGCCTTCTCTCCCCCCCCCCCCCCTCCGTCTCTCAAGGCCCCATATCTGCTTGTTGTAAACACTCGGAGTGACTCATTGCTCGGAGCTTGGGGCTGATAGCAGGACATAGTTCATTTGCCAGCAAGTGGTAAGTCTAAGTCCTCTTCTTGTCACAATATTAGTTCAGATAACAGATTTTGGTAACACTTTAAGTAGTCCTCCTCATTGTGTTTAATAATATAGGTTGTAATATTTCACAGAAAAGATCCGCTCAGACCCCAATTAAATCCCTAGGCCTTGGAAAAACACACTACCAGTGGGTCTGCTGGTGGAGGGAAAGATGACTGTTTTGTAAATATTCTATCTGTTGTAAAGAAGTGGAAATGCTAATTATGCACTGCGTCCCTGCATTGATTTAGTTAAAAAAAAAGACTAGTACACTAATCTCCCAGCCTCATGCATTGGGCCCACCTCATTGAAATGCAATAAGCTACTTTTAATTTGTGATGTAGCCTAATTGTGTGTAGTGACCCGGCATCGTATGAGGAGGAGAGATATATATGAAAGACAGACACCTCAGTATTATTACTCTAGTTTATTGAAGCTCAAGGTGATGTGTAGGTCTATTTGCATAGTCACATATAAAAGTGTGTGGAATCCATACACGATGACATTGGTAAAAATATAACAAAGGTAATACAAAAAAATACACAGTCGTGGCCCACAGGCCCACTCAGTGTTAAACATAAACTGTATAGATTGATTTGTATAGACTTTCGACTCGAGTAGTATATGAAGAGTATTCGTTCTTCATGGCAATACATACTACTACATGTGTATATAATACTCCTAATAATATTCATAATGCCATTTTTCATGTTTAATTGGAATTATGTGATATTAATTTAGTTAGATTGAATCATTGTTCAGGTAAGGTAAGGTTTAATCCATAAGTACGTCTGTCATGAATAACAAAGGATGTTATAGTTTTAATATGCTTCAAACTACTTTCTTTCCAAAGCTCCACGTGTATGAATATATGTTCTGAACACCGGTACTACTTTCAGATTCTCATGTTTCCACCCATGTGTCCGAAAATTGTTGTGCATCACAGACAAATACCCACGTGAGGAAATAATTGCATTTATTTCATTTTCCAGCCAGCTCTGTTTACGTCTTAGGGTAATTTGTAAGAACCTCCAATGAAAGTGTCTAAACAACCTTCACGCTGTGGCCTGTGAGGCATGCTGTGATGTTAAACATTCGTAATGAACACTGAAAAAAACCCAGGTGCCCTGCTTGATGTGCGAACATCTTATCACTAGACCACTTAGACCACTTAGCTCTAGATTGACTGTTAAACAAGGCCACTACCCATCACCAATAAAAGCTTGACTTTGGAAGCTCCACTTGGTCAAAGAAATATGGCAATGTTTATACATGACGATTGTGGAATCATTGTGGCGGTTGTGCTGTTGATACTGATGCTAGCACCAACACAAAGTCAGGCAATGTGTATAGGACTGACATGTCTCACAGGTATGTTACATCTCGTTGAATATGGAAATACTTTCTTTAATGATAATTTCCCAAAGTTTATCATTGGAATCCACTTAATCTCATCTTTTCAAGTATGATGGTATCTCCTTTCGATTTTCTTTTACTTCAGCCTCATTTTTCTTAGACAGATCATAGATACAGTTTTTTTTAAAAATATTTTCATGGGTCACAAACATTTAAACTCTCATTCGTAAATTACGCATGACCATATGTATGGTGCTTTTCGTGTGCTAGTTCTAGGTCCTATCCAATATCACCTAGCAGTCCATATCGCTCGTAATATTTCCCTCGCCCCCTCTCCCATCAAATTATGATCTTACCATTTCAGAGTGTAGAACCTAGTAGAGCCTATATTGTTCTCGTTAGCATTACCTAGACCCAGCAGTGGGTGGAAGACCATTGTTACTCCCCAGTGAATAAGCTCCCATGAGCCCATATTTTAATGACACTATCTCTTGAGAAGAGAAAGTGTATTGATGCAGATAATTAGTGTATTGCTGGCAAATTTCTATAAATAAGTTCAACATAGTTAAAATGAAATATTAATAACGTGAAATAATTAATGAATGCTGTGTATTTTTACTTTTCATATCAAGGAGTAATTCACAAAGCATTTTTTTCTATTTCTTTGTTAACCCTGTTATAGGAGTTATTCACTAAGTGTTTTTCTTTATTTTCTCATTAACCAGGTTGTAGGAAACCATCCAATATGCCAGCTAATGTGGTAGCCATGTCAGATCAAGGTCTAGACTACAGGTACAGTGTGAGCGCTAAGCTCAGGTACCAGTGTGTACCAGGGTACACTGCTGCACCAGGCTACCCCTATATAATATGCCTCAATAGTGGAGAATGGTCCAAGCTCAGGCTTACCTGCACCAGTGAGTTTTATACTTCACCTCGGGATTATATACCAAATAACTCTTTGTTGGTTTATAATTGGGTGGAGACCAGCTCGTCTCGACCCAATTATAAACCATAGAGAATGTCATTTTGAATTTATTACACACTGGTCTGTAGATTTATTTGTTATATTTACCTTATTAGCACTGTGATTTCTTGCCAAATTATCAGAAGACTGTCTGAAAACTTTCAAAACATGCAAGGCAGCACTGTACCTCAGTCGTTAAGGACACAACACACATGTGTGTAATTACAAAAAGCTGAAGGCACCCTTTTGAAGAATATAGATAGTTACATGTTGAGATGTTTGATTTCTGCTCGTGCGAATACATTTATTGGATTATCTGAATTATATGATGGAATTTGTAAAATATGAGGAATGTCATGATGTTGAACAACGCGCTTGTGTTTGTTTTTATACATCTATGTATTTTATTGTATTTTATCTCTTAATTATTTTGCTTATAGATAACATTTTTTGTGTGAATAACATCTTCACTATATACTTATATAAATATTGGTAAATGAGAAATCAGCGAATTCTGAGAATAATGTACTCGATGCACAATGCTTTTGTCTGAATAAAAATCTTTAAATACAAATACAGCACAGTAGTAACTGATCCGTTATGTAATAGGACACCAAACAGTGCACCAGCCTTAGGTGGTTTATAGCCACTGTTCCAAGCCAGTGACTAAAGGATAATTGACCAACATTGAGGATAGGGTGAGGGCCCTCATTGTTGATGATGCTCAATGCAAAGCAGAGGGCCAGATTCTCATCCTCACTGGACTATTATATTATCTGTTTATTCTTTGTTTTGTTTTCACCCTCTGTAACCAGTGAATTAACCAGGAGGCAAGTATAGCTCTTCCTTAGATACAGCAATACCACTCTATTGATACTGAAACCAGAACTATGTGATTATCTGTATTTCCTCTGAAACTGCTGGCTGGATGGCCATGATGTTTGACGTTGATATGTTTTGACATAGTGGGATGCGATTCCACCACCATAGCCACAGACTGTTTGGGCAAGGTGGGCGATGAAATTGTCTTTGTAAGTGAAGATGGTTGGGTGCCCTGCCTGCGTTACACCTATCTTATTATGGACATAATTTGTTATAACAGCTTGGAGTAAAAATAGAACTGCAGCTGATTCTAGGTGGGGGTAAAAGATCACATAGACCCTCAATGATTCTTTTCTTTACATTTACAGAAATTATACTTCCACCAAAAGTTTTGAAGAGAGCAAGGACATCTACACCTGTATTAGAGAACCCTGAGAAGACCCTTACTACTGGTAGTGAAACAGGCCTCGCTACCAGCAGTGCTATACCCTACACCACAGGACAGTCCTTGTCTGCTCTATCCACTCAACCTTCCACAACAGCATCTGCAACTTCTACACTGACTTTACCATCTAATTCTGTTTTAAAGACGTTCATTTCCCGACAATTTCACAAATGTGACACATTGAATGTGTCAGAATTGATCACTGCAGGCCCCACTTATAATACAAGCCTTGAGACAGTCACTGGAGATGGTGACAACAGTAACAATGGTGTAAATGGTATGCAACCTGACCCATTGGTCGTCACATTGGCTGTAATGATTCCTGTAATTAGTATAGTTATGATTATTGTGGCATTCAAGTGCTGGGCTATACATCGGTCTTCTCGCTATGAACAAGCAGCTGGTAATGTCGATATTATTATCTGATATTTTTCAAAATAAATATTGAGAACATAACACTCTATTTCTTTAATAACAATTCGTTTATTCAGATAGATTTTTATTAAAAAACAATATTCTAATGAATAGATTTTGTTTTGCCTTAATAATCATACTAACTGCATTCACACAGTTTGACTAATACACCAAACAATCAAATATATGTATAGCTTTGATGGTTTTACCGCAAAACAAATGCCAAGATGGAAAGTAGGTTTGCTGTTTCTTTTATTTTCGACCCAGAGGGTCTTCTTCAGGAATGGAATACAATAGCGTATAGAGTCTATATGTATAGTTTGTAGGTGTAGGATGTAGGTGCATTGGCGATTTTGATTGAAGAGTGTTGTAGGATGTGGGTGTAGGATGTGGGGATAGGATGTGGGATAAGGTGGGAAAGTATGTTGTGTAGGTGTGTGTCTGTGTTTACATACATATTCATATTATATAAGCTTAATTTTATTTAATCTGTGTGTTTGGTGTGTGGGTAACGATTGGGACAAGTTGATGAAAATGGAGATGATGGGTTGAATGAATTGTTGTTCCTTTTCTGTTGATGTAAGCTTAGGTTATATTTATTTTACATTGTCTTGCAAAAAGAAAAGTATCCTGAACTGAAGGGCTCTCATTTGATCTGTCCCTCTCTTTTGCACCACACAACATTACATCACTCTACTCATCATTATAAACATTCCACATCTCTCATCTTATTCTCTACGCTGAACATTGGTAACCATCAACACTGCTATATATATTAGGTAATTTGTGTTACCTTAAATGTGCACTTATTATTATTACTTATTATACGCGCATGCTATACGAGAGGTGCTATAAGTGGGGTGCTATAAAAATAGTCATATAGGACGCGTCCTATAAAAATGTAGTTGTCTAAAAATAGCTCTGACTCAGCACTTCCGCTGTCTCCGCGGAGATCCCCGCGATCGGTAATCCACCTGTGATTATAAAAATACATAATAACCACCACACCATTAAATAGAGAATTAAATTCTCTATCAAATGATGTAAGGTTTATTATTGTAGCTCAAGAAATGGCTACAATATGAACGTTTTAGTTCAACAAAGTCAGTAAGTAAACACTGCATGATCACACATTCCTAACAGCTCACCGTTGTAGCCTACTGGCTCTCAGCGGGGCAGCGGGACTCTCTGAGACTTCTTTAATACTTTTTCAGTGATATCTGGTGATGATCAAATTTTATGCACATATAATAAATATAGAATGGAACTCGCCAGCAATAATCGAAAATTTATAGGACTTGATTCGTCCACATAAGCGAATGTGGACGAATCAAGTCCTATAAATTTTCGATTATTTCCGGCTCGTCCCATTCTCTCTATTTATTATGTCCTTGAAGCCTCCCTGATAGAATGTATTCTCATAAGGTGTTAAATGTTTAAAAGGTTAAATATCTATTTGTGTCATAATCTCATAATATACCTACATATCTTTTGTTATGTATTTCTTGGTTCTCATGTGAATATAGATGCCAGTCTGAATTGAGCCCGAACAAAATTATCTACAAATGAACTGGTTAACAACTAATATCCTCTGTTTGATTAAAAAATGTATGCCCAAATATTGCCTTAATATCATGAAAGTAATTAACTGCTATTATGATATAGCGGATCTGAGTTGCAGAGAATGTTTATAGATATATCATATTTGAGAAGATGAGATCAAGCAGATTCCAATGATGGTAAACATTAGGACATCTCATAAGTATTGATGTGTATATTTTTTAACCAAATGTTTGCATACTCTCTGGGTGGTCAATTGTTAGTGAAGTACAGTGGAACCTCACCAGTTGCTCTCAGTCCCAAGGGTGGTCTCAATAGCGAGGTTCCACTGTAGTTATATGTACTCCATATGATGAGCTTAGGAATGCATGGATATATTTAATACACGGTCTTACAATTTAGTAGATGTATTCATACGACTTAAAGCGGTTGATACCCAATAAGAACATTCATACAAAGAGAGATAGAAAGAGATCTTGTGAATAAAACACAATTGAAAAATATATATATTTTGTGACTCGTCACTAGGTTTCCTTAACACATCCCATATAAAAGGTATGCCTCCTTTTGCACCTTATTTATCGAGTACAAGTAAAGATATGTTGAATTGAATTGGAAACAAATAGACTAAACAGATAAATATCCTACATTGAGGAAGGGAAAACCCTTGGCGTTGTATTGGTTGTCATCAGCCTCAGGTCTGCGATGTCGGACATTAATCCTATAAAACTTCCCACCCAGAAGTAATTGCCTTTTATTTTTTCTAGTTGTCACAGCTCTGCCTCATGTAGAACCTCCACAGGGCCAGACGTAGAGTATTCATTGTAACCATGGCAATATAATGTTGGCTGTTTACTTGGGGTGGACTTAGACCTCAGAGACTGCCACTCCCCGTGCCACCCACTCTGAGGCCTGGGTTATCATATTGACCTGCTCCTAGTCTTTGTGTATTTACATTACACAGTTTTTTAGATTCACTCTGTTTATAAGGTGTTGAAGAACTGAAATATACTCCTTTAGATTAGCTCAGATACGCACGAATGTATTGTATATTATACATGCATTGCTCTGAAAACATTATATCTAGAGTGATTTACGGATAGTGCATATTACACTAGTGATTTACGTGGGTTTGGGAATTTCGATTTACGCCCCCCCCCCCCCCTCCCCCCTACCTAGAAAAACCTTACCCGACCTAACAAGATTTTTTACCAAACCTGAATTTTTTTTATCATATCTTACTTTTTTTGGGTTTTTTGACAAAAAAATCTTATAAAAACAGGAAAACGGGACTGTCAAAAAGCACAATTCCCGTGTTTAAAACCTCTATTGTGATGAAATAGACATTTTTTTCAGTTTCTGGGAGGTGGTTTCGAAAAAAAAAAAAAAAAAAAAAAAAAAAAAAAAAGTTACCATCCCCCTACTTAGTTTTCAGCCAGATAAATCGGAAATACACCTATTTTTGGGGGGCCTTGTCAATAATAATAATAATTGTCTGCCCAGAGATATTTCAAACGTTTTTCAAAAATAAAAATATCAAATCTAAAATATAGAATTTTTTTTTACTAAGATTACCGGTAAAATTCAAATTCCTGACTTGATTTTTGTCCAATTTCAAGACTGAAAGCATGTATAATAAATGTGTAAACTAACTTGTTGGTTTCAGTCACTTAGAATATTGCAGACGTTGCTATGCAACGCGTGCAATATTGCATGCTCCTTCAACCAACTCGTTAGTTTTATTCAGGAAAGGATTGTTAAATTCTAGGTCCAGCGTTATTCTTCCAGCATTGGAAATTTAGGGAAATTGTGCAGTGAACCTGGGTGGCCTAGTGTGAGGACTGCAACATCATTGATGTGATGCATTCCTCACAACCTCTTCACAACTATTGATGCTACCCTTCACAGAAAACCTTAGTTTGGTCAGGCCAATACTTTCTCAATTAAATAGACTATATGTCCTCCACAGGCTATATTTTAACTATTATTGTCCAAAAACACTGATTACTTTATTACCCCCTTGCAATAAGAACATTACAATACTGATAAACCTTGTCAAAAAAATATTCAAAATGATTTCACAGAATTATTTTTACTTGTACTCTAAGAAAAGGTCTATTACACTATTACTGCGGTATGTCTTGTTTAATCTAGGTCTGGATAGTCTCTCTCTGGCTGCCACCAATTGGAGCATGTCTTCAGTGGCGGTGACTGGTGGCAGTATTGTACTAAGTCCTTGTATCTTATAGCAGTAGATTGTAAATTATGCATGTCACCAAAATAGTTAAGAGTCATGCCACTGCTAGCGCCACATGTATACATATGTAGGCAGGCTACCAGGGTAGGGTATTTGTTATGGTCATGGTGGTACTAGCGTTGACAACAGTACTGTAGTGTCATCTGGCATACATTAGCTACACTATATACAGGACACGCATGGTCTGCTTGAATCAGTCTGCCGCTTCCTCTCCCTCTGTATATAACTCCCTGGTTATATATACCTTTTTATTACTAAGAGGTGGCAGGCCTCATTCACTTTACACCTACGTATGTATCATATGGGTCAGATTTTCGGAAAATGTACAATTCACTTTCACAAATACTCTGAAATAACCAAAATTTAAACGAAAATAAAGTTCAAAATACAGTTCAACCTAGCCAAACAGACTGCTACAATCAATCCAATGCTGATTATACCCGAATTTACCTAGTATTGACCAAATTGCAGGCTTATTCAGTAGAATTTACAAAATGTGTACAGTTGCCAATTGTACACTTTCTGAAAATCTGACCCATATGCATTCCCCTACCCATTAGATCTACTCTAGTTCACCTGCGTGACATAGATCACCAACCTTACACATTAATAGGCCCCGCCATTATACCGTATTCCATGTAATGCACCATAACTTGTGCATCACAGTAATGTGTCCTGCAGCACGGCTCCACTTACCATAGTCAGCAACACTGACTCTATATGATGTGATTCAGGAAAATGAGTCACAAGTCGCAAAAATGTATATTCCCAAATATTTTATTCACTAGCTGTCTTTGTATGTATGTTCTGATTTTGGGGTTATTAAATCCTCCAAGACCTATGAATACGTGAATCAAATTACAAGACAGTGTATTACATACATCAATATGTTTCTAAGCTCATTCTGTCGAGTATATTCGATATTTTAGTAGTAATTGTCTGTCCAGAGATTTTCTATTATTATTTAAATCAGCTTTTCTGTGAATAGTGTACCTGTTGCATAATGTCTAGCTGAATAACAATCTTAAAACAAACAAACATCACATGTATAACAATCGGGAGTTCAAAGTTCTTCAGTTTGTTGAATACTCAGCCAATGCCTATGAACAGATTTTCAAAAAGTGTACAATTCAACTTCGCCAATCTTCTGAAATAACGCAAATTTTTGATGGAAATAAAGTTCAAAATACAGATTGCTAGAATCAATGCAATGCAGAATATATTCAAATTTACCTAGAATTGACCAAATTGCAGCGTAATTTAGCAGAATTTACTTAATGTGTACAGCTGCCAATTGTACATTTTCTGAAAATCTGAGCCGTATAGTAGTAGCGGGAGAAGTAGCATGGCAGTGGAACCCAGGCTTGAGTTAGTATATTGTAGGTATCTTCACAGCTGAGAATGTATCTATAGTCTTTAATAACCAAAGAAACTAAATTAATGAATGGCATATGAATGAGAAAAGTTATCCATATGTTAATCACTCGGCTAAAATGTAATGGGAATTTAGCTCCCCCTGACCCTCTCATTCTCCCCCTCCTCATCCTCCTCTTCCTCCTCTTCCTCCACCTCCTTCCTCACATCCTCTCTCCCTGTCAAGTATTGATACTTTAAGAGGGTGTAGGCGACCCAGACTCGGCTCAGGGAGTGTATGCAATGATCTATCAATGTAATTATAATAAAGTATGAACGTAATTACTAAATGCTCCCTAGGAGATACTCCATCAACTCAAAGTGGTAGGAGGTAAAAAAGGTAATTAACCGTTACTCTTGCAGAACAGTCTGCATTTATAAGGACATACCGGTTACTGGATTTAAGTACTTTTTGATCTCAGACCTCTTTAAGAGGTCTGAGATCAAATGAGTCACTACGAAATGTGCCAATCATTCTTCATCTGATAACATTTGTAGCTGTATGTAAGGTGTTAGAGCTTAGATATGACATCAGGGGAGCATGCCATATCTAACTCACTGATCAGTGATACATTTCGCACTGTTATGCCAACACTTTACCGAATCCGTCCGTACATTTCTGAAGCACGTCCCCATGTTGTTTGTTTACAGCAAGCTACATCATAGGCTTATGTAATCCCAGGCGCGCGGCTATCCCTCCCTCCCTCCCGCCGCTTTCTCTCTCTCTCTCCCACCCTCCCACCCTCCCTCCCTCCGGAATGGTAGAAGGAAGAAGGAAGGGGATCGAGGTGGAGGAGGAAGAAGAGGAGAGGTGAAGGAGCCGTTTCGCCATAATTTTAAGAAATAAAGAGATGATTCTGTTTGAGGGTTGTATAGAAATACAATGGATATTTGAACAAAAACGCAGTCAAACTATTGCTGACATCAGGGCACTTTTATGCATGCCAATATCAATTCTCTAGGTCTGACTTTTCATTTAATTTTGCTAGACATATTAGTGAGTAATATATCCCATTTTTACTGTAAATCATTCGATTAATCAGGTTTAATGAGGCCGAAATAAGGCAAAATAATAGGAAAAATATTGATTTCTGAATCATAGGTGTGGGAATCGAAATATTGGCCCCAGCCTTCCCAAAATTCACCTGCATTATGCTCATATTCCCTGCGATATGTACACCAAAGATTGGAGAGATTCAACGAATTTCATTTTTTCTTGAAAAAAAATGGCCTTCTGAAATCAAATGCTGCCCGATTGGGAGAATTAGGGCCTACTCATATCTGTCATGGGGGGTCCTCCTTCAAATCTGCTATGAATGCACATTAATAATGTCTAACTAAATTCAAATGACCTCACGCTCTCCGCCTGGACAACAAGTTAATAAATTGACATCGGACACAAGTAAGTCGGTCTGAGAATCGTTTCCATTGGAAACGCCAGGTATATAAATTAAGTTGACACTAATTGTAAAGTTAAATAGATAAACCAAACTTAACTTGATAATTTCTTAACTTAGTACTTGTTTTGGTAGAAGTTACCAACGAGGTATACACTCCCCCTCTCAACTCTCCCCCCTCCTCCCTCTGCCCCTCCCCCTCTCACCTCTCCCCCCCTCCTCCCCCTGCCCGTCTCCCTCTCCCCTCTCCCCCTCTTTTTTTTTTTAAATTGTTTGATTTCGGCAGTAATACATAGTTCATGATGTCGCCGCTAGACGGTGTTCCCACCACCACCTGCCTTATAGCTAGACAATGTTGATATATGTCACGTAATATATTTTCTCATTAAATATATTTTACCTATTTTCTGTCCATGTCGAGGGGTGGACGGAGTGGCGGTTTGGACACTGGAGGGTGAAAGACTTAGTTTATATGTATGGAATATCTCCGAGGTAAGGGTGCTAGTGATAGAGTGTATTGGAGATATAATATCGTCGTTGATCTAGAGTCTAGGCAATGGTATAGCCTAGATCTAGTAAGGAAAGAGCAGCAATTTAGTCCTGTTTAGACATAACTTTTAATGGCTGTAAACATCAGTATTTATACATAGAATACATGTAATGCGCATGCGCGAGCATGCGAAGGTATTACCCAATCATGGTAATTATACCTGGTTACCCTAAGGGACCCTCTGGAAGAGCTGTGGCTGCCACAGAATAGGACAGAGCCATTTCCAATGCAAATCATCATATATTTTTATCATACATGTACTGTTTTCGGAAATAAACAATATACATGTACATACATACATATGTATACATACCCAATAAGCTGTAACCGTACATATTAAGCCATGGGGGGTCCCTCTGGCTATCCAATAGTAATTAACATGAATATTCATATGTTTAGAGTCATAGTGGTAGCTTCATTAACTCTACCGATAGTGGCGACCCCTAGCGTGAAGCCTAGTGACTTATGGTCCTAAATGATATTCATAATCCATATCTTACATAATATTAATATTTACTGTTATGCGATTGCATAATGTTACGTAATACCTTATAATTATAAAATGAGGATAAAATAGTCGGGACATAGTGTCTTTTAATCAGAATTAATCTCATCTTTCTGTTCTATTAAGATCTGCGCTTTCAGGTGTTTTATTAGGTTTTCACTGTCCAACTTTCTATTTAATCTGTTCCAATGTTCTCTTCCTACTACCACACATGCTTGCCCTCCTCCCCTTCATTCATTGCCATTAACTCATATTGGATTAGACTATAAGTAATGACTACATCAATTAATGCCTGGAACATCAACATCAACTACTGTAATTATTGTAACTAATTAGATAAGTCACATGGCATGACGAAAAACACTTATTTCAAGTGAGAGTGTAACTGTTAATATCATCTCAATACAAATTGTCTCGGTTTGTCTTTAATAATGTACAATAAATGTAGATAAACAGTAATGGTTACTCTTTCCACCATGGCAAATCGATTTCGCCTCCTCCTCCTCCCCTTCAAACACTGCCCCCCTCATACTCCCGCTTCTGCCCCCACACTCATGCTCTCCCCTGCTGGTATGAAGTGGAAACGCACCTACATACCTTGTCTAACCATCTCCAGTGGTATTTACCATGATTTTTAAGTGCTTGTCATTTTGATTTCTGAGGTTTCATGCAATGCTTCTTCTGGTTATAACAGTTTAAATGCAAGGCAATTAAAATGTCTCATCCATTACTTAAATAATTGGCGTGTCTCTTCTTCATGTAGTAAAAACAAACAGCACACCTTTATATACTATAGTTTATGACAGGATACTTAAACAACGGTGATTTCTCTCTGATCTCGATGTGTGGAAGAAGGAATACCATTAGTTCCTATTAATCAGTTAATATCCTCATGAAAACCAGCTGGGCCATGGGGTTGGCTCGCCTCCCTCACCCGCATTTGGGGTAAAGTTCCTCCTGTCTTGGCTTTAATCCTCTCCCCTCGATATCATATAGCCGACGTCTTATAACACTTAAATATCACATAGCAGACTTTTATGATACTTAAATTACAACAATATTCGGTCTTTCCCTGCTTTCCCTCTTCCCCCTTTCCCCTTTTTCTGTTCTGCCAAAGTACAAGTCTCTTTCTTTCTTTTTAATTATGTAAATGAATATAGACAAAAAGGTAACTTACAACTAACAATTAAATTCACAATAAAACAGTACAGTTAACTTTCATTTTACTTTTCCAAAGTTTTACTAGTGTTTTCTCATTTGGACTCCCATATGGAATTCATGTTAAAATCTGTATTTATTTTATGATACTGAAATTCAAGGTGGCGTCCAAGATAGGACAATACATCTCTGTAACTTTGGTTCGAATTAACATGAATTATGTAGGTGACATGTTTTTCAGGATAAGGATAAAATAATAATAAAATCCAAGGCACTTGATGCCCTTCTCTTCCCTTTGCTCTCATTATGATGATACTTCCATCACCTTTTAATTCAGATCAATATACTTGTTAATCACCACAGAAGTGTTTTAAGTATAGTCCTTCAATGTGGTCCAAATAGCAGTGTCATACATATAGAGAGAATGGGACGAGCCGGCAATAATCGAAAACTTATTGGACGAGATTCGTCCACATGAGCACGATGCCGTAGGCAGAGTGCTTATGTGGACGAATCAAGTCCTATAAATTTTTAATTATTGCAGGTGAGTTCCATTCTATATTTATTATATGTGCATAAAATTTGATCATATGTCATCAGATATCACTGAAAAAAATATTAAAGAAGCACAGAGAACCCCGCTGCCCCACTGACAGCCCCGCTGACAGCCTCGTTAGTATAGGCCTATTTATATTGTTAAATTAAAATGTTCATATTGTAGCCATTTCTTGAGCTACATTGATAAAACTTATATCATATCATTGGATAGAGAATTTAATGCTCTATTTAATGATGTGGTTTTTATTATGTATTTCTATAATCATAGTACCAGAATCATGGGTGGATTACCGATCGCGGGGATTTGTTTCGCAGAGAGCCAAAGCTCCGCGAAGCATATCAACAGATCTATTTTTAGACAACTACATTTTCATAGGACGTGTCCTATATGAATATTTTTATAGCACCCCAATTATAGCACCTCTCATATAGCATGCGCATATAATAAATGTACTGTAAGCTTTCTGTCATTATGTACTTGGTTGATATAAATGTTGGTAGTTGTTTTTTGATGATTTGTCGCTTCCGTTATTATTTATAAAACATATCGTGAAACATAGTTATGGGGACAGAATTTGATGTTGATTTAATTACAAAGATAACATTTTAAGTAGACAAATTAAAATAATTAAAAATGTATGATCTGGAAAAAGTAGGAATTAGTGTACCTCATGAATTTAACATCAAGCTCCTTAGATAAGTGGAAACGTCTTAGTGAGACGTCATGCACTGGTTCCTCCTTAAAGCTCCAGTCTCAGTTAGAACTAAAATCTTGCCAAATGAACTCATATCATGACTTATAGGTCTGAATTTATTAGACGAAAATAAAGTTCAAAATACAGTTCAACCTAACCAGACAGATAGGTAGAATCAATGCATTGCCAAATATACTCGATTTTACCTAGTATTGACCAAATTGCAGCCTAATTTAGCAGAATTTACCAAATGTGTACAGCTGCCAATTGTACATTTTCTGAAAATCTGACCCTAATAGTGTAAGAGGGGCGGAGATACAATTTGGAGTACAATTCCTTACTCTGTCAGCCACTGTTTGGGAGGGCCTGCAGGTGTTTTGGGGTGGGTGCAAATAATGACTGCATAGGAGGGCATCTCATTCGCAGCATTCTTGACAAAAAAACTAATTGATAATGACACCCTTACTCGCTCAGCCATGTGCCGTGGAAAAAGTTTCAATATATTGTAACACTTTGGCAGCCAGAGCTGAAGCTGGAAGAGAGGTAAGCGTGTTCTGAAGGCGTGGGGATCATTACAAGGTGAGTCTTATTTGGAAAATTAATTTAATAAGCTTGTGAATACATTGTTCAAGTGCTTTAAATACGCACAAATCTTGACCATCTCCATGATAAGTGAAAGCTATAAAACCCTTATTAGAAGACAAATACACCTACTACAAAAAGTATACAGGGATTCAACGACAGGGAATTAAATTGACAAATATTTGATTAAAATGAAAGAATGCATGGTATCCATTTAAAATGGAAACAAGGTCCTCATTCTGAACCAATCAGAAGATATATTAGTTGCTGAGCTGTAGTCGGAAGTGGGAAAATGGGTTTCTCGTTCCAGTGCAACTTCATATAAATATAAAGTTGATTACTGTAAACGTATTAATGTTCGCGCAGTATTTATTTTCGCTATTTTCGCGCACCCGTCTTTCTGCGCGAAAATAAATCCTGCGCAAAAGGAGTAATTAATGCATAAACAATGTGTGAGACTACCTTGCTGCGCGAATTTAAATCCGCGCGAAAAGGTGTCAAAGCGCTTAGTGCGCGAAAATTTATCTGCGCGAAAATAAATACGTTTACCACTAAGATCTCCAACAAACCATCAAGACCCTAACCATATTTTTAACACCCTTTGACCCCGTCCCCGGACCAGAATCGTCAAAAATATGTAAGACCACTCCTAGGATTTCCTTTCCAATCCTCGTCTATGTTAATTCAAAAACATAACCCAGGATTTGAAATGAGAACATAGGATTCATCGAGACCCAAATCGGGGGACAATCGTGGGACAAATCGGCTGAGTGTGGGCAGGGTTTCAGTTGGATGAATGAGAGGGATGATCGGTGATACATGAAAGTGTTGGAAGTATAAACTATTGTAATTACATGACATTAGTCAGTGATGATATTGTAGTTTACGGATGTGGACGGATACTATGTGATAATATAATACAATTAAGTGATAATATATCATTGCTAAGCCTATTTTTGAAGCTTTTTTGGGATGCTTTTTATATGATCGTTGAGGTCATTCCACCTGAACATCTAGAATGTTTCTCAGGGAAGATTGAGGGTGGAGGAGATAAAGTGCACTAAAGGTAACTACTCCCCTCTATGTCTCTCCCAACAAGATGACATTTTTGTATGTATGTTTTTAACAATCACGCCCTGTGAAACATGCTTAAGAGAGCCACACCCATTACTTTTGGATTTATTATGACAATTTAATGTCATGACATTAAATTGATTTAAAGAGATAAACAACACAACCATAAGAAAGACGATGTCAAGTTGATATTTGCTTGAGATTTTTTTGATGTATTTGACCGACGTTTCGGAGTTCTTAACTCCTTCTTCAGGGTGACATTAACATTAAATTGTTGGAGGGATAGGGGAGAGAGGGGAAGCAGAGAGATAGAGAGAGAAAAGGAGGGGAGAGAGAGAGGGGAGAGGAGAGATAGTGGAAGGGGAGGAGAGAAAAAAGAGAGGCGAGAAAGCAGAGAGGGAGAGACAGCAGAGAGGAAGAGAGAGAAGAAGAGGGAGACAGGGAAAGAAAGGAGGGAGGAAGAGAAAGGGAGTTTGATTCCATGACATTATACGTGCTAAGCTAGGGCATGGAAAGGTATGTGGTTTGCGCGGCTAGGCAGGTGTGATGCGAGAAGTAAGATGGCGCCCTAAAGGCTGACCCACACATGGCCGATTTGGTTCCCTATAGCCCCATGATTTGGGTCTCCTGATGAATCTTAGGATTTCATTTCAAATCCTGATTTATGTTTTTGAAATAACCTAAAACATGGTGGTTTGAAATGAAATCTTAGGATTCATCAGGAGACCCAAATCTTGGGGCTATAGGGAACCAAATCGGCCATGTGTGGTTCAGCCTTAAGGCTGGTGCTACTTGGTTGATGAGCGCTAAGGGTGGTACGCTTCTCTCCTTCTCCCTCATTATCAGTCTCCCGCTTTCTCCCGCTTTCTCTCCCTCTCTCCCCTATATCCCCTATCCCTATATCCCGCTCTCTCATTCTCTCTCACCCTTTCTCATTCTCTCTGCCCCCCTCAATCTCTATTTCCCTCTTTCTCATTCCCTCTCTCTCTTTCCCTCTCCCCTCTCTCCCCCTCTCTCCTCCTCTCTCCCCCTCCCCCCCCTCTCTCCCCCTCTCTCCCCCTCTCTCCCCCTCTCTCCCCCTCTCTCCCCCTCTCTCCCTCTAATAAATGATTTCTTTTCTCTTGGGCTGGGGTATTTGCTATCTTTTCTATATTCACCATATGGGTAAGATTTTCAGAAAATGCACAATCTACAGTTCTACACATCTATCAAATTCCACTAAATTAGAGCGAAAATTGATAAATATCATTTATTATACGCGCATTCTATATGAGACGTGCTATAAGTGGGGTGCTATAAAAATATTCATATAGGACGCGTCCTATATGAAATGTAGTTGTCTAAAAATAGCTCTGTTTTTATGCTTCGCGGAGCTTTGGCTCTCCGCGGAGCATGTAAACAAATCCCCGCGATCGGTAATCCACCCGTGATTCTGGTACTATAATTATAGAAATGCATCATAAAACGTACATCAATAAATAGAGCATTAAATCCTCTTTTGAATGATATAAATTGAATTAATGTAGCTCAAGGAATGGCCATGGTATGAACGTTTTAATTCCACAATGTCAGTAAGTAAATGTACTGCATGAGACACACAGACAGACTGACAGCTAGGGCACTGCTGTACTAATGGGACTCTCAGCGGGACAGTGGGGTTCTCTCTGACTCTTTTTAGATATTTTTCAGCAATATCTGATGATATATCATCAAATTTGTATGCACATATAATAAATATAGAATGGAACTCGCCGGCAATAATCGAAAATTTATAGGACTTGAATCTCGTCCTATAAATTTTCGATTATTGCCAGCTCGTCCCATTCTCTCTATGTATATCTGAATATATTCTCTATTGTATTCATTCGATAAATCTGTCTGATTATGTTGAACTGTATTTTGAACATTTCTTGTTAAATTTGGATTATTTGAGAGGATTGGTGAAGGTGAATTGTACATTTTCTGGCGACGTGACCCATATTACGTACATCCCAAATACACCACCATTTAGTCTAGACTCAGAGTTCCTTTAAACTAAAGGAAACCTCTCACCCCTGACCATAAGATTCCATAAGAATGCCATTATGTGACCTACTCCAGGGGCTGGAGTGTCTAGACTGAACCTGTCACTGTTAATTGTAGACTGTTTATAAGTTAACCCAGGAGCAGCCATGCATGGCCTCGGTAAACCACTATATATTCTCAACACTATTCCTTTTGCAAACACTATTCTGTCTCATTCTGTTTCATTCTGTCTCATTCTGTTTCATTCTGTCACATTCTGTCTCATTCTGTCCCATTCTGTCACCTTCTGTCTCATTCTGTCTCATTCTGTCACATTCTGTCTCCTTCTGTCTCCTTCTCTCTCATTCTTTCCCATTCTCTCTCTATCTCCAGCTGTCCCTCTCACATTCCCTTATTCTCTCGTCCATTTGTGTCCTCTCTCGCATTCTCACTTTTTTTTTCTTTTTTATGGGGGTGGTGGGAGGCGGGGAGGGGGGAGGAGCGAGCGTGTGGGGGACTCCTGACAGACACGGATAAATATCCCATAACTTATATAAATAAACGTTTCTCAATCTCAAACTCAAAAGCATCCTACGTTCCAATACACATTGGGGTTACTCTGCTTGTACCTTTCTCCAACTAAATTCTTTGATCAAAGCATTGCATTTTTAGGGGGTTGGGGGGGGGGGGGGGGGCGGGGGATACTTACCATCACTGTACATCCCCTCCCACCTCCCTCTCCCCCTCCCTACTCCACCTCCCAACTCTCCCTCTCGCAGATAGTCAGCAAGCTTAATAATTTGCTATAATTATTGTTTCATTTTAGGTTCTTCATTTGAGGAAGGACTTAGCGCCAGCTATAGACAATGGACTGGTACAGACCACTTCTCGTATTTCTTCTCTGGGGTAAGGATACATTTATAATTATTTGAAATAAGAAGATTAAAGTGATTCAAATGATAGTAAACACTAGGACATCTAAAAAGTGTTTCTATATTCTAAGTTTGATATTTTTATTTTTAAAACAAAAAGTTTGCAATGTTTCTAGATGGGTAATTACCAGTAAAGTAACTAAATATACTCCGCTAAAAAAATCTGTTAATAGCGGATAGCGGATTTCCGTTACTAGATATGAAACGGGTCCCTGACAGGTACTTCTCGATGTTGCCATCGTTTTTTTCGTTTGTTTCCTTGATGATTCTTAACTAATAATACTTTTCATTTTATATTAGGGAAGATTTGATTATCAATTACTATTTATACAAGATATAAGAGTATCATACATCATGGTACTAAAAGATATTATGTTATATAATTAAGTATATATTATGCAAGGTGATAATCCTTATGCAGACTTCATTAGATTCTTTATACATTTCTTGAATTTCAGTTTGAACATATTTATACAGTGTTTTGGTGTTAGTCCATATCATTCCCTCAACCCCAACCCCCCACCCCCATGTTTTCCACTTATAGCATTCATTAGTTGGTTCCACAGTTTCATACAAAACCGTGGATGTCTGTTATGAAATGATCCGGGGTAAGACCATAAAGTGCCTTTCTGTCTCTTTTTCTCTATCTCCCTCTCCCTTTTTCTCTATCTCTATTTCCTGGGTATGATCATAAACTGCCTCCCTCTCAGCTCTCCCGCCCTTGATATAACCATATTAAATGTTTTGATAAGTGCGTAAAGCAACCAATCTCACTTAGTCACTGGTTGTTATGAATTATTATTATTGATGGGTTTTATGTTTTCAGTTTTGCAAAATGCCAGCGGACAATGCCCCTTACCTGCGATACTGACAGGTACAAGTGGGACCATCACCAACAGGGACCTGGCAACATTAGATGAGTACCGTCCATTTGAGCACTGTGTGTGGGTGGTCGATGTGCCCGGCGACGACTACTGTGACGTCACGTTTACCTTCACTGAATTTGTGCTGGAACGCGGAGACTATGACTCCTTCTACATCAGCGACCAGTTTGGATACAATGAGGTGTAAGTCAACTATGATTTCACTATAGTTAAAATGTGATGTGTATCTGGAGTCACAATTTGCAGCATATTAAAACGTAAAAACGTGCGACGTAAAAACGTGCAACGTGCGACGTAAAAACAGGTGTTTTTACTGTCTATGCACAAGGCATATCTGTTCAAACCATTCATATTGAACTGGCAACAAGAGAATCAATTGCCCAATATACTCATATTAATTTTAACTGATTTTTTATGATCCAATCAATGTGGCGATATAAAAACATTCCTGCGACCTTATCCCTGTTAGAATAATGTATTGATGAGATAACATCGGTAGTATAGCTTCTGTTGTCTAATATCATCTTGACTTGATTAGCTTCATATATCTATTATTGATCTTTAAACAATTTAAATCACTATTAATAATCTTGATGTATAATCATATTTTTTCACTTGAGTAGCATGATATTACTATGTTCGCATGAAAATGTTCTCAATAAAATTTCTTTAAAAAAAAATGATCCAATCAATGTGGCGATATAAAAACATTTATAATTAGCCATTTTCCCATCAATTTTTTAAAACAGGAATAACATCCTTACTAACGATCCTATTTGGACTCATTAGGTATCAAATGTTAGGGATTGTTTTAAATATATATCAACTGAGTTTTATTCTAGTGTAATACAATAAGTTTATTGCATGCAAGTGAGCAAAATGTGCGACGTAAAAATTAGAAAAAACCTTTTAAATATTGTTTGTGCCATAATTTAAGACAGATGTAAGTTTGGTTACTAAAATGCATTAAAATTCGAACCTGGTGACTGAGCAAAATCAATCAGATATAAAAAAAACACAAATTGATGCAGATATCTGGATCCCCAACTGCCAAATGTTTAATCATTGTCTTTTTTCTATGAAAATTCCAAATGTTTAATCATTGACATTTTTCTATGAAAATATCAATTTTAAAGGGTTTTAGTCCATGAAATACACATCAGCCCTATAATAATGTATATGGGTCAGATTTTCAGAAAATGTACAATTCACCTTCACCAATTCTCTCAAATAACCCCTATTTAGGAAGAAAATTAGCTTCAAAATACTGTTTAACGTAACAGAAAAGATACTTTAAATCAATGTGATCCCAAATATACTTGGATATACCAGGTATTCATCATTTTTCTGCCAAATTTAGCAGAATTTCCTATTTGTGTGGAGCTGCCAGTTGTACATTTTCTGAAAATCTGGCCCACATATCAGAGGAATTTCCGTGCCGAGAGAAATCTGTAGGATTTGTTTTAATATCAATGAATATTACAGTGAGATATGAGGCATAGAGGGGCAATGGTAGGGGGAAAGGGCCTTGGGCCCATTTCGTAGGAATGGACCATATAATATTATAAGTATTTTTATTTCTTTTTTTATACAATTACATTCAAAATTAAGAGAAAATGGTCCTTAAGTCAGCAAGCTGTTCTTCCCAAAATGCCGTGGCATGTTGTAGCCCAGGGCTAGGATTTAGCGACTCATTGTGAATGTACCTGATTATATATATACTTTAATTTCCTCCATAAACAGTTACAATAGACAGGAAAAAGGATGATTTACTTTCTGTGCCCTCACAGCTCTTCCAAGAAACCCAGAGTTACTTCACTTTTATTGATAAAAAACTACTAGCTACTATCCCCATAACACTAAGATTGATGTACCTTGGTACATCGTTTTCTACTAGAATATAACAACAATTAAATAGAATATAAGCACCTCTAAATGTTCTTTCGGTTTACCGTCTACACTACAACTTCTAACTCTTACATAGTTTGTCCATCTTCATTGATGTTTTCGGTACAATCATCCTCAAAATATCTGTTCAGTTATTTCAGTTTACAAGACTTACATACCTGAGTTAGTTCTTTATGCTTGTGTTATATGTAGATATACACATATATGACTACACACAATATTACATTAAAGTATATATATACATACATTAGTGTCTAAATGTTAATTAATATGTGGATCTTCTATCCTATTAATTTGTGGATCTTCTTACTTTAGGTTCCTTGGGGATCTGACTGCTTCTCTGCCCACTGTGACTGCAGTGGAACCAGCACGCCTCATGTTCATCTCTGATGACTATGGTCGCTATGATGGATTCACTATTGAGTACTCTGTAGGCAACTGTAACCCCGCTAGTAGGTCTTCAACTTGTCTTCCTTATTTTACATGTTTTTATCCATAACCTGTATATTGTTAGAATTAACTTTAATTGATTACCTTTCATCTATATTAGTCCTACTATAATATTCTATTAATCTATTAACAAAATATAAGGGGAGAAAACCTTTCTCCTTGAACTACACCCAATAGAGAAACACCCAATGTATATAATATCCAGAGCACTGTCTCTCCTGAATTAGAAAATATATATTTAGAAGAAATAAATGGCAAAATTAAAACTTGAGCATGAAAGGCCATAATTATCACTTAGTTGTTGTGACTAGATTTAGATGGCATCAAATCAGTCAAATGAAACAAATTGTGTTAAAAATTAAGGTCAAAATAATTTGTAAAAATGACAGATAGTATTTATCAATAGGAATTGACAATGCATATGAAGATGAGAATGTGTACGAATAAATTTTAGAATTTTAGATTAGAAATAAGATTTTCAGGCGAATAGTTAAAGCAAATATGTTGCCAGCACCGTGCTTGGTTCATTATGACAAGTAGTCAAACACAGCCCTCAACCAGACAATCAGACAATTCACATCAACCGGAAACATTGATAAACCACAATTAATAGCATTACTTAATCTACAAATGAAAGCACTGTTTGATAGGGTATTTGCATGTCTCACTGCTCATGTCTATCACAGTGCATGCTGGGATGGATTCAACTCAAACTGACATGAACAAATTTAGCAAATTTTAATGAATAAAATGCAAGAATGTTTCACCAGTATTATAGCTTGTGGATATGATATGTAAAAAACCAAATGCATGATGGGAAACATGGTTTTTTTAGGGGAACAGGTAAAACACAGGGCAATTTGCATGAGATCGCTGGTAAATATTCATAACATGTTTTCTACAGCTATTACACTGACATACAACTCCCATAATTCGATGTGAATCCTGATACAAAATGGCCGATATGCAAACCTTCTATGGTCATTAGGGTCAGATTTTCAAAAGATGTACAATTGGCAGTTGTACACATTTAGTAAATTCTGCAAAATTAGGCTGCAATTTGGCCAATACTAGGTAAATTCGAGTGTATTCGGTATTGCATTATATATATATCATATTTTCCTGTTTCACATTACTGGTTATTAAATTTTACATTATCTGTCTTGTTCAAAACCGATGCAGAGTTAAACACAATAAACAAGAGCCAGCCCTTACATACAATCTACAATATTTATATTTATAAGGGTGTTGAGAAATCTACATTGATAAATTGATAATTTTAGGATAATCCGACATTTTGGTTATATTGTTCAGAGTTCAATGTTCAGAGTCAATGTCCAGTCGGCTTGAGTTCAATTGATGTCACCCTACTATCTCTAATCATTACTAAGCATTATGCATGGCTCCAGTGAGTAACTAGTTATCATCATATGAGATCAATTCTAACAACTACATAACAGTTTATACATTCAACAATGACTAAAGGTTACATATAACAGATATAGTATCATGAAAATAAAGAACAATGTAATTACATTGGTTCAGAAGTATCGTTGTATCGATTTTACATAAGGTCTTATGTGCCTTTTATTTGATGGCTGATCATTTTCTCAATGATCTGTTGAGCAAAACTCATTTATTCGTCAGACAAATATTCGTCAAAATCACACAGATAAGTTGTCTTCAAATATTGTCGAAACTGAATTCTTGTTTTGGTTTCCTGAATATTATCAGGTAGATTGTTCCACAAACTTGTCAATGAATAAACATACGACTTTTTAAAAATGTCATTTTTTGGTGTCGGAACAACCAATTTCTTGCCTTTCGCTAAACTCCTTAAACTTATTTTTCTTTTATCTACGTTATCTTCGTTTCTCGATCTAAGAAAAGCCAAATCGAGTAAGTGGCTATCCCTTCTAGTCGAGAGAGAGGGCAAGTTTAATGATTTGTGAACCTCTCTGGTACTGGTCAACTTCGGCAATTTCAAAATAATTTTAAAAGCTGAATTCTGTAATGTTTGAAGTTTTTTCAGTTGGACCAGTGTCGACGATCGATAAAACAAGTCACCATAATCGATGATTGGTAGTATCATCGTTTTGTACAGTAACAAGAGTGTGTTTTTGTCACATGAATTGTATAGTTTCGACAATGAGTGAATTTTAGATCTCACTGTAAAGATTTTCTTTCTAAGAAAGTACTTATAATTAACTCTATCATCAATCTCCATCCCGAGAAACTTGTATTCGGATACGTTATCAAGCCTTTGCCCTCCTATGGAATAATGAACAATATTGTTGGGGTCACTCTTGGACCTTATTGTTAAGTTCTTACATTTTTTTATATTGAGTGATATTCTATTAACTGCGCACCATCTTACAATATTATTAAGATCATTCTGTAACTGTAAGTTATCTCCTTTACCAAGTTGCCTTTCTTTATATAACACATTGACTCTAGCAATCTGTTTGGTTAGGTTTATTTTCGTCGAAAATTTGGGTTATTTGAGAAGATTGGCGAAGTTAAGTTGTACATTTTTCTGAAAATCTGATCCATTAATTAGTTTGATTATTAATTATAACAGGGACAGGACTACTGACAGATGATTGCTGGCCTATTCAGTCCATCAGCGAGCCAATGGGTGTCATCACCTCGCCCAACTACCCAAATGCTTACCCTACTGGGCCACCCTGTGTGTGGATATTGGACGTGCCTGATGCAGAATGCACCCACAGCATGGTGCTCTTTGACTATGATCTTGAATATGTACCAGACAGCCTTGCTGTAGGAGACAAGCTGGGGTCCATGGTGTTGTCGTGAGTACTAGGGTCAGATTTTCAGAAAATGTACAATTTAACTTCGCCAATCCTCACAAATCACCCGAATCTTAGATGAAAATAAAGTTCAAAATCTGTTCAACCTAACCAGACAGATTGGTAGAATCAATGCAATGCGAATATACTCGGTTATATCTAGTATTGGCCAAATTGCAGTCTTATTTAACAGTATATTCATTGAATGTATACAGCTGCCAATTGTACATTTTCTGAAGATCTCACCCACTAAACAGCTTGATAACGCAGGTGTCAAACATCAGAAGTGTTTATAAAAAATAATATTATTATGGTTGAATACCAAAATTAACTACATATTTTTAAAATCCAAATGCTGTAATAAACTCGGTTGGAGAAATGTTACAAACTACATCTGAGATTTTGGTGAAAAACGAAGCAATGTATGACACCAACCTTGTACAGACCACAATGTGAACCGTTTGAGGAAATTGAGCGATAAGTCGCAAAAAATGGATTTTGAGATATCACCATATTTGAAAAGAGGAGATCAAGCTGATTCCAATGATAGTAAACACTAGGACACCTAATACATATTTCTATATTTTAAGTTTGATATTTCTTTATGAAATAAATGTTTGAAATGTTTCAGGATGGTTAATTACCAGTAAAGTAACTAAATATACTCCATATGAAGGCCTTCAAAACGCAGGGATATATTTAATACAATGTTCCGGAATTTGTTACATGGATTCATATGACTATAAGGGCTAAACCCTCTAACAATCAGAACATTTCAATAAAGAGATCATGTGAAAAAAACACTTTGAAAAATATCAATTTTGCGATTTGTGACTCATTTTACTAAAACACATCACAAATGAGCCCAAGATTGCTGCCCATACAAAAGGTGGGTGATGCAGCCCCCATCATGTTGTTAATACACTCTCTTGTTATTACAGACAAGATGACTTCTACCTAGAGAAGCAGTACTTCATCCAGCGTACACTCATTGAACCCATCATCATCACCTTCACCAGTCACAGTGCTAGAAGTGACCGAGGCTTTGTCCTCAACTATGAAAACATCACCTGCGTCCACCATGGTGAGATATTGTTAAGATCTGAGTCAAGAAGTCAAGGCTTGGTTGGTAGAATAATTGACCTTTAATGTACGGAAAATCGCTGCTTATATCCTAGTCTGGCCGGCCTCGCTCTCCCCTTCTGTCCCCCTCATTGGCTGAGCCCTTCTCCCCTTCCATGGATCAATTTATTATAGCAGGAGGGAAGGATGGCCGGAGACACCAAACATTCTCATCAATTAATGCGAGTGCCAGACTAGTACAATAAATCCAATTAGCATAAATATCAATGTAACACCACAATCAACAATCAAACATTAATAATAATCTTAATTAACCCTTATAATTACTTATCGAGGAGGGATCTTAATGACCCTCCCCCACTTTAGTTAATTACTCATTAGCGAACTGTATATATTATAATAGACATCAATCGTTTTCAGAGTGTGTAATTCCTGCGATAGAGTACAAGGATGAAGTGTGGGTTGACCAGTCATCTAGAACATTCACCTATACATGTGAGGTTGGGTGGAAGCCCAGCCATACTACCGCCATACCCTGCAACACTACACAGACCATCTCATGTGGTTAGTGCGACCTACTCTCTCATTAATGTGATCCGTTTTAGGAAATTGAGTCATAAGTCGCAAAATATGCATTTTGAGATATCACCATATTTGAAAAGAGGAAATCAAGCCGATTCCAATGATAGTAAACACTAGGACACCTTATATGTATTTCTATATTTTTATGTTTGAAAAAAAGAAGTTTGCAATGTTTCTGGATGGGTGATGACCAGTAACTAACTAAATATACCCCATATGAAGGCCTTCAAAACGCAAAGATATATTTGATACAATGTCCTGAAATTTGTTACATGAACTTATATGACTATAAGTGCTAAACCCCCTAAAGGTCAGAACATTTCAATAAAGAGATTTTGTAAATAAATCACTTTGAAAAATATCAATTTTGCGACTTATGACTCATTTTCCTAAAACACATCTATAGCACCAATTCATTCTTTTAAAATTCAGGTTTTAACCAAATCAATAGCCCAGTGAACCAAGTAGGGAGAACCTCGCCACCCGTCTCCATCTCAAAGAAGGTTGAAGTTTGAAACAAAATCTATGGGGGTATAGGATTTCAAAATGGCAAAGATTTGAAGTGAAGCAAGGATTTAAGCTAAAACCGTTCTTAGGCTTTTCACCATTTTGGACCACCTTTTGGGTTATAATAGCCTTTTATTATATGCACATTCCATATAAGAGGTGCTATAAGTGGGGTGCTATAAAAATATTCATATAATATGTATACTATATGAACTACCTTGTCACCAAGTTGGTTCAGATTTACACCTGATACATTTGTGATTACACATCAAGTTTTATGCCCATATAATGAATACAGAATGGAACTCACCTGCAATAAACGAAAATTTATTGGACTTGATTCATCCACATAACCACTCTGCTTATGGCAATACATTTTTGATTATTGCCGGCTCGTTCCATTCTCTCTACTGTTGTCATGTTTGTTGATGTATTTGTACTGGTAAAAGATGAATGACCAATATTGAGGGGCCAGAAATGAAGGATACTAATCTTTATCTTTATTATCATCTGCAATATCTCCCCGCTTTAACTCTTTATATCTGTTTCACCTACAGACCCAGTATGTACAGCTTTACCGGAAGTGCCATATGGGGATGCCTTCCTGCTCAATGGTACACTGCGCTACCTAGTGGCTTGTCACAGAGGCTTCATTATAGACGATGCTGCCACCTACCTCAAGTCTATGCTAACCTATGTAAGCTGTGATGCTGGAACAATTGCCCCATCTTGTGGTAAGTACACAAACTAGGCAAACATAAGCAGGAAGCGTCTAGATACTAGACTACTAATACTGCTATATCACCATTATGCACTGGTTTCTTATATCGTCCTGGAGGTGGAATGAAGTACATAGATTGATAACAATACTTATTATAACCCTAAACCTAACCTTAAATTAGTGGTTCTAAATCAGTGTAGGGAGTAGATATCATTGCTGCTCAACTACCTGGCCACTCACCATCAGTCAAGGGACAAAAGTCTAATCTACCAAACCCAGGAACAACTACAAATAATCAAATAATCCACACTTATTATTTGCTGTGTACAGCATACCAAAGTGTTAAAGGCTTTTTACTTACTGAATGTACAGGGCTCTAACTTTGGGGATGACTTAAGTAGATCGCAAGTGAAGTGACTTGGGTATATTTCCCTAAAATATTTTTTTTTAAGGAAGTGATTTTAAAGTGATTTCAATGCTATTCCATTCGGAACATTGTGGCCTCATTATACATGGAGGAGTAATGAGGGGGCATGACGGGGAACTAGGTCAGCTTTTCAATCAATACGGAATCCCCTCTTACTCATATTAACCCATCAGCTAATGGGGAATGCCATGCCCACCGCCCTGAATAGTTAATTTATAATAACTCCTACTCGCAGAATACTCATAGACAAAGGGCATGTTACACTTTGTGTTGATTGAAAGTGAACAGTGAAGTCTCGAAATGGCTCTCATCAGGAATTACCATACATTGAAAAAAAACAAAAAACCTACATTTATTTTAATAAAGTTTAATTCCTTTTCCTTGTTTCCTTTCTGTCATTGCACATGTTTCGACCCACTTACGGTGGCCGTTCATACTAGAGTTGATGCAGTTCATATGATCAAGTTTGTGGCTCACCATGCTTACCTTTAAAAATAGGATGCCACAAATGGGAGTATCTAAAACTAATAACCAGAACTAGTCTTGAATTGTGATGTGTTTTAGGAAAATGAGTCATAAGTCGCAAAAAAAAGATTTTGAGATATCACCATATTTGAAAAGAGGAGATCAAGCCAATTCCAATGATAGTAAACTGTCTAATAGTCTAATAAGTATTTCTAGATTTTAAGTTTGATATTTTCGTTTTTGAAAAAAAAAGTTTCCTATATTCTGGGGGTCAATAAACAGTGAAGTAACTAAATGTAGTCCATATGAGGACCTTTAAAACGAATGGACATATTACATAGAGTGTCCTGAAATTTGATACATCGATTGATGTAGCCATGAGTTATCAACCCTTAACAAATTAGATCATTCCAATAATGTGATCTTGTGAAAAAAAAAAACTTTAAAAAACGTCAATTTTGCGACTTATGACTCATTTTCCTGAAACACATCACAATTAGTGTGCAGCTTGTAAATAATGTGCTTCTATCTATACAGTGTGTGATGTGCCAGCCATACCGGACGGGGCTGTGACTAGGATCAACGCCTCTGCCTACCTTGTACACTGTAATGCCGGCTTCCTCCTCACATTGGAAGGTCCCTTCAGCTGCAATCATGTCATCCCTACGTGTGGTATGTACCATTGTCATATGTGTGGGTCAGATTGACAGAAAATGTACAATTGAACTTCACTAATCTTCTCAAATAACCCAAATATTAGACGAAAATAAGGTTAAAAATTCAGTTCAACCTAACCAAACAGATTGCTAGAATCAATGCAATACCGAATATACTCAAATTTACCTAGTATTGACCAGATTGCAGCGTAATTTAGCAGAATTTACTAAATGTGTACAGCTGCCAATTGTACATTTTCTGAAAATCTGACCCAAATAAAGGGTTTATTTCCTACCTTTCATATCAACTACAATAGACCAACGGGAACCATCAATATACAAGCGATACTCGTACCTCGACCTCGATACTTCTTTTTGAGAATCTACAATCAACATTGGCTTTTTTATGATCAACATTGCAACCTGTAATATTTGTAATGAAATGTGAGAGGTTTTTTTCCCAAGATCTCTGTATTAAAATTTTCTGATTCCTAGGGTTTAGCACTTATAGTCATAGGAATCCATGTAACAAAATTCAGGACATTGTATTAAATATATCCTTGCATTTTGAAGGCCTTCGTCTGGAGTATATTTAGTTACTTTACTGGTAATTACCCATCCAGAAACATTGCAAACATTTTTTATTTTTTTAAAAATATGTCAAACTTAAAATATAGAAATACATATTAGGTGTCCTAGTGTGTACTATCATTGGAATCGGCTTGATCTCCGCTTTTCACCCACGGTGATATCTCAAAATCCATATTTTGCGACTTATGACTCATTTTCCTAAAACGGATCACATTAATGTACAAATTGCAGAGCCCGTCCTGTGTCCACCGGTGGAGGAGTTACTGGCCATCAGTGGTGGTGACGTCACTTTATACAAGTCACACGCTGGCTACAAACTGACATGTAACTATGGTTACGTCTCAAGTATCACCTTCCAGCAGGTGGAATGGGTTAACTGTGTCTTCCACCAGAATCCTAAATGTGGTCAGTATCACTTTTCTCTCTTATCTCATATTGATATCATCTTCTATCTTAGATCAGGGGCTTAGATCCTCTATTCGCGTAAGCAGTTAGATCTTCTGGCGAGTCCAGAACTAAGTATGGAATAGTTTGAATTAAATACATTTTACATCATGAAAATTAATTTGTGTATTGTGTATTTGTGTATTGTGATATTTGTTTATTGTCTATGTAATCAATATTAAAATCAGTATTTGGCGTGCCAATACAGTATTCTGGAGATATTCCAAGTGTTGCACTGCAGTACAATTCTTGTAGACCCTGTTAGACTAGAAATATACTATCCAATGTATCCAATCATCATGCAGTCTAGCTTGTCAATAGGGGATTTGCATAGACGCCATTTTGATACTTGATTCGCATGGAATTATGGGACTAATGGTATGGTCTAAAATCTATAGTGAAACATGCCAGCATAGGAAATGTAATAAATGCTCTAATGTAAATATCCATGTATTATACTTGTTTCCACATAACAAGTCCCTATCTTTTCCATCATGCCTTTGGTTTTCATTCGCATATTCACCATTAGACAAAACCCAACATGAAACACTGTGTAAAAGATCATTCATATTTGAATAGTCCAAATGTTTTCATTTAACTTGAAAGGAATAGGGCGCGTTAGGTAACAATTTAATGGGTGAATTTAAGAAAATTCAGGAAGATCTATATCCAGTGCAAACCTTTAAGGTGACTCAGTAGTGATTATGTAACGGGGTGCGCGCAACGCCTAGCATGAGTAGCGGGTTACAACTTTTGCCATTTTTCACGCGCCTGTCTGTGTGTGTATTAAACATATATGGCAGGGAATATCAGCATTATGCAGATGAAGTATGTATATAATTTAGTCTTGATATAAACTATTCAGCCTGCTGATTTTTGGTTGTGTTAGTTAGTATCTACAGTACCTGCATCTATATTAAATTTCATTAAGATTCATGGAGCCGTTTTTGTTCAAATCAAATATTTATCAGGAATTTCATTTTTTCCCCATAAATAAGTTGTAATATAGAAAAATCTAGCCTGGAAAGCCATCCTGATTTTTTGTGTATGAGTTAGCAAATACTGTATCTACATTCATATAAAATTTAAAAAGAATTCATCAAACAGTTTTCTTTAAAACGCTAATTGTCATCAGCCAAAGTCAATTTTGCTAGTGCCCTATACTGTCAGTGGGGGGCTTCCAGGAGGCTAACTCAGGATTTGAGGAAAACAAATTATCTGATGATTAGTATATATATGTTGAATGTCTGGGTGAAATTTGATGTCTGAATTCATGTGAGAACCATTTGAAACGAATTATGTTAATAAATCACTCAAATGTAGTAAAATCACTCAAATATGATTTATTATTTCTCTTTCCATACCGCCATAGCATGAAAACTAGCCTGGTGACCTATATTTTTTTTTCACTCAATAATGATTATTTCATGTCAAGTATCATTGGTAAAAATTTTAGAAAAATTCATCAATAAACAAAATCACTACTGAGTCACCTTAAGATAAAAAATGGCCAAGTTCTACATAATAGAGACAGCTGGTAATGAGAAAAAATAGACAATTTAAGAAGGCTACAAAAAGCAAAAATGTTGAGGATTTCAGACAAGCCAGGGCCCTACGTATAGAAGTACAGCGGTTAATTGTCAGATTAAAAAGGGAAGGTTTGAATGATATATGTCAGCATTTTAGTCGAAATGACAAGAAATTCTGGAATCATATTTCAACATTATACGGTATTAAAGGGGCTTCTCAGACGTCGATCGAACATATTATTGATGTTGATGGGAACAAATTAACGGGTCTTGATGCTGCAAATTACAGCAATAGGTACTTCTGTGATATAATGCCGAAATCCTCTGTTGAAGTTTTCTCAGCTAATGAAGACATGGAGAATAACCTTGATGTCTTTGAGTGGGACAGGGAAATTTCCAGGGACGATGTCGTAAAGCATATTCAGAATATCGATGAAACCAAGTCTAGTGGAATCTTAGATGTAAATACATCCTTTCTGAAACTTGCCTTGTTATCGTGTGCAACCAAATTTACCTCCCTACTTGACAAAATTCGACTTTCTGGATCCTTCCCACAGTCATGGAAGATTTCGCTTTGCACCCTGATTCCAAAAAAGAAAAATTCAAAAGACATAAATGATATTAGGCCCATCTCGATAGCCCCTATGACCAGTAAGATATTTGAGAAGATTCTGTCAGAAAAGATTTTTTTTTCAACTACCTTCTTGATCGAAATATTCTTGCCCCATCCCAGCATGGTTTTCGGGTAGGAAAAAGTGTGGACACTGCCATCTATGAATTCATGAAAATAGTCGTTGAAAATAAAGACAAAAGCCTAGATACAGTTGCAACATATTTTGATCTTTCTAAAGCTTTCAACTCAATAAATATTAAAATCTTGATGCATAAATTGAAAAAATTGGGCTTTGGTCCACGGCTGATATCTCTTTTGATTCCTACTCAACGAACCAAGAACAGATGGTCTGTCTGAATGGCAATATGTCTGACAGGCTCTTCCTACATGCTGGCGTGGCCCAAGGCAGTATCCTGGGACCTTTACTGTTTGTTTTGTACATTAACGATGTGGTTGATATAAACTTTGCTGGGAAAATAATCTTATACGCTGATGATTGTGTTCTTCTCCATTGTATAAGATCTAATAGAGATTTGGTTGATGTCCAAGATGATGTGAACAAATTTAAGACCTGGACAGAAAAAAATGGTTTGACTATTAATAACTCTAAGACCAAATTGCAAACCTTTTACGGCACAAGGAAAAAAAAACATGATGATTATATCATATATAATAATGGGGTCCAGATTGATAATGTCCAAAGCTTTAGGTATCTCGGATATCTCCTTGATAGTGGATTAACGATGTCTTGTCACATAAGCAATGTCTGTGTAAGAACTAATTTATTGTACAAAAGGCTTGTGAGAATAAGACACTATATTAGTAGAGATATTGCACTCCTAATATTTAAGACATATATCCTTCCAATGCTAGAATCAAGTACTCTAACTATGGATTTAGGTAGTCAAAAGGACCTGAAAAGACTCCAGGTAGCTGAAAATAATTGTCTTCGGTTGTGCATTGGTGTTAAAATGAGAAGAGGGGCTTATAGGGTTAATAATGTAGAATTACATAACAGTCTAGGAATTATTCCGTTATGTTAGAGAAGACTACAAAAATTCTTTGGTGTTTTCTGGAATTGTCATAACTTTGCGGAGAATTTTCCACAACATGACTATAACATGAGGGAAAATAGAGTGATATTAACTCCCTGGCACAAAGAAAGGATTCGTAAGAGTCTTTTGGGCAAAATTCTAAGTTTCTGGAACTCACTTCCTAGAGAAGTAAAGGTGAATAATGATCATACCTTCTTTAAAAATCAAATAAAGAACATATGTAAAAATGCCTTCTCAAACACCCAAAATGTATGGGAGATTCCAAATCCTGAGGGCTTAATATGAATGACTACAAATTAGTGTCCAAAACTGGTTGATTTATTAGTATGTTGTCGAAGGTTTATGCTTGTATGAAATCGCCCTTTCAGTCCTGATGGCTAATATCAGCTTATTTCTTGAAACTTACTTTGCTCCTTTGTATTTTGATTGATATTTGAGGGTGAAACGATGCTCCTAGGAATGTTGTTAAAGGATGCTGCCCTAGGTGATGGTTTTTATTTTTTTGACCTTTCTATCTTCTTTTGTATAATTTAGCTATTTTCGCATGATAATCATGCCTAATTGGCTTTATTTGTGAAGCTGTCGCTGTGCCGACTGAATAATTTTTTGTAACATTTTTCTAATATCAGCTTGGAATGAGAATAGTGTACACACTACATAATTTTGCTTTGCTGAATAAACATCTTAAAACAAAACAAACAAACAAGTAGTCCACGGCAGCGATTTTTGGAGTCGTGCTACTGTGGCAGCTTCATGACGTCATGTGGACAGGTCGCCCAAAGCTCCCACAGCCCCACCATTGCGGAGATAAAAAATCTCTGTTTGTTCATCGATCATATAATTTTATGAGTTCTAACTTACATATATGCATCTTAAGAGGCAAACAATTTCAACTGTAGCCTTCATAAACGTCAAACCGTTATTGTGGCGATGTATACAGTGGTTATTTATCGCCCCAATGCTAACTATATGGGGATTATTTACTTCCGGTCCACACATCGGTACAACTACGCGACTAATTTTCATTAATTCGCCGCCATGACACTTACGCACCCTATACATATATGTCTTTTTTATATTTCCAGTGCCTAAACAATGTGTGATGGTACCTGAGATAGAGAATGGGGACGTGAGTGACTTTGAGTTTGGCGCTGGCTTCACACTGACATGCCACCCAGGCTATGTGGTCTCCGCTAACATGCTGCCCCAGTATAAGCTCACCTGCTCATCACATGAGAAGCTCCCTATATGTGGTCAGTGTTGTTGTTATTGTTATCATTGTCTAACTTTATCATGGAATTCAATGACTCACCTTCATGATATGGGACAGATTTTCAGAAAATGTACCTGATTAAATAGATCTATGCATTTCTAAGATCATTTCATGGAGTATGTTTAGATACTTTTTTGGTTATTATCCACTTGAAAATATCAAAAACTTTTTTTCCCAAAATAAAGATATCTAACTTAAAATATAGAAACACTGCTTAGATGTCCTATTGTTTACTACCATTAGAATCGGCTGGATGTCATCTTTTCATATATATGATGATATCTCAATCTCCATTTTTTGTGACTTGCGACTCATTTTTGTATAACACATAATATTTACAGGTATAGCAAGCTGCATGCAGAAACCCTACATCCTGCACGGTCATGTCTCCTTCTTCTCTAAAGGAGTGAGTTACCGAGTGACATGTGACCCAGGCTATGTGTCCAACAACTCCCTGAGCAGGATTGAGACCAGCATCTGTCACCCCGCTGAACCCGCTACTATCTGCAGTAAGTATTCTACTTTAGTCTCAAATTGTTGGGATCTGCCGTAGGTTCCCAGGCGTGTAGACTTCCATTGTAACTAGTGCTAGGGGCAGCGCAGAACAGAACTGGTTTGTTGTATGAGTGTGATTGTAACACTTTTGGGTTGTGGTGCATCCCCGGTGTGACCCGGTGGATCTGAGCATGTTGTGTCCATGCTGTCTTGCCAATATTTAAGCTATTTTAATTTGATTTCAGGCACTGCATGCAATTTTGGTGACTTGTAGTGTGTTGAACTGGCTGGACTCAGTTTATAACTATTATTAAGACATGAATACGATTTCTTGTATTAAATATAACATGTTATATTTAACAGCAGACTATTGATAAGTTCAGTGCTATATGCAATATTATTACTTATTATACACGCATTGCTCTGAAAACAACGTATGTAGAGTGATTTACACATGTGATTTACGTGGGGTTGTCATGGTAACCAATCTGTTTTTTTTACTAAGATTACCGGTAAAATTCAAATTTATGACTCAAATTATGTCTATTTTCATGATTGAAAGCATGTATAATAAATCTAACTAATGTTAACTAACTTGTTGGTTTCAGTCGCTTAGAATATTGCACTCGTTGCTACCCAACTTGTGCAATATTCACGCTCCTTCAACCAACTCGTTAGTTAACCTATACATATGTATGTGATTCTGAGGGCGTGATTCAGGGGTGCTATTTAAAAAGTCTAATAGCACTGGAAGTAAGTCGAGCTGTGTTTTTCTCCTTGCGATGCACAATCTTTTTCGCCTTCAGTATATATCAGAGAATAAGGTTTCTCTGGGGATGATAAAATGGGCAGCATTGTCTCACAGCTTTACGGACCGTAGGGCTAGTTCTGCCCAGACAAATCTGATCTGGTATGAATGTGTTATTATCAGAATTTTTATTTTGGCGCAAACAATGGTGATGCAAATTGTGACTGCCGAGAGCCGAGTTTGCTATTTGTCTAATAGCACCTATGTGCTATTTTAGCCGAAATGTCATTGTTGACATTTCTTGCGAACGGTGTCATGTCTCGAGAAAAAGTAGTTACCCCACTGAAGAGTTTGAACTGATATATAGAGAGCCATGAGATAGAAAACAAAATGCATACCTTTAATGACCAGTTTGAGTTATATCAATTCTGATAAAATCAGAAGTAGATGTTAAAGAAAACTTTGTCCCAGCTCAAACGTATGCGATTCTCACAGAATTTAGTGCAAAAGAGTCCTCTGCGATGCAAAATCGCATGAGAATCGGCTTAGTGGACTTGGCCCTTAACAATATGACATTTTTCATTTCTAACATTGTTGTTTATAAGGGACCTTAGTCAGGCTAGCGCCGATCGCATATAGCATAAACAATAGACAATACACATGACTGTTTATATGAAACATACAATAATCAAATCTATTTATAGTTCCAGAGAGGTGCAGCTCGGCCCCGGTGATAGCGTCTGGTACAGTGAGTGACTTCAGGCTTGGGGTGAGCTTCACATTGACATGTGTGAGTGGTTTCAGGGTGTCCGGCGCACCCGGCCAGCTCAACAGTGTACAGGTGGACTGTACTCCACTCAACCTGCCAACTTGTGGTAAGTGCTCATTTGTAATCCGTTTTAGGAAAATGAGTCACAAGTCGCAAAAATTGGATTTCGTGATATTATCATATTTGAAAAGATGACACCAAGGGCATTCCAATGAATATACACATTAAGGGCATCTAATAAGTATTTCTTTATTTTAAATTTGTTATTTTTGTTTCTTAAAAAATGTTTTCAATATTTTTGGGTGGACAATAACTATTAAAGTAGCTATGATAGTGTGATGAACCTATAAATGTATGACAATATTTGATACACTGTCTTGCAATTTGGTACATGTATTCATACTCCATCCAGCGTTAGTCCCACCAGTATGAGAACATTCCTACAAAGAGATCTTGGGATTATATCACTTTGAAAAATATCAAATTGTTCTTTTTCTAAGTGATTTATTCACACTATGTATTTGTGGGAATGTTTTCATATTCGGGGTGTCTAGTCCTTGTGGTTGTATGAATACATGTACCAAATTTCAAGACTGTTTATTAATTATATCAGTGCATTTCTTAGATCATCCCATTGCGTATGTTTAGCCACTTTACTGGTGATTATCCACCCAGAAATATTGCAAATGTTTTTTTCAAAAATAACAATATCAAACTAAAAAGATAAAAGTACTTATTAGATGTCCTTGATGTTTACATTCATTGGAATCGGGTTGTTCTCATCTTTTCAAATACGGTGGTATCTCAAAATCCATATTTTGCGACTTATGACTCATTTTCCAAAAACGAATCACATTTGTGATGGGTTTCGGGAAAATGAGTCACAAGTCGCAAAATTGTTCTTATCTAAGTGTTTTATTCACACGATGTATTTGTGGGAATGTTTTTATTTTTAGGGTGTTTAATGCTTATTGTAGGATAAACGCATGTATCAAATTTAAGGACAGTGTATTAAATATATTCATGCTGCTTTTCGAAGGTCATCTAATAAATATATATTTAGCTACTTTACTAGTGAATTTCCACCCATCAAAATTGCCAAGTTTTTTTTCAAAACTAAAAATATAGAGGTCCTACTGTTTACTATCATTGGAATCGGCTTCATTTCATCTTTTCAAATATTATGGCGAAAAGATCCATTTTTTGCGACTTATGCCTCATTTTCCTGTAACACATTACATTTACCTTAATGATTTTACTAATTGCAATAGGACACATAATGTTAATGTGCAATAAAAAAATTATTTATTTATTTATTTGTATGGGTGTGGCAATATAGAATCAGAATCAGAAGATCATTGAAAAAATAAAAAAATAATATGATATAAACAGTGAGAATCTTATATTTTGTCTACTCTTATCTTATTCTAATATTTTTATATGTATCCATGAATGTCTTCAAGTATTACAATGGGTTTGTTGCAGTTGACATAGATGAGTGTGCAGGAGAGATAGAATTGTGTGGTAAGAATGCGGAGTGTCGCAACATACCTGGCTCTTTCCACTGTGACTGTAACACAGGGTACATCCGAATTCCAGGACAGGGACTTAACAACAGGGACACATACTGTGGAGGTACCTTAACTTAAATATTTGTTTTGTTTGTAATTAACACCTTATGACGAATGCTCCATGTTTATTTAATTCATTTCTGACCCAAATTCTACTTGGAAAATTTGTCACAAATTTGTTTTCTATCAAGGTTGGTTTCCCCCACTTTATGTAAGTTCTACTTTGTTTCATGGGTGCCGCTATTAAAGTTTCTCGATGGCGTCTGTCCCTTGCCTATAAAAACGAAAACGAAGTATGTGTCATACCACCTGAATTCCAGAAGCACTCGCATACACATTGCGGGGAATTTAGGCTCCGGCGAAGCAATAAAAAAAGTTATTTCTACTCGAAATAGCCAAGTGTGAAACTGGGTCAATTAGAAAACACCACCAGGGGATAGTATATATCCATTATGCAGAAGATCAATGAAAAAATAAAAAAATAGTATGATATGAAGCTACTTTTATTTCCATAACGAAATACATAGAAATAGAAATAGACGAGCACCATCTGTCAAATGACAGTTCTTCCAAAATGTAATTTTGTATTCCTAAATACATTTCTGTGAGCATTTAGATATGACAATAAACAGAGAGAATAGAACGAGCCAGCAATAATAACAAATTCATTGGACGAGATTTGTCTGCATAAGCACGATGCCATAGGCAGAGAGCTTATGCGGACGAATCAAGTCCAATAGATTTTCGATTATTGCAGGCAGTTCCATTCTATATTTATTATATGGGCATAAAACTTGATGTGCTATCACAAATGTATCATGTGTAAATATGAAAAAAGTAGCTGACTTGGTGACGAAGTAGTTCATATAGTACGCGTAATATATGAATATTTTTATAGCACCCAACTTATTGCACCTCTCATATGAAATGCGCATAATTATATAATAAATAGAGAGAATGGGACGAGCCGGCAATAATCAAAAATTTATTGGACGAGATTCGTCCACATAAGCACGATGCCGTTGTTGCTTTCAGTGTAAATTATGTCAGCACCTTACTATTGTTATATTATGTTTTAAAAAAGTCATACAACATGGTTTAAGTAATTATATATTTAATTATATTACTTCCCATCTGTTCACCTGTATTTGCCTTATGTAAACTCTGTTAGTTTAGTTCACTTTTCTACTACCAGGTGGCGACTGGGAGACCTGGATGTTATCCAGAAGTCGAGTTCACCCATTTGTCTATTCTCCTTATGTATACTAATGTAAGACAAATAAAGTATTTTTCAATTCAATTCAATTCAATTCAACTCATACATGGCCTGCTCTGGCACAGTTTCAGACAAAGGCTGTGACTATGTAAACGCACTGAATATCTGCGGTACCCGGAGCTGCCAGACTACCAACGAGGGAATGCCTTACTGTGTGTGAGTTGGATTTATACAGGTTAACTAAAGGGTAGTCTCCACTGGCTGTGGTAAGCTCTGCCATAAGCTCTGCGGTAAGCCTTGCGATGGTGCTGTGTTGTTGAGGAGTGGCGAGGTCCTGCCTACATCGTTCACTGACCATGTAGGCAAGGACCTCATCATTCCTTACCACCTACAGAACTAGCACAAACCATCGCAAGGCTTACCGCATAACTTACTGCAGCCAGTGGAGACCACCATGAATATTGAATATGAATATTGTAACGGGGAAACTATTTAAGATAAGATAAGATAAGATAAGGAGTTTTTTATTTGTCGAGATCAAGAGTACCGGAGTAGGTACAGTTGAATGAATCAAAAAGACAAAATGGTCGACATACTTTTATGGTACAGCTGGGTACCATTTCTTCCAGTAGTTACCAGAATTTAGAGACTAGAAGGCAGGCTATAACTAACTAAAAGTTGAAGCTACTGCAACCAATGAGTTAGTTAACCGATTTGTTATACATGCTTTCAATAAAAAAAAAGAATAGAATCGAGTCATAAATGTGAATTTCAGTTGTAATCTTAGTACAAAAACCAGATTTGTTTCCATGACTACCCCACATGACATATTTCATTCATATATGGGTGAAATCGTCAGAAAATGTACAATTCGCCTTCACCAATCCTCTCAAATATTCCAAATTGAACAATTTTCTGAGAATCTGACCCATACAATGCATATTCTGACAATGTCAAACTGTGCTTTCCATTGCTGCAGGTGTGAGGAGGGAGACCTGAGCCCACTGTGCCCCCAGAAGCCCACAACCAACCTGCCACTGGTTCTGTCAGCCATTGCTCTGAGCCTATCCATCCTGATCCTGCTGGTCCTGCTGGCCTGTTACATGCTGCCTGCTGCAGGCCGGGGGGCAGGCACAGTGCATGCAGCTGCTCCTCCCCCATACAGACCTGCAGCTACACCCCGGCCCAGGTCCCCGCACTGGTTCATGGGCGGAGGGCTGAGATGGGGGCCTGGTAGCAGACTCATGTATAAATAGGCATTGCTAGACTAAGGGCAAAAACATAGGTGGGTCAGATTTTCAGAAAATGTACAACTGGTAGCTCCACATAAATAGGAAATTCTGCTAAGTTTGGCGGAAAAATAATGATTGCCTGGTATATCTAAGTATATTTGGGATCACATTGATTTAAAGTATCTTAAAGTACGTTAAACAGCATTTAGAAGCTATTTTTTGTCCTAAATGTGGGTTATTTGAGAGAATTGGTGAAGGTGAATTGTACATTTTCTGAAAATCTGACCCAGGTGTGTTTCCAATTTACCCACCTGCCCCCACCTAAAAGGTTTGTTGACCATGTCTGATCTATGATAATTTCTCACAACTGTAAAGATTCCAATGTGAAGATTTCCATTGAGCTCCGGATAGCTCCGGATCTGGACAGCTCCACCTCCGGATTCCATTAGGTAGCTCCTCCGGATCCCACTAGGATAAACACTGCAACCTTTGACGATATTTGCAGTTTATATTATGTGATTAGTTTATCATTAATTAACTATTCATTTGATTTCATCCAGACTTTAACCATGATTGTTATTACATATTTCTCTATTTATATTAAAGTTTGTACTTATTTCATCATTATATTTATTTAGTAACTGCTTTGATTTGAATGAATAAAAGTATATATATTTGTATTGCAAACATAATGTTCTCTTGTGTTGAATATTGTTGATATACCCAATGTATCTGTTCATTAATCGGGTTGAGGAGCAAGGTCTTCAACCCAGCACACAAGGAGGAATAAAGAGAATATATGACAGAAGTATTTCACTCTTGATGTTTTCTCTCGGAGCTGCATTTGAAACATAGAATATTTCAACCCTTGGTCCTTTGGAACTTTAATATAATCCGGCCACTATAGTTCCTTTCCTCCCATCTCCTGCTATCGATATTCATAATATATTTATTCTCGCAGAAGTAAACCTATACGATCACGAAATATCATTATTTGAATATCAAATAATATTGAGCCGGAGCTGAAACACAGATGTGCAGCGATGGCCACTCAGACATTGGAAAGAACATAGGCAAGGGTCACAACACAACCAACAACCTATAAAATCTACATTTCCTATTGTTTAAAACGACTAAGTTGTTATGAAGTAGAATTTTCCTGGAAGGTGGTTTCCTAAAAGTATAACAAAAATAAAAAAGTGTTACCCCCCCTCCCCCCCCCCACATAGTTTTTAGCTAGATAAATCGGAAACACAACTATGTTTTTGCTTATTATACCACGATCAGGGGTTGTACACGCTGCAAATGAGTGGATACATGCCATTGTATTTTGTTGAATGGATCCACACGCAAAAATATGACCCTTTTTTTAGCCAAAGTGTAAGAGGCATTCTTGTTGGTTGACGTTGGGCTTGCTTGTGACGTCACGCCTATTTGTCACATCATATGCCATATGTTTTGTCGTAGATTAGCCAATCAGTTGTACACTTGTCTAGTGCTTTAGTATAAAAAAAAAAATATGGCGGGTCATCGGAGAGAAGCGGGGTAAATAAATACCTCTGCATGTAGTTAGTTCCCCCTGGACGTAGGTTGTGGGAAATGACGTAGAGTCTCAAAGGGGCTTTCCCAAGAGATCACAATTTAAAAAAGGCTTCAAAATCACATTTTCACCCCAGATACCTTCACAAACCACAGAATCACAGAACTCTACAGATAAGTAAAACGGTTTGTAAAACAACAAATTCCGAGAACATGTGAAACAAAGAAACCCTCTTTTATACCTAAGAAACCCCTCTTTTATACCGCTTTCATAGAAATCGCTCTTCCTGTATATTATATGGATTAAAAGTATACAGTAATATTTGTTCACTATCTTTTGATCCTATATTGGCCATTAAGTAATCAATATGCTTTTAGCTGAGAGGTGGTTCATTGGGACAAATAAGCCAAGTCAAATTCAGACCATCTGTGACATATTTGCTTTCTTGAACTTTTATACCATGTACCACATTTCCTCGCTTTTGAGAAAACATCGCATTAACTCCTCATTGATTTCTATCTTGTGATCCTATATTGGCCATTATGTTAATCAATATGCTTTTAGCTGAGAGCTGGTTTTAAAGTGATGATTCAAAGAAATGCAATCTGTATAATATTTGTCTATTGATGTGGTGTTTAAAACATTTAGTAACAATAGGATTGAACAAATAAAAATCGAATGGAAATGGACATCATTATGATGTTGCTTGAATTTACATGGCTTTGTGTCTTCTAGAAGTGATGTGCTACCTGTGGCATATAGGTCTTGATTTTGATATACAACAGACCAGGGATTAAGGAAGCACAGAAACATGCTTGCTAGGTAAAGATCTAATGATCGTTCTACCTACAGTTCATGTTCATACCAGGAATACATATTTTGTGGAGACTTAGCCATAATTTAAGCGCAATTAATCTTCCAAAGGTCACTGGCTGTTTCTTATATTTGCCAAATCAAATTCAGACCATCCATGACTGGAAGACCTGAACTTTCCATGAGGCCTTGTGAAACTGAGAACAGAATGGATGATATTGGAGCCATACTGTCAGCCATAAAGAGGGTTGAAGCTGCTAAGTCAGATTTCCTTGAATACTGCACTTTCAAGGACTGGTATTCAGTATTAGAAAGGGATGACATTGAAATGTTCAACCATGTGATCCAAAAATGTTCAGCTGAAGAAAGGAAATTATTAGTTTTCAATGAGTTTTTATTCCCAAGAAGTGAGATCCCTGAATCAGCTTGTTGTATCTTTGGAAGAAATGATTTATTTTTCATGTCAAAGGCATTTATTCTTGTTGCTGCTTTTGGATCAATCAAAGTATTTTTGAAAATTATAAACATGGGATTTGCTTCTAAGCTTCTATTAAAAGATGCTGGCGAAATAAATGTTGTTCATGCTTTGGTAGTCGGTGCACTACACAATAGTAAATCACAGAAAACGGAATCAAAGTTCATCCAGATGTATGATTTCCTAATGAAATCTCTACCTCTGACTTCAAGAAAAGATCTTTTGATGCAGTCAAACTGCAAGGGATTTCGACCCCTTGAACTGGCGGCAAGCTATGGGCAGTTGAGGATGTTTTGCATCATGTTCAAGGAAGAAGATGTCTACAGATTTCCGCAGCGAAAAATTGGTGTGATGACCGAGGTATTCTATGATGTCACTGATTATGAATCTTGGAATGAGGGCTTTCGAGGGAAACTTTCACCACTGAGGCAGCTACTAACTCAACAGTCACGTGACATACTAACATCAGAAGGAACTGAAGTTTGCATTTCAATAAAGACTGAGACAGCACTGCAAGAGTGGATAAAGGCGAAATTTCGTATGAATTTCATCTTTATTCTTTTGGGCTTTCTCTGCAGGTTGACAATATGGATGGGACTACTTTTTGGGCCGCCAGGAATGCCCCCAGGAACCGATGCAACCAAGACACCCAATACAACCAATGCAACATGCCAAGAACTAATTGATAAAATAAGGACCTATAATCACATGATATGGGTTCCAACTGTATTGTGCGCCCTAAGAATTATCAATGATATCATCAGTGTCAGTCAAAAGTTGATTTCAATGCACAGAAAGCAGCTAAGAACCAGCTTTGCAGTTGAGTTCGGACCAGTATGTACTTATTCAAATCTTTTCAACGATGGACTGGTATGGCTTGTCTGTGTCTACACAATGTTTTGTAATATTTACAAATCATTAAAAGATAGCTTATATATGATAACACCCATACATAGCATTTTTCAAGTTAGCAGTGTTTGGGCTCTAATGTACTATCTGCAACTGGTCCCAGGGATAGGCATGTATATCATATGTCTCACTGATATGCTTGTGGTTATGGCATCTTTTCTACCAGTTTTTTTCCTCCTCTTCGGAAGCATGACTGTTGCTTTTTTCACTACATATATCGCTATTGGTGTTTGCACTTCTGATTTTGGCTCTGTATATGATGCTATGTATAGCACATTTCGTATCATGATCAATCTTTTTGACCCTTCATCCATTATTCCCCCTAGTGAGGATGGGCTTCGTGGTTTGCCAATATATGTTCTTCATTTTCTCTTTGTCCTGCTAATACCAATAATGCTTCTCAATTTTCTCATCGGCCTCATGTCAGTGGTCTTAACAAAGATTGGATCAAATTGCAAAACCTGCAAGTTCCTGAGCGAAAATCATATTATCATAGATGTTGAAGAGGGGTTTGCTGTGCTTTTCTCTTGGTTTTATAAATGGCGGGCCAAATGGTTCTTTCATTGTTACAAGAATTCTTTATACATAAGGTGTTTTGAAATAGAACCAAGTTAATAACATAATTTTAAAAAGGAAATTTCTGAAATACATCCTTTTATTCTGCTGTAGTGCAGGTACTTCCCATATCTTTTCCTGAATGTGGATCAAACAATTCCTTTTTATACATTACCCATAACTACCAAAGCTCCATCAGCCATGAATGACTATTCCCCTAACTAGTTGATAATGGGATGTTCAATGTAGTGACATTTTCCGCATGTTAATTATGGTTGTCTTATTGATAGATTTGTGTGTAGCATGTATCCATAGCACAATTCTCCCATTGATAACTCACCTTTTCACTGTGCCTACATCTACTTATACATGATGAGGTAAAGTGGGATTTGGATGTTTCAGTTCATAAACGTTTGCTAGGTTTAACACGTTTTTTATTCATATATAATGCTTATTTATATGTTAGTGGATGCATACAGCACCGAGGTATACCATAAGAACCATACAAACTTGAACTTAGAGCTATCTGGATGTAAAAAGTGTGGAGATACTTTTATTATTTTTAAGAAAGATGCCCAGAAAGTGTTTGTGTGGTACAGAAAATGAAATAATAATAATAACAGATTTTTATTTCCAAGTCACATTTACCGAGTTATACAATGTTAAATTAAATTAGAATGAATCATGGAAATTGGAGTGGTCTCTGTGAACCTCACAGCTCTTCCAAGCAACCCTTTGATTTTGATTACTTAAACATATAAAAAAGGTAGTAGGTATTATAAGTATACAGGTAAAACTAGAAATAAGGTAAAGAGTAATATAGAGTACAAAGTATGCGTACAATAATGTATAAGTATATATAGTTGGACGTAGTGGTCCCCAATCTTACCCTTGTCAGAGTCAACAGTTGTATCTATATTTATCCATATTGAGTTATAAAGGGTTTGGAGCTTTAGCATCACATGCTAGCAGGTGTAACTGTAAATACTATAGCAAGAACAGCATAGTATCGCGTATGAGGGGGGCTATATTCTCCGAGTATGGCCAAAAACAACGAGGCCGTAGGCCGAGTTGTTGTTCGGCCATACAAGGAGAATATAGGCCTCCGAAGACGTGATACTTTGCTATTCTTGCTTTTATTCCATGATTCTTAACTTAAAACAACTTTATTTGCCTTAATTTCATCAAACTGAGTTGTCTGCATAGTTTCGAACGGTCGTGACGTCACTGTACAATATAGGGAGTTTATATTGTCCACCTTGTGAGCGGCAAGTATATTGATTATATTGTACGCTCACGGCCAAATCATGGAATAAAGTATATATTATTTGTAATAATTACAGTATTGATAATATTGACAGTAGTAGCATTATTTCTCATATTTATGAGCATATTATTATTTATTTAGCAGGTATCGTTGGAATGACTTGTAGTCTGGTATGTTACATATCCTGCCTTCTAGGCTATTCCACAGGATGGGTGCCCTTGCTTTCAGGAATGCTTTGTCCCTCATTTTTGCATTTTCCCTCAGTTCCTGGGTATATCAGGCTGGTTTAATATTAGTATTCTTAAAGTTCTTTTTGGGGCACAATCTATCAGGATATAGGTTGATTTTCGTGTCCATGATATGCCAGCATTTATCTACATCGCTGGATTGGTATAGTTCATCCCAGTTTTCAGCCCTTAAAATTTTTCTAAGAATGTTAATATCTAGATATTTCCACGATCTTGATGAGATATCTCTATTGACATATATATATGTCTTTCTCTGTTTTTTTTTAGATAAATATTGGAAAGTGGTCGTTGGTGAAATTCATGATTACCCCTTTACTCGATATGTGGTTCATATCTGTATATATTTGGTCAATAAACGTTTCTGATTTTTTGTCTACCCTTATCGGGGTCTTTTTTGGGGGGGATTAGGTCAAATGGGAACATAAAGTAGCTCATTGGGTTTGGTGGTAGGGTTAGTGATACAGGTGGTGATGGATCTTTACCCTTTCCCTTCTCCCTTCCCCGTCCTGCCAGGCGGATCCCCCAAGATCACTCTGTCTGAGCCCTTCCCCGTTCCAGTCAACATAAGTCTCATTTGTTCCTGTGCTAACAGTAGGTTCCCGTTTGGGGGTTTGTAAATGTTATATACAGTTAATGCTTTGGCCCGATCTCATTGTTTCAAGGTGTTCATTGCATGAGTTAACATGTTTATATTTAGTATCATCTACAGTATATTCTTCTTTTACATACATTATCAGCCCCCCCTCCTCTTTTTCAATGTGCGATCTGATCTAAATATGTTATAATTCTGGACTTTTAATGAATTGTCATGTATGCTACTATTTAGCCATGTTTAGCTAGGACATCCATATTTGTCTGCATCAGTGGGTCAGAGACTGAGTTAACTTTCTGGGTTAGACTCCTGACGTTCCATGATGCCAGTTTTAAGCCCTGTATCTGGGACAACTTCATTTGTGTCATACTGTGTCATATTGTAATGTAGAGTCAAATAACAATTTGTAATGTAGCTTACATAATAGAAGTGAAGGTGGCCTTCACCATGGTGGCTTTACAATTATAGTGGTGTAAGTGAGGCAATATCAGTGGTAGTCTCTTCAGTGATAAGTATGGACTAGATACAGGTGGAATACATACATGCAGATTAGACAGTTTACATGGGACTATACAAGACTAGATGTAGTAATGAGTATAGTGTACAGGTGATATATATGGTACTTATTAGTTGTTATCAACTTCTTCTCTCCCTTAGTCAATGTAAATGTCAGTGATATGATACCTATGATCGGAGATACTCTGACGGATTAATTTGCGTCAGTGACAATTTATATTATATTTATGCTCATGTCATTATATTATGTTAGGTTAAGGTTAAGGGGCTCCTTCAACCTTTGGCACAGACGCTCAGATAAAACAGCTTTCCCAAGGAACCAACAGTGTCTTATATATACATTGTTCTTAATATCACTACATTAGCGTGTTTGGCCTTTCATAGCCTTTTAGGCAAAAGAAATTATATGAAGATTATATTATACTTCATTGGCTGTTCACAATACATGAACGTTTCAGGCTCTCAGAGACTAGTTTCCTTGAACCAGAAGTTCCTTCTTCAATGTCAGTTGCACCTGTATCAAGTAAGTTGTAGCAGGAATTTTATATATATTGGGAATATTTAATGATTGGGGAGAAAAATCCTCAAAAACCAAAACATTTGTAAGCATGTAAGAATTACCCCACACTATATTTTTAATCTACTGCAAGCTATGCAGTCCCCACAGAAAGTGAAAACACTGTACAAAATTCTAGTATGTGTTTTATTTATTGTTATTTTATTTTACATTGTTTAAAATCTGTTATATGATAAACATATATGTTATCTTAATAAGTAGAGGGTCCTGTCGGAAGAACTGTGTCATCAGAACTGACTGAGACAGGAGACCCATTCTCCATGAAGGCCATAAGCATGTAATATAGAAAATAAAAGTTCATATATAATATATATATTAGATCTGAGGTTTAACTGAAAAGTTTCATGTTTATACAATGTTTGTTTACCACTTTTTCAACGTTTTTCCCCTTTTACAGGATAACTTTGTGCTTTATTATAATTATTGTTGCAGCAGAACATGTATCACACTTTAACTAGATGCTGAATTGTTTCTCTCCTGTATGTCTTATATAGTATATCTTCTATTGTTTATAATCTGCTGTTTTACCTTGTAGAAGACAAACATGGCCTTGTTCCTGGTTGTCTTGTCTTAACCGACTAACATTGTATTCTAGCCAGAAAAAAATAAAAACCTGGAAACAGAAGCTCTGAGTCTGGTTTTACCTCTACCTTTGTTGAGACTCTACAATCGAAAACTACATTGGTATGAGCAGTTCTACGCTGGAACTGATTCATAACAATTTTTTTTTAATGAATTTTATTGACAAAGTTTCACAATGTGATGTTTCTCATTTGTCGAAAGATGGTAGATTATACAGATTTACAGTTTAAACATTACTTAAGGTGGGTTTCCACTGGATTGCTTGTATATGTGCTCATGGCTTGCTCTTGCTGCGCTTGTTTATATTGCGCTTGTTTTTCGCTCTTCATCTGCTAATATTTTTAGCGCAATACAAGTGCAGAGCAATTCTACTGGTCCGTTTGTTTCCTATATGAAAGCAATAGCAAATGCGTTTGTGTGCTCTCACTGCGCTCTTGGTCCGCTTGTTTAACAGGCAGAAACAGCATTATGTTGCTGCACTCAAATCAAACACGGCAGATATTAGTGCAACATCAAAAAGAAGCGCCAACGTCAAGTTTTAAGAGCGTGTAGAAAGCGCAGTAACCTATCCTATTAGACTGCTCTGGTCTCACTCAAACTTCGCTTCTTAGTCGCTCTGGGAAAATAAAAGAGCGTATGAAGAGCAGGCCAAAAGAGCGAGCCAGTGGAATCGCAGCCTTACTCCTTGTTACACATTATACTTTAAATTTATAGATATGATGGAGTTATAATACAGTCCATTTACATTATGTACAATACTAGCATATACTTTTTATATAATTCAAACTCATTCTTTTTTCTACGTTCTTTTTTGCCATGATTAAATACATATGTGATGTGTTTCAGGAAAATGAGTCATAAGTCGCAAGAAATAGATTTTGAGATACCATTATATTTGAAAAGATGAGATCAAGCTGATTCCAATGATAGTAAACAGTCTAATAATCTCATAAGTATTTCTAGATTTTAAGTTTGATATTTTCGTTTTTGAAAAAAAAGTTTCCAATATTTCTGGGGGTGAAGAAACAGTAAAGTATTATTATTGAAACATCTTACTTGAATGTACATAAGTAACTAAATTTAGTCCATATAAGGACCTTTAAAACTAAAGGATACTATATAGATTGTCCTGGAATTTGATACATTGATTGATATAGGTATAAGTGATAAACTCTCCAAGAATCAGAAGATTCCAATAATGTGATCTTGTTAAAAAACACTTTGAAAAATATCAATTTTGCGACTTATGACTCATTTTCCTGAAACACATCACATATCCCCGAGGGGTCAGTCCACACATAATAAAAGTAACCATATTTATCAAACCAAATTTACACTTGTATGTCAGTATAAGACTAGTCCTTTCCAACTTCCCAGCAGGTTTGCTGTATCAAAAACAAGACAAATCTGATCATTCTCAAAAAAATGATATTATAAATTGTTGTTCTCAGCTGATTGAGTGCTGCAGGAGTAAGGAGTTGTTCCATAATTTATACTAAGAAACTAATACTAGGAATTACCAATGCCTGCTGATAGATATTATTCTATTGTTTAGTTATGTGGGACACTTCCACTATTCCGGCCCCCTTCTCTCCCAGGCTTTATCTTCCCAGCCTTCGAGTCAAACCCATGAGTTTCTTGGAAGCTGAGTTTGTGAGTCAGTTGGTAGAGTAGTAACCATTGAGCCAACGCTCTACCAACTGAGCCATGGACCCAGCACTTACTTGAATGTACTTTTATGATCAATAGATGAGTGAGGCAGTAGTACTGGTTTGGAGGCGGGAGATGTAAGGGAGATTTGATGGGGAATTCCCTCAACTGGAGGAACCCCGACTGGGTGGGGTGGGTGGGTCATAAAAGTAACAATTCAGTTTTCCATGACTCCAGCACTGAGTCCCTGAATCAAAACCAAGCCATTGTGAACCAGAGCTCAATTACTCCATTTCTGACACCTCTGGTGATCTTTTTGAATAGAGGTTAGTACAATACTGCCTCCTCTTATTGTCTCCTCTTATTCGTTCCCCACCTCGTGTTACCCCCCCCCCCCTTTCCCTCTTGTTTCATGTGGGGGAAACCCCCACACACCCCTTTTTCTCTCTTGTTAGCGATAAATAGGCCCTAAATAGCCCTAATTACTATACTCCAATAAATGAAATATCAAGTATTAAGCTACAATTTTAGTCGTCCCTCTAAGATTAACCCTATTAATAACACCAGAATAAAGCTACCCTTTGTATTTTGCACCCCTTTGCACTAACCCTAGTACGATCACATAAAGCTAGCTCCAGGGAGGACCAACGTGAGGTCATGTGACTAAAGTTCTGGTAAATTATAGGTCATGTTGACCTGAGTGGTATCTAGGTCATAGAGTTATAGGGCATGGCATAATGGAAGCTATGTTGGCAGAGATGTGGAGTAGAAGAGCTTGTTAAAATCTCAACCATAAGAGCCTTTTCAGAAGTCAAACAATTCCAGAATTCCAGTCATTGATAGATAAGTCTTTCGTTCATAGCCCTGCGGGGCTAGAATGACCTGGACATAAGGGAAAGTAGCCCTCATGACAGGATGACAAGGGGCCGTTAATAACAAGACCAGACAATGACAAGTTTTAATGACAAGTTTTAATGATGTAGGCCTAAATAAAATATTTCTGCTAATTTAAAATTTGGCTATCATTTACCATACATATGCACCTGTAATATGTGTATGTATCAATTCTATTTCCAATTTACAAGTACAATGATTTGGAAAAAGGGAAAGAAACATCTACACAATCACTCCTTTAAACATCCTCCTGTGAAATCTATGTTTCCCAGGTCTTCCAGGCATCCCTGAAAATAGTTCAGAAATGTGCAACGAATTTGTAACAATGCCATAATTATGGTATACGTATACATAAATCAACAAATGAAGCCCCCATCAGCACCCCTAGCTATGACTTTTGAAGTAAACAGCCCCTAATAAAGGTTACATATACCCCCCCCCCCCCCCACACACACACACCAACTGACGGCTTGATATTCTCTTTGGTTTTGGCGGGACCATGCGGAAATGCAAAACTCATTTGCATATGGTAAAAAACCGGAAATGACGTCTCCACTGACTGGCAGGACGGCGATGCTCACGCTTAGGCTAGCCGATTTTTTTGGGGAGGTGATACATAAATAATTCATTTGTCATTGGATCAACGACAAAGAATAGAACATGGATATTGTACTATACACAGATTTCACTGAGAAAGGTCTGACAAATATCTTTGATTGACGATTTGAATGGTTGACTTCGGGAACTGCTGTGTAGGCCTAGGCCTATGGAGGTTTCAACCATGTGCTTGGTTTTATCATTGGAATTTATTTTAAATCATCAAGATTTATTCTCTTCTTGTATTAACCAAAAGGAGTTGGGCCTCGATTTACCAATATGATAACACAATGGATTATGTTACATGTTCATTTGGACTTGGAGGTATGTGCTTAATCTATGACTATGAATGTTTACATGAAAAGTCAGATGTCAACAAATTTGAAATGATAAACACTAGCATTGCATGGCCTCCCCGCACTCTCCCTGCACTAGCTTGCACTCCCCCAACCCCTCTCTCTCTCTCCCCTGCTGTCTAGAAACATTTCTGAATGATAAAAACTGGGTCTGCATTCAATATTCTGTTTGTCTGGTTGTTTTATAACTTTATCAGCAAATGGAAAGTTGAGTGATGGCTCATTTGATACAACAGAGGAATATAGGCCTACACAGCGGGAAAAACAAGAATCCAAAAGTAGTACACATATCCATATGCGAGCATTGCTTTGGGAAGAAGTAGTTCCGTGCTTAAAGCATAATTAAACAATAAAAACCTATTTTATTATTGATAAATGTACCTCTGTATTGAGCCCCACTTAACAACAATTCACTCCCTCCAAACTAATATCATATAAATCCACTTAATCATGAAAAACGGCGTTATTAATATTTTTATGACGATTATATATACAGTTAGTAAATTATTATTAGGTTGTATGGTTACCATATTACCAGGACTGCTGGTAGACTATTTGTTTATAATTACTATTAATCAGCCAAATGCACTAAAAGTAAATGTTCTCCGCAAGTGGAATCAATGTAATATTATAATTTATTCCATGATTTGGCCGTGAGCGTACAATATAATCGATATACTTGCCGCTCACAAGGTGGACAATATAAATTCCCTGTATTGTACAGTGACGTCACGACCATTCGAGACTTGGGGGACAACACAGTTTGATGAAATTAAAGCAAATAAAGTTGTTTTAAGTTAAGAATCATGGAATAAAAGCAAGAATAGCACAGTATCGCGTCTTCGGCGGCCTGTATTCTCCTCGTATGGCCGAAAAACAACTCGGCCTACGGCCTCGTAGTTTTTGGCCATACTCGTAGAATACAGCCCCCCTCATACGCGATACTATGCTGTTCTTGCTATAGTACATGTGCCTCAGTATTAGAAATATATTTAAAACAATAAAACATTATAGTTTGATAAAGTACAAAGGATTTTATTCTGCTACGTTCTAACAGGGACCTCTTACGTGAGAATTATTATTTCCACCATAACACCTCAAGAGATGAAGCAGATCAAATTTGAACAGGGCCAGTCATAAAGTATCAATATCTACAAATAGTATTAAATGGATTCAAAACTCTTCAAGTAATCATACCAAAGCGATACTGTGTCTGCAATGTAATAACTGCAGTGACATACCTTTATATATTATATACATACATGTGAGAATATTAAATATTTAGTAATATGGCGTTTTTGTGGACAATAGGTAACATTTATTGAATGAAAAGATGAATGTGTCAATGTAGGGGCTAGTGAGATTGGGGGATAGCTGTATGAATACTTTGTACCTATTTCTGGAATAATTATGACTAATTCTGTATTATTCACGTAAGAAGAGGTCCTTTCTAGTTGGAAAAATGGGTTTGGGGCATTACAGTAATGTATAGAGAAAAGTTGACAAGCTAGAATATTAAAGCTTTAGTATAGCAAAGAGGGGGTATACAAGCGTACATTTGCTAAGTTCCATGATTTTCCACGAATATTCACTATTATTGGTAATGTGTATGAAAAAGGGACCTCCTACGTGAGATTTATCGTTGTTGTTATTTAAATTGATCCAGTGTAGTGTGAATCATTTTTATTATTTTTATCTTTTATTGAGCGCAGAGCTGCCAAGCCATAATCGACTGTGACGCAAGTAAATGGCCAATTATTGTGTGTTATAATATATGGGTCAGATTTTCAGAAAATGTACAATTAGTACCTTTACAAATTTAGGAAGTTTTCCTAAATTAGGCTGGAAAATGAAGAATACCGGGTATATCTGAATATATTTGGTATTGCATTGACTTACAGTATCTGTTCTGTTATGTTAAACTGCATTTTGAAGCTCATTTTTGTCTTATATGCGTGTTATTTGAGAGGATTGGCGAATTGTACATTTTCTGAACATCTGACCCATATATATCACAAAACGTAAATGACGTATAATATCCTCGTAATTTGTCATCACCATGCTACAAACATCTAAATGGGAGGGATGGTACTAAGTAGAAGCTAATGAGTCACTCTGACAGAATCTATACATAACATGCCCTATTACAGCAGGGAGTAAAAAAGGCATGATTAATGATGCGGTTATTGTGTGCAATTGTGTCGAGCCTGTCCCAGTCTGCATTCACCAGATATTCAATGCCATACCATATCATGTACAACATTATTTATATTTTTCTCTTCTGCAAACTACATTAATAGACTGCCTGGGTGTTTATTATGCCAAATGATAATGCTATTACCCTGGTTATCAGCAGATTACGGAAATAAATGCCTGTCCCAAATCCAGATATTTAACAAGTAGGTGAAATGAAGCTGGTGGTAGGCTTCTTATAGTGACGTTGAATGTTGGTCTATCTAGCCCCCAAACCATTCAAGATAAAGTGGAATTCTCGTAAAAACTGCATTGGGGCCATCAGTATATATATTTTCTTAAGTAGGGGGTGGAGCTATCTGTTCTTTCACCAACTGGGTCATCTGAGTAATGAATGATTTAAATTTTAAAGAAGATTTCATCACCAACTCTTCATGGATGGGGCTATATAAGACCCAACTCTTTATGGATGGGGCTATATAAGACCCAACTCTTTATGGATGGGGCTATATAAGACCCAACTCTTTATGGATGGGGCTATATAAGACCCCCTAGTCCACCCTGTGTATTTAGGTCAGATTTTCAGAAAATGTACAATTGGCAGCTGTACACGTTTAGTAAATTCTGCTAAATTAGGCTGCAATTTGGTCAATACTAGGTAACTTTGAGTATATTCGGCATTGCACGTATCCTCTTTAGGTAGGTTAAACATTATTACCGTCTGAAATTTGGATTATTTGAGAGAGTTGGTGAAGCTAAATTGTACACCTTTTGAAAATCTGACCCATTTGCTTTTTGGGGTAGATGGACTCAATGGGAGATAATGATAACCATAATTCATGGAGTAGTCATTTCTTGTAACCGGACATGGAAACCTAGATATAGTACAGTCATATGTCAACTGGGGATTTGTACAATGACACCTGTTTGCAAAAATGAAAAGTGTTCCCCCCAAGGGCTGTTACAGTAATTGGGTGTGCAAAAAATGCATTTTATTGGTCAGATTTTCAGAAAATTTACAATTGGCAGCTCTAAACATTTAGAAAATTCTCTCGAATCAGGTTGAAAAATTTGTGAAGGCGAATTGTACATTTACTGAAAATCTGATCCTTATATGTACACTCTATACGTGTTCTGTAGGCATGTAATAGGGGATTTGCATGTCTCAATGCGCATGTCTATGACAGTGCATGCTGGGATAGATTCAGTTCAAATCAGACATACAAATATTTAGCAAGAATTTTATGGAAAATTGCAAGGATGTTTTCGCCAATATCATAGCTTGTGTAAATCATCTATAGAAACCAAATGCATGATGGGAAAGATTAAGTTGTGTGTCATAGAAACATACAAAATACATGGATGTTGATATTGGACCACTGATAAATATTCCCAGCTAAAAATAACATGTTTTCTATAGAATTTATACTGTACCATTACTCCCATAATTCCATGCGAATCAAGATTCAAAATGGCGGCTATGCAACTCCTCTATTAAAGGCAATGTATCTATATGTTATACAAATGTCAGTTATTTCAGAAATTGTTTGACACTTGTTCATCCAATGTTTAATTAAGTAAGATAACTCAGGCCTTCAGCCATTATTTAAATGTCTGAAAGGTTCATATCCATACATTCAGCTGTATTCTGGGACTAATCAGAAATGTCTGAATGTGGGTGGTTATTTATTGTAGGCTGTAATGGGCCACGTTGTGCATACTTTACAAATCCCCTTGGAATATGGGATATGGCCTCTAACCACTAAAATGGGTAAACATGACAGGGTTAATGGCACCAACAAGGTCACATAGTACTATATAACATACAGAGCGCTACGATCACTCTCCCCATCTTTGGATTGTGAGCAGAGCAGCGCCGATACAAGCACAATGAAGTTTCAACCGATCATCATGACCAACATGAAGTTGGTTTGGACAGTTATAGGTTTAATGGCTTTATCACTGGCAGGTAATATTTACATTACTGATATACTTTACACCAAAATAGTGTTTTGAGTTTTCATGTTACATGAATGTTTGGTTTATTCTAGGATTTAAGTATTTGGATACACATTAATTTACTCACAATGAAATATATTTGCACAGCGAATTGACACAATATTTATAACTTATTGGAGTTAAAACAATATGATTTGATTTGATATGTAAACATTAATTGAATTGTATGTGGATCAATTAGCAGTATTTAATACCTTTATTTCTCAAAATGGATTGTTAAAAAAATAATAGGAATGATAACCCTTCAGCCATTATTTAAATGTCTGAAAGGTTCATATCCATACATTCAGCTGTATTCTGGGACTAATCAGAAATGTCTGAATGTGGGTGGTTATTTATTGTAGGCTGTAATGGGCCACGTTGTGCATACTTTACAAATCCCCTTGGAATATGGGATATGGCCTCTAACCACTAAAATGGGTAAACATGACAGGGTTAATGGCACCAACAAGGTCACATAGTACTATATAACATACAGAGCGCTACGATCACTCTCCCCATCTTTGGATTGTGAGCAGAGCAGCGCCGATACAAGCACAATGAAGTTTCAACCGATCATCATGACCAACATGAAGTTGGTTTGGACAGTTATAGGTTTAATGGCTTTATCACTGGCAGGTAATATTTACATTACTGATATACTTTACACCAAAATAGTGTTTTGAGTTTTCATGTTACATGAATGTTTGGTTTATTCTAGGATTTAAGTATTTGGATACACATTAATTTACTCACAATGAAATATATTTGCACAGCGAATTGACACAATATTTATAACTTATTGGAGTTAAAACAATATGATTTGATTTGATATGTAAACATTAATTGAATTGTATGTGGATCAATTAGCAGTATTTAATACCTTTATTTCTCAAAATGGATTGTTAAAAAAATAATAGGAATGATAACCCTTGAACTCATTGTATTTCGACAGCATCATCAGCTGAACCATCAGCTGAAGAGAAATGTGATATTTTGGAGAAAGCGATGTCCGATGCCATCAAGTACAGAGGTCATTATAACATGTTGTTCAGAATCACAAGTCCTGTGAGTACATTTTGTGTACTGAGATATTTGGGTCAGATTTTCAGAAAATGTACAATTCAACTTTGCCAATCTTCACAAATAACCTAAATTTTAGACGAAAAAAATAAAGTTCAAAGTACAGTTCAACCTAACCAAAAGGCTTGCTAGAATCAATGCAATGCCGAATATACTACAAATTATCTAGTATTGACCAAATTGAAAATCTGACCCATTTACGGGTGGAAATACAAAAGGGGCAGTACAAGTGCGCAAAATAAGGGTTTTACAAAATTATATTGAAGTTATAAATACTCTGTATGTTTCGAGTGATCAATCAAGTAATTATTCTCGGAACATCAAAATTTAAGTAAATTCACAATACATGTACATATATTACTATAAGAGTATGGGATTGCTATATGGGGTTCTTATAATATATAAGCCCCATATAATATTCCCATCATCATATCGTGTTTTACATGATTTGCCTTCATGAGATAATACCAAGTTCCGGATTTTAAACGAAATATTGATATGTTAACATCTTAACATTTTTTTCTAAGATAATACCTAGGGATTTATGTGTAAGCAATTTGAACAGCCACTTCGATTAATTTTTACGTAATATATAAGTGATGTTGTGTAAGGATCATTATATTGTTGTCATTAATACCAGCAGATAGTACAAAATGTGATCCCTTTAGGAAAATGAGTCATACGTCACAACAAAATGGATTTTAAGATATCACCATATTTGAAAAGAGATCAAGGTGATTCCAATGATAGTAAACACTAGGACACCTAATGAGTATTCCTAGATTCTAAGTTTGATATTTATTTTTTTTGAGAAAAAAAGTTTGCAATGATTCTAGATGGGTTACCAGTAAAGTAACTAAATATACCCCAGACGAAGGCCTTCAAAATGCAAAGATATATTTGATACAACATACTGAAATTTGTTACCCGGACTTATATGACTATATCTGCTAAACTCTATAAAAAAAATCAGAACATTTCAGTACAGAGATCTTGTGAATAAATCACTTTGAGAAATATCAATTTTGCAACTTATGACTGATTTTCCTGAAACACATCTAAAATAGCTTCATTCCAAGCATTGTTGAATAAAACGCGAATTCTTTTTTCTGACTGCAGTATGTTATGTATGTGATGTCAGCAAAGGATTGGGAATTACTAGCTGAACTATCGGGATCTGATATAATAAATAAACCTGAAGATGTCCATACTTTGGCCTGCAAAATGACTGGTAAGATTTGACCTACATTGAGAGCAATCTGCATGAATCTACCAAATATTTTGGTAAAAGTAACCATCGCTTTTTCTACATTGTAATGATGAGTAAAACTGAATAATGGTAAACCAATATTATCCCTAAACTATATGATGCAATTACTTTGAAAATGTATGTAATCGAGAATAATAGAAAATTAAAAATACCCACAATTACAAAGTTTTAAATCGTGCGGCAATATTCAAGTTCACAAACGGTTTTGAGTATGGTATATATATATGGTCCTATTTGTCTAAGCAGAATTCTAGCCCACACAACATTTAATGATGAAGCGTGTAAAAAAACGGAGAAGTTGCTAAATTATCAATTTCTCTCCTAACAACAGGTGCTGAAAGTAAACAAGAATTATCAGAAATTGTGGGACTGAACTCAACAACAATTGATCCATTCTTGATGGCAATTGCATGGCCTCTCATAGAACATGTCAGTAAAGAGACCTTCAAAATCTCAGAACTTAGAGAGATAGCCTACATGGCCGGTCGTCTCCTGGAATGGGCAGACTACTCAGACTATCCTCCTGTTAATGCTAGTAGCAAGTACGAATCTTTTTTTAATTTTTGTTCCTTGATTTAACCAGGTGTTATAAATTGGGTTAGGCATGTGTTTGTTTAACCTTTACTTTTTAAGAAATACCTTTATTAGTAAGTTAAGAATTTTTTTCGTATTAAGCAGTAGTACTCCATGTCTCGAAGTATTATAAATTTAATGTATTGTTTTATTCTTTGTCTAGGGTATATGAAGCAACAACACACGCGTTATATAGTTTCACAAATGCGGAATTCAAGAAACCGCACATCAGAAGTGTATTTGAAAAACTCCCATTCCCAGTCACGAAGTCACCGGAATATGTAATTGATGCACTCAAGAGTAAGTGTAATAGTTGTACATTTTATGATATATGTCAAATCCATCCATTGCAAAATATCTTGAAATTAATAACCATTGACCTTCCTATGTTTCTCCGGGGTTGCCTTATGAATTTACATGGCTCGCTACATTAGAACAAACATATGAGTCAGACATTCTGGAATTGGAAAAACACCGCTTAATTCCATGTTGCATAAAATTAATTGTTATTGTTTAGTCTATCTTGTCAGTATTTTGCCAATCATTGAGCTTTTAGGAAATTATATTTTTGCATAATTCTGTCCTTAAAGTTTTAATCATGACATCCCAATTGTTAAAAATTTCTATTCATCAAAAAACATATCCTCACAAATCTTTATGAGAAATGATTAAAACGAACCCTTTTTTCTCTGCTTCACTATGGTTCTACAAAGTAATTTTGATTAAAGTCATAACCGTTTTTTCAGTGGACATTTCTTTGCATTATGTAACGTCCCCTATCGTAAATAGCAATACCTCCTAGGGTTTCTTTGTTTAGATGCTTAAAGAGGCCGACATTTATTTTACCACTTTGACTGAAAGTCTTTCAATTTCAGCTTCAACTTCTCTAGAGGAACTGGCCAAAAGGTTTGGGATGACAAACCTAAGGCTACGAAGGCTACAAAGGATGCGGGACTCTAGGCTAAGAGAGTTGTCCCTAGACACAGAGAAAAGTATATTTGTTCCTTTCCGTCTCGTTGAAGCAGTGGATTCAGTTGGACTGCTTGACTTAAAATAAAGCTATACCATCAATAGGGGATTTTTATGTGCCACTGTGCATGTCTGTCACAGTGCATTCTGGGATTGCTTCTGATGAAATCTGACATACAAATATTTGGCAACATTTTATTCGAAAATTGCCAAAAAAAGAATATAACAGCTTGCACAAATGAGCTATGCAAACCACATGCATGATGGGAAAGATGGAGGCATGTCTTATGGAAACATGTATAACACATGGATATTGACACAAGAGCATTGATAGCTATTGCATGGGGTTTTTTTATAGATTTAAAAAAAATCTCTTTTCAACACATGCAGCTTGTCATTTTCTCAATAATTGTCAACCCCCCATTACTTACAAAGATAATTACCTGCATGTAGTATCAATGTGTTATCAACCGCTGTCTATAAAGCAACTATAACTTTTTCATTAATAAAATCCGGCAATATACCATCAATGCGTAATAAGTGTATATGAAGCAATAGGCAACTGCGCTCTATTTCTTTGAAGCATTGACTTAAAAGGAAAACTTTTGTACTAAATGAAATGAAGATAAATAAAAAAGCAGTTGCATGGAATTTGCTTTTGTTCATTTACTTTTTCAGCAGGGTAGCATCAAAAATACATTTGAATGATGTTTTAATTATGTATGCTATAATGTAGATACATGTACTTTAGTAAAACTACCAGATTCGGTATGTGAAAACCCTTAAGCCGGCGCCACACTAGCCGAAATAAGCCTTGCGATAGGCTTTGCAACAGGCTTTCACGATAGGCCTGGCTATTGCAGAGCCCTATTGGGAAGGCCTGTTGCAAACATCACCATACTTTGGCTATAGAGCTTTGCGATTGATCTCACAGCCAACAAATATTAAACATGTCTAATGTTTCTGCGATAGACGGCGACGCAATTCTTGGCCCTGCGGGCCTTGGCCGTTATTTCACCACAGACAGCCCTAGCCACCAAATCTTGGGTCATTAATCCCATAATAACCCACTATTGACTACATCATTTTGCACCTATACCCCATAATTTCATGTAAACAATCACCTGATGAAGAGCACGACAGCTCCAAAGCTAGTGAGAAAATAAAAAACCCACTAAACCATTCACTTTGGGAATTATTCCTCACCACTAAAGAAACTAAAACGAAAATCCCTGGGACCCCAACTATACAGCGACAACCTTCTCCTCGCTATATCCTACAACTATTCAAATATACAACAGTTCACCAATGGTTCATTTTTCCTCCAGCGGGCAATAATCCGCGGATTAGGCACTAAGCTTCAAAATTCACTGTACATGCAGGGCCTTTGCAAGGATGAAAAATAACAGACACAACTTTCATCTCAAGTACTGTTCATCCTCTACATTTCATCCTCTTTGAAGTATTAAGCCAGTCCCAGAAGTTACGTATCACACTCAGAATAATAGGTCCCATCAGTTATTCAAATTAGGTATTTTGCCTGTCCCTCCTTGTCTGTTTTAATGGCCCCCCATTTTGGAGTACTGAAAAGCGGAACAGACTCACACTGTATAATGTTAAGAAAGTGGGACACCTTAGTCAAAACACGTCACAATATCTATATAGTTGGACACAGCAGTGGGCCGGAGGCCATGCATATTCAACACTGAATTATGCCCTGTGACCCCATATATATGTATCACAAAACGTAAATGACCTATGATATCCTTGTAACTTGTATTACTCTATCATCATGCTAGGCTCGGGGGTCCAACCACTGCTATAGGGAGGGGTGGCCGCTATACCAACCAGTGCATGAGTGGGATAAACAACCATGCAGTGTGGGTGCTACTACTGCACACACACACACATACCGTATATGGGTCAGATTTTCAGAAAATGTACAATTCGCCTTCACCAATCCTCTGAAATAACCCAGATTTAAGACAAAAATGAGCTTCAAAATACAGTTTAACATAACAGAACGGATACTTTAAATCAATGCGAAACGAAATATACTCAGATATTCCTGATATTCATCATTTTCCAGTCTAATTTAGGAGAATTTCCTAAATGTGTAAAGCTACCAATTGTACAATTTTTGAAAATCTGACCCATATATGTCTGGGAAGGCCTGTTATAACCATTTTCTCCCGATCATACATTTCTGGCAACAAAAATATCGGTAATTCTGGCATTTCAAATTATATGGGTCAGATTTTCAGAAAATGTACAATTGGCAGCATTATTCGCCTTCACCAATCCCTTCAAATAACCCACATTTAAGACAGAAATGAGCTTCAAAATGCAATTTAACATAACAAACTGATATTTTAAATCAATGCGATCCCACATATACTCAGATATACCCAAAATTCATCATTTTTTAGCAGAGATTACTAAATATGTAGCGCTGCTAATTGTACATTTTCTGAAAATCTGACCCATATATAAGAAACATTTGATGATAAATAATCTATCTATCTATTCATCTATTTAAATGGGAGGGATGGTGCAGAGTGGAAGCTCATGAATCACTCTGCCCGAAACTATATGGGTCAGATTTTCAGTAAAAATGTACAATTGGCAGCTGTATACATTTAGTAAATTCTCCTAAATTAGGCTGTAATTTAGTCAATATTATGCAATACTAGGTGAATTCAAGTATATATTTGGCATTGCATTGATTCTAGCAATCTGTTTAGTTAGCTTGAACTGTATTTTGAACTTTATTTTCGTCTGAAATTTGGGTTATTTGAGAAGATTGGTGAAGGTGAATTGTACAATTTCTTAAAATCTGACCCAGATGTATCACAAAACGTAAATGACCTATAATATCCGTGTAAGTTGTATTGCACCATCACCATGCTACAAACATCTAAATGGTAGGAAGATGGTACAGAGTAGAAGCTAATGAGTCACTCTGACAGAATCTATACATTATATGGGTCAGATTTTCAGAAAATGTACAATTCAACTTTGCCAATCTTCATAAATAACCCAAATTTCAGACGAAAATTAAGTTCAAAATACAGTTCAACCTAACCAAGCAGATAGTTGGAAAAAATGCAATGCCAAATATACTGAAATTTACCTAGCATTGGCCAAATTACAGCCAAATTAGGCAGAATTTACTAAATGTGTACAGCTGCTAATTGAACATTTTCTGAAAATCTGACCCATATACACTATTAAAGCAGGGAGTAAAAAAGACATGATTCATGATAGGGTTATTGTGGGGAATTGTGTCGAGCCTGTTCACCGGATATTCAATGCCATACAATATTATATAAATGTGCAACATTATTTATATTTTTCTCTTCTACAAACTACATTAATACACTGTCTGGGTATTATGCCAATTTCGTCAATCATTCACTTACAGGGTGAGGCCAACTTGAATATTTCCTATTAATATCCCTGTTAGGGAAAACTCGCTCCCTCCGTAGAAACAAATTCTTTTTGGAGTTGAGAAGTGGATAAATCTCACTATTAAAATGAATGAAGTGAATAATAAGGGGATGATAATAAGTGGATAATAATAAGTGGATAAATCTCTCTATCAAAATAAATAAATAAATAAATTGGCTTTTATTTCACCCTAAATAGACAAAGCCACCAAACTATAGCAAGAGTGACCCTGCAAAACTAGACCCAATCCCGCAATCTAATTGCCGAAACGCATTAATCAGCGGAAGTATCCGTCTGGTAGTAACTTTAATGCCCAGCAGGGGACGGGAGTGGCTGTTTATCGTGCTCCATAACTCAACCAGAATCCAAAGATTGGCGACTAATGTACAATACAAGTCCCACTTCTGAAGAATCAGATGTTATGTAAAGTGGGGCATCAATCATTTTATATTAATGTGCCTGCATGGATTCCCTCATCCCCTATTCTGTAAGCAAGTTTCCCTACACAATAATTTCAATAGTTTTACAGCCCCCAAAACATTCAAGATAGAGGCAAGTATCTTTAACATTGCACAGGGGTCATCAGTATATGGGTCAGATTTTCAGAAAATGTACAATTCATCTTCACCAATCTTCTCAAATAACCCAAATTTCAGTCAAAAATAAAGTTCAAAATACAGTTTAACCTAACCAAACAGATTGCTAGAATCAATGCAATGCTGAATGTTGCAGCCTGATTTAGCAGAATTTACTAAATGTGTAGAGCTGCCAATTGTACATTTTCTGAAAATTTGACCCATATGAGCAGGAGGTGGAGCTGTCTGTTCTTTCACCGATTGTGTCATCTGAGTAATGAGTAATTTAAATTTTAAAGAAGATTTCATCACCAACTCTTTATGGATGGGGCTATATAAGACCCAACTCTTCATGGATGGGGCTATATAAGACCCCCTAGTCCGCCCTGTGTATTTGGGTTAGATTTTCAGAAAATGTACAATTGAAAGCTGTACATATTTAGTAAATTCTGCTAAATTAGGCTGCAATTTGGTCAATACTAGGTAAATTTGAGTATATTCGGTATTGCATGAATCCTAGCAATCTGTTTAGTAAGGTTGAACTTTATTTTCGTCTGAAATTTGGATTATTTGAGAGAATTGGTGAAGGTGAATTGTACATTTTTTTAAATCTGACCCATTTGCTTTTTGGGGTAGATGGACTCAATGGGAGATAATGATAACCATAATTCAAGGAGTAGTCGTTCCTTGTAACCGGACATTGAAACCTAGATATAATATAGTCATAATGGGGAGTTGTGAAAAAGACTCTTTGTTTGCACAACTGAAAATTGTTCCCCAAGGGCTATTACAGTAATTAGGTCTGTAAAAAATGCATTTCATGGGTCAGATTGTCAGAAAATGTACAATTGGCAGATCATTTAGGAAATTCTCCTAAATCTGGTTGAGAAATGAAGAATATATCTCAGTATAGTTGGTATCGTATATTGGTTTAAAGTATCTGTTCTGTTATGTTAAACTGCAACTTGAAGCACATTTTTAGTGTGTTATTTGAGAGGATATGTGAAGGCGAATTGTACATTTTCAGAAAATCTGACCCTTATACATACACTCTGTACCCGTCCATCCTGTAGGCAGTAAACATCACAGCCACCAATGGTTAACCCTATGGGGTGCCGCCTCCTACAAGACGTGTACAGAGTGCATCAATGTATGTTATATAAATGTCATGTAATTAAAGGCGATGTATCAATCTTTATGTTATACAAACGTCAGTTATTTCAGAAAGTGTTTGACACTTGTTCATCCAATGTTTAAATAAGTGAAATAACTCAGGCCTTATCATTTTCCATCAAGCTTTTTTTAAATGCCTGAAAGGTTCATATTTATACATTTATTTGTATACTGGTCAGATTTTCAGAAAATGTAAAATTGGCAGCTGTACACATTTAGTAAATTCTGCTAAATTAGGGTGAAATCTGGTCAATACTTGGTAAATTCGAGTATATTCAGCAATGCATTGATTCTAGCAATCTGTTAGGTTGAACTGTATTTTGAACTTTATTTACCTGAATTTGGGTTAATTCAGAACATTGGCGAAGTTGAACTGTAGATTTTCTGAAAGTCTGACCCATTATACATAGAAGCATGCAGCAACAAGTAATTGTTATAATATGATGTGATTTTAGAATAGAAATCACCGGAAATAGCAGCGTTGAGAGGTATGTAAATCTAAAATGTTTTAATGAAATATATAGGCAATAGTAATAATTGCCTAGTACTAGGCGAGACAATATTGCTAATCTTGGCACTCTGAAGTTGACTTGAGAACTGTGAGACCACAAGTCTTATCAATAAGATAAGATAAGATCTTACTGATTTTATTTGTCTTTTCGAAGAGTACAAAAGAGTACAAACGAGTACTATATAATTGATTGATAATTGATTACTGTAGTTGTTAACTGTTAAAAGCTTATAGGTTAAAAAGTTGTTTTAAAACCATCCAGATAAGATGTAAAACTATTTCTTCTCTTAGGTTAGGTGTACCCGAGAGCGCTAGACATGTATGAGCTTGAGGGCAGGTACCTTGAATAAAAGTTATTTTTACACAATAAAAACAAAAAAAACCCAAAGATTGATAACTGATGCTGAATGTTATAAGTAAAATTGTAACTTGAATGAAATAATATTGGTATTGTTGAGTAGAGGTATCATACCTCTAGCACTATTCATGTCATTCATTTTGTTATTTAGTAATTGTACAATGTAATGTTAAATCACTTCCCTCAAATCTTAATCTTAAACAGATGTGATGTGTTTCAGGAAAAGAGTTGTAAGTCGCAAAAATGGATATTTTCCAAAGTCTAATAACTTGATAGGGATTTCTAGATTTTAAGTTTGATATTTTCGTTTTTGAAAAAAAATAGTTTCCAATATTTCTCGGGGTCAATAAACAGTAACTAAATGTAGCCCAAATGAAGACCTTTAAAACGAAATGATATGAAATTGATTGTCCTGAAATTTGATACATTGATTGATATGATAATAAGTGATGAACCCTCCAATAGTTAGAACATTCCAATCATGTGATCTTGTGAAAAAACACTTTGAAAAATGTCAATTTTGCGACCTATGTATGACTCATTTTCCTGAAACACATCACAAATGGGATATGGCCTCTAACCACTAAAATGGGAAAACATGACGGGGTCAATTGCACCAACCAGGCCACATAGTACTATATAACATACCGAGCGCTACACTCACTCTCCCCATCTTTGGATCGTGAGCAGAGCAGCGCCGATACGAGCACAATGAAGTTTCAACTGACCATCATGACCAACATGAAGTTTGTTTGGACAGTTATAGGTTTAATGGTTTCATCACTGGCAGGTAATATTTACATTGCTGATATACTTTACACCAAAATAGTGTTTTGAATTTTCATGTTACATTAGGGTCAGATTTTCAGAAAATGTACAATTGGCAGCTGTACACATTCAAGAAATTCTGCTAAATTAGCCAGAAAATGATGAATACTTGGTATATCAGTATCAATATACAATACCACAGTATTTTTGATATCACATTGATTTATATTATCAGTTCTGTTATGTTAAACTGCACTTTGAAGCTCTTTTCTGTCTTAAATGTAGGTTATTTGAGAGGATCGGTGAAGGCGAATTGTACATTTTCTGAAGATCTGACCCATGAATGTTTGGTTTATTCCAGAGTAGTTGGATACACCTTCATTTAATCAGAATGAAATCTAATTGCTAGGCGAATCAACCCAATAACTTATCAGAGTTTAATATGTTTTTGACTTCATACGTAAACATTAAATATGTAAACATTAATTGAATTTCATGTGGATCAATTAGCAGTACTTAATACCTTTATTCCTCAAAAGGGATTGTTGAAAAATTAATAGAAATGATGACCCTTCAACTTATCATATTTCGCCAGCATCATCAGCTGAACAGAATTGTGATGTTTTGGAGAAAGCAATGTCCGATGCCATCAAGTACAGAAGTCATTATAACATGTTGTTCGATATCACGAGTGGTGTGAGTACATTTTGTATAATGAAACATTTACAGGTGGAAATACAAAAGGGGCAGTACAAGGGCACAACATAAGGGTGTTACAAAATTATATTGAAGTTATAAATTGGTCAGATTTTCAGAAACTGTACAATTAGCAGCTATACACATTTAGTAAATTATGCTACATTAGGCAGCAATTTGGCCAATTGTAGGTAAATTGGAGTATATTCAGCATTTCATTGGTTCTAGCAATCTGTTTGGTTTGATTGAACTTTATTTTTGGCTGAAATTTGGGTCATTTGAGAGGATTGATGAAGCTGTATTGTACATTTTCTGAAAATCTGACCCACATACTTTGTATGTTTCATGGAGTGGTGAATCAAGTTATTATTCGCGGAATATAGAAGTTTAAGTAAATTCACAATACATGTACATTTATATTAATATAAGAGTATGGGATTACTATATGGGGTTCTTACAATATATGAACCCCATATAATAATCCCATGATTATCATAATTATTATGTTTTACACAACTTGCCTTTATGAGATAATACCAAGTTTCGGATTTCAAACGAAATATTGCATTCTTACATACTGACTGATGAGCCATCTTAACATTTTTTTTCTAAAAAAATACCTGAGCAATTTGAACAGCCACTTCTATTGGTTTATTACGTAATATACAACTGATGTTGTGTAAGGATCATCATAATGTTGTCATTAATACCAGGAGATAGTACAAATGTGATGTGTTTCAGGAAAATGAGTCACAAGTCGCAAAATTGATATTTTTCAAAGTGTTTTTTTCACAAGATCCCATTATTGAAATGTTCTGATTTTAGAGGTTTTAGCACATATAGTCAGATGAATCCATGTAACCAATTTCAGGACATTGTATTAAACATATCCTTGCATTTTGAAGGCCTTTGTATATTCAGTATAATTAGTTACTTTACTGGTAATTACCCATCCAGGAACCATGAAATACATATTAGGTGCCACAGTGTTTACTATCATTAGAATCAACTTGAATCGGCTTGATCTCATCTTTTCAAATATGATCTCAAAATCGAATTGACGTGACTTATGACTCATTTTCCTGAAACACATCACAACTAGCTTCATTCCAAGCATTGTTGAATACACCACAAATTCTTCCTTCTGACTGTGCACAGCATGTTATGTATGTGATGTCAGCAAAGGATTGGGAAACACTAGCTGAAACATCGGGATCTGATATAATAAATAAACCTGAAGATGTCCGTACATTGGCCTGCAAAATGACTGGTAAGTTTTGACCTACAGCAATCTGCATGAACCTACCAAATATTTTGGGAAAAGTAACCATCGCTTTTTCTACATCATAATAATAATGGGTAAAATTGAATAATGGTAAACCAATATTATTATCCCTAAACCATCTTATGATGCAATTATTTTTAATATGTATGTAATCAAGAATAATAGAAAATTAAAAATACTCACAACCACAAGTTTGTTACAACTTGCAACAATATTCAAGTTCACAAACTGTTTTTGAGTATTGAGTATGGTATATTATATGGATCAGATTTTCAGGCAATTTACAGCTGTACACGTTTAGTTAGTAAATTCTGCAAAATTAGGCTGCAATTTCGCCAATACTAGGTAAATACAAGTACATTAGGCATTGCACTGATTCTAGCAATCGGTTTGATTAGGTTAAACTGTATTATGAACTTTATTTTCGTCTGAAATTTGGGTTTTTTGAAAAGATTGGCGAAGTTAAATTTTACATTTTCTGAAAATCTGACCCTTATGATCCTATTTGTCTAATCAGAATTCTACCCAAGACAAGATTAATGATGAAGCGTGTAACAAAACAGAGGAGTTGCTAAATTATCAATTTCTCTAATAACAACAGGAGCTGAAAGTAAACAAGAATTATCAGAAATTCTAGGAGTGAACGCAACAATGATTGATAAATTCTTGAAGGGAATCGCATGGCCTCTCATAGAACATTTCAGTAAAGAGACCATCAAAATCTCAGAACTTAGAGAGATAGCCTATATGGCTGGCCGTGTCCTGGAATGGGTCGACTACGCAGATTATCCTTCTGTTACCGCTGGTGCAAAGTATGAATCTTTTGTTTTTGTTTAACCTTTACTTTTTAAGAAATACATAAGTAAGTCAAGTAATATGAACAATTATTTTTTTTTAATAGCAGATCTTTGGATTCTGCTGGGGTTTTGGATAGTTATAAATTACTGTTTGGACAGGAAGTCGTCACACCGGAAAACGGATGCAGTAATTTATTTTTCGGATTCAGGGGTTTATTTTTCGGATGTAGAATTATTTTGCGGATGTAGTTAAAATAAACCCCAGTCGGCGTTTCCGCTCAATCACTTACCTCATCAACTAGTTGTTTGTCGTCGATTCCGCGTTCATTTTTGAACGTGTATAAAGTCCTGGTCACATTAAAGTCATTCCTCCACTGTTTCCGATGGAAATATTAGCCATTTTTAAGTTTTTAGGGCATAGGGTTCGCCATAACGTGACGACGATAGACATCGTGCGAGCGATATTTCATGATACAATGGCTGCCTCCCCTCGTGGGGTCAAGCCCAGGCTATGTAAAACTCTACACAATATCTCCAAAATCACCGATAATGTTCCAAATATCCTTGTACTTAGCATGAGCTGCTTGCTGAATGGTGGTAAGCAACGAAATAGGGAATAATCCATTTGTCAATTCCGCCACAGTAGACATTGTGCCGGACATCGTGCAAGCCTCAGTTTGTTGACGTGTGGGTCACTTTCGAATGAAATCCTCCGTGCGCTATATAGACTGCCGTACACAATGCAACGCCAAGTAAACATGCACATGAGTGGCTATGCCGAAGGATCTCCACATCTCTTCCGGTCGCACGTATGGGTTCTGAAATCGTCATTCATTGAATACTTGATTCCCGTTGACTAAATCGTCGCTATCGGGCTAAAACTATATTTAAATCATTTCTACCGATTCAAATGTTTTATTTATTTCTTTTTTAAGTCCCTAGACACACGCAACACGGCATTCGAGAACCGGAAGTCTCCTCTGCTTTGGATAGCAAGCAGCGGATCCTTACAAAAACAGACCGGCTCGCTGAACATAAACATAAGTAAATACGCATCTCTGATTGGCTGTTGTAGCTGGAGGTTCATTTGGCCAGCCGTCGCGATACCATATAGATTCCGACTAAAGCGTGCAAACTTGCGGGCGTGTAAACACATGGTTTCTGAACTCGCCATTCCTTTATTACTTGATTTCCATAGAAGAAAACTTCGCTATCGGCTTAAAACAACATTTAAAACATTTCTACCGATTCAAATCTTTTATTTATTTCTTTTTTAAGTCCCTAGACACACGGATACGGCATTCGTAAACCGGAAGTATGATGCTTGGTTGCACGCAAAAAGTGGAAGCTTTGTTTGTTTCTGGAACGGAGAGTGCGGCTGACGTAAACGACATTCTGAAGTTATGATTACGTGTACATATGTGATATTGGTTATAAAGAGGGAAAATAAACTAAATATTAGAATGTGATGGGTTGAAATATGTAAAACATCCTGATTTGGACGTTATAAAGGCTGCATTTGACTCGGTCCTTTCCATGTCAGATGTAAAATAGTAACCTATGTATTGGAGTTAAGGAGTTAAATTATTGGAGTTCTTCATGCTGTAAGTACATCTAAAACCTTTTTTTGAGCCTAATATTTGTTAATATGTGTTTAAACAGTGTTATTGAATCCAAAAATCGGCTATTAAAGTGATTAATTCCCTCGATTTTGTGTCTTCGGCTTTTGCTTGAAAATAAACCCCTCGGCCCTTCGGGCCTTGGGGTTTATTTTCAAGCAAATGCCTCAGACACAAAATCTCGAGAAATTAATCACATAGTATTAAGAAGTAGTAATCAATGTCTCGGAGTATTATAAATTCCTAGAACTTAATGCGGTGGAAAATTTAATTTTATTGGAATGTTCTAATTGTTCATCACTTATAGTCATATCAATCGATGTATCAAATTACAAGACAATCTAGATAATATATCATTTCATTTTAAATATCCTCATATGGACTACATTTAGTTACTTTACTGTTTATTGATTATTGCCTCCCATGCAGAAATATTGGAAACTATTTTTTTTCAAAAACGAAAATATCAAACTTAAAATCTAGAAATACTTATTAAATTAATAGTCTGTTTATTATCATAGGAATCGGAATCATAGGAATTTTTTGTGACTTATGACTCATTTTCCTGAAACATATCACAAATGTATTATTTTTTTCTTTGTCTAGGGTATATGAAGCAACAACATACGCATTATATAGTTTCACAAATGCGGAATTCAAGAAACCATACATCAGACGTGTATTTGAAGTTCTCCCATTCCCAGTAACAAAGTCACCGGAATATGTAATCGATGTCCTCAAGAGTAAGTGTGGCACTTTCTAGTTGTACATTTTCTGATATGGGTCAGGTTTTCAGAAAATGTACAGTTCAGCTTTATCAATCCTCTCAAAAAAAACAAATTTCAGACAAAAATAAAGTTCAAAATACAGTTTAACCTGAACCAGATTGCTAGAACCAATGCAATGCCGAATATGTGATGTATATGTACCATATGCGTGTATATCTCGACGACAGGGGGCACCACCACGCGGCAGGTGAATCGGTAGTTGCTGTCTAACGCCAGTCTGTTCGCAACCACCGACCTGGATACTCACATGAACTGAACTGCTGTTTTTTGGGTCGGTTATATATATATATTATACCTTTACTGTTGGCAAAATGCCTCATTGTGCGAGTTGCGAAAGGCTCCATAGAAGGCCATGTGGAAAGTCGGTATGTACCTATGTGCTGGAAGCTATCAAGTATTGTGAGGAAAATTTGATCGACCAACAGGACTACCGTCAGCACTTGGCCGTGATTCCTGATTCGGATTTGGATGATTCGGATTCTAAGTCTGAAGCTTCTGGTGCTTCTGCTTTGGACATTTTTATGAAAAAGCAACAAGAATTGCTGGAATCACAATCGGCCAACATGACTAAAATGATGGGGGCCATATCATTACTGGCCACGAATGCTTCGAAGACGCCGGGCAAGCCCCCATTTGTTAATCCCGCCAAAAATGCTACGTCATCAGGTGAGGGTGGGGGTTTTGATTCGGAAAATTCCAACCCTTATTCCCAGTCACGCATGTCGGCATCAGAACTTCTCACCGCTCCTTTCACTGATGCCATGTCTATGATTTCTGCTGCTTTGGATCCCGCCCAAAAAGCCAAAACTTTAGGTAATTTCCTCAGACCAGAGTATTATGTTCAAAATATTGATAAAGGCACTCCTGTCAAGAACATGGACCACTCTAAATTGAACCGTAGTGATTTATGGTACGGTCAGTCCTGTGTGCTTCGTGAAATGCTTCGCCGGGAGGAAGATGTTACCAGCTATGTGAACCATATGGTATATGTTGCTAGGTTGGCCCATTTGAATACTTATGTGGACTCTGCTCTTGTGAAATATGACCGGGAGGTGGTTAACCGTGTGGTTGATGGGGAGCTAGAGGAATTTATCTCCGCCGATCACGAATCTCAAAGCATCGCCTTGCATCCAGGGGCTATGGCCACGCCCACCTCAGTTAGCGCGGGTGATGACAAGAAGAAGAAAGCGAAAAAAGCTTCGAAGTCTACTGTCCCTGCGGATTTCCCGGAGCACATCTGTTATTATTTTAATTTCAAAGAGTGCAATGGAAAATGTTCGCGCAGCCATGTGTGTAAGCTGTGTTTTAAGGATCACAAGGCTCTGAATTGTCCGACTCGTAAGTCTGACAAGACAGAATGACTATGTGTAAACAAGTGTGACCCGGAAGTGACCTCTGTTCTTGCTCCTTTTGGCCTTGACCTTAGTGTGACTTCCGGTAATGGCTGCCGTGGTTCTGATTCTTCTAGTGCGGCCTTATCTGCAAAGTTATTTGGGCCTATTTCATCGGATTCTCAACCATCTTGTGATTCTTCTACGTTGCAAAGAGTGCGTAGTACTATTGCCCTGCCATATCGTGACGATGGATCCCCTACTCCCTCTGAGAGTGTCGATTTCATTGTTGAATCGGTCGTAAACAAAGAGTCTATGGCTTCTATCGACTCCTTCGTTGGGATACATCGTAGCGTACCTAGTGACTTAAATGCTTCGCACGACTGTGATGTTCCTTCGGCGGATTTAATTGTGGACTTTAGTTCAAGGATAAAAGATGTCCATACTATTGCCGGGTGCCCTTCACAAATGAAACTTGGAATGTGGTTATCCGAGTTGGAACTAGAAGATGACTTAGTGTTAAAAGATTTCATTACGTCTGGAATCAGGGACGGCTTTATGGTGGTGGATGATGTCAATGCTGTTCCAGCTTATGAGTGTGTCAACTATTCATCTGCTGTGCATGGTGATGCCTATGTATTCATCTCCAACCTCCTTAAACAAGAGCTTGACGAAGGATAGTATATTTTCGCCCGTGGCCCGTCAAAATGTGTACATGCTATTGGGGCTGTGCCTAAGGGCACCTCTTCATTCAGGCCTATAACTGATTGTAAGAGACCGTTGGGTTCATCTGTAAATTGTTTCCAAGACTCGACCTGTGAAAAATTCTCCTACACTGGATTAGATAGAGTCGTCGAGCTTCTTCAACCTGGTGACTATATTGCTTCTATTGATATTGCTGCGGCATATAGATCTATATCTATTCACCCCAGCTGCAGACCCTTAATGGGGATTAACTGGACGTTTCCTGGCGATCTGGCAGTTTCTCACTTGTGGGACACTCGCTTATGTTTTGGTGTAAAGTGTGCACCACTCATTTTCACGGAGATCAGTCCCTTCATCGTACGTGCCATGTGGAGGAAGGGGTTTCGTCGCATCAATGCATACTTGGATGACTACCTGATAATTGGTTCGTCCTTTGATGAGTGTCAACGTGCTCAAATGTCCCTGATCTCCTTCATGGCTTCCTTGGGATTTCAAATTGCGTGGAAAAAGTGCCAATCTCCTGCTACTTCGCTACAATATTTGGGGATTGTAGTGGATACGACTTCTATGGTACTATCTCTCCCGTTGGAGAAGATGGACAAGCTTCACTCATGTTTGAAGATGTTTAGCAAGAAGTCGTCTGCAACACTTCACCAGCTGCAGCGTTTGTGTGGCATCCTATGCCACTGCTCTACTGTGGTGAGGGGTGGCCGAACTTTCTCACAACGTGTTATTCAACTTCTCAAGGGCCATGCCAATGTGAATACCCGCATTAAGTTAGATGAAGATTTCCATTTCGACATAGCTTGGTGGAATGAATTTTCCAAGCTGTTTAATGGTTCTGCTACTGTGATTAAATTTGACTTGTCCCTTGCTGTGCCTGTATTCACAGATGCTTGTGCGACGGGTTATGGTGTTGTGTGTGGCAATGACTGGTGTGCTGGCTACTTCAATTGTAATCTCATACCTAGTGACTTGCATAGATTGGATTCTCAACATCAACACTGGTGTAATGTGCTGATTAGCTCCCTATCTACAACGGATGACAACGTGAATCTGTGGGAGTTAGTGGCTCTTTGGCAAGCCTTGAAGAGGCTCGCCCCTGTGTATCGGAATCATCAATTACTGTGTTACTCTGATAACACTCAGGTGGTTTTCATGCTAAACAAAGGCAGGAGTGCTAATAAGTCTTGTATGTCAATTCTTAGGAGCATCTTCTGGTGGTGTGTGAAACACAATATTTTCGTCACGGCAAAGCACATTCCGGGTCGATTCAACTACTTACCTGATCTCATGTCTCGTCTTTACGAATTTAACACTGTGTTGCCTGTCCTGAAAATTCCTTCGTTGTGTTGCAGTGAATCTTCATCAACTGGATATGGAGGTGGCAAATACCATGGCGCAGGCTTGGAGTGTTAATACGTTGAAATCGAGGAACTCCCAATGGAGCAAGTTCTTCTCTTTTTGTGACATGATTCATGTTGTGCCTATCCCTGCTGACTCGCAAACCGTCATGAGGTACCTGGTTTGGTTGGCGAGATCAATGAAATTTGTGTCCATTAATAATCACCTATCTTCTGTAATCAAGCTTCAGCAAGTGTACGGATATGAGCCTAATTATCGTGAGATGTTTGCTGTCAAAATGGTTCTTTCTGGCCTGAAACATCAGCTGGGAACTCCTGAGCCTCTGAAGCTGATTCTATCCCTTGACCATCTGAGGGCTATATTCCATAAAATGGAGAAAACTGACTACAATATGACTTGTTGGTCGGCGATTATTCTCAGTTTTCGTTCTCTTCTGAGGAAATCTCATCTAGTGCCTGATCCGAATTCTCCCCATACGTTGAGGAGGTGTGACATCGAGTGGACCAAGCTTGGTCTGATTTTCCACATTGCTTCATCCAAGACCATACAGTTCGGCGAGAGGAAGCTCCTGATCCCTATCTGCAGGGTTCGTGATCCGGCTTTGTGCGTCCGTCAAGTCGCCGGCTCATTGCCGCAATACCCTTCCTTGTTCTGTCGTTCTTGGATATGTGATGTATATGTACCATATGCGTGTATATCTCGACAACAGGGGGCACCACCACTCGGCAGGTGAATCGGTAGTTGCTGTCTAACGCCAGTCTGTTCGCAACCACCGACCTGGATACTCACATGAACTGAACTGCTGGGTTTTTTTTTCCTTTAAGTGTTCGTTTAATAATGGCGTCCATCAAGTCGCCGGCTCATTGCCGCAATACCCTTCATGTACCTAATGTACCTAATATTGGCCAAAGTGCAGCCTAATTAAGCATAATTTACTAAATGTGTATGGCTGCAAATTGTACATTTTCTAAATCTGAACCATGTGTCAAAACCATCTATTGCAACATCTCTTTGAATTAATAACCATTAACTTTCCCAAGTTCCTATGGGGTTGCCTTATGAATTTACATTTATTTCAGATGTTTTGGAATTGGGAAAACACCGCTTAATTCTTGGATGTTGTTCCTTTCCATGTTGCATGACATTAATTGTTATTATTTAGTTCATCTTGTCAGTAGTTTGCCATTCATTGAGCTTTTAGGAAATTATATTTTTGCATAGTTCTTTTCTCAAAGTTTTAATCTCTGGCATCCCAATTTCCTTTTAAAAAACACCCACCCATTTTTCTGTTCATCAAAAAAAATGTCCTTATAAATCTTCATGAGAAATCATTAAAAAAGAAGCGTTTTTCTCTGCTTCACTGTGGTTCTACAAAATAATTGTAATTGAAGTTATAACCTTTTTTCCTGTGGACATTTCTTTGCATTCATGAATGTCCGCTATCATAAATAGCATAAATGCTGAAAAAGGGGGTATTTTGGATATCATGTTAAGCAAGACTCCTTGAAATCATGAAAACGGGTATTTTTTAACATCAGATTTTCTGCATTTTGCCACTAAAAGGGGGGGGGTAAAATGCCTTGAAAGTTGGCGGAAAGGGGGTACTTTTAACCCCTGAGTGGAGGGCCCGGGTGTACTTCCGAGGGTTTCTTTGTTTAGATGCTTACAGAGGCCGACATCTAGTTTCTGGAAAAATATAGTTGTGATCTCAAAGCAAATAACAAACTGTACATTTTGTGGCAACTGCATGGATGTCTGTCACACTTTGTCAAATTCCTTCTATGTAGATATGTAGTTGTTTTACAGTATGAAGGCAAATGTATTCTATCACTTTGATTGAAAGTCTTTCAATTTCAGCTTCAACTTCTATGGAGGAGCTGGCCAAAAGGTTTGGGATAACAGACTATAAGCTACGAACGCTACGAAGGCTGCGGGACCCTAAGCTCAGAGAGATAGTCCTAGACACAGAGAAAAGTATATTTGTTCCTTTCCGTCTTGCTGAGGCAGTGGATTCAGTTGGACTACTTGACTTAGAATAAAGCTAAACCATGAATAGGGGATTTGCATGTGCCACTGCGCATTTCTGTCACAGTGCATTCTGGGATTGATTCTGATGAAATCTGACATATAAATATTTGGCAATATTTTTATCGAAAATTGCCAAAAATGTTCTCCCCAATATCAGAGCTTGCACAAATGAGCTATGAAAACCAAATGCATGATGGGAAAGATGGAGGCATGTGTTATGGAAACATGGATATTGACACTAGAGCATTGATAAATATTCCATGCTTAACATGATATGGTTTTTTTTAGAGATTTTTGACTGTACCACTAGTCCCATAATTTCCTGGGAATCGAGAATCAAAATGGCAACTATGCTAATCGCCCTATTCTGGATTGGCCGTCACACGCTATCACAACCACTGCCAAGTCAATTCTTGTAACCCAATTATACCTGTCCAGTAGTATTACAGATTAAATATTTCAGTTGGAAAACAAATTCTTTTCAACACATGCAGCTTGTCATTTTCACAATAATTATCAAACCACCATAATCTACAAAGGTAATTACCTGCATGTAGTATCAATGTGTTATCAACTGCTGTCTATAAAGCAACTATAACTTTTTCATTAATAAAATCCGGCAATATACCATCAACGCGTAATAAGTGTATATGAAACAATAGACTACTGCGCTCTATTTCTTCAAAGCATGGAAATAAAAGGGAAACTTGTATACATAATGAAACGAAGATAAATAAAAAAGCAGTTGCATGGAATTTGCTTTTGTTCATTTACTTTTTCAGCAGGGTAGCGTAAGAAGTAGATTTGAATGATGTTTTAATTATGTATGTTGTTATGTAGACCTATACATGTACTTGAGTAAAATAACCCAATTTGGTATGTAAAAACCTGCAAGGTCCTGTATTCGCATATTAGAGAAATAGATTGCAGATGCAAGATATATTTTTATAATTAATTTTGATCATTAAATCGCCTGCAGCTTACACAGGAACCTTCAAAATGAATTTCATCCTTCTCTTCAATCACCATGAGGAGAATAGGGGGATTAAAGAAAACTTAAAATGTGATGGATCTATGTCTATGCCCAGTGTTTATAATTCATGAAATACATGCAGGTAAGATATATAAAAGCGAGGAGGCCAGTTAAACTGTGTTTATTCAATTCTATTTTGTTTGGCGATAAAATTCAATGTTAAACATTCAATGTTAAGTGTCATTGGTATTAGTGATCAGCCATGAGAGTTGTGATATAATTGTGATACATTCTTCTTGGTAAAACAAAGAAAGGGATTGCATCAATAATAGCAATAATTAATGATAATTTTGATAATGTCTGTCCTCATCTGGCAATTAAAGTCATAACAGACAAGAACAAAATAACATAGCAAATACCAGAGAAAGTAAAAATCTGTTCAATAATAAGTAATAGTGTTTTCATCCTTGGCAGAGTGGATCATTTACAGAGCCATCTGGTTTGCCAGCTAATATTATTTTTGTTTATTAATTTCACCAAAAACACAAACACAAAGGTTGCTCCTTTTTTTTTTTTTTTTTGCACATTTCTTTATTCAGGAAGAAATAAGGCATATGCCTAAATAACGTTGTAACGACTAGGGTAAACCCTATCTCCCGCCGCCCCCTGATTGTGACAACTTGCGGGTTTCATTTCATCACTAGGTGTCATGTATCGAACTGTTGCAACATAAACTATTCAGTGCTACAATATGTAGAACAATGATGATTTAATGAGATGAGATGTATGTGATATTTAAGAAAAAGTTATGAAAAGGTGGTAACGAAATATATAATCAATTGAGTATGTCAGAGCTGCCGCTGCACATTGTAGTTTCAAGCAGCACAGCAGTTATCGCTGTGTCGCGTTATCTTTACTTTATCAACATCAGTCGGGATAGGTGCGCCAGGCATATGTAACAGAGTATACAGTGTATTATGTACAGCGATATGGTGTATAAGTGAGTAGAAGAGTGGTTAGTTTTATATATCAAAGTAATGGTTAGTCTCAAGATTGCCTCTCAGTATGGCGGTCTTTGCCGCGGATTTAAACGCCAGTTTATCATTAATACTTTTGAGAGTTGGGTCAAGCTCATTCCACATTCTAATTCCGGCATATGCCAATGAGTTCTTAAATCTATTATCAGTTGGTCTGGTAAGTTGGAAGTGCATATGCCTATCCTCCCTTAGATTGGAATTCCTAATGACATCATCCCTAATTATCCACACGAGTCTGCAATGGTGGAATTGCTTATGGAAAAATTTAATGGTGTTAAAATATATTCGTTCTTTCACCGTCATTGTATTACATTCGTCGTGTATAGCAGATGTACTATAATATCTGGGTTTTTTGAGGGCAAACTTTAAAGCTTTGTTTTGGACAATTTGCAAACTATTAAGAGTATTCTTGTTACAGCTGGTATAGCATATATTCACATAGTCAAGCTGACTCAGCACCATAGATTTGATTAGCATGATACGGGTATGTGTATCCAACGCTTGCCTATTGATATAAATGTTGTATAATCTTATATTCGCCTTCTTTATAATTTCTTTTGCCATCTCATCGAATTTAAGTTTATTGTCAATCGTAAGACCCAAATAATGATCTTACCCAATTAATCGATTCTCCATCAATTTTTATACTTATTTCTGGATTAGCACACCGTGTTTTATAGGGAGATATTTAGATGTATGGGGGCCAGTTGTTACCCTCTGTTGTCTGTCAGATAAGTAACTTTCCAACCATATCCAGAACCAAGGTGGGAAGTGGTAGTATCTTATTTTATCTAGCAGTAAATTATGGCTCACCGAATCAAATGCCTTTTTGTAGTCATAGAATATGAGGCTAGAGTGGACTTTATTGTTAATGTTATTTAATAATTTATTTATCAGGAGTCCAATGGTCTCTGTAGTAGATGAGTTGGATCTAAAACCACCTTGATGTTTATTAATAATTTGATAATAATCCAATTGACCTTGTAATTGGTTGTTAATATGAGTTTCTAATAGTTTGCCCACTACGTGGGTTAAAGAGATGGGTCTGAGGTTTGTAGCTTCCTTAGCATTGCCCTTTTTTGGGAGTGGGATTACTGTAGCCTTTTTCCAGGCACTTGGCATTATACCACTATTTACAGACAAGTTTAGTACATGTATTATATGCTCAGGAATAGCCTTAAAGAATTTAATATACATTGCCATATTAATTTCCCCACATCCAGAGGATTTACTTGGCTGTAGTTTTTCGACCAGGTTAGTGAATATCTCAAGATTGATTGGGATATATTGTGTTCCTTCCATAGCTCTTAATCTGTCACGGTTATCAATGTTCAAGGCAGTATTGTCTTGAGAATTGGTTATGGAATCAGCAATCTGGCTGCCAATATTTGCAAAGTATTTGTTTATAATTTCCGGAACCTTTTTGGCATATGCCATTTGGTTTGTATCAGGATTCATAATACTGGTTATATTTTTAGTTGAACCTTTAAATGGTAGGTAGGAGTTCAGTATTTGCCAGAACTTTTTGTAGTTGTATTTGTGCCTGTCTAATAAGTTACTCATAATAAAATTGCTTCTGGCAGTCCTAATTTCACTGTTTGCTCTGTTACGGAACTCAACTGCTCTTAGTCTATGCTCTTCTTTTCTGGATTTCCTGTATCGTCTGAAGTAGTAATCCCTATTAAATGCTAGGTTAAGTATTTCGTTAGTATACCATTCAGGTTTTACTTTCTTTGACCTGTAGTTTTTGATAGGACATAACTCGTTTAGTACCCTGAGTAGTCTGTTATATATGTATAACCAAGCCTTATTTACATCATTAATATTGTATAATCTGGCCCAGTCATTGATGTTACTCATTGCGATTCTAATGTGTTCGCATGTTAGATTTCTGTATGACCTAGCTTTAAAATTTTGTCAGCGTATTGGTCAGTGGCATTATCAGCAGGGAAAGCCACAATGGCCTCATGGTTAATATCGCCTGTTGCCTCCATACCTGTAGCTTCTTCCTCCCTTCCTCTCCCGTCCCCTTCGACACTTTCCTACTCCTCATCGTCTTCATCTTCATCCTCTTTTTCCTCATCCTCATCTACGTGGATGGGGGCTAGGGGATCTGGGCGGGAGAATGGGTCCTCTATGTCACGATTGAAATGTTCAGGGTGGTGGATTGGTATATCTTCATACATTCCATCAATGGCCACCTCTCTGCGAATATCCTCTCTGATTTCTGTCAGCAATTTCCCGTGATTGTTTTGTCCGGGCCACTCAGTTTCTGCAAGTTTGAGGGTTGTATTGTGGAGGGGTAATCCAGTACCCCACCATTTGTCATGGGAGCATTCAGCAAGCATGCTATTGCCTGTGTCTAACAATGCTTGCTTGGCGAATTTAACCTTGCTGAATTTGGCTTTACCCAGGTTGCGCGGATGCACTTTGGATGCGCAGCCCTTGCACGGCCACGGACTACATCCGGATTCAGGGAAAAGTGCAGCCAGTGTAAGCCAGCCTTGCACATCCGGCTGCACTTTGGCTGCACTTTGGCTTGGCTGCACTTTGGTTGCACTTTGGTTGCACATTCGGCTGCACTTTGGTTGCGCAAGGGTTGTACATCTGGCGGCACTTTGGTTGCACATCTGGCTGCATATTTGCTAATTGTTATTATGAAAATTTGTTAGTATAAATTTACTCCTCTACCTTTCCCATGAAGTATTGATTGCTAGATATGTACAGTCAGAGTAGCAAACTAAAGGCAACTTTAGTTCAACATCTACAGCCCAGATAGCTTTTAAAGGTACAACAACATAGGTTGCATCCTTTTATTCATCATTCACCATCACCACTGGCCCTGCATGTTCACAGAGCTTTCCAGCTCTCAAAATGCAATGATGAAAGTAGATGGTGAAACCTGAGTCCACTTAGGATACTATACAATATGGATGTGCATGATGAAGGGGTATTGTTATTACACCCTCTCTAAAATATCACATACATGAAATACGCAATTAGAATATATGATGATGATATCCAAAATGTTCTTAATTACAGAATGATTAATATATATAGTGCATGAATATCATATATTTGCATTACTAGTGTCTTCAATATAAAGGAATTAGTAATAATGGGTCTGTGGCTCATGCTGCCATCTAGTGTCATTATAGGTGGCGCCATCTGGTGTGATAAGTGGCGCAATGGTAAATGAATGGCAGGATTGGGCACAATAATTTGTCTATGATCAGCACATTAGTACACATAAAGAAATGGGATATCATTTAAAGACTTACTTATTTAAGTATAGTTAATTAAAATAATTAAAACCTCATTTTCCTGTTGAGAACAAGACATTTGTAAATGGGCGGGGAGGGGCATAGAGAACAAAAAATTCCAATAAAGAGATCTTGTGAATAAATCCCTTTTAATAATGATTTAGTACCCCTTCCAATTGATTTAAACATAAAGTGCTTACTATCAAAATGTAGCTCTGATTCAGACGAATGCGGCTATTTAGTTTATATACAACTGTTTCTAATATTAGAAGCGTGGCGAAGGATGGCGCATGATCGGGCGGCCCATTATTTTTTCACTGCCTTGGGGCTTGGAGTGGCCGCTTATCACACTCCACAACACCATCAGAATTCAAAGATCGGCAACTAATACAATTATAACTTGTATAATAGCAAGGCAATGTACATTTCGCTATTCATGGCTAACAGGAATAAACATACCTCATGATAGTGTCATATAGAATCAACAAGTCTGTAGCGCACATGTAAGAATGCAATTAGGGTCTATATATACAGCCGTGAAAATAAAGGATTATCAAGGATATCACTTATGAAGGTATAGTGCTTCTGGGGCCGTTTTGATGGGGCTACTAGGGGGACACATGATCCCTGTTTTTGTAAATAACTCCCGATATATAATATGCAGAGCTTAGGTAACATTAAACCAGTTCAATTGAAGAGGAGAGAAAGAGGGGAGGGAAAAACGAAGTGGTTATGTATATGTAATACATATGATTGGATATGGGCACGCATGCCCAATGAACATGTATGTCACATGTTATCTAGTATAAATAATGATGTTTATGAATGAAATACCCAGAGTCTAAAACAGGACCAAATCTCTGCTCATTTATTATTACTAGCTCTAGCCTATACAAAAGGCTAGGAGCCCCGCTGCTATTCATAATTCTTCTCCAGCTATACCTAGCTCTACCTTCACTTAAGATCTGGAGAATAGTAGTTGTATCAATAATAATGCAAGTGATTAGTCTGGTATTAGAAGATATTGTATACATATTTGATTAATATTCATTCATATAAGAGTCATGTTGCTTAGAAATGTACAATTCTCTGTGTAAATTATGGGCCTACTGTGAACCAGTAGAGCAGCAGATGTCACACATAATATATAATGTGACACTTTGTTACAACTCATTGTGTCTGCAACTCATTAGTTCTGCTATAACACCTCCTTTCGCTCAACCATAGCAGTGAGGATGTGTCATCCTTTTAAAGCTAATGGGAAACTGAAAATGTAGTGGGTTCGGAATGCACTGGGAATGTTACAAGGTGAGTCTAATCAAGAAAAAGAAACAGAAAGATTCCATATGTGTGGCATGATTGGTAGTCTAGGTCTGTTATTCAGACATAAATATATTAATAAATGATTATCCTTGGTAAATACTCTATCATATTAAATATTCTTTAACATGCACACACTTTATATCTACAGAAAGCTGAGGAAATAAGGAATTCAACCATATGCATCAATATAATCTCATTAGTAGCAGGCATGCGTTACTGCCGCGCGTAATCGTTAAGTATTATTTGTATTCCATGGCTGTGCGAGGGATGTGCCACCGAAATACGGCCGCCGGGCACACTATAGAGCAGCGGTCCGGTGGTCAAGCTAGACTAATTTATGCTCAAACTATTACCGCATCATGTTGATTCCAGTCAACGTAGTACTTGTAGGGTCAGTAAAGTCTGAATATAGTAGAAGAGGGAGGGGCAGATAGGCAGGGGAAAAGGAGCAAGGATATGAATAGATATATAGATCTAATTAAGGTGGGAGTATAGCCCTCTCGCGCGAAAACATGTAGCGCGGCTGTACAAAAAAGCTAGCGCAGCTGCCTAGACGATACAGGTCATCAAAAATTACATAATCCTTCATCATGATTTAACTAGTACAGGATACTACAAAGTGACCCTATACTTTCATCCATTTCAAAGAGTCATCTTCTAAGTATATCAAACAGTTAAAATACATACATTTTTAAAACAATTTTTGTTTATACTAATAATGAAACATTACTTTGTGATTCACAAGATAATAATGAATGATATTGATGAGATGGAATGATGGAATGGTTTATACAACATGTTTTTTTTGCAACGTATTTATTTAACATTTTAGATATTCACATATTGTTGTATCTTTATATCATACTCTCTATAGATAAATATCAGTGTTGTAAAGTGTGCTTGGTTTCCTGATAAGGTATTGGGTTTGCGCTTAGAAATAATTCCTCTTTCTCTAAGGTTTGTGTGAATGTTTCTCCATGCTTCCCGCCCCCCCCCCCCCCCCCCCCACCCCTCCCAAGAAAATGTTGACCCCCCAAATATTCTATCTGTTTCTTTCCGCGCCTGAGCTAAGATTAATGTGGTAAACAATGCCTTTGCAGTGTGCAGCCCCCTCGCGCGAAAACATTTAGTACGGCTGTACAAAAAAGCTAGCGCGGCCGCCGGGCACACTAGACCAGCGGTCCGTTGGTCAAGCTGAAGACTGGCGTCCTTGTGCGACGCTCGTAAAGCTGGGCAGCAGACGTAGTATTCTGGCACCTTTCCCGCGTCCGACGGCAGGTGCCGTGTCACTCGGGTAAGTATGTCTTCCATAATACGATACTTGCTCAGATCCCAGGTGTCGTGTTCACCACACTTGTCTCCAAGTCTTTTGGCCATTCTGGGGCAGGTTGTATCTTTAATGTCCTTGGCTATCAGAGAGTTCTTGGTCTTTAACGCTCTGTGGTACTGGTACGCGTGCTCGGCTGTACAGAACATTTCACCCTCGAATTTAAATATAGTCGGGCTAAAGTTGGAGAGATAAGAATGTTCTCCCTGGTACCCGATGGCACCAGCTATTTTTTTGGTCTTGATTTGAGCAATTTTGATACCGTCAGGGAGCAAATTCAGATCTTTGTAGCCATAGTTTTTGTCTCCAACCTTCAATTTACCTTTGTCAATTTTAACATCCACCTTTGGCTCCAGTTGTTTGGCATGTGCCACTATTCTACGCATGTCTGCTTGTCTACGGGCAATTGCGTCTGGCAAATCGGGGTTGAAATAACATTTTTCGTACCCTTTAGTAGCCTTCAACGTGGTTTTCCCTCTAAATATTCTGTTGCGCGTTTCCTCGTCTTTAAACTTGAGGATAATGTTGCGATGCACCTCTTTGTTCTTGCTTTTCCCGCCTATCCTAGACGCAAACTCCAGGTCTCCTGATCTGAATGTGGTATCAATTAACTGACATAATTCAGTAACTCGTCTCCATGTTGCTCTAGTCTCTTTTTTCGTTTCCTGGTAGGATTCTTTGAGCCCTGACAGTATAATGTGTTTTCGCCTCTGACCACGGTCTAGGTCCAAACAATAGTCCTCAAGATTGCTAGTGACTTTATTGAGGTGAAAGACTTCTAACTCAAGTTGTCTAACCCGATCGTTGAGTCTAGAGACATTACCACTCAAATTCCCAACTGCTAATTCCATAGGTCGAATAGACCTTTCTAAGCTTCGTACTTTTTCATCCATTTTGAGTGTTAGCTCGGTCCACAGTCGTAATACAAGCGATCTAGCGTGTGTTTCACAGTGCCGGTACGGTGACTCGACTAAAAATACATGTAACCAACCTGTGTGCCTAGTATGCGTTTGGTATAGTCCTTTGTGTATGTGTGAACTCAAAGGCAGATGCCTATAATATCGCCCATCGGTCAGTTTGGTCAAGCACAGATATCCCAGATGTGTATAAAGTATCAAATACACTTCGTATAGTTCCAAACATTGCACAGCTTGCTTCTGTCGCACTCCATTGTGGTGATTACGTTATGAGGGTGAGGTGAAAGGATGAAATAATACACAAAATCCGCGTTGCAATAACCTCTATGTAGCAGTGGTCAAGTAACGCGTCCGTCAGCCATGACAGCTAGCTTCCTTGATTCAGGATATTGGCATGAGTAAGGCCTACTTTATGAATGAAGAAATATAATAATTTAAAACTTTTTTCACCAGGGCTACTTTGCTGGTCTTCCACCAGTGCCTGGGAGGATGAGAGCAATAGCGCAGTAGCGCCCAGGTTTGAACTCACAACACTCACATGCCCTGGGCTGACCCAGCACTTTAGACCACTCTTTCCAATCCAACCTTTAACATATAACCTTTAAATCCAGGGAGACTTCCTTACCATAATAGTAATAGTGTGTGGAACCTGGTACTAATAATTGAATATTTATTACATTTAATTCTTGTCATTTAATTCTTGTAATTTTTCACATTTCCTCTGATGAGGACTCAGTGATATGAGTCAAAACATTTCATGTACATATCAACAATAACACAACTTAGGGATTATTGCTTATTTGGGAAACTCTTCTCATTTATTTAAATATTAATTAATTAAATATTAATTCACGATCATCAAGTTCCATTCTCTCTATTTACTATTTTACTATAATTGAATATATATATATACGCCTAGATAATGATTATCAAGGCCTATTCATTGCACCGTTGAGTACAAGGAATGACTATTATTAATAGCCTTCATTAATGTGCTTACTTTATCCCTTGTATTGAACCAATTCTCCTCCTGTAAATATGTGAAATTTAATATTGACAACTATAAAATGTATCAGCAATAGCAATTGGTATAAACATATCTGTTAATGATAAGTTGGATTTGTATTTATAAAACCAATATCTTTATTTTCTAGCAAAAAGCAGGAGAAGAGGGTGTCATCCAACTGAAAGAAACCTGCATGACTTTAGGCTTTTCTAAGCTTGGTGGAATATGATCTTTAATAATAGTAGATGGATAAAGATGATAATAGGCTGATAGTCATATCATCTACCATATGTAAATACACAGAAGTTGATAGACAAGAAAATATGAAATATATGAATATCGATAAACAAATTTAAACACCAGCTTGTGGTTCAATTCATGATATTCAATTTAGTTCTAGGAAAGATGTGTCCAAATATTTCAACAGTCATTCAAACTCTTACAATAAGGGTTGTATCACATGACCTACATCTGAGCAAACATAATTATTGAATAAATTATATAAAGAAATGTATTTTGAGATATCATGATATTTGAAAAGATCGGATCAAGCCAATCATAATGATGGTAAACATTAAAACATAAATATAATGTGTTTCTATATTCTAAGGTTGTTGTTTTTTGAGAGAGAGAAAGTGGGCGCTATCTTTTGGTGGACAATTACTATTAGAGTAGGTAGATATACTCTATAGGATGACCGTAGCAATGCATGGATATATTTAATACACTGTCTTGAAAGTAGGTGGATGAATTCATCCGACCTTAATGACTACATACAATTTTAAATACAATACAAAAATAGCATAATCAGCAATGGTGATTGTTTTGGCGCATTGCCAAATATAAACAAGAGACAAAGTAATCTTTTTAACCTATAAATCCAGTTGTACAAGTCGTATAATAAATGATTTAGATCCAATGATTCCAGTCAAGCAATCAATGACAAAAAATCCAGACTCTCAATATCACCTCCTACATATATGAATATGTGCTCTCATCTATGCGTATTCAAACAATATTTTTGTCGCTTTGGTACTTGTCATATACAACATAGATAGCCTGTGTAGCCAAAGGAGTATTATATTTCAGCAAGGAGTTGATTCTCCCTTATCCCTGTCATCACGATAGGCTCCCTGGCCTGGGTAGCCAAAGGAGTATTATATTTCAGCAAGGAGTTGATTCTCCCTTATCCCTGTCATCACGATAGGCTCCCTGGCCTGGGTAGCCAAAGGAGTATTATATTTCAGCAAGGAGTTGATTCTCCCTTATCCCTGTCATCACGATAGGCTCCCTGGCCTGGGTAGCCAAAGGAGTATTATATTTCAGCAAGGAGTTGATTCTCCCTTATCCCTGTCATCACGATAGGCTCCCTGGCCTGGGTAGCCAAAGGAGTATTATATTTCAGCAACTCCCCAGTCTGGGTAGCCAAAGGAGTATTGTATTTCAACAACTCCCTGGCCTGGGTAGCCAAAGGAGTATTGTATTTCAACAACTCCCCAGTCTGGGTAGCCAAAGGAGTATTATGTTTCAGCAAGTCTATCCTGAAGATTGTGGAGAACTGTACCTTTGTCCTTTCATGGGATCTATGGTATAAGTCATTTGTCTAATTTGACAATTTCTTTACTTCTGTGATTGTATAGTTTGTTCATAACAATGCTCAGCAGAGGCATATCTCTTGGTAATAAAAGTAAAAGGCCTTCCCCACTGCGATCCTACGCATACTATTCATATCCAGTTAGGATAGCAGTGTCAATGTACATCACATAGTGTTGGCATAGTTCTCCATGTAGTTATTCAACTGTGTACTACTAATCACTCACTAATTTTGATAAAGCATAAACAACTAGTTCTCCACCATTGAAATATCCTGATGTTTGAACCAGGAAGGAGTAATTAGAATTACTGGTATCAATCCTGATATTAAGAGAGAGAGAGCCAATCATGCTGACTTTAATTTTATTACAAAGAATGACCCTGAATTCTTCAATATATTGAGGAATTCATGGTCATTCTTCATGAAATTAGAGTCAGCAGTCAGGCAAAAAAATAATCAACACAACACGCACAGATGGTTATGATTCAAGTCCAGAACTGAGCCAGTAAGAAGAGGTTGGCTCATCATTTATTGGTGCTTATGTACTAACAAGATTACACCTAGATTGGTCTGATTGGCTTATCCTGACCGGCCAATTAATTGCCTTAAAATAATCAGGAATCAATCTGCAAGAGGTTAACATTAATCATAATCAAAATGAGACAGGTACCCACACTTATCTCTGCCTGATCCTGAATCAATACTCCAATGGTCACCTATTTATCTCCCTCCCCTCTCTCTCCCACTGTAGTTGGTTCCCCTGGACGGCTGGCCATTCCCTTCCTCCCCCCACCACCCACTTCTTTGTGATAATAACTAGGGATAACTGTAACTATGGAGTGAGTTTCAGGAAATAGCAATTCATGAGCGGTGGCAGAAAGAAGGATGGTTTAGTTCCTCAGCCGGTAGGGGGAGTGGCGAATGCGTTTTTTCGATGAAATAAAACTTTATTTAACCAAAAGTTGTGGTCAAGTCAGAGACAAGGCCACAACTATACATATAACAATAGGATTATGACCTAGGCCCTGATTTGATGGATTATTCAGGTCTAAATTCCACTTATCATTTATCATAATGTTTTAAACAGTCATGTAAATGTGGTTGAATATCATGTGGGGTTATATTGAAAGACCCTGGTGGCACATAGACCCCATAATATCTCATCCATAAACTGAATGCCAATTCCTGATAATGTTTGTAAAATGTCTTAAAAAGGCCTTCAATCAAGCAGGTACTTGGATGGCAGAAAATCATATTTGAAAAGCCTGCCCCATGTGGTCCAATGACAGCTACTGCCCGACCAAATATTGCTTTAGTTTGTGCATAACTAGGTGCAGGGTTGTCAGCAAAGACCGCTACCTTGTATTTAGAATATACTGTACTCCTGATCATTTGCAATATTTGATCATGATAGTTGAACCATCTTTTACCAGACCTTTTAATCAAGACAACAGTGTCTCTCTTGGTAATAGGTCTAAGAAAAGAAGAAATGTAATTTATATTGAAAAGAGATGGCCTGGCACAGGGTGTCCCCCTGGGAATGTAAGAGATCTGCCCTGCAACATAACCAGTGACAAGCCTTGAAGGGGCGATGCCCAGGTCAGTAAGGAACTCATCCAAGAAAGGCCGTTTCCAGAAGATGTGAACCTTTACAGAAGTGTCTTCCAATAAAAATCTGTGTCCAATTGCAATCCTTGGCAGATTGTCAATCAACCAATGATAATAACCATTGCCGTATACTTGTGATATTGTAAATACTTCTTTATAACAACCTGGTTTTTTATTCCTAAAGCGATTGGCATCTCTGTGAACTGGACACCGAGTTATATACCTTTTCCTTTTTCCATGGAAATAATCACCTGATGGATGAATGATGAGGTTTCTTAGTATATTAACATCATCCACACTATAGATAGCTGGTAGGTTTCCTTTTGTGTGAGGGTAGAAATAATCCACTTGAATGGAACTGATCTTCTCCATAGATTTTAAATATTGTTCCCTTGGGAATGCAACATTTGGCACCCATTCCCTACAATCAGCACTCGCACTAGGCGCACATGATCTTGGTTTGATAGAGTATATAAATGGTGGCAAAATCATTGAAAAATTATCTCTGCTCACTTTTAAAGTTAACGGGTTCCTGCTGTCTGTTTGTCAATAAGATGCATTTGTTATATTGTTCACATTGTCTGCATATTGTGTATTGTCTACATGTTGTCTGATTGTTGTTTTATTGAATCCCATATTGAGTAGGGCAAATCTCTTGTCTGCTTGCTGTTTTGAAGCATTCAAATCTTCCCTTACAATCCAATTTTGTATTGGAATGACTGCCACTTTAGAAATATATAAATAATACACCAGAGGCATAATGAATGTAAGCAAAATTGCAAATAGTCCAAGACAAGCTATTTGGAATTTAGCCATCCTCTCGAAATACCATAAATTTTATGTGAAGAGCACAGCTTCTATCCTATTAGGATAGCAGTATAGCAACTTAATATCCTTTCATGACGCTTGAATGTGGTACCAGCTGGTGTGTTGATTACATGTGTAGTTGTTTGATGGAAAGTATATATATTCCAGTGCATAGTAAGTTGTCTATCAATTATTCTTCTGATATCTACAGGGGCATATATATATATTAATGCGCTCATCTGAGATTCAGTCCAAGCACACACAAGTTATAGATCTATCAATGGATTGGAATCTTTTGATCTTGCAGTGGAACCCTGGCAGATCAATATTGATATTGATAATTGATAGCAATTCGGGGCAGTTAACTGCACTTAATCCATCCCCCTAGGACTTTTCCCCCTAGGACTTTTCCCACCTGTACTCCCCCCGGACCTTCCCCACCTGGACTCCCCCCACTGGACCTTCCCCACCTTGACTCCCCCCACCCCCTGGACCTTCCCCACCCGGACTTCCCCCCCAGGACTGCTCCCTTTATGGATTTTTCTTCCATGGTTCTTATTTAATTAAGTGGTTATTTGGTTTAGTTGAATATCGCCATGTTTACCTATTAGAAATGATATTTCTTTACCAATTTAGTTGTAGATTCATCAATTAAATCATTAACGCCAATAGCACTATGGAGGTTTGTGGCGCTACGATTGGGACAAAGGGTGAAATTGTAAGACTCCCCACAGGCTGGAGTGCTATTTGACCCAACATTAAGATCAATTACAAACAAAATGGAGTGCCATTGGGTATTTATTACATACTAATTTGTAGAATTTTTTTTTTTTTTTTTTTTTTTTAAATCTTTATTTTCTCTATCCTGCCTTCCTGGCTTCTACATTTCTAAAGGATGCTGCTTGATCGTTGGTTTTTCTGAAATGGAAAAAACACGAAAAAGAGTCCACTCTATGGAAGCACAACATATAATAGTTAATATGGAAATTTTGCTTCTGTAAACAGTCATTCATGAGATTTTCTGGCGTTTAGTGTTACAACAGCGAGATTATTTCGGTTTGTAGATTTATTTATTATATTTACCCTATGAGTACTTATTTCTTGCCATATAATGTTTGAAAACTTCCAACACATGCATCTGCTAAGAGCTAACGTCATAAACTTAACCAGGGTTGGTTAGCTTTATGATATAGGAAGTAGTTCTGAGGGAAGAACCTTCAATGCCCTAATCCTGATAGTAACTCCCTTCAATAGTCAAAGTGACCTTTCACCAAGGTGACTGTGATTGCCTTGAAAGAGGTCCACTCCTCCCTGGTAACACATGCAGCTTCCCCCTTCCTCCAGGGTAATCTCCAACCCCCCCCCCAACCCCCCCCCCCCCCCACACACACACATTCTCCCCCTGGCTCATTAGTATTTAAAATCTGGCCTGTTTCAGTTCCGAACTTATTAATCCCATTTGAACATAAATACCACCTGTGCTCCCACCTCTATCCCTTCCTACATCACAATATGGAAGTATAAAACATGTCAGATATAGATTGATATATTTAGAAGGCTGCTTGTGAGCAGGAGTATTGACATATTGAACTCAATTGATTAATTGATTGAGAGATAATCATTCTGCCATATTCACATTACCAAAAACTCTTCCACTTGATCACACACAACCCACTGAGCCATTTAATTAAATTATCTTTCAGTCATTATCACACTAGTCACTAGGTGGAGGTAAGGGGTGCTAGCCAGCAACCCCTGGTGGATATGCACTCTCCTGATATATAATAATATATTATATATATATTTATTATACGCGCATGCTATATGAGAGGTGCTATAAGTGTGGGTGCTATAAAAATATTCATATAGGATGCGTCCTATAAAACTGTAGTTGTCTAAAAATAGCTCTGACGTTACCTCAGCACATCCGCTGTCTCCAGCACCATTAAATAGAGAATTAAATCCCCTATCAAATGATATAAGATTTATTATTGTAGCTCAAGATATGGCCACGATATGAACGTTTTAATTCAACAATGTCAGTAAGTAAATACTGCATGATCACACAGGCCTGACAAGGCACTGTTGACTGTTGAAACCCCAACAACAGTAATTTGGCACCTTCTTTGAGGTAACTGTCTCAGAACTGGAACCAGAACCAGACTTAACTGCAGCAGAATATTGATTATTCAGTCCTATAAGTCATGGTATGAGTAACTCTTGTATATAAACATATAACAGCAGCAGAATATTGATAAATAAAGTCCTATAAGTCATAATTTACACATAATGGTAAAAAAACATGGCATGGCCTAACCTAAAAAAAACATTTGAAGGTAAATGATAACTGGATGATATAATGTATGGATTTCCTGTTCTTACAGGGTTACTAATGCAACGATATGTCATATTGTATGTATTGCAAAATCGGTGGTAATATGTAACAAATTCTTTTTACTCAAAGCGAGAGATGTTCTGTTGATGTTCTTATCTATTGGGCCATAAAACAAAAAAAGAGAGAGTTGTGACTGTTGGATAAGTGGTAATGATCATATCGAAATGTTCTAATGTAGTGTAGTAACTTCTATTTGATTCGTCATGATATATGTGTTAAATTAAAATTGTAAATACCTTTGTAGGAGATGAGACCTACCACATTGTGGAAATCTTCCTAATAGTCCGGGGGCAGAACCCCATTTTTGGGGTGAACCTTGCGTTTTGGTCCATACGATGTTTTTTGATTGATTGTATATCTCTGAAATCTCCTGATTCCAAATCTGCCGGGTGCCACTCTGTATCCCTTGAGGAAAATTAATTATCGACGTTTGAAAAAAAAAGTTAAAAATATTAAATTTAATCAATAAAAAAATAATTTCACCCTCAATATCCACTACAATTGCTATAATTCTGATGGAAAATAATCTTTATGAATGGATTTATATATATTAAGAGTTAAAAAAATCATCATGACCGCTAAAGGTCACATTCAAAGGTCAAAGGTCAAGGTCAAAGGTCTTTTTGACGATTTTTGCAAATAACTCTGAGGAAATTGCTCTGACATGTTAGGTCAAATAGAATTAATTTTAGGGCACATTATTTCCTATCAATTGATACCAGTCACTTGATTCTACATCAAATAGTGTTATTACAATAGCCTTTCAAATTAATGAGACTATTTCATCTTTCAGCCAGACCCACAGATACATCTCTGTTGGAGACAGATAAATATGTATAAAATGTTCTTTAAAGTATGATATGATCTTTCATTTGATATATTGTAATATATATTGTCTCTCTGAATAAAACCAAACCTTTTATGAATTTATTGCAATTAAAAGGATATTCTCATTATTGGTTAAATTAAAACACCTCCCACTTACAAATGTGTGCAGCTTGGATTTCTGGTGTCCAGTCACCCATCTATTTCTTCTCATGTAAACTTAAATCTATCATCATGATAATGGATCATAATGCCTTTAAGTTATTTTCCAATGAATAGTTGAAGGAATTAAAGAACCTTGATAAATGGCAAATGTCGGACCCCAACAAACTCAAACTGAATACTTATGAAACCTCTCCTGTCCACTCCATTTTTGGGCTAAACCCCATTACTTTAGAATTAAAGATTAGTTGACTGAATATTCAGTATACTGATTTCCCTGTGTATAGGCTAGCCCCTGTGTATGGGCCTTCCACGTTGTTGGGGGTTAAGCACATTCTTATGGTAATATCAGCCAGACCCCATGTATAAGTCTAGTGCCTGTGTTGACATCATGAAATAAGGAATATATTTTAAGAACCCACTGAAATGACCAGTTTGATAATTAAGAGAATCTGTTGGACATACATATCAGATGAAATAACAATTGATTTATCTTGAATAAATCTGGCAATAAACATAACCAGTTTTTCTTCTATATTTATGGCTGGGTGAAGGCAAGCCATTTTCAGTATATTGTAATGATAATATATAATATGATATGTCCGGCCCTGAATATAAGCCTGAGTATAAATCTGGTGTACACACCATTTGAATCGAAAAACTGTAATATAATTATCAGGAGTGTTCAATTTGTGAGATAGATGTCAGAAGAATTATTCAAGAATATAATTAACCCTAAACTGTATGTTGAATCATTATTCGCAAGGAATTATGTGAGTCAGTGTAAAAACTAATGAAAATGGGAATATAAACCAGTCCACAATATATATTGCCATGCATCATACATGATATGATGGGACAAGTGTTTATCTTCCCCATCATGTATTTAGATCATTCATAGAAAGAATAGCATTGTTGAAAATATTCTCAATCTAGCTGGATCCCTCATATCTAGGATTAGGTAAATCCAAGCCACAATTTCCATCCCCCAGAAGGTTAAGAGTCCACCCCTATACTACCAAATATACTACCAAATTTTGGTACTGGAGTATAAATGTTTTAGATATCCAGAGATATTGCTCATGGAATCACCAGAAGATTAGATGGAGTTGTACTATTGCAAGAGATACCAAGATATGATCTTTACAGAAAGTCCTTCCTATATCATGGGGCAGGCATTTGGAATAATTTACCAACCCACATTAGACAAACACAGAATCCATTGGCCTTCAAAACATTAATCAAGGATACATTTCGATAAGCATCTTGTAGTACTACAACTCTACGCCATGTTCAACCATTGAATTATGAATACCTAATTATACATCTTTTCACCTTTTTCATATTTATTAACTCCATCTCATCGCATATCCACCCCCACCTCCTAAGCCCAACAATTGCCATATCTGAATATACCTTGTGCATGTAAAAATGCCAGGGTTGAGGTGTAAATCAGGCAAATAGCTTGATCCCCAAAGATAAATGGGCAGGCAAATGCCTAAGCCAGTTTTATAACACCTGGATAAATAAAGGAACAAAAAAAGAAAAAAAGCCAGCTAGATATTAGCCTATTATAGAAATGCATAATGCACGATATACTTTTATGAAAATTCAAATCATTAAATCCCCTGCAGCTAACACAGAGAACCTCATATTTTATTTTCCCCGTTCTCCTCAATCACCATGAGGAGAATGGGTGAGAATGGGTAAAGTACACCTAAAATGGGATGAATCAATGGGCATGCCAAGTGTTAAAATGCATGTTCTCTATAGCCATTGGTTGTGTGGTTATCGTGTTAGACTTCATAACTGGACATGTTGAGTCCCAGAGCAGACAGCCTTTTTACATTTGTCTCATTTTTGAGTCTTTTTAATGTTTTAATTTCACTAATATCTTCACACTTGGGGTGGTAGGCATTAGTTTTTGCTTGGGACCACAACTCATCAAGGAAGCAAGGTCTTTGCTAACAAAATGCCTTATTTTCCTTAGTCTCTTCTGTAATATACTAGTTCTAACACCAATGCCATTAATATGCTGGTTCATGTTTAAGCCACAGTCCAAATGAAACCCAAGCTATTTAAAATTTTCTTCACACTCGATCTGTTCTTCATTATAGATAACAAAATTATCTGTTACCCCTAGAACCGAATAAGTTTTGAATCATAGTCTTCTTTGTATTTATATTTAATCCATTTGCAATCTGTTCCAGGAAGTGGCAAAAGTTATTTAATTTTTCCAAGTGCTATTTTCACATAATCACTTTGTAGGAATGTTTCAAATTTCAAGACTGTGTATTGAGCTACTTTACTAGTAAATTCTAAATATTCCATTAGTTCCTGCAAAGTGTTCACATCAGGGAATATCCCTTTAACTGCTATAAAATCATAAAATGTTCAATTTTATTTAGAGACATGTGCACAATATACCAATTGAAAGATCAATTGTATTAATGTTTAGCTATATCTTCAACAAATACTCAACTGTGCTTTGAAGAAATGAGGGCCTACATCATTTTTTGGCCAAAACACAAAATAGTCTCATCTTTTGAAAAGCAATTGTAATAAAACTACTGAAAGTAGAATCAAGTGATTGGTATCAATCAATAAGAAATAATGAGCCCTAAAATTGATTTTATTTAATCTAAGATGTCAGTGCATTTTTTTCAGAGTTATTTGCAAAAAACCTCAAAAAGACATTCAACCTTGACCTTTGACCTTTAAATATGACCTTTAGCAGCCATGATGAATTTTCTAAATCTTAATATATATAAATCTATTTATAAAAATTATTTTCCATCAGAATTATAGCAATTATAGTGGATATTGCGGACGAAATTATTTTTTTATAGATTAAATTTAATATTTTTAACTTTTTTTTTTCAAATGTCGATAATTAATTTTCCTCAATGGTTACAGAGTGGCACCCGGCAGATTTGGAATCAGGAGATTCTGGAGATTCAGAATCAATCATAAAACATCGTATGGACCAAAACGCAAGGTTCACCCCTCCTGCCCCCGGACTATAATAAAACTGTTTAAACAAAATAAAATAATATGAGTAACTCTTGTATAAACATAATAACAGCAGCAAAATATAGATATATGCAGTCCTAAAAGTCATAATAGGAGTAACTCTTGTATAAACATATAACAGCAGCAGAATATTGATAAATCAAGTCCTACAAGTCATAATAGGAGTGACTCTTGTATATATACATATAACAGCAGCAGAATATTGATAAATCCAGTCCTATAAGTCATAATATGAGTAAATCTGGTAAGAGTTGTTTTGTTGTTATAGCTGAGAATGCAGCTTTATTATGAATATAATATAATATAGAATACCTTAGTAAGTTGCCAAAGAGTCGCTGACCCAATATAAAAGTATTGTGTGTCTTCAAATGAAGTGTCAATGAAGTAATAAATCAGGTGTTGGATGTACCAACTTCAAAGGCCTGCTAACATGCACCCTGCTCTATTGATCCAACGTAGCCTAATTAGAACTGCAGGAGGAAGAAGTACACTTAGATTTCTATGTGATGTTTTATAGGAAAACGAGTCACAAGTCAAAACAAATTGATTTTCAGTTATTGTGGTGAAATACGAGGTGAGGTGTGATGCTATATGGGTCAGATTTTCAGAAAATGTACAATTCGCCTTCCACAATCCTCTTAAATAACCCACATTTAAGACAAAAATGAGCTTCAAAATGCAGTTTAACATAACAGAATGTCCATCTGTTGAATGGATACTTTAAATCAATGTGATACCATATATACTCAGATATACCCGGTATTTATAACTTTTTTCATCATAATTTAGCAGAACTCACTAAATGTGTAGAGTTGCCAATTGTACATTTTCTGAAAATCTGACCCATATAGCCCTTGTATGACCACAAAGAAATGTCTGTTCATACAACAAGAGTAGGAGAAATATATGCTTATATAACTCTTTCCTAAACAAAAAGATGAATCACAGTTTTTCAGAGATCTTGTCAAAAGTTTTTGAACAGGAACCCTTGGTCAAAATCTACTCCACGTAGCCCGAACACATGTATACCACATTCCAAGACTGTGTACTGAATATATCTATGCATATCTGAGGTCATCCTAAGGAGTTTATTTAATAGGGGAGTTGCATAGCCGCCATTTTGAAACTTGATTCGCATGGGATTATGGGAGTAAGGGTACAGTATAAAATCTAAAGAAAACATGTTATGTTCAGCATGAATTATTTATCAATGCTCTATTGTCAATATCCATGTGTTACACATGTTTCCATAATACTTGACTTCATCTTTCCCATCATGCATTTGGTTTTCATAGATCACCTATACAAGGTATGATATTGGTGAAAACAATTTTGCAATTTTTGATAAAAATATTGCCAAATATTTGTATGTCAGACTTGAACTGAATCCGTCCCAGCATGCACTGTGACAGACATGCGCAGTGAGACATGCAACTCCCCTATTGCCTAACTAGTGGTTGGCCGTTAAAAAATATTGTTTTTTCATGCATTCAAAAAGTGATAAAAGTACATATTATACGTCCTTACGTTTAGTAACTGGAACCAGCTTGATGTCATCTTTTCAAAGATGTTATCACAAAATCGATTTTTATATTTATGACTCATCTTCCTGTAACAAATCACAAATAATAAGGGGGAATGTCCCCGCGGTTAATAGCACTGAAGTATGCTTAAAACCCAAGCAAGCCCGTCTATCGATTCTCAATATTTTGCCTGGTCTTTGTGCGTGTTTATACCTGTGAATATTCCCTCTTCATCCATCACTGTCTCAGCTTATATTCACCAAAACATTAAATTCATTTCATAATTTTGAAGTTCCTAACATGTAAAGATACATTACCGAAGAAAAAAGGAAAATAGTAGTCATTTTAAGTATAAGCTAAGTTAAGCTGAGGGGAGCTAAGGGTTTAACAATGAGGTATTTGTACTTTGTGTAAAGGTTGATGCATCTAGTATAAGGGTTTTTTGGGGTTTTTTTTTTAAAGCTTTTATTTATTCTGGGTAGATCAAGTCCCAGATAGTTTAGGGCTTTTCACTTGTCCCAGACGTGTTTCTATACATAATGTGCTGAATATTTAGCTATATACATATATCTATTTGTAATTACACAGTTTGTTTCTCGGTTGAGGTTTACACATCTAGCCGATTAAGAAGTTATGTACAAGTATATACTGAGAGAGCGTTAGGGTAATGTAGGGTATGCTTGAAAAGAAAAAGAAAGGAATAAGAGAGCCTTGCCACTTTGTTCGTTGTGAACATGTGTTGACTTCAATTTTCACCTTATTTGGTTAATACATCCAGTTGGTTATAGGTTATGTACATGCATAATTGTGCGAGAGTTAGGGTAGTGTAAGGTATGGTGAGGGAAGAGAACCGTGCCACTTTGTTCATTGTGAACAGGTGTTGGTTTCTTCTGTTTATCCTTACTTTGGCTAGAGGTTAGTAAATTATAGGACAAGAGGATGAGAAAGTGGTGTATCTAATTTTGTTCTGGAAGTGGTGTATATAGGGAATTGAGGAATTGAGGAATTTTCAGGGTTGGGGCTTCGTTCTGTCTGGTGTTTCTATTATGGGGGTTTGCATAAGGTTGATGTATATAATGTAGTGTGAATATAAGAATGCTACCTAGCTACTTATATACAGTCAAACCTCGCATAAAGACCACCTCTCTATAGACACCACCCCTCTATTAAGACCAGTTTCCCTCAGTCCCGAATTGCTTTCTTCTTATTAGATTAGTCCCTTTAATGAGACCACCTCGCTATGAGACCACACATCGTTCAGTTCCAAGGGTGGTCTCAATAGAGAGGTTTCACTGTACCTAGTTAATATATGTGAAGTGTGTACCACAATAGGGGATCTGCATATCCGCCATCTTGTATCTCAACTGGTATACCGTATGTATATAATTATGTTGATAGATACTATCATTTCGATGTTATTAGTTCCTATTTTTAGTTAAATTACATAGTTATGCACCTAGATAGTTAAAACCACACTAGACACAGCGCCAGGCAGAATATCATTACAGATGCTGTGAGCTTTGGCCCTGACAAATAGTCATGTCTTGCTGTATAAAAAAAATTGAAAGTGTTTATGGGAGATGTATGTCAGTGTAAAATCTATAGAAAACATGTTCAGCATGTTCAGCATGAAAATATTTACCAGTGATTTCATGTAAATAGCCATGTGTTTTACCTGTTTCTATAAAATACCATTATACTTTAAAAGATGAGATTAAGTCGATTCTAATCTTAGTAAAAATTAGGACATCAGATAAGTACTTCTATATTTTAATTTTGATGTATTTATTGTGAAGGAAACTTCTGCAATACTTTTGCGAGGACAATTACTACTAGACTAGTTGTACAGGTTGGTACAAGTATACTAGTAAAATAGCTTAATATACTCTATAGAATGGCTTCAGATATGCATAGCCATATGTGATGTGTTTTAGGGAAATAAGTCACAAGTCGCAAAAATGGTATTTTTCAAAGTGTTTATTTTACAAGATCACTTTATTGGAATGTTCTGATTTTTGGAGAGTTTATCAGTTATAGTCATATCAATCGATGTATCAAATTCCAGGACAATGTATATAATATATCCTTTGGTTTTAAAGGTCCTCATATGGACTACATTTAGTTATTTTACTGTTTATTGACCCCCAGAAATATTGGAAACTATTTTTCTTCAAAAACGAAAATATCAAACTTAACATCTAGAAACACATATTAAATTATTAGACCGTTTACTATCATTGGAATCGGCTTGAGCTCACCTTTTCAAATATAATGGTATCTCAAAATCTATTTTTTGCGACTTATGACTCATTTTCCTGAAACACATCACATATTCAGTACACAAGATTTGGTACAAATATTCAGTACCTCAAGTAAGAGCATTCTGAAAAAGGGATTTTGTAAATTTAACACTTTCAAAAATATAGTAGGTAGTCGCGGCAGTATTCACCTTAACCTGTACGACCATTGAATGCCTGTGGGTGGGATCTGTCCAGTATTTATATGTGTCCAGATTCTCGCCAAATGTTGAAATCCTTTGTCCAGTGTGAGATCCAGGTTCTGGTCACTGGGTCTATTTCTGTCTGCCCTGGGAGTGTCTGTCCCACCTCTGTGTAGGTAGGGCTAGACTTGCATAGGTCTCATTCCAATTTTAAGATGAGAAAAGGGGGTGGGGTGAGGTGGGGGGTGTATAAAGGGAGATATAAGGGTGTGGGAGAGGAGAAGGGGAGGGGAATAATTATGTGTGAACAAGGCTTTGGAGTCTTGTTTTAAGAGGAGGAGAAGAGGTTTTTTCCTTTCTCTTTGTTATGGAAATAGATATATTCAAACAGTTTCGGCTGTTTGGCCTCATCAGGTACTTTGTTTAGGTGTTAACTCTTTTCCCTTTTTCCACCATTTAGCTGGGGATTTAAGGCGGTCATAAAAACTATTAAATTATTTTTTACTTTTTCATTTTTTTCTTTTTTCATCAAAGCTGGAGTTTTTCAAAGCCACGTCTACCAATACCCATATGTCCAAACTCGCCTTGCTTTCAGAATGCCATGTCGGTCAATTGACCAAAATATGCAATACATGTGATTATTTAGAATTACATCAACTATGTTAGCATCTGTCTACCCACAGGGTACTGAATGAAGATTGTCTAGACACTCTTTCATCAAAGCTGAATTGTTGATGGCACAAATTGATTTTTACTAATAAGTCTGTCATATTTGTGATCCGTTTTAGGAAAATAAGTCATAAGTCGCAAAAAATGGATTTGGAGATATCATTATATTTGAAAAGAGATCAAGGTGATTCCAATGATAGTAAACACTAGGACACCCAATAAGTGTTTCTATATTCTAAGTTTGATATTTTTATTTTTGAAATAAAAAGTTTGCAATGATTCTAGATGGGTAATTACCAGTAAAGTAAGTACATACACTCCATACAAAGGTCTTTAAAACGCAGGAATATATTTAATACGATGTCCCTAAATTTGTTACATGGATTTATGTGACTATAAGTGCTAAACCCTCTAAAAATCAGAACATTTCAATAAACAGATCCTGTGAATAAACACTTTGAAAAATATCAATTTTTGCAACTTATGACTCATTTTCCTGGAACACATAAATATTTGAGTATGTTTTAATAATTAACTGCAAAATAAATTACACCAAAATTTGAGGGACTAAACAGGAAATATAGAAACAGGAAACTAAACAGGAACTATAGAATTCACATAGAAATAGAAATTAACAAAATAGACTGACGAGTGTACATGTTCTTACAACCAGACCCACAACCCTATTATAACCTTCATCTTGTGAAGTATTGATCTGAGAAACGTTTCCTCTCTCTGAGCTAAGAGCTAATGAAGATAGTGATCAATAACTCACACACATTCAGTTTGAATCATTTCTATCTGATCATTCAGTTTCTTGATGTCATTATCCATTCACTTACCAGCTTCTGCCTAAGCAACAGGGACATATAGGAATGTTAGCAGCACTTCGTAAAAATTAGAAGTATTTTTTGTAATATTTCCCGAGTACTATACAAGGATTTATATCACTCCATAATTGAGGATAACTTTTTCCAATTTTTCCAATTTCAATTGTTTAAAGTTAATCTAATTTCATATTCATAGAAAGAATTAGAAGGAGAGTGGTTTCCGATTAAGAGACAAGACTATAATGGCAGCAGGCCCCCTGCAGGGTACGCCGATCAGTACCCAGCTGGGTTTGATTGTTGTGCTTCTCTGTCTCCTTCTTCATACTGGGCAAGCGCAAGATATTCAAATACTCTACGCAGAGGACTTCCATCCAACAAGTAGCTGGGCTTTTGAAAGGACAGCTGGGGCCTTGCCCATGGCCATAGAAGACTTTCAAAATAAAGGATGGCTGACAGACTTGAACTTCAAGTAAGTATGATAGTCACTGAATGTAGACCATCAGATGTATAGATGGTATAAAGGCATTGAATTTCAAATGATATATGGGTCAGATTTGCAGAAAATGTACAATTGGCAGCTCTACACATTTAGGAAATTCTCCTAAATTAGGCTGAAAAATGATGAATACCGGGAATATCTGAGTATATTTGGTATCACATATTGATTCAAAGTATCAGTTCTATTGATTATGTTAAACTGTATTTTGAAGCTCATTTTTGTCTTAGATGTGGGTTATTTGAGAGGATTGGTGAAGGCGAATTGTACATTTTCTGAAAATCTGACCCATATCCTATGCACACTGAGCACCCAAGATGCACATCACACCCATGATCATCCACCAACATAAACAGCAGGATAGTTTCTATATCATAATGATTTCTATTTCCATATCATAATCCATGATTGTTTGTTTTTATTCCTTGCAGACTATTGATTGTTGGATTTTAGGCTTTAGGCGGGGGAATATCCTTACACAATTGTTTCACAGATGTTGGTATGAAAATGTCTAGCAGAGTAAGATGTAATCATAGAACTTATTGTTCTTCGATCAAATATACATTTGCTATTTCTTGCTTCATCTGTATACTTAATAAGGGAATTATGATGTTAAAACAATTAACATACTTGCCTCATAAGGTTCACATAGCCAGCTAAACTCGCATCGCTGTAGAAGGTAGGCTTGGATTTCCCTTCGAAGAAACAGAGCTCTGAAAAGAGCTTCTGAAGTTGGTCTGGAGGTAGGGAAAGCGTCATACCTTCAGTATCAATGAGTATACCCAGATATCTTGTAATCCGGCTTGCAGAGTTACACTTCTTCCATGACACCTGAAAGCCAAGGCAGCCTAATAGCTTCATGAGAGCCACCTGAGCTTGAAGGCAATCTTCCTGTGTAGAGCCAATGGTGATGAAGTCGTCTATATATGAGACAACTCTGCTATATCCCCTCCTGAACATGCACTTGCATACAAAATTAGTGAGGGCTGTAAAAATGAAGGGGGCACAGCTTATACCAAAGCACAGCCTACAGTCAGTGTAGTAGTGGGGACCTAAACCAAAATCCCATGAGATTCCTTGAAATTTCCGGTGGTCAGGGTGAATTGATACTGACCGGTAGGCTGCTGAGATGTCTGTCACAGCCATATAGTCATCTGGTAACATTTCAGTTACATTGTTGATGTGGCAGAAGGGATAGGGCAAGGCTGTAGTGGACATGTAATTATTCACACTCTTATACTAGGGACGTTTGCAGTCTGTTATGGGGTGGTGAGAGCTGTCAGCTTTAGGGACAGCGCCCAGGGCATGTACACATACAGGTTTACAGTCCGATATAACATTTTTTCCTTCTGATACCTCAGTACGTAGGAGGTCAGATACAAATTCATGAGCTCCTGAAACCAAAACACTGCTATAATTACTGGCCTCATAAGGTTCAATTGAACAATCCTCATCAACAATACAGAAGCCATTTTCAATACCTTCACTCAGAAAATGACGCAATTTAGCGTTGTCTTCCCACTGTAGCTCATGTTTCCAAACGTCCAAATTCATTTGCGACCTCCCACCCAGTGAAACGAACGAGCACGATCTGTATAGGGGTAATCATAAACATCAGGGTTAGCAATGCAAGGTTTGGGAACAATCCACTCAGAATAACCAAGTTGTGTGAGTACAGTAGAGTCACAAGTTGAGGCGATACAATCATACATAGGTTCAATATCAATACCATAGGAGCCATCAGCAAAATCATCAAAAGCGCTATAGTCTCGCTCGAGAAAATCAAAGTTAGCAACAGATTTGGTAATACATACGCTATCGCTCAAGGCACAAGTACCGTGGGCGATAATACCAACATCAGCGTCAAAACCAGTTTCAGAAAAGGGCAATTCATCAAAAACATAGTTGTAATCATTGGTAACAACAGCGTTAGTACATACATGATCCGAAACATAATCAAAATCAACGATGCTATCAGATATATACAAGTGTACAGTTGCGTCGAAGGGCTGAGTTGTGTTATGGCGGCCATGACAGGCATTCATTTCCGGCGGGGCAAGGCCATGATGCACCGCGACAAGATGGTGGCCCCCATTGAGTCAATCTTTGTTGGGACAACCTGGTGCGCGATGACTAGTATTGCAACAAATACGGCAGTGGGGATCCTTAGAGCAAGAACCAGTACATTTCTGGTAATTCCAGTCATAGCAGATGTTTGCTGGAAAACCATCAGGAGGGTTAGCAGAACTGTATTTCTGTTTAGACTTCTGCTTTTTCTTGCGGCGATTATTCCCCGAAGCGGAGGTGTCACCTTCTTCCTCCTTATGGAAAATGGCCACCGACTGGAGATTCACAGCTAAGGCGAGAGGATTACCAGCAACAAAGGTGTCAGTCTCGCCCAGAATCACTTGATCGCACACAAATCCATGATAATCAACAATGGCAGAGTCTTGAAATGATTTGATTCTAGCAAGCCCGGTGACATAGCTCATGTGTTCCAAGTAGGCGGCTACATCTCCTTTGTTTTGAAGCAGGAATTTCAGAATATTGGTTTGTCCAAAACGCTGAGTTTAGTGTGATCCATTGATTTCAGCGGTTGGCCCTTATCAATCCCCAGGCTGTTATATTCAGGGCGAAGCAACATACCTTTGGATTTAACCGTGGCTGAAGGGTCGATGGCTTGAGATAGTTGAATCATAGCCGATGTCAACGGGCCGGACACCACATCCGAGGCCGGCAACGACACCCCGGCCCGGCACCTAGGGCGATGGGTGAGGAGGACAGGGCTTGCAGCGGGACCGCCGTAGTGAACATTGGCGGTGAGGGTGACGTGACAGCTACCACCGGTTGTAATGGCGACTGAACAGTAGAACTAGCATTAGACACAGGCACTGTACTGCTCATCGACATGGAGGCAAATTTATCCAGAAGTATCTGGATCTGTTGTTGCTGCTTACTGTTTGTATCCAATAGAGCCTGCACAACTGGGCTCATTTGATTCTGTAATGGACTTGCGTGTAGTGGGGAAGACAATGGATTTGCGCCACCCGTTGCTAAGGACGCCATTGGAGTAATATCACCGTCTTCCAAGTCTTCCACGTAAAGCATAAAGTCTTTCTCCGGATCGAGTCCTAGTTCCCTGCATTTCCTGAACGCGTTCAACCCGTATTTGCATACAGTCAAACCTCTAGGACGCATGTTCCTGATTGCAGCCGTTACATAGATTTGACATATTTAAGATAAGTCACACACAAATTTTCAAGCGTCTGATCCGGAGACGACCACTGCAGCAAGTGACCGGTCAGCACACAGGTGCCGGTACTTTAATAGTAGTCCACCAGCTGGCGGTACCGTATACAGACAATTATAGGCACATTCCCCTATCGGTTAATATGAACATATTTACTGTTATTATCTCCCTTGTACTGAAAATAAATTAGTGACAACTTGTACATCCCTCAATGACTTACTAGTTTGTCAGTACAGCTGTATACTGCACACACACCAGCAACGTAACAAAATAAGTTACTGATGTTCATCTTAATGGTAGTTAATACTTTTTCTAGTAATCAATGATTTGTTGTGTGCAGTAAATCAGGATTTTTTTTAGTTGGTGCCTGATTCACTTGCTCATTTTCTTACACTACTAAGTGGTGTCTGAGATTAACAGGTTTAAAATACATATCTAGTGATATATTTCTATATAAATTAACAAGTTTGTACATAGCGATAGGTTTGAATATAAATATAACAGGTTTGTATATAGTGATACATTTCTATATAAATTAAGAGGTTTAATCTTATTCACAGTTTCATACACATACCAGAGTCATGCAGACCCAAGATCGGCATTGCCAATGTTGCAGCGGCCTACTATAAGTACAAGCCTGATGTAGTGGTTGGCTTTGGATGCTCATATGGTGAGATTTGACTCGTTTAATTGAACTGAAATTATTTGTGATGCATTCCAGGAAAACAAGTTGCAAAATTGATATTTTCAAAGTGATTTATTCTTGCGATGTCTTTGTAGGAATGTTCTCATTTTTGCGTTGCTTAGTACTAGTAGTGGCATGAATATATACACATTTGAAGTGTATTGAATATATACTTGTGTTTCTAAGGTCAACCCATGGAGTATATCAAGTAACTTAACTGGTAATTGCCCACCCAGAAATATTGCCAATTTGTTTTTCAAAAATAAAAATATCAAACTTAGAATAAATTTAAGAAAAACACAATTGAAAATGCAATATAGTCTGACGTGAACTTTATTGATTAATATCAACACAATGACCAGAGATGATATTTAATGCAAATTTATGTCATGTTTAGATATCATAACATTAACCCAGATGGGTTGGAAAGGAGCAGAACATAATGTAGAAAATCTTTAGTTTTGGCCAACCATAACAGAAGTGAGTCAGATTTTCAGAAGATGTACAATTGGCAGCTGTACACATTTAGTAAATTCTGCTAAATCAAGCTGCAATTTAGTCAATACTAGGTAAATTCGAGAATATTCGGCATTGCATTGATTCTGGCAATCAGTTTGGTTAGGGTGAACTGTATTTTCAACTTTATTTTTCTCTGAATTTTGGCTATTTGAGAAGATGGGCGAAGTTGAATTGTACATTTTCTGAAAATCTGACCCAAGTATTTCTTCATCTACTTGTACTCACTGCAGTGTTGGTAGAGCTGGGTCTATACACGGCCTACTGGAACCTTCCCATCTTCCCACAGGGTGGAACTGATTATGCACTAGGAGACAAAGTCAAGGTAATACTTCTTGTAGTTCTAAGAAATTTGATGTAGAGAGTCATGTTCCAAACATTACAGATTACACTTCCCTTTCTCACCTCTTATATCACATGAATCATAAAGAGTGTTATTTCCCCTCTGGAACAGAGTGTCCATAGACTTTGTATAGGCTTGTTATATGCGAGCAAGTGGGAAGAAATATGTTTCATTTGTCCCTAGGGAAGAAACAGATGACCCAGTTTATCCTTCGGCGTTTTCATTGGTTCTTCTGAAAGTAGGCCAGCTTTGTCATAGTTACACGTCATGCCATGACATCATGCTACGTCGTCTGGCAAGCATTGACACTGCGGTGGCCATCGTCAACGTCCTGACGGCCGTCATAAATTAAATTATCGGAATCATGCCACGCCCTCGCCGTGTTTCTCGCAACAAGTTACCATAATAAAAGCAATCTAATATGTTTAAAATTGGTTGGAGGGTCAAATAAATCTCGAACTAACCTTAGTGCATGTCTGTGTGATGGTTCTTCACCTCCAACTCGGTGAAGAACCATCACACAGACAGCACTGCGGTTAGTTCTACCTATGTCTCCACTGTCTACGGTAAGCTCTGCGGTAAGCTCTGCGGTAAGCTTTGCGATGGTGCTGTGATGGTGAGGAGTGGCGAGGTTCTGCCTACATGGCCAGTGAACCATAAAGGCAGGATCTTGTCATTAATATTCCTCTCCACCTACAGAACCCGCACAAACCATTGCAAGGCTTACCACAAAGCTTACCGCAGCCAGTGGAGACCACCCTTAAGTCACAAATTAATCAGGTGAAGGAGCTACTGATTGACCCTGAGGAAGATTTATTAAGTATTATTTTGAAATAAAAAAGTCACCACCTATATACGCAATTTCGTCAATGTTGACTCTCCGATATTATAGTGATAGTTTTCCCACCTTATAAATATTATTTTGAAATACCAGTCAAATCTTAACGTGAACGTGATATTTCTCTTTAGACGATCAATAGAAAAGTTTATATGAATAAATCATGGCAAATCCCTGCCTCTACTTGCCATGCACATATGCCTGGCCACTCAATGCCAACCGGCCACCATCTGAGGGTCACCCGGGTGTGCCTGGCTCTAGTCGGGCACAGCTCCTCTTGAGCCGCACACCACACAGAGTTGCATTGAGATTAGACACATTTCCCTCATTTATTATGAAAAACAAATCTGACCAAACTCACTCAGATTATGACTTATAGAAGATAATTAATTTGTCAATAATCTGCTGCTGGTAAATGTTTATACAAAACTTTGAAGCCAAATCTGCCGAGAGAAATTACTGGTGAGCGATAATAAATGAAGTCATTGTATAAAAGTACTCAGGCAGTAGAACCTCTGTTTTAGATAGTTTGGTGAAAAGACTTTTAGATGAGTTGGAACACAATGGAATAAACAGTAGAAAATAGTTGGTTCTTGACCAACATCATCTTAGAGTGCAACTTTAAGATTTATCATTTTCTTTGAGGAAACAGTCCAGGGAGTGGCGGCAGAATTGATGCCTTGCAAGTGTAATTTAGATATTTTCTTAGGTTGTTTTTTTACTATTGTTGGCACATGCTTTATAGATATTTTGTTCTTGATGTTTTATGCATTCCCAGCCATCCTAAACAATGCAAACAATGCCACTTTGTAACCCCACGAGAGTTACCTTGATGGTTACTATGGTGCTGATATCTGGGTCACATCCAGAGTATAACCGTGAGATATTACGATCTGTATAAGGTTTGCTATGGTTAGTGTTAGATTATATGAATAAAGAAAAACAGTTGCCGATGAACTACCCTCCACCCAGCCGTCCCGTTCTCCACCCCACCCCACCCGGACCTCGGCGCTGCTCACTCAGTCAGTGAACAGCGCTTCTAAGTTCTAAGATCGCTAGCCGCAGCGGCTGTTCCATGCTACTTCCCTGCTGCTGTCCCATGAACCGTTTGCACACACGCTTATAGCGGGAATGGCCGCCAGTTCGAATCCTGAAAGCCCCTTCGAGATGGCTAAATCTGCTTATATCTTTGTTGATATACACAATTGATGTATCGATTCCGGCCAAAATTATGAGGAAAAGGTCTTTAGATTGTCATCATTGCAGGTAGAATACGCGGAGGAGTATGATCGTGTCTGCGAATACAGCAGTAATTCTCGTTTCTCCTACTATAGGCGTAAGAACGTGGTAACCGGTATCGTGATAACTGGTATCGTGATAACCGGTATCGTGATAACCGGCTCTAATTTTTGTGAATAGCTGATGGCGGCTTCTTACAGAAGCGGTAGTCGCGGAGAGTCTAGGCTCAGAGAATCCCACTACACAACGCTTACTCCAGCTCTGAGCCTAGACAGTGAAAACTTCATTCAAAATTTCCAAACAAACTACTAATATTGCAGTATAGGGGGATGGTGCGCATCCACTCCTCAGGAGAGAAGATTGCAGGTGGCTTTAAAGATATCTTCCAGGCTATGGGGTGGACTAAAGTAGCACTGATTTACGACAGTGGATTCTGTGAGTTGACTGGCCCAGCAGTGAGAAATAACCTGGAGGAGAGCGGGGTGCAGATTACTGAAGAGATTATCACTGCATCAGGGGGCACTGAGCCATTCCGGCTGAGGGAATATCTACTCAGGATCAAGGAGAGAGCAAGAGGTAGGACACAGTTTGTTGTATCAATGTCCACAAAGATTTCTCTGGTTATCCAGTTTTTACTGACACGGCTGTAATACTAGAGATTTAAGAGACAGAAATGTAGTTTACAATAGAATTAATGGTTGACAATGGCCTGCTGGTGCACTGTTTGGTATATAATCCCTGTGTGAGGGATTATCCAAAAGCAGTGCACCAGCAGGACCGAAACTGAGGTTTTCAAAAAGGTCCAATCACTGCCTCAGGTGATTATAGCCCATAGAATTGGTTGGTTATTCAGAAATAAACATTCATGAAAGAGAAAAAAAAATTGCTGTAAAATTAACCTGGGCAATCCACTAAACATTCTTGCATAATAAGTTGCATAGCTTCAATCATACGCCATTATTGACATTCACTATTACTGATATTCACTATTACTGACATTCACCTTGACTGACATTCACTATTACTGACATTCACTATTACTGACATTCACCATTACTGACATTCACCTTGACTGACATTCACCATTACTGACATTCACTATTACTGACATTCACTATTACTGACATTCACTATTACTGACATTCACAATTACTGACATTCACAATTACTGACATTCACTATTACTGACATTCACTATTACTGACATTCACTATTACTGACATTCACTATTACTGACATTCACTATTACTGACATTCACTATTACTGACATTCACTATTACTGACATTTACTATTACTGACATTCACTATTACTAACATTCACTATTACTGACATTTACTATTACTGACATTCACTATTACTGACATTCACTATTACTGACATTCACCTTGACTGACATTCACCTTGACTGACATTCACTATTACTGATATTCACTATTACTGACATTCACTATTACTGACATTCACTATTACTGACATTCACTATTACTGACATTCACTATTACTGACATTCACAATTACTGACATTCACTATTACTGACATTCACTATTACTGACATTCACTATTACTGACATTCACTATTACTGACATTCACTATTACTGACATTCACTATTACTGATATTCACTATTACTGACATTCACTATTACTGACATTCACTATTACTGGCATTCACTATTACTGACATTCACTATTACTGACATTCACTATTACTGACATTACATTACAGTCATTATATACTGCATGGGCCTGGGCTGGACGACCACCAGGTCCAACTTCTTAGAGCTAGCCTATGAGTTGGGAATGTACCCTGGCTATGTGTTCCTCACCTGGGGTGGGTCTTCAAACAGCCTGTATGCACCTTGGGAACTGATAGTCAATGTTACCCAGGAGCAGGAGGACCTATGGAGGCATATGCTCATGAAGCTCAACTACAAAGGGGTAAGTTTGATGATACTTTATTATTTCTTAGATGATAACGGTAACACACAGACACACATTGTCTCACAGAAACTCTGAACAATGCTTCTCTGAACAATTTTTCTCAAAAACAACTGTTTTTTTTTATAAAAATGATCTCATCTTTGGATTAAGTGGGGTCTCCACTGGCTGCAGTAAGCACTGTGGTAAGCCTTGCAATGGTGTTGTGCTGGTTCGTACTGGTTCTGTGCTGGTCCTGCCTACATGGATCATGGCCAAGTAGGCAGGACCTCGCCACTCCTCATCATCAGAACACCATTGCAAGGCTTACTGCACAGCTTACCGCAGAACTTACCGCAACCAGTGGAGACCACTCTTTGCACTATGCAAGTGTACAGCTAGTATGTACCACTCTACAGCCCAGTCACATGAATGGGCTGTATGTAAACTACTATACATGAATCTAAGATCTTGTAGAGTCTTGTGTGAAGTATTTCTCTTTCACTTTTTACTCTCTAACTCTTGTAACAAATTTCACTTATCACTCACCCCACTAGTTGAGTGCCAAACCAAAAATGGATATCAATCTGACTGGTAATGGTTGGTACCAAAATTGATCTGTACTGATCAATTAGTAAGGATCTCGAAGAACACCAAGGCTGAACTGTCCTCCCTCTAAAATTGTATCTAAACCTGTACTGGTTTACTTCTCTAACAGTGATTAATAAAACACTGACTCCTTGAAACGTTTAGTACTGTACCCTACTATGCGAAACTCACCCTAGTTATTAGATTTCTACCTTGTAACAAACACGTATATTATAACCTATTCCAGCCAGGGTAACAGCAGGAAGAAATGTGTTGATAATATATCGACACATAAGCATGTTGACCCATTTGTCATTTTCATTGTAATTACCTAAAAACAAATAAAAGATTTTCTATTCTATTCTATTCTATGTACATGTGTATAAGACACTACAGGCCCACATATACTCTTTGCAGGTTTCAGTTGCCACTCCTGAGGGAGAAGCCATTGATGAGTTTAAGAGAAATGTACCAGTGAAGCTAGCAGGACCACCATTCTATTTCAACGACTCTCTAGAAATGGGTTTGATTGTATGTATCATTGCACCAACATCTTAACATGTGTTGGGTTTGTAATATCATTATCCTTGAGTCCAATCTACTCATAGATCTGGGTAGGTGGAGGTAACTGTAGTCTGAGTTTTTGCAAACTAGGTCGCATGTCGCCCAAATCCATTTTTAATTCATGTATATGGGGGAGGGGGGGAATATTCAAGGGCTTTCCAATGAAATAGAGCACATTATTTTAGCACATCAGGAAGTATTTTTAATTGTGTGTTTAATTTATAAAAGTAGCATTTCCTGGAGAGGACCAAAGCTGAGATATTTTAGGTCACAGTTGGCAAACTTTTTTTTTTAAAACCTTTATTCGAACATAACCTGCCTTCATGGCTCTTATAATGCTAAACATGGGGTGTAAAAATAGCTTTGATAGCATGATGTACTTGAGATTGTTTACATGAACCATTTTCCATTTTTTACCTCTTCTTGTTAACTTCTTGATACTATTTTACACATGATTTATAATATTTTTCACCTAGAACGTACAACGTTGCGTTCATATCTGTTTACAATAATTATAATGTCATGACATATTTTTGGTAGTTCTATCTGGGATCATTACTCTTTATATAGTTCACATCAAGGACAATATTTACCTCAATTGTCTTCATTTTAATTTTACTCTTTTTTCCCTGGTACAACAGGCTTTGTTAAGAAATGTTTACTTGCCTCCAGGCTCAAACTGAACACAGATAAAACGAATGGCTTCATTATTAGGCAAATAGATAACTCTACTATCATGCTGATGCTTTTCTCCCAAGAAGGGGAAGAGTTTTTCTGCTCTCACTGTTACCACTCTGATCATCTCTTCTAGGTTATTTATGTCAAGCAGTTTTGTGATCTGAATCTGGATGTCTCTGTCCTTTCTCTCCACTTCATCTTGTACTTGTGGTAGGTTCTCACTTGCCCCGACGTTTCCTTCACATTCTATCCATTCCTCCTGCTCTAGGGACTCTTCTAGTTCTAGTTGCTCTAGGGCTTCTATCAGCTGATCAAAACATGCTTTTGACTGTTCAGCAAAAGACCTTGCCAAAGCTATGTAGTTGGTTGCCATTTTGTTTCACTTACAAAGTTTCAAAGGCCTGCTATATCATAGTAGTAGGAATCTTTCTTAATCCAGTGCTCTGAGAGAAGATGTCCGCTATTAACACCAGGTGGTGCCACTGAATATACAACCAGCTTTCTGGTGTCCAAAATGTGGACACTTATCCTCCTTGGATCAGCTAGAAAAGATTTTACACACTTGTCTAGTCAATTGATTCTACAAATAAAAGACTTACAGAATACTTTGACTTGCTATAGTATAGTCTCTTCCCTGATAGCAATGTTAATTGTGGGTCTACCATTACCAATGGTATGTGGTGAGCCATAATATGTGTGTCCTTTGAGAGAGTTGTATTCTCCACAGCGGGAATATTCAATTCAATTCAATTCAATAATTCTTCATTGTAATGATCTTGATTTACAATGGTCGGTCGTTTCTGACCATAGTCTGACGTGAATATTCAATATAGTTTATCTGGTATTTCCTCTAGTTTTGGTTTTTCTCACTTACATGGAAATGTTCTATAGCATTATATCCTGCTTTTAGTGATTTTTCACAAATGAAACACTGTTTCCTGGACCTGAAAAAAGGAAGATTAAAGATGAGCTAGGCTTGCACGTTTCTTGTCTGTCTCAGATCAAACCGGAAGTCTCTAAGTTGGCAAACTTCTGTTTGGCACGACATCTTTGAATAATGAGCATTTATGATCATGCACTTTTAATCAGTTTTGGAACATGTATCCTAAACTACATAACATGTCGAAAAATAAGTTGATTACATTAATAACTACATAACTTGTTATTTCATTGCACTCAGAACATCAGCAAAATTGTGTACAAAAATTAAGCCAAAAAAAAGAAAAGAAAAGACCCTTCTCTTGGAGAAAGAGCTACATTTGGAATGTTTAATATATAGATCGATAGGATCCACCCTTTTGGAATATTTGTATCAGACACAACGCTGGGGGTTGGTTTTTTTATTTTATAATTTTGTTTAAGCTTATTTAATTACCATTCTATCTGTTTATTATTTCATGTAAAACTGCCTAATGTGCGAGGCTCTTAACACTGTTCTTATTCATAATGATTCGCTTTGATATATATATAGAAAATGACTCTGTTAAATATCATGATAAATCGTGACCTTTTTGTAAGCACACCAGCAAATTCTGAGAATAGTCTATCTGTTACATAATAAGATAAGATAAGATAAGTGGTTTTTTATTTGTCTTAAAATGAGTACAAGTACAGTAGTAGTTGTGGGTTTTTTTTATGAGAGAGACAAATTGGTCGACATACCATTTATGAACTGCAAGAGTTCATATTCTTCCGGCAGTTACCATGAATTTAGAATAAAGCTAGAGGAGGAGCTACGTGACATTGTCTAGATAAACTACATGAGGTTATAAGTGACTTAGTTAAATGAGTATTAATTCAATAGCACTGTCATACAATACAGCATGAAGTTCACATGGTATAAGTGACACTTGGCTTATGAGTAGTTATAAATCCATTCAGTACAGTATGGATTTTTACATTTGTTTCGTCCAATTACACCCTATTTCCAATGATAGTGGGTGGGACCGAGGGCTTTAACATATATCGAGTGGTACACAGAACAGTGTTAAATTAATGTGGAAATTACAGGTTTATGATATAGTACATTATCGCCCAACTAGAGCATGTAAGTCAATAAAATACAATAAAACAGGAGGTTTTGAATTTATCAACAGATAAATTTCTTACAAGTAGAAGTATAGCAGTTGATGGGGGTAGTGACGTCACCCACAGATAATAATTAATGCTTGACATTATTGCCCAAACCAGAGCATGTAAGTCAATAAAATACAAAATACAAAATACAAGAGGTTGGGAATTTATCGAGTGACATCACCCACTGTTAGTAATACTTAATGACATTATTATTCATCTTTTGAGATCCATGTTTTTAGTCAACCTGCACACGAGCTCTGATTGCTGATTGGAGTTCCTTTCTGAATTCCTTTCGAACATCCAGGTTCTGCATGTTTGTTTTTAGTTCATTCCATGCTTTTCTTGCTTTGTAAAGGAAGCTGTTTTGATAAAGGGCTGAATTCGGATGTTTTATTATTAAATTTTTCCGTTTTTCAGCATGGCTTCTGGTTTGAAGTTTTCTAAGATCTAGGTTTACTTTGTTTGAGGCGAGATGATGTGCACATTCTAAAACATGGATCTCCCTTCTCAGTATGTTTGGAAAAATACCCAATTTAAACAGTTCTGCTTCTACATTCTCCCTCTTTCTGAGGTTGAGGGCTGCACGTACAGCTGCATTTAATAAGGACTGCAGTCTATCTATCTGATATTTGTTCGAACTCGAATAGAATATGTCTCCCCTGTCTATGAGTGGGATTATAAGAGTTTTAATGATGTCAATTTTTACCTTTTTTGTCAACATCTGTCTGGCATTACCCAGGAGTTTTACCTTCCATTTGACATTGTTGACTGTTTTTATTATTTGACTTTTAAATGATAATTTCTGGTCGATTATTAGACCCAGATAGTTGTATTCATCGGTTTCTAGTATGGCTTCATTACCCAGGACAAGATTTTGATGGTCAGTTTTAATTACTGATTTTTTTCTTTTATTATTGAATTTAATATATTTAGTTTTCGAGATGTTCATAGAGATTTTGTTTGATCTGCACCAAGTGTCTATCAAGTTAAGATCTTCTTGTAAATGTTGAGAGATTTTTCTTTCATCTTTGTCACTAGCAAATATTACCGTGTCATCGGCATAATGCTGGATTGTAGAATTTCGGACAACTTGGTGCATATCATTTATGTATATTGTGAATAGGATCGGTCCTAAAATTGTTCCCTGAGGTACACCGAAAGTAATCTTGCCCTGAGTAGATTGTGAGCCATTGACTTTTACACTTTGTGTCCTATTTGTCAAATAGTCTTTAAACCAAGACTTTTCGTGATCACGAATTCCAATTTTTTGCAGTTTTTGAAGGAGAATGTCATGTTTTACCGTATCAAAAGCTTTTTTGAAATCCAGAAAGACCGCTGTGGTGGCCCTCCCCTCATTAATATTTTCATAAATTGGAGTAAGCAAGTCTATATGGGCTTGGTCCACAGAATGCCCTTGTCGAAAACCGTATTGTTTTCCATAATAAATTTTGTTTTCTTCCATAAATGTTGAAAGTTGAATTTGTACCACTTTCTCAAGGAGTTTTGCCGGCATTGTGATGCCTGATATTGGCCTATAATTATTGGTATTATTTTTTGGTCCGTTTTTATGGAGGGGGGTCACCACAGCAGCCTTGAAAGCATCCGGCACGATGCTAGTTGATAATGATAGGTTAAGGAGAAAAGTTGTTTGGAGGATAAGAGCTTGGAAGCAACCTTTCAGTATGTTTCCAGGAATATTCTCAACTCCTGAACTCTTGTGGGGGTCTATTTTTAAGATAATTTTCATGACGTCTTTAGGTGTGACAGGCTTAAAGCTAAAGTCTGTGTAAGTTTTGTCACCTTGTGTGTCCTGTGGATCCTTTATTTCAGGCTCAGGAATTTTTGATGCCAACGAAGGGCCTACATCTAAAAAGAATTCATTGAATAAATTTGGAATTTCCGATTTATCTGCATTTATGTTATCTGTGTTGACTATCTGAATTGTCTCATTTGATTTTGTTTTTTCCGGGTTTATTACAGACCTAATGGTTTTCCAAACAGCTCTTGGGTTAGCTCTATCGATATGAAGTCTTTCTTTCAGATAGGCCGCTTTTTTCTTTTTACAGAGATAGTTGACTTTGTTTCGTAATACTTTTGCCTCAATGAGTAGGTCTTTGTCATTGGTTCGAATGGCTTTTGCGAAGGTTTTGTCTCTATTATTCATTAGGGTTGTAATATCAGGGGTCATCCATTTCTGTTTTCTCCTTACCCTGTGAAATCTCTGCATTGGGCATATTCTATCAACAAATTTTAAAATATAGCCCAACATTATTTTCCAACAGGTGTTAGGATCTTGGCTACCGAAAAAGTTCACCCAGTCTTGATCCAATAAAATTTCGTTTAAGATCTTCTGGTCATGATGTCTAGTGTTTCTTGCATCGAATGTACCAGTCTTATATTTATTTCTACTCTTCTTAAGGGTAATATAAGTAGGGTAGTGATCTGATGAGGAGTTTTCAACAGTTCCCGCTGAGCAGACAATTTTTGAATTAGAATAGATATGGTCCAAAAGTGAAGAGGATGATAATGTTTTCCTGGTTGGTTGGGAAATATATTGAGTTAGGCCATGTTTTTCGAAAATCGACTGCAGCTCCAACACCTTATTGCCAGTCGATTTTACTTCACTTAGGTCAATATTTAGGTCACCTGTAATTATGACTTCATTTGAGTAGTCAAGATTCATTAACAGTGTTTCAAGTTGTTTTAAACCCTTGTCTACAGGGGACCCTGGGGGTCTGTATACATTTGCAATCAGACACGGTTTACTTTTGGTTCTTTTTACCAATATAATCTGGGTTTCTAAGAATTCATTTGATACCGAATGACAGGCAAATGAGTCTGAATCGATTTGGTGGTCGTCTCTGACATAGATTGCCAGGCCACCTCCTCGTTTCTTACCTTGCCTGTCGTTGCGGAAGAGCTTGTACCCATCAACGTGTAGTGTATGGTCTGTTATGCCTTGATTAAGCCATGTTTCTGTCAAACAGATGACATTCAAATTATTATCGGACTCAATTAAGGAGTGTTGTACATTGTTGAAATTTTTGTTAAGACTTCGTATATTCCAGCCTATTAGGCTAAAGCCTTTACTGTTTTTAAAGTGCGTAAACGATTCCATGATTTCCTGTGTCATGGTAAAAGTGATAGAATGTGATGTGATGTAGGCTACGGTAACATCAGGCTTTCTAAGTACAGAGAGCACTAATTAAGGGTTCTGGTAACATATTTACATGAATATTTACAACATTTCTGATTACATCTCAAAGATATATATGTAATAAGATTATAATTCATAATAGTCCGTATGTGGACCGAACGAGTGGTTATACATTGAGTTATGGTGACGGTCGTTAAACAGATGCGTATGGGTACATAGGTTAAACAGATGAGTTTGAGTACAGTGAGTCCATTTGTGGACCGAACAAGTAGTAGTACATTACGGTACATTGGCTTATACATGCAGTCGGACAAGCAGTCGTAACAATGAAGTTATAGTACGATTTGCGGTGTGCACTGTGATATATTTGAGCCAAAGTAGCACTGTTCATCTTTAAAGTCTAATGTTTGACAACAACAAGCATGAGGTTACGCTCTCGCTATAAGCGTGAGCGATAAAGGGGAATACTTGTCAAAGTCGGTCTTTTAGTAAACAGTTCTGGTAATATGGTGAAAATACTTAGGCGATGGCTTTTAGTCTTCAGAGTGGTATATAATTACTCAGGTTGGTTTAGGCGTTTGTGTATTTTCGTGATCGTGTTACCCTGAATGTTTTTACCCTGGAATCGGCGAGAAGATATATGATGCGGTTCAGTTGACAAGTCTGGGAATCTGTAGCCGGCTCCCCATTTCCGGCTGCGAGTTACCTCGTAGAATTTGTCGTACTTTTCTGCTTTCAGTTTCTCACTTAGATTCACATTTTGATCGAACTTCTTGTTAATTAATTCAGTGAGGAGATTTTCTTCCTTATCCTGGAATATTTTGGACGGGACAAGGTTTTTTGCAAGGTATTTTGCCTCGTATGCCGATGTTGATTCTTTGATACGGTCACAAGCGCCTTCGGTCGCTCCCGCGCTCTCTGCCTTCAGGTACTGGTAGGCATGTTCGACCGATTTGAATGTTGTGTCCTTATGTTCAACTTCACATAGAAAGAAATTAGACATGTAGGAGTGTTCGCCATAGTAGCCGATAGATTTACCTTGATCTATGGAAATGGTCGACGCATCTACAGGAGTGCACCCCTCAGGTAAGGCAAATAAATCTTCAATAGAGTAGGAACGGTTGTCGAACAAAATATGATTGTAGTAGATTTCAGCCATATGGTTGTTCTTTTTAAGCAAGGCAAGGCAGTTTTGTAATATTGCTTTTTGATGGGGGAAGATCTGAAGTCCAGAGTCGTTAATCCATATTCTTGAGTAATCGTCGTGAGTGTTATTTATCTTCCTGATGTTATCGATCAGAAATTTTCTGTTGTCTGAATCCTCAAGGCAGAGGAGGATAGGTCTGTTTTTGCCCTCTTCTGGTAGACCTATTCTATACACTTCTTGTATATCTTCAGCAGTAAAATCTTTGTCGGCCATTTGTAGTAATTTCAAAGCTTCGTCTGCTATTGTTTCATCAGTAAGTTCTGTGTGATCTTCAAGAATTACAACCTTAGTGTTGTAATCGCGTTTTGGTTTTGCTTGTACATTTTTACCATTTTTACCTTGGCCAGCTCTCTCCTGTCGAGCATGGATAGGCAAATTGTCTTGCTTGGGGGGCTTAGTGAGAGCTTGTTGATAGTTGTTCGTAGTCGGATTAGGCTTTCCAGTTGTTATAGGGGGTCTGGACGACGATATGTTACGAATGTCATCAATGCAAAGTTGAAGTTGTTGCTGTTGATGCGATATTTCTTTTGCTTCTGTGCGATTTCAGTCCTGGCCTCATAAAGGCTTTGACTAATACAGTCATTTAATTCCGGTTTCAAATTGTTCAGAAAAGTATTATTGTTCGAGTTGACTCTGTCAACTTTGGCCTCAAGCGTACCGAGTGCCGAAGTGACTTGTTGTGCATGGGTAGAAAAGTCATTGCGCATGCGCACGTTTTCATCTCTGTACGCGGACAAGGAGGAAGTGATGGCGGCTGTGTTTGATGCCAAATTGGAGGACATTGTTTGCAGAATATCTGTCTGTAGTTTCATTTGCTCCTGCATCATTGTGTACAGAGGGGATTTCTCAGTTATTTGCGAACTCTCAGGGCAAGCAGCAGGACTCTGGGTATATGGAGCGAGCATCATTGTGGGCACTGGTTGCAGGTGAGTGTTCATTTGTTGTTGTTGTTGTACGCCCTGTGAATATTGTTGTTGAACTTGGGGCTGAACATATTGCTGCCGCTGTACATAGCCAACAGGGGCAATCATTTGGTACTGATTTTGGTTATCAGCCATGTTTGAGTTGGAAATAAGTACCTTAGGTGAGTTTATTTCCTCAATCGCAGTGAGATAGACGGTATCGCCGAATGAAGTTCCGTCGAATGAAGTTCTGTCAGCGATGGGAGATATTGGTGGGGTGTTGTCGGCTCTAGCTTGCTTGTGGCCCGGCATGGGACTCGATGTTAGAACATCCATACATGATTTATAATTGGTATATATATTTTTGACCAAATTGTTAGACAGATTAGTCAACGTATGTTCGTATCCTTATATGGTATCCGAGTAGTATTTTGTGATTCAGATGAGTGTTCATTGAGCAGTTGTTTGATGAATATGGGTGAGTACTGGTCGTGTTTCCAGTTCTCCGGTGTTTGGGCGATAATCCAGGGGGTGCTTGAGCGATAATCCAAGGATGATCTTAATCCGGATGCTGGAAAATGGCGGCGTTTTGAGATGCTTAAATAGTTCGAGTATATTCTTGTTGTATGGCTTCGATGAGAACCAACCTGTATCTGAGGTATCACACAGGTGTTCTATGACTGTTCATAGTACTAGTTATGTATAGTAGTGATCGTTAATCCATGGTTAATCTAGTTTTTTTGTTGATGTTACCGTAGCTAACTCGGGGCACGTTATTCACTCATGCCGAACATCATATCATATAATGTTTAATTGCTGAATAAAAATCTTAAATACAATACTATATTGCAGGGATCAAGCAAGGCAGTAGACATGTATGACCTGCTATTAACCTACCTGATAGTTATCAATGAGACGGTAGCGGAGGGAAAGGGTCCGGAGTACTTCAGAAATGGCAGTTACGTGCAGGATAAAATACGTAACAGGAAAGTCATAGGTGAATGTGAATTTTTAAATATTTTAAATATTCTTTTTACCAGGAGAAGTTTAATTCAGGTCTGGGGGTACCTGTGGGGAGGAGGTGATACTGCAGTTTCCCCACATTGCCAATCCCTAGTCCCAGTCTTTGTGAGATAATATTTTCTCTTTGAAGTTCCATCACACTGCAATGATGAACAGCTTACCATGATACGCAAAATAAGACATTTTCGTTGGCCCCGCATTTGATAAGGTCTGTTTGTTACAGGTTAAGCATCTCCCGCCTTTTACCGTCTTTCCAAGATGCTAAATGGCAGATATGTGATATTTGGGTCAGATTCTCAGAAAATGCACAATCTACAGTTCTACCCAACTCTCAAATTCTGCTAATTTAGAGTAAGAAATGATAAATGTTGAGTATATCTGAGTGTATTCTGTATTGTACTACTCATTTAATAAATCTGTCTGGTTATGTTGAACAGTATTTTGAACATGATTTTCGTCTTAAATTTGGGTTATTTGAGAAGATTGGTGAAGGTGTATTGTATGTTTCCTGGAGACTTGACCATAATATTCATGTGATGGAATTGAAAAGCAGAACATTTGTGATCCGTTTTAGGAAAATGAGTCATAAGTCGCAAAATATGGATTTTGAGATATCACCGTGTTTGAAAAGAGGAAATCAAGCTGCTTCCAATGATAGTAAACACTAGGACACCTAATAAGTATTTCTATATCTTAAGTTTGATATTAAATTTTTATCCTTGAAAAAAAAAGTTTGCTGTTTCTGGATGGGTAATTACCAGTAAAGTAACTAAATATACTCTATACAAAGGCCTTCAAAATGCAAGAATATACTTAATACAATGTCCCTAAATTTGTTGCATAGATCCATATGACTATAAGTGCTAAACCCTCTAAGAATCAGTGCAATTCAATAAAGAGATCTTGTAGGAATAACACTTTGAAAAATATAATTTTGCGACTTGTGACTCATTTTCCTGAAACACATCACATTTGTGATGTGTTATAGGAAGGTTTACTTATATCATTACAACTAGTGTAACACAAAAGGTAACGAGTTAATGAAGTTTAAAGATGTATTTATTCCTGGTACAGAAATACAGTGTGATGGTATAACCTTGTTGGAATCCGGCAGGCAACTGATGAATAAGGGGTCAGAGAGTCCCTTATATCCTAGGGCAGGCTTACCATCCGGCCTCCCACCTTCATTGGGGGGCATGGCCAGACCAATGGGGATGAGGGATTGCTCATTATAGAGGTAGCCTCCATAGAGGTATGAGCTATGGTGAAGGTATAGGCATATGGCCATTAATAATTACAATTTTAGCTACATTAATATATACTGACACAATGAGTTATAACAATATTACTTAGGCCAAAATAAAAATAGGTGTGTTTCCGATTGATCTGGCTGAAAACTAGGTAGGGGGTGGTAACTTTTTTTTTTAGGAAACGACCTCCCAGGAGCTGAAAAAAATATCTATTTCATAACAATAGTTGTTTTAAGCATGGGGAATGTGCTTTTTAATAATTCCGGGATAGGAAAACCCATTTTCCTGCTTTTATAAGCTTTCTTTGTCCAAAAATTTTTTAAAAAGTACGATGTGTTAACAAAAAAACAGGTATGGTCAAAAAAAATTTAAGTAGGGGAAGGTTTTTCTAGGTAGGGGTGGGGGCAAATCGGAAACACACCTATTTTTTTTCTTGGCCTTATGTTGCTTGTTGCTTGCCACCAGGTATGAGTGGGAAGTTTGCGTATGATGAGAATGCTGACCGCATCCCCAACCTCTGGCTCTGGTCCATGAAGTCAGACCAGCAGCAGCTGGAACCAGTCGCCATCATCAAAATAGCGGAGAACCTGGGCGAGGTCAGTATATGGGTCAGATTTTCAAAAAATGTACGCAGCTCTATAAATAATCTTCTGTTAAATTTGACAGTAAAATGATAAATAATGGGTATATCAGATTACCTCTGGTATTTTGTTGTGTTAAACTGTATTTTGAACATCACTTTTCCTTTAAATTTGGGTTATTTGAAAGGATTGGTGAAGGAGAATTGTACATTTTCTTACAATCTGACCCCAGTATACTTGTGAATACTTGTGTTGGTTCAGTCCATCATGTTTTATAATCTGTATGACAATTTATAAATATTTCTGGATTCTTGGTAGAGAAAAGCTTTTAAGAAATGCTTTCATTAACAATAGGGGACTTGCATAGCCGCCACTTGAATTCTGATTCGCATGGCATTATTGGACTAATGGTACAGTCTAAAATCTATAGAAATCATTCCATGTTCAGCGTGGACTATTTATCAATGCTCCAATGTCAAAATCCATGTATTATAATGTTTCCATAACACACGTCTCTATCTTTCCCATCATGCATTTGGCTTTCATAGATCCTTTATACAAGCTCTGACATTGGTTAAAACATTCTTGAAATTTTCAATAAAAATGTTGCTTAATATTCGTATGTCAGATTTCATCAGAATCCATCCCAGAATGCACTCTGACAGACATGTGCAGTGACACATGCAACTCCCCTATTAGAAAACATGGTAACCATGGAAATCTAAGCACAAATCTTCCCCCACTCCCATTACTCTGACCCAAAGATAAATGTTTCTAATGCACTCTTGATAACAGATCAAACTAATTGTGTGTTTTGGAAATATTTTTTAGAGATTTGAGTACCTTGGTGATAAAAGGGTGTATTGGGATACAGATGATGGTGAGCCCCCAAGGGACACCCCGTTGTGTGGCTTCTATGGTGAACTTTGTATTGAATCTACAGGTAAGCTCTTACAATATTACCAAGCTAGCATATTATTAAGATAAGATAAGATAAGATAAGATAAGATGTTGTTTATTTGTCCAAGAAGTTACAGAGGCTTCGATTAGGGGAGAAAGACAAATAGGTCTACATGCCTATGATACAGCAAAGGTATCATCTCTTCCGGCCGTTAGCGAATTATTACATACACAATCAATGTAAAATATGACATAGATAACCAATGTACAATATTACATACACAATCAATGTACAATATGATATGGATAACCAATATACCATAAAATCCCAAAGGCACCAACGTACTTTCATATGTAAGCGCTGGGTTCCACTGGCCGGCTACTTCTCCCGCTTCTGCTCCCACTTCTTTTATCAAGAAGCGGGAGCAGAAGTGGGAGAGTAACGAGGATGGGTGCTATTGGCTCCCACTACAAAGCCAGGTTACTTCCCGCATCTTTTGGAGCCTTTTTGAAGCGTAGAGTGCTCCCGCTTCAATCAAACATGTTTGATTTGAAGCACCGCTACATTGTAGTGGGAGGTAGCGGGAAGTAGCAGGGGCTGAAGTGGGGCAATGGCATTACTCTATGCTACTCCTCACGCTACTAGATGCATCCATTTCTATGTGAAAATAAAATGTTGTCTGCTTACATTTCTGAGTAGCGTTAGAAGTAGCGGTGGAAGTAGTGGGGCAATAGCACACATTCTGGTATACCTTCAGTTGCTTGCTTCTAAAGAAGCAGAAGCAAAGAAACGGAAGAGTAGCAGGAGTAGTAGCCGGCCAGTGGAACTCAGCCGTAAAGTTCAAATGAACCATTCTATTTGAGATTTTTTTCCATTGGAGTGCACAAATAGGTATTAAGTAATATGAATTCACATGAAATCATCTAAATAGTCAAATTCTATTGAAGATATAACTGGCATGGTAGTTGGTATGGTCATTGGATTGCTGATTATATCTGTGGGACTTGGTGTGCTGGGGTACCTCTACAAGTAAGTGTGTGTGCCCCAATGTATGGAACATAAAACTGATTCTGAATATCAAATATCATTAGTAAATGTTAATGTATTTTAGTTTTACTGTGAGATAACTTCAACCAGATCACGGTAACTTTGAAGTTGGGAGAAGATTGACTTGCCAACTATCAATAGTTGTTGACATTGATTGGCGATTAGACGATTGGTGATTGTATATTAGACATGTTTGATATTTTCTTGCGATGTGATTTTGCATCGGTGCATTGTCAATGGAGATAATAACGATAGTGATGCATTGACAATGTCTAGTCAATGAGATTACATATATAAAACCAAGAAAATTAGTTCTATTGATATTAATTTGGTTGTTGTTGCAAAGATGATGCCATCACTGATAAACCTCCTCATCGTCACCAATTCTATTCCAGTTCTGTCAATGCATCATCAACACATTGACATCATTTTGTTAAAAGTGACCGCACCACTGTAACCACAAAACTAACTATTACAATAATCAATGACAGGAACAATACTTGTTGAATCCATCCACTTGTAGGAGAAAACAGGATGAGGATGCCATGAAGCAGATGTTATGGAAAGTTGACTATGAGGATATCATTGTTGGTAAGAAGAGGACGGGAAGCGTGGTATGTTCAGTCTCTCATTGTAATAATCATAATCAATATCAAGTAAAGAGTAAGAAGGGAAATATACCATGAGCTGAGATGTATATTTATACTCTTTAATATACATTGGCTTATCGGGTGTGGGTTCACGGGCAGTAATTCCATACAGTATAACCATGGTCTATATCCAACAGGCATTAATTCCATACAGTATAACCATGGTCTATATCCAACAGGCAATAATTCCATACAGTATAACCACGGTCTATACCCAACCGGCAATAATTCCATACAGTATAACCATGATCTATATCCAACAGGCAATAATTCCATACAGTATAAACATGGTCTATACCCAACAGGCAATAATTCCATACAGTATAACCATGGTCTATACCCAACAGGCAATAATTCCATACAGTATAAACATGGTCTATACCCAACAGGCAATAATTCCATACAGTATAAACATGGTCTATATCCAACAGGCAATAATTCCATACAATATAAACATGGTCTATATCCAACAGGCAATAATTCCATACAATATAACCAATAATTCCATACAGTATAATCATGGTCTATATCCAACAGGCAATAATTCCATACAGTATAATCATGGTCTATACCCAACAGGCAATAATTCCATACTGTATAACCATGGGCTATACCCAACAGGCAATAATTCCATACAGTATAACCAATAATTCCATACAGTATAACCAATAATTCCATACAGTATAACCATGATCTATACCCAACAGGCAGCAATCAGCTCCAAGGCCATCAACAGGAGCACCAACAGCAGACTGAGTGATGGGATGCAGGATGATGAGGAGAACGCGAGGGTGGCACAGATGTTCATAGAGACAGGGACGTACAAGGGCAACCTAGTGGCCATCCTCAGGTCTACTAACCGCCACCTCAACCTCACCCGCCGAGACTTGGTGGAACTGAACGCAGTGGGTACAAATGGGTATAATGGGTCAGAGCAGTAGAATATGTAGCATTCGGTTTCACTACTCAAATAGGGGAGTTGCATAGCCACCATTTTTAATCTTGATTCGCATGGAATTACAGGACTAATGGTACAGTCTAAAATCTATTGAAAACATGCCATGTTCAGCATGAAATATTTATCAAAGTTCTAATATCAATATCAATGTATCATACATGTGTCCATGACACATGTCACCATCTTTCCCATCATGCATTTGGTTTATGTGAAAACATTTTTGCAATTTTCGATAAAAATGTTGCTGAATATTTGTATGTCAGATTTGTACAGAATCCATCCCATGGTGCACTGCAACAGACATGAACAGAGGCACATGCAACTCCCCTATTACCAAAATTTTAGATGAATTTTCATCCAAAATGCAGTTCAACATCACCAAAATTGTTTTTTGATCAAAACAATACCAAAGCTTACACTCATAAAGCTAGTATTTATCATTTATATCAGCCAGATATAGCAGAATTTCGGAAATGTGTAGACCAGCCAGCTGTATATTCTTGATGTCCTGGCCCTATTGCAAGACACAATAAAAAATATTCATGAAATTAGTGTGGTTTAATTCAAAAAAGTAAATTTGAATAAATTATATTAAAAATTGATAACTCTTACCAAATATTATGTTTTGTACAGATGCGAGACATGAATCATGACAATATTGTAGTGTTTGTTGGCGCCTGTGTCGATCCTCCCGACATCTGTTATCTCATGATGTACTGCCAGAAAGGCAGTCTACAGGTGAGTCAACTTGTTTGTCCTATTTGTTTTTTGGGAGGGGTGGGGGGGGGGCATATTTTTATTCAGGACAATATGTATGATTTTTGCCATAGCAAAAAGATGTGTAATATAAGGCTCGGGCCGCCCGGTCTTCCTCCTTACCCTGAATTTTCGCAGATGAGATGGGAGTGATGATAAGATGAAGTTGGTTTGGTCATTTTGTGATATTGACATACGTCATGGTTGGGTTAATATTCTATATGAATAAACTAATAACATTCTATATGAATAAACTAATAAAACTACACAATCAGATTCTATAATTATTATTATTATTATGCGTTAATTATTCATGCCTTCATATGAAGTTACATGATGTTCTTTTATGCATTTACCAATTTACAATTCATAAATGGGGCAGACAGTTCTACACAGTAGATCTTCCACGGTTTCCTAAAATTTTACATTGTAACATTTGTTTACATTGTTTACATTTCTAAATTGTTGATAGTTAATATTCAATTTGTTCGACCTTCATCGAACAGTCTTATATAATTCAATGTGAAAAGGTGATCCACCAGTTATGATATTTGACATTATAGCAATATAACTAGCATCAGTTTACTTGTCAAAGTTGCTTTTGTTTTGATATAAGTTTAATTATGATATGCTAGTAATAATCCTATCATTTCAGGATATAATAGAGAATGATGATGTAGCATTGGACTGGACGTTCAAGTCTTCCCTCCTGTCAGATTTGTGTAATGTATGTTGGCATTTTAGATTCATAGACTGACTCTTTATGTGCTCTCTTACATACTGACTGGCTCTTTAAGTAGACTTTACACATCAACCGACCCTTTAAATGGTCTCTAACCTGTTGACTGGTACACTGGACACTTTAATTACAGGGTTTAAACTATATCCATAAGTCAGAGCTGGGCTCCCATGGTGGTCTGAAGAGCACTTGTTGTCTGGTGGACAGTCGCTGGCAGCTAAAGATTTCCTCCTACGGCCTGCATGCCTTCAGACAGGAGCACATGGCAGACATTGGGGAGTATGAGAGGTACAGGAAGATGTTGTGGACTGCCCCTGAGATACTGAGACTGACCAAGAAGAAGCCACGGTATGGCAGCAAGAAAGCTGATATCTTCAGCTTTGGTATCATCACCCATGAGATTGTCTACAGGACGATGCCTTTTGGAATGTTGGACACCAGCACTCCGCAAGGTAAAAAATATAGTTGGGTCCAATTCTTGAGTCAATCCTGCAGTTATAATGTATGCAAACAGAAACAAAAAGTGAAAATCTTTTGTTTCTGGTTGATTTTAACTGTAATAGGCTTCAACTAATTGTATCCGAATGTGTATATGACTTGTATCCCACTCATTGGCTAAAAAAAAATATAATATCTTGCTTACATGCAGTCCATTGCATACATCACTGCAATTTGTTTTAGAAAAATTTTATTTGCATACATTGTCGGGCTGACCCAATAATCTCATGATACACAATGGTCAATCATTTTGTAAAATTCGTCATGGGTAGCCATTAATGGAACTTCTCCTACATGATCTCATTCTACATTTTGTTCTAACAATTGTACACTGGGCAACAAAGAGCAAAGAAAATGTTCATATTGAGAGCAATCTGTTATTGTCAAGTGTGCTGAATGTAATGCCATGAAATAAAATGGTAAAACGTAACACAATTGGTATTACAAAAAGGTACACATTGTACTTCATTTGACATCATTGAGATAATGAATAAATATCTTGCATGTTCATGAAGAGGTAGTACAGAAGGTGATGTCCAACAGGACGGTGCCATTCCGCCCCACGCTGGGTAAACTGGAGGAGGACATACACGATGATGTGAAGGACCTCATGAGGAAGTGTTGGGAGGAGGAGCCTGAGAAACGACCTCTCTGTGACATGATCTTAAAATATCTGCTGAAAATGAATGAAGGAAAGTATGTAATGATAAGAATTCTATATGTTGTTTATGTGGGATTACTGTATCAGACTGTATTGGATAAAAAAGAAAAAGAAATCTAGGGAAGTGGTATTACCTGTAAACAAGGAGAACAGGGACTAGTAAGTTGGTTGTGGTTTGTGTTTATTGTGTTTTATTTAAGAAAAAAAATGTAAATCAATACTTATCAGGGAATGAATTTATGTGACTTTCAACCAAATGCTCTATGAATAGGGTAATGGTAATGATAACCCACAACCTCATATATTTCTTATTTCTTATTTCATCTCTACAGGAAAATTGACATCATGGGGACCATCATCAATAAGCTGGAGAAATATGCCAACAACTTGGAGGAGATTGTCAATCAGAGGACAGCAGAGCTGGTGAACGAGAAGAAGAAAACTGACTCATTGCTTTATAAAATGTTACCTGAGTAAGTATGGACTGTCAGACTAAAACGTTCTACAGTGTTAATCACAGGTATATTGTGAGAATGCAATGGCAATTTGCCCAGAGATTCGGTATGTAAAATGATGAAGTCAGAGAAGTCGGATGATAGTAGTCTTCGGCCAGGCAGCAAGGTGTGTCCAAGCTTACTCTGTCCTCTTTATTTATAGTCACACGTTAATTATTCATTAGCATCAAAATGGGTATAGCAAAGTGCGCTCCCGGCGATCCACCCTTATGATTGGCTGAGGGGGATCCTCCTCCACATGATCATGACCCCCAGCGCTCTCCCACGCCAAGGCCATGCGCTGTGCGCCTGCGCGGAGGATCCCTTGCCCTCAACCCCCCCTCCCCTCCCATTATCCCTGACCCAAGCATGTAGCGTCCCCTCCCTCCCCCAGTCCCTTCCCCCCACCCCGTAATGAGAGTCACGCCGGAGAACAATTGGCGATGCTATTTCGGTTGCTAAGACAATCAAACAGGTAGACACATAACAACAGATGTCCAGTGCCCCGCTCTCCCCCGCTCCACCCAGGTCCCGCGTGGCGGTCGAGGCCCAGGCGGAGGGGAGGGGGGGGAAGAGGGGGAGGGGGGGACGGCCACTCTATGGGTAAATTCCGCTCGCAAGAATTGCAATTCTTTACATTCGTCCAATATTTTTCTTTTGATTGAAAACACAGTCTTTCAAACAAAATACTAGCCGTCCGCCCCATCAATACAAGTAACATTACTAAAAACATACATGTTAAAGCAGTAAGATAAGAAGATAGATATAATACGAGTCAAAGGTAAAAATGTCTCTTTGGGACCTTAATCGGTCAGAAAAATGTCTCTGGAGATGTCTCCTTAGGGGAAGGTTCATTATCGTATGATGCCTTCATTCAATTACTAAAAAGTCTTTTAGTCAACATGGGTAAGAGAAGTCTTTGTGTATATAAGTGTGCTTCTGAACACTTCTACAAATGTCTGTCTCCCTCTGGGGGTTCTACTACACAAATTCCTCTAGTGCGGTCGTCACCGACGTCTCCTCTGCCCGCCTGACCAGCCGAGGCCCCCGCTGGACCTCGTCGCTGGCCGACTGGGCGCCCGTCTCTCTCTCTCTCTCTTGGCCTTTGAGAGCGAGAACGGTTGGGTAGTCAACACTACCGTATTTTCATTATTAAAAAACCCTAAAATAACTGCAGAGCACATGTTTTCTCCTGCAGTTTGGCTTATAAAACTCCTCAATGAAAAATACACTTCAAAGCAGAATGGTTTGGAGATAGACAAGAAGCTCTGGTCCTGTGGTGCTTCTTCTCAGACTCCTCTTACTCGCCCCATTCTGTCTGCATAAAACAACTTCTCATAGCGAGAGTTGGATAAAATACCTTTGGGCTGGATCCTTGTCCGTGGATTCCACCATTTTCTCCTGAGAGAGAAATGGATTTCACCCAGGTATGTTACTCTTTGCTCTGCGGTCTCTCTCGCACCCGAGAGAGGGCAAAACAGCATTAATAGTAAAATATTAAAAGAGTACAAAGAAAAGACAAGTTCATAAAGTGATTAAAGTACTACCCAGAAAACCAAACAAAATAGCTGAAACTTATTACTTCATCCTGGTCAGTCCGAGATTGGCAGCGTAATATGGTGAGGTAGAGGGGTGGGCGGGGAGGTGTTCAAAGGGGCGGGAATCAGCCCTGGCGCCAGGGTCAGATTCTCCATCCTCTCGATCTTCGTCTTGGGGGGGTAGGATTTCCAGGGTGAGGGTTGGGGGTTCTTCGGGGGCGTTCTCTCGGGGCCTACGGTTCCTTTGGCAACACTGGAGGTTGACCATGCCTCTGGGGGCAAGCCCCTTTCGGCGGCGGAGGTAGAGGATTCCCAGGGTCATGACTCCTAGGAGGGTGGGGATGAGAGTGGCTATACCCCAGATAGAACTTTCAGACCAGGGGCTAGGGATAGGGGTGGGGGAAATGGGCTTAGGAAAATCGGTGAGAGAGAGTAAGGGTATCTCAGCTCTCTGTAAAAGGGTCAATTGTTGGGTTAATTGGGGGTAAAGGGAGAAATTTCCATAAGTCAGATTAAACCCGGGGAGGGGCATAATCGTGGGGGTGGGGAGAATTATATGGGACTTATGGCGTTTGATGCTACTCACACGCCAATCCTTTCCAACCAGGAGACAACCGTCTTCTAATATTACCCTAGTATGCTGGCGATACGTTTTAATTACTGGCTTCTGCCCAGGACACCTCAGGATGGTTTCTAGGGGTTGATATACTGTTAAAATTATAGAAGAAATGGACTCTCCCTCTCTAAATACTTGATTGGTCAAATTACCTCTCTTCAAAATCTGGGCCTTACAAAGATCGGGTCTTTTACCCATGATGATATTGGTCTCACAAGTTGGGGTTAGATGTTCAATTGCAGCTGAGCAAATTTGTGGTTTAAACCCAATACAGTGCTGTGGGAGGAAAGATGCACTTGACACGCTGTCTAGGGCCACTTCTTCCTCTCCCATTAACTTTCTGAGGTGGTCAGCACCATACGGGACGGGGAAATATTTTAGTCTATAATGTAGAAATTGGGTGCCTGAAACAGCCGGAATTACCGTCTGATATACCAACTCCTGCTCGCCATCTAGTAATAGTTGGACGTTCAGGTGCCTGTAATACCAGCGGTTATCTTGTGGGGTATAATGCTTCCCTTCTTGTAATTTAGACAGAATTTCTGATAAATATGCCAGTGGTAAAATCTGGTCAGTTAAGAATCCCCTTTCCAGCTGAATTCGCTGGCGATAGAACAATTCGTTCTGACGGTAGTAATTTTCTACCGCTCTACCTACTTGTTGCAATAGAACATCCACTTCCCTTCGCATGTGGATTCGGTGAATTTCTATACTAAAACCATTCAAATGTGTTAAGATATCAGCCACCTGACGGGAGATGTTATTGGCTGCAGCTTGGAGCGCAGCAATGTCCATACGGTTTTCTCTCATATAGAGTCTAGTTTGGTTCAGCACAGACACCATCTCCTCTTGACAATGGGCTAATATTTCCTCACTATTGTGGGTCGCTTGAACTGCAGCTTGCAATTCCTCGACCTGTCCAACCGTAGCTGTGCCAAACAGGGCACGGCTCAACGAACCCACAAAATTAAATAGGCCCCTCTTCTTCCTGTTTTTGAGGTGGGCCTGTGCTGGTATCTCTGTCCGGAGGAACTCCATGTGCTCCTCCCAGTGGAGAACATCTTGGTCTCCCACAACCTCCGCCTGTCTGAGCTCTGCAATCCTTCGTTTAAGAACCGAGATCCAAGTTTTGACAGGAGGGGGTGTGGGAGGGTGCAGTACAATCACAGTCGTCCAAGTCGCGGTCAGGGCTCTGACCTCCCCTTCCTCATACACTAACACCCCTTCCTCCTCAAACAGACCGCCTCTAACCATCGTGGTTAAGACGATCATCAGGAGGGTTTTTAGGGTGAAGTGGGAGAGAAATCCGTCACTGGTGGTGCCACTGGATCGAACTCCCATAGCTGGGGCTGTGGTGGGGGTGACGGTGGGGGTGATGGTGGTGGTGGTGGCGATGGGGGTGGTGATGGTGGTGGTATGCAGGGCAGCTTCCTAGGCCTCTGCACAGGTGAAGAAGGTGAGACTGGGTTGGGGGAGGAGTCAGGCCTCTCTCTCTTTGTAGATCCCAAAGAGTGGAAAACCTTAATCCTCTTCTCGGTGCCTTCAGATGTAGTGCTCAGGGCTTTGGGTAGAGGGTTTGTAGTTGGAGTCTCAACTCTCCCTCTCTTAGCCCTTGATCTTGTGACTGGACCTGGAGGTGGTGTGCGCTGAGGGGCAATCTCCACAGCAACGGCGGGTGGTAGGAGTGGGCGCACTGTGACTGGCTTAGGTGTAGCCAGTACTAGTACTTTCTCCTTTGGCGGTCGCTGCTGGGGTGGGCGTGGCACTTGTTGTGGTCGTTGGGGGCGTGGCACTTGGTCCTCGTCCTCCACTAGCATGTGCTCTTCCTCTGGTTGATTTGCGGGCGCGTCTTCCTCCTGTGGCTCTACCTGAATTATACGAGGCATGTGAGGTATGGGTATGAATACAGGGTCAGGCTCTGCCTGAGGCTCGGGCCTTTGTGGGGGTGGTGGTCTGACTCGATTAGCTTGTTGGGCCTGTCTCCGAGCCCTATTACGTTTACCTTGACCCGCCCTTGGTTGCCTAGTTCTCAGTACATCCCATTCTATTTCCCCTGATACCAACTTAAGTCTATTTCTATTAATACGTTTTTGTTCACCTTGGGGTCCTCTCAGAGTTATGACGGTACCCCTGATACCAGTTATCATGTAACCATGATCCCATTTCGGGTCCAGTGGAGTGCTGGTACCCGATAACACCACTACGTGATCCCCTATGTTTAGATCTTTTGCGTTCGCTCTGGCTCTCAATCTTTCGTAATTAGCCACCCTACTTGCCTCAGTGCGCTCAGCGGCCTCTCTGAACGCACTTGTCAAGGCCTGTAGGCGCTCACTTAGCACGGCATCCTCTGTTCCCTCTGGAGTAGGGAATATTTTAGAAAAAGGGTATTTTGGTTTGGTGCCGAAAGTTAGAAAATATGGTGTGAAACCAGTTACACAAGAGGTGGAGACTCTATGTGCCCAGAGGGTAGGGCCTAAATGGCTCTCCCACTCTGCTGGTCTGGCGTTTATGAATTTTCTGAGTATTCCTTTAAATGTTTTGTGGAATCTCTCTATTTTACCGTTTGTGGTAGGGTGGAAACTTGTAGAGTGCCTTACTTCAGTGCCTATTGATTTGAGATACCCTTCTACCTGTTGGTTCATGAATTCTAGCCCCCTGTCGGTGATGACTACCTCTGGAGGGCCATACCTGGGGACGTATTCATTCGCCAAATAGTCAGCTATATTCTTAGCTGCTTTGGTGGGTATGGGTTTAACTTCTACCCAGCCAGTAGCGTGATCTATTACAGTTATTATATACCTGTTCCCTTGTTCAGAAACGGGGAAGGGACCACACAGATCCATCCCTAGTATCTGGCCAGGGTATTTTGCCAGAGGCATAGCTGTAGGAGGTACACGCGCCTGCCCGACTCGGTTCACTGCACACCTAGCGCATTTGGTCAAAACACGGAAAGTATCCCTTCGCCTTGTGGGCCATTTATAGGCCTCTTGAATTCTATCCAATGTTTTTCGCATACCCTGGTGGCCTACCTCAGTGTGGGCGCGCCTCACTACTCTATACCTGGCTGAGGGTGGTAATACCAACCGGGGGTAGGCTGGCTTACCTGGGGGAGGAATCAGAGTAAAGAGCATTCCATCAATTATGGTATAGTCTCCCTCCTCTTCCACCCCTTGTTGGAACTCATCCATTTCCCTCTGTTCTAACCTTATTTGCTCTTTCTCGAGTTTATCAAATTCCCAAGGAATTTCATCTATTTCTTCTAAAGCGCAGACTTCAAATTGACTGAGAGTCGGCTCTTTTCCCTTGGTTTTTATTCGAGAGAGCATATCCGCCCTAATGTTGTTGGCCCCTTTCCTATACTCAATGGGAGCCCCATATTCTGCTATAAGTACCGCCCACCTCTGAATTTTTGTGTTTTTGACTTCACCTACAAATAGCGATTTTAATGGCTTGTGATCCGTATAAATTTTGAACTCGCTACCTTGAAGATAGGGCCTAAGTTTGTTTAGCGCATAAACAATAGCATATGCCTCTTTCTCAATCGTAGCCCAATTTAGCTGTGGTCCGGAGAGTTGTTTAGAGATATATTGAACAGGTCTCTCCACACCCTGACTATCAGTCTGGACCAATATGGCCCCTATTGCGTAATCACAGGCATCTGTATAAAGGCGGTAGGCCTTATTTAGCTGGGGATGTGCCATTACTCTGTCTGAAGTAAGTAGCTCCTTCAGCATTTCAAAAGAATTTTGTTGTTCTTCCAACCATTCAAACCTAGCGTACTTTTTGGTGAGTTTTACTAGCGGATAAGCTACCTTAGCATAATCTGGAATACATTGACGGTAATACCCAGTCATCCCTAGAAAGGAGCGAATTCCGCTCACGTCTTCTGGGGGTAGCATATCCCTGATTGCACTACATTTATCTGGGTGGGAGTTAATCCCATCCTTGGAAACCTGGTAGCCGAGGAGATCTACCTTTTCCTGTTTGAAAATACATTTACTCTTTTTGATTGTAATTCCGAACTCTTCTAATTTATCAAACACCAGAGCCAAATGGTGGTCGTGCTCCTCTTCAGATTTGGAATAGATTACAATATCGTCTATAAAAGTCATACAAAATTTTCCAATAAATTCCGAAAACATTTTATTCATGGCCCGTTGAAAGACAGCTGGTGCATTAGTGAGACCAAAAGGCATTCTCCTGAAGTGAAAAAGTCCTCTGTGACACACGAATGCAGTCTTTTCAATACTCTCTGGGTCCATTTCTACCTGCCAGTACCCGCTTTTTAGGTCAATGGTGGAAAAGACAGTTGATCCTGCCAAGCTATCGAATATGTCCTGAATATTTGGGAGAGGGTGAGCGTCCTTTTTAGTCACAGAATTGAGTCTTCTAAAATCTACACAAGGTCTATTACTCCCATCTTTCTTAGGAACCAACAATATTGGGCTCCCCCATGCTGAGGTGCTGGGCTCAATTACTCCCAGTTCCAGCATTTCATCTAATTCCTTATCAACTAGTTTTCTTTTAATCAGGGGCAAGCGATATGGCCGTTGATTAATGGGGCGCGCATTTCCAGTATCTATGTGCATTGTCACATCTTTAAATTTTCCAAGATTACCCTTTTTGCCTTCTCCAAAAACAGCCGGGTATTTTACTTCCCAAGCTTCTGCTTCAGTGTGGATGGAGGCAAATTCTAAATCAGAGTCACCCACCCACCCACTCTTATAGCTTTTCCCTTCTAAAATGATTTTTCTCTTTTTGAATACAATGTGGGCGTCTAGAATGTCTAGCGCATCGTCCCCTAAAAGCATTTCATGGTGGAGTTTTTTAACAACATAAACTGGAAATGAGCTACCTCCCAAGTTAATAATCGCCTGTCCCTCTGTTACAAGTTCATGACCAGAGAGGGATTTTAAGGTCTCTCCCTTTGTTAGTATGAGTGGACGGTGATAGGCTTTACAGAAAGCCTTCCACATATCCTCTCTCATCAAACTTCTAGACGCGCCGGTATCAATGAGAGCCCGCATCCCCATCCCCGCCACTGGGATAGAAATACAAAATCTCCTGTCCGGCCTGCCTATTCCCCCTGGTTCCCGATCTTGGGGGTGGCGGCAGCCATCTGCATGGCCGCTACCACCGCCGCTTGTACATGAGCATATCTTTGAGAGCATTCTCTCGCAAAATGTCCCTCTTCCCCACATTCATAGCAAACACCCTTGCCCCTAAACCTCTTCCCTCCTCCCTGTTTATTCTTTTCAGGACCTGCGTCCCCTTTACCTTTTCCCTTCCCTTTCCCTGAGTTATTAACAGCTTGAGAACTGGCAACCGGAGGGGGTGGGTAGGATGGATTGTAATAAGGTGGATACATAGGCAACATGGGTGGTTGAAAAGGGTACTGGGTGGCTGTACTTGGTTGGGGCATGATCACAGTTGGGTTAGGGGTTTTTATGTTCTCCCATTTTTCTATTACTTTGGTCAACATATTTATTCTAGCCTCTAATTCAGAAAAAGGTACCCAATTTGCTGGGGGTTTTGGAATTTCGGGTTTTAGTTGATTTAGGACGGCCCCTATCTCCATTGGCTCGTCCTTTCTCTCACCTCTGGCAGGCTGGCCTGCCAATGCGAAGGTGTGAGCGGCAGCTGAGGCTTGAGTGATAGCCTCAGCCAGAGTCAGAGGACGAGCGGCAAATACGTCATGACGTATCTGCTCGTCCCTCAGTCCCCCCACAAAATTCCTTACTAGCGTCTCTTGGACAATATCATGATTTAAATCATCCATGCTATATGCCCTTTGAGACGCCAGCTGGAATTTGCGTCCATACTGCTTAGCATCCTCGTACGGGAGTTGATAAAGATCAGTGAGGCGTGCCCTGAGCTGTTGTTCCTCCTCTTCATTCATGAAGAGTCGGAAAATCTCTGCCCTTGCCAGATCCCAGGTTCTGTTCTCTGCTATCTGCAGGAACGCTGCCACACACCTCGCTAGAGGCCCACTAGCAAGCGTCCCCAAAAGCTCTAAAGTGAGGTCATCATTGGCCGCACAATAGGCTTTTGCCCTGCTGATCCCATCCAGCCACTCTCTCAAGGTGTCCTTGTTGGAACCATCATTGGCTCCCAACATAGATCCATGGCGTTCCAAACGCCTTCGGATCTCTTTGATTGCCGCAAACCTTGCCCTTCTTTGATTGACATCTAGAGCAGCAACCGCCTCTGCATCTAGCGCCCAATCAACCTCCATTGCGGTTTTTAGAGAGAGTAACTAGACAGTACAAGGTACAGATCTAAACATACAGAACCCAAGGACCTAGCGAAATAAAAGCTCTAGGCATTTCTCACGCACTCTCCAAGTATTATGAGTGGTTAAGTGTGATCATTGCACCCAATTTTGTACAGTGTCCCCAGATCCGCTTCCCACACATTCCACAATAATATACAAGCAAAATCAGAGTTCAGATTTCCACTCACCCAGTCCTGTTCTTCATTTGCTCGCCTGGTTTTTCTCTGACTTCAAGATGAGGGTTTTGCTATTTTAGCAAGTCGTCTCTTCGAATGGTCGCCAGTGTGAGAATGCAATGGCAATTTGCCCAGAGATTCGGTATGTAAAATGATGAAGTCAGAGAAGTCGGATGATAGTAGTCTTCGGCCAGGCAGCAAGGTGTGTCCAAGCTTACTCTGTCCTCTTTATTTATAGTCACACGTTAATTATTCATTAGCATCAAAATGGGTATAGCAAAGTGCGCTCCCGGCGATCCACCCTTATGATTGGCTGAGGGGGATCCTCCTCCACATGATCATGACCCCCAGCGCTCTCCCACGCCAAGGCCATGCGCTGTGCGCCTGCGCGGAGGATCCCTTGCCCTCAACCCCCCCTCCCCTCCCATTATCCCTGACCCAAGCATGTAGCGTCCCCTCCCTCCCCCAGTCCCTTCCCCCCACCCCGTAATGAGAGTCACGCCGGAGAACAATTGGCGATGCTATTTCGGTTGCTAAGACAATCAAACAGGTAGACACATAACAACAGATGTCCAGTGCCCCGCTCTCCCCCGCTCCACCCAGGTCCCGCGTGGCGGTCGAGGCCCAGGCGGAGGGGAGGGGGGGGAAGAGGGGGAGGGGGGGACGGCCACTCTATGGGTAAATTCCGCTCGCAAGAATTGCAATTCTTTACAATATATTACTATCCTAGGTGGCACCACCGCCTCACACCTTTATACATTAATCCACTTTATACTTGGGCAGATGGAGCCAAATTACCAACAACTAAATAGCAAATGGGTATATGAGTTGGATCATGAGAAAATATACAATTCACCTCCAACAATCCTCTCAGAAAACACAATTGCACAAATGTAAGACAGAGATAGGGTTCAAAATTCAGTTCAACATAACCAAACAGATTCTTTGAATGAAGGCAATACCAAATATACTCAGATATATCTAATATTGACCATTTTTCAATCTAATTTAGCAGAATTTATTAATTGTTAATAGCTCGCTACTCTAATATAGTTATTATATAACACATGTATGTTACAGGTCTGTAGCCAACAGTCTGAAGCAGGGGAAGGTGGTAGAGGCAGAGCTATATGAGCAGGTCACTGTGTACTTCTCTGATATAGTGGGATTCACTCAGCTCTCACTGGCTAGCTCGCCCATACAGGTTGTGGACCTGCTCAATGACCTCTACACTATGTTTGATGACATGATAGAGCAGCATGATGTCTATAAGGTATTTATATCTACAGTGGAGTGGTGGCCTTTTTGTATTGAAATTATTTTTGTTTGAAATATGGTTCATTCAGTTTTATGAAATATCCTCAAGTTTAGTTCCTACAATAATACATGATGTGAAATACTAGGATATTCAGAAGATCTAAAAGGATTGTTATTCTCAATTATTTCATAATGTCTATGGAAGATTGGCTGTATAACAATTATAATAAAAAAAAGGAAAAAATATAAGCTAACTCTTTGACAGCGACAGTATGCTAGGATATTATCCATGCTTGTTCAGTTAGTATCTAACAATTCTGAGTTGAAATTTGAGTAATCTGCAAACAGGTATGAATAGTTTCAAAATATAGTAAATATTCCAAATTGGTCAGCTCATTTCCATTTTGTCTGCAATTCTGAAGCACATATGCCTGGTGTAACTATTCGGAGGCCCATATAGAGATGTACTCATTATAGGTTTCCTATAACAGGTGGAGACTATAAGTGACTCCTACATGGTGGTGAGTGGGCTGCCAAGGCGCAATGGTAACAAGCATGTGGGGGAGATTGCTAACCTGGCGCTGAGCTTAATGAGTGCAGCCGTGACCAGGTTCAAGATCCGCCACAGACCAGGCATGACACTACAGCTGAGGATAGGCTTCCACACTGGGCCCTGTGCTGCAGGTATGTATAGTGTACATAGCCTAGTCTGTTACTCCACCACTGTTATGTTATATCTACAGGCTTCCACACTGGGCCCTGTGTAGTCTGTTACTGTCCACCACTGTTATGTTATATCTACAGGCATTTGTATTTTTTTGTTTGTTTAAAGATTTTTATTTAAAAATTAAATTAGTTAAAAATGTTCTCAGTACACGCTGTATTTAATAAACATACAAAATTTCCAAAGAAGTATAGTATGTAAACGAACATGATTCAAGTTATAACAGAAAATTCTTACGCTTTGTTATATTATCAAACACAAGAAAAAAGAAAAATGAAATATAAGAACCAATAAACACCTGGGCAGGTGTCCATATTCATGACAAACCATAATATAGCAAGACTTTTGAGTGAACAAAACTACAATATTCAAATAAATGAACACAGTAGCGAGTTACTTGATATTGTACTGTATGTATTGCGTTGTGTTATTTTACTGGGTCCTCAACCTGTGCAATCCATCAATAAATAAGGATATAATTTCACATCATGTTTGCCTGTTATTAACACAGATATTGTCCATTGGTTACAGGTGTGGTGGGACTTGCAATGCCCAGATTTTGCCTCTTTGGGGACACGGTGAACATGGCCTCCCGTATGGAGACTAATGGAAAAGGTAAAAGCGTTTTAGGCAATTACTGTTATTGCTTTACCAGCTATATTTGATCTCCAACACAAACTGGTCAATATTAAGGGTTAACTGCATTACAGAGGTGATGATTTTGCAGGAGTAGACTGTAGTTGATTTTGTGTGTTTGTACAGTATCGCTTTTCAATAATTGCCCTAATACATATGACTCTATATGATCAGTACTTTGCTACTAAACTAAATTTACTGGTTTGAATAACATAAACAGGGTCAGATTTTAAGAAAATGTACAATTCAACTTTGCCAAATCTTCTCAAATGACCCTAATTTCAGATGAAAATAAAATTCAAAATACAGTTCAACCTTACCAAACAGATTGCTAGAATATACTCGCATTTACCTAGTTTTGACCAAAGTGCCGCCTAATTTAGCAGAATTTACTAAATGTGTAGAGCTGCCAATTGCACATTTTCCAAAAATCTGATCTAACAATGTACAATGATATTAAAGTGCATCTGATGTTTCCAGCCTTAAAGATTCACATGTCCAAGTATGCCTTTGCTGCTCTGAACGCCCTCGGTGATTACGACATACTACCCCGAGGTGAAATTCCCATCAAGGTTTGTGAATCAAAATTTAAGTTGTCCAGTTAATCAGGGAGGAACTAAAACAAAGCAGGGTTCTCTTTAAAAATATGTGATGTGTTCCAAGAAAATGAGTCACAAGTCGCAGAATTGATATTTTTCAAATATTTTAGTTATAGAATATGGTTGTTCGAATGTTCTGATTTTTGGAGGGTGTAGCACTTATAGCCATATGAATCTATGTACCATATTTCGAGACATTGAATGAAATATATCCTTGCGTTCTGAAGGCCTTCATATTGGGTGTATTTAGTTACTTTATTACCCAGCCAGAAACATTGCAAACTTTTTTTTTTTTAAAAAATAAAAACTTGAAATACAGAAATACTGATTAGGTGTCCTAGTGTTTACTATCATTAGAATCGGCTTGATCTTCTCTTTTCAAATATGGTGATATCTCAAAATCTATATTTTGCGACTTATGACTCATTTTCCTAAAACGGATCACATATTTGCTTTTCACAAGATATATCTATGGGACACGTAATCCAGTCTCAGACTTAGTAGATCATTGCTACTGAATCCAGGTAGCTCTAGTGCTTTATTGGTAGTAGACATCAGGTTCTCTTCTTACAAATGTTAGATAAACTAACATTCACAAGGGACATCCAAAATTAGTAATTAATAAGGTAATTCTTAACGGATTTCGGGAGTTTGTCAGCATGAAATGAGAGTACTTTCATGGTATGCTGTAGATGTGTGGGAATTTTTTTTTTTTTTTTTTTTTTATTGACAGCATTTAATCTTCACAGACAATAATTCTCAGCATATCAAGTGAAAAATAATATAAAAAGAGAAAAGTACATCTTTATAGTTTTATATTGAAGTTAATTTTTAACATTAAGGTTTGTATTTGATTAATCTTTACGAGAATAACAATTATAAAAACAGTGCCACCATAGAGTGGTTTGGCAGAATGTATGCTGAACAACTTGACCATTCATTAAGTTGGGGAACATTCCAGATGTGTCACAGGAAAATGAGTCATAAGTCGTAAATAGTTTATTTTGAAATATTATCATATTGGAAAAGATGAGATGAAACTGATTCCAACGTTGGTAAACATTGAGGACATCTAAGAAGTGTTTCTATATATTTTCTATATTTTTTTTTCATTATTTTTGATATATAGATTTATGTGGAAAAAAATGTTTCTGGTTGGGTATACCAGTAATGAAGCTATACTCCAAAGGATGACCTTAGACACACGTGGATATGTTCAATCCAGTCTAGGGACATTTATTGACGCTACTACCAGCATTTAACCTGCCTAGAATGAGAAGAACTTGTTAATAAATTTCTTTCAAAAATAACATTTTTGTGACTCATTTTCCTGAAACAAATCACATTTGTCAAAATTGCTGCTAGGTACTGCTTATTTCATCATTTCTTAAATAACAACCTAAACATGAACCATATAGCTTTGGACATAATAAATCATATGTAGCAAGGAGAAGGTTGTCGCTGTATAGTGGGGATCCCAGGGATTTTAGTTTTAGTTTCTTTGGTGGTGAGAAATAATTCCCAAAGTAAATGGTTTAGTGGGTTTTTTTATTCTTTCACTATAAATAGCTTTCAAGCTGTCATGCTTATCAGGTTATAAATCATATGTGTATAATCAAATTCGCAACTCATGACGCTTTTTTTTTAACATTTTGTTAAAACTGGACACAGTATTCTGATTCTACTTGCAGGGGAAGGGTATGCAGATGACATACTGGCTTGTTGGAAAAAAGGGTTTTGATCAGCCATTACCAAACTTTGATGAATAGTATACTTTAAGAAGAACACAATTTGTTGAACCTTTGATGTTACTTTTTAGCTAATAAGTGTAGAAAATGTTTAAAAAACTCAGGAAAACCGCATTGATTAAGTCTGATATTATGATAAAATGAAGATGCTACCAATATGTGTTTCACCTTGGGAATGGAGTGTCCAGACTTGCTACACTTTGTTTGGGTCCTGTTGGAAGCGGCACCCCATAGAGTTAACCATTGCCTGCTTTGATGTTTACCACCAACAAGACACTTTTTTTTTTTTTGAAAGGGTTTATTATGAGTTTACATATAATTGACTTGGCAGTAGATCCCTCGTTGCTTGGAGGAGGATCTTTGACATAAATTATTCGTGCACATATAAACTTTATTACTCACAATAGGCATAATATCTCAGCTCAAGGTCAAGCCTATTGCTAAAAGAGTGTATATATGAGAGAGCAGGAAGAAAAGAAACTTATTCCTTCCTAGGGAAGAAACAGATAACACAGTTAATTCTGCAATTTCATAGGTTACACAACTTTTTTTTTGTTTTTGCAAATTCTTTATTTTCATATTCCTGCCTTCTTGGCTTCTACAAACTATGTAGTGCAAATCAAAGGTAATCAATATTAATCGTCTACAACTGAGAGAGAAGAAACATTTTTTTAACATGGCCTATTCTTAGGCTAACTTTATGAAGGAACTCATAACATTCTATATTTTGATTGGATAAGAGATGTCTGATTGAATGGCATTGTAATAGTGTGTACTTATTAGACAGTTGTGGGTCAGATTTTCAGAAAATGTACAACTATCAAAAAGGAAAAACAGGAAATTCTCCTAAATTAGGCTGAAAAATGAAGAATACTGGTTATATCTGAGTGTAGTGGATCAGAGGTTTGAAATAGCCCTGGCGTCAATTGTTTGTATATGGTCACAGATGGCCTTGACATTCCTGTGCCTTGTCAATGCTTGACTGAGCAGGAATTGAGCTTTCAGAATTGTCCTTATTCAATGACAGCTATGGTTTACTATTATCACCCATTTACAGGATTCTTATAATATATTCAACTACAACAGTATTATGTATAACCTTTCACTGTATTCCTGTATGACCTACTTTTATGTATTATCTCAACTGGTAATGTGTACACCTGGTGCGACACCCTTCTTAACCTAAGAGGACAGGTATGACCTGCTCCTGACTGTAACATATTGTTGGTTCGGTCTTGGTCAGGCTTGCAGTCTGGTTGTGGGTGGCAATAAATCCCAATTAACAGCCGTTCCGTGTTGGTGTCTTTCTTTGCCTTCATCGAGATCCGGAGCCGGCGGAGTAGAACCTGGGTTGGTGATCATCTAGTAATTAGCACCAGTTACATTAGACCAAAGTTCACTACATAAGTATATCGCATTGATTGAGGTATCGCATTGATTTAAAGTATCAGTTCTGTTAGTCCGGCACTTGATATGTTATGTTAAACTGCAAGGTTTTAAACTATTAAACTATAAGTAGGTTGAAACAAAACTGAAACTGACCTCAGTGCTGGAGGATTTCTGAGTGAGCATAGTTCTATTGTCTGCATAGGCGGGAGCAACAAGCAAGGGGTGAAATGTCCAGAAAATGCACAATTCAAATTTAGAAACCCCCCCAAATAACCTGAATTTAATACAGAAATGAGACTCAAAACACAATTCAACAAAACCAAACACATCAGTGTAACGATTCCAGTATATAAAGGATATTTGAACATTTCCATTGTGCTCCAGGTAGCTCCAGTTCAGGGCACCTCTGTCTCCGGATACCTCAGTGTAGTACCTCCGGACGCCATTATGGGTCTACATTGCAACCCATGACGATATTTGCAGTTTATATAACTTGAATAATTTATCATTAATTAACCCATCATATTATACCATCCAGACTTTAACCATGCTACTTGTTACATATTCCACTATTTATGTTCAAGTTTGTACTTATTTCATTATTATATTTATTTAGTTATTCCTGTTTTGTATTGCAAACATTATGTTAACTTGTGTTGGAAATCATTGATTATCTTGATGTACCTGTTCATATTCGGGTGAGGAGCAAGGTCTTCACCCCAGCACACAAGGAGGGATAAAGGGAACATATGAAAGAAGTATTTCACTCTTGATCTTATATCTCGGAGCTGCGTTTGGAACATAGAATATTTCAACCCCTGATCCTGTAACTTTTATAATTATCCAGTCGCTTTAGTTTATTTCCTCCCATCTCCTGCTATCGATATTCATAATATATTTATTCTCGCAGAAGTAAACTATACTATGGCCACAAACTCATTGGAAAGAACATAGGCAAGAATTGCAACATCCTTTCAAACAACTTAATACCGAATATAATCAGATATAGCTAGTATCTATCATTTTTCCAGTTGAATTGAGAAGAATTTACTAAATGTGTAGAGCTGGGGTTGTGCGTTTTCTAAAAATGTGACCCCAATAATGAGTGTGGGGACAAGTTTGCTTTACAGAAGTAAAGCTCAAATGCCTGTATCGTGGACCACACTAGATCATGCAAAGGGGAACACATATAACAATAATCACACTCACTCTTATCAGCACAAATGAATTAATGACTAACATTGAGGGGCTGCTGGTGCACTGTTTGGTGTATAATCCTGAGGTTAATGACTAACATTGAGGGGCTGCTGGTGCACTGTTTGGTGTATAATCCTGAGGTTAATGACTAACATTGAGGGGCTGCTGGTGCACTGTTTGGTGTATAATCCTGAGGTTAATGACTAACATTGAGGGGCTGCTGGTGCACTGTTTGGTGTATAATCCTGAGGTTAATGACTAACATTGAGGGGCTGCTGGTGCACTGTTTGGTGTATAATCCTGAGGTTAATGACTAACATTGAGGGGCTGTTGGTGCACTGTTTGGTGTATAATCCTGAGGTTAATGACTAACATTGGGGGGCTGCTGGTGCACTGTTTGGTGTATAATCCTGAGGTTAATGACTAACATTGAGGGGCTGTTGGTGCACTGTTTGGTGTATAATCCTGAGGTTAATGACTAACATTGAGGGGCTGTTGGTGCACTGTTTGGTGTATAATCCTGAGGTTAATGACTAACATTGAGGGGCTGTTGGTGCACTGTTTGGTGTATAATCCTGAGGTAAATGACTAACATTGAGGCACTGTTTGGTGTATAATCCTGAGGTTACATGGAATATGGTAAGATTACCATACCAATCATGGAATGTTTGTTTGTTTGTTTGTTAGACTTTTATTCATCAATGGATGCATCAGCCGGTCTACTCCTTACAATATTGGAGATTTACATGCCGTGCTGAATTTATAATAATAAGTACAGGAAAAATAGAAGAGCAATCACAAATAAGTCAACGACTTAGAAGTGTCTCCTATTGATGTTGGGTTTTAAGATAGTTAATCGAAAGTTGTTTTTTCGCTAGATGGTAAGTATATTTTCATAAACAAAGTATGTTAAATGACACACTTATACTTCAATGTACTGAATACACAAAATTTGGTATTTTATCAAGTGGTAATGGTCTTTGGTGAATTCGGTAACATGTATTGCTTCATTTACATTGTTGTTGCTGTTGCTGCTGCTGCTGTCGGGGTGGGGGATTGCCATATAATAATATTGTTTATATATATATATATATATATTTGTCACCAGTCAAATATTTAACAAACAGGTTTGAAGTGATTACTATAGTTGTAATTTTTATTTTTATCTAATAAAGAAAATTTTGATCATCCCAGATATGGTGGGTTTTTATTTGTTTTACAAATCGTTTAGGGGTATCTATATTCTGGTATCTGGCGTCTAGTTTGTTCCAATATAGAGGAATTTTATAGTAAGTTGAATTTCGTATCAGTTCACTTCGAGGGAAGGGGCACTTGAAGGTTATTCTATTTGGCTGGTGTTGCCTAGTGGGTAATGTTCTTCTATCAATAATATTTTCTAGATTTTTCATTCTGTATCCTTGTTGGAGCAGATGTAGCCTCCTCCTCTGCTTAAGAGGGAGCAGGCTGAAAGTTTGATGAAAGTGCCTCACACATTGGTATTTATTTGTTCTAGTAATAATTCTAAGGGCTTTATTTTGTAGTATTTGGAGGGCTGCTAATTTAGATTTGGTTGCCGAGTCGAAAAAGATATCAGATTGGTCTAGTAAGGGTAGTATTGAAGTTTTGTAAATTTGGGCACTTAGATTTTGGTTCAGCCTGCCCCTCAGATGTTTAAGTAACCAGAGTTTGTGGGAGACCTTTTTCTTAATGGAGGCAAGATGTTTGCTATAATTTAGGGGACCGTCAACGATAGTCCCCAAATATTTATATTCATCTACCTCTTGCATAACGTCTCCAAGGCAAAGCTGGTAAGCAGTGGATTCGGTTTTCCACTTGGACCTCCGGGTGGGCCTGTCAAGGAAGGTGGTGACCTTTGACTTATCTTCGTTAAGAGAGATTTTGTTTTTTCTGCACCATAATATAACGCTTTTAAGGTCGTTTTGTATATGGTCACTTAGGTCTTTCATGTTTTTGCTCGACTGAGATATAATCGTATCGTCCGCAAAAAGTTGGACTTTTGAGTTTTTGATATGGTTAGGGAGATCGTTGATGTATACTAAAAAGAGAATGGGTCCTAAGGTAGTTCCTTGAGGAACTCCACAAGTTACTGTGCTTGGGGATGATAGTTTATTATTAACAAATACGTTTTGGGTCCTGTTTGAAAGGTAGTTTTTGAACCAGTCGAGTTCATTTTCTTTGAGACCTATACTCTGTAGTTTAGTAAGGAGAATTTGGTGGTCAACCGTGTCAAAGGCTTTCCGGAAGTCCAAGTAGACTGCCCGGCAACTGGATTTTTCATTGATTGCTTTATAAATGTCATTTAAGTATGAAACCACGGCATCATTTGTTGAGAGGCCAGCACGAAATCCATATTGGTGAGGAGAGAGAAGGTTGTTATTTTCTAAATGGGCCATTAATTGTCGTTGAACGACTTTTTCCAGAATCTTGGCTGGAAGTGAGATTGTGGTTATTGGCCTATAGTTACCTGGTGTTGTTCGGTCCCCTGCTTTGAAAAGTGGCGTGATTCTGCCAGCTTTCCATTTGTTTGGGATGATACCAGTGGTTAAGGAGAGCTCAATGAGGTATTTGAATTGATGAAGCAGAGAGAGGAGAACCCTTTTCAAAAGACTACTTTTGAAGTGTCTGAGACCAGAGGACTTGTATTGGGAGAGATTTAGGATTATTTTACTAAGGTCATTTAGGGTGATTTGGTTAAATGTGAATCTTGGTAAGGGAGGGAGGATTAAATCTGCTGTATTACTCTCATAAGTATCAAGTTCTTCATTTGTGAGAGGAGCAATCTTTTCTGCTAGGTTTTGGCCAATGGTGGCGAAAAAGTCGTTAAAGGAGTTGGGTATGAGTTCTGGGTCTAAGTCCACTCCATCACTTTTTAGTGAGATGTTTTCATTTGAATGAATTTTGTCAGGGTTGATAAAGGGTTTAACTGATTCCCAGAATTTGTGTGGATTATCAGCACATTCCTCTAATTTTTCTTGAATATAGTTATTTTTTAGGCTTTTTGCTAGTTTATTTGTCTCCTTTCTTAGGTTCTTTGCTCTATCTAGGAGGTCAGGGGATTTATGTTTATTGGCAAGTTTGAAGTATTTGTCTCTCTGCTTCATCAATCGGAACAGGTCACCAGTTATCCAGTTACATCTTGTATTAACATTCTTGTATTCTTTTACAGGGCACATTCTGTCTAAGATTTGTAAGATCAGGTGTTCAAAATAGTCCCAGCACTCATCGGGGTCGCGCATAGTGTAATATTTGTCCCAATTATGATCCCTAAGGATCTCCAGATAAATATTCTCGTTAAAATTACGGTAACTTCTAGACTCGAAAGTGGTTTTTGTGTGTTTTAGCTTAAGTTTTTTTCGAATGAGGAAAGTGGGTTTATGATCTGAGATATTTAGATCAAGAACTCCTGTGGAGGAGATAAACCTGGAGTTGGAATATATGTGGTCAAGGATATTGGCTGTGGAGGAGGTGGTTCTGGTGGGTTCTGTGATATATTGTTTAAGTTGATTCACTTGTGATAATTTTTTTAACTCTTTACTCATAGGTGAGTTGTCATTGGGAGTGATATTAAAATCACCTAAAATATATACCTCATGGTTTGAGGGAAGGGTATCAAGAATAGATTGGAGTGAGTCTAATGCTTGTTGGTATTGGCCACTGGGTGGACGATAGAAGTTGATGAAGATTTTGATTTTGTTTTTTTCATCGTTCGTTTTGAGAACTTGTACTTCAAGATTTTTGTTACTAATATTAAGGTGTGAGTATATATTATTGTTGATAGTTATATTGTTTTTCACATATGTCATTTCACACAGGCCTCCTCCTTTTGATTTGCCGCTATCTCTATCAAGTCTAAATAGATCGTACCCCGATATAGAGAGCTGGGTATTTGCTATCCTGCTGGATAACCATGTTTCCGACAGCAGCAGCATGTCAACTTTGGACTTATCTAATAGTATTTCAATTTCCTCATAATTCCTTATGAGGCTTCTTATATTCAGTCCAATAACCTTGAATCCCTTCGCAGCGGCCAGTCCTTCGATTTGATCTAGGGAGTTGACTGCCATGTGTTAGGATTCAAGGCCATAGGGATATGAGTATCGTTAAATATTGGTTTATATTTTTCTTAACACTAATGTACGGCGGTATACACAAATGTGTGAGAGGGTTTTAATTTATCACAATATAATGCTTTAGTAGCATAGAATGGATCACAGCATAATATACTGCTTTTGTAGCATAGAATGGATCACAGCATAATCACAGTGTAATATAATATTTATTCAGTATGCTTATATGTATGGTATAATTCACTATCAGCTGATGGCTTTTACTGTCCACATGAAAGAATAGCTTTTAGACCTTTAATTACCTGCTCTCGTAAAAGAGAGATCAATAAATATATATTAGGATTGTCAGAAATGTCAGTGGAAGGAAGTAGTTGAGGGTCCTTATTTGTCATCCAAGGTGATTATCGTTAGGTAGTAGAGTTAGTTTGTTAATCGTGTGGTATAAAGAATCACCGACCTTGGTTCCCATGACTAGTTGGAGTGGATGAGGACTGTTTTTTTGGAGTATTCGAGTATTCACTGTTCTCACCGTCAACGATAGTGAGTAGTAAATATCAATCACCTGGGAGAATGGTTATAGAGCTTGTCACAGAATTTAAGTTTATGGGCCCATTGATCTAGGCAGGTATCACAATGAGGACGAGATTGGTCTCCGGATATTTGGAATATTTACTTTTCTCACCGTCAACGATAGTGAGCGGCAAATATCACATGTTGGAGAGGGATTTAGAGCTTATCACAGGCCTTGGAGAGTTTGTGAGCCCATTGCTCCGCACAGGTATCCGAAAGATGACAACCATCGAGAGCGAGTCGTGAATAATTATTTTGGTGGCCCTTTTTCACATTATGGTGCACATAATCACTAATGAAGGGTGTGGGCAGACATTTGTTGCGGTTGTATTCCGTTATCACTTGGTTTACTGCATTTATTATCGAATTTAAGGTATCTTGATAGGGGTCTCGGATAGGGTTGCGGTTGTAAGTAGACAGCTCCATACCGGTTATCGGGCAGAAGATGATGGCCGATGGTATTGGTAAGGTAACACCTTCAAGTAGGCTTTGGACATGGTCCATGTCGGCTTGATATTGCTGTGTTGCTTTCTGAACATCTGTGTTTGCCAATGCGACTAATTTGGTTTTCTGGTCCTTCCTAGTGATTGAGCAAAGGCCAGAAAGCATCACCACATATTGCGGGCGTAGGCGAGAAATAGAGTCTTGTGCTAAATAGGCTGACATCTTCAGCGAGGCGCCGGCAAATGAGTAGTTTACATACGTGTTATTGTCAAAGTACTGGTCCAGGTGTGATTCGAATCCTCTGGTTCTTGAGTCACCAATAAAGGCATATCTTATTTTATGGTTGGGCATTTTGAGATGCGGCAATGAATTCAGCTTTCAATTCAGCGGTGATCTTTCCTTGGAGGTTCGTGCCTGCGAAGTTTCGCGGGTTGAAGTTTACATCTCCGAGGCGGTGGCCAGTCCCCCACCGTTTATTAGCCGTCATTTCGTAGTATGACGTATACGGGGTTGAGATTAGATCATTTAGGAGCTTCTGATTTTGAGAATATTTTTCCTTCATAATTAATTTCAACTCCTTTTCACTATTGTCAATCCATTCTTGTGAGCTCTTGATGCTGTCGCCGAGTGATTTTATACGGTATGGGTCGTCGGTGTATAGACATTCGACTGCTAGCTCCGTCTCCTTTTCGCACAAGAGCTTTCGGTATTGGTAACCCTGTTCAACGGAGGTGAACAGGGCTCCCGCATACCAGAATGGGGTAGGGAAGAAATTGGATGTAAAGACATGTTCGCCTTGGTATGCAAATGCTTCGCCATTATTATAGGATTGAGATTTAATATCTTGAGGTCTGGCGCCCTCAGGCAATTTTGGAAGATCAGCCCATTTGTATCGTGTACCTTCATGGTCAATATGTGTAGTTGAAAGTGTGGGTTTACTATCTGGGTCGAGAGTTTTTAATTTGTTGTGACATTTGCGGAGAAGTTGAAATTTCCTTCTTGTGTCGTCAGGAGTATCTTTATTGATCCATATATCACGCATGGGACTATTTTGTTTGATTAGTTTTGCTTGGCTTATAATGACATCTTTATTTCTCAGGGAAGAGATAAAGACTATCACTGTTCGTGTTTTATTTGGACGAAACTTGCCAAGACGGTAGATCAGGTCTACATCATCAAGATCATAATTTGGAATTGTGGGAATGAGTTTTGCGCGAAGATTTTCATTTTTTGACTCTGGGATTCCATCAATCACGATTGTGTTTTTCCTTGATTTTGTGTCGAGAATCTCGACCTTTTCCTGAAGGGAACCAAGAGCACGATTTGTTTTTGTCGCTGTGATGGAGTTCTGGTTTGTCATTGCGTAAATGTCAGTTTGCCATGCAGTAGATTGAGCTACTTGGGCTTGTAAGGCTGTTAGTTTCTGATTTAGTGAAGTTACTTCTTGTTTATAGCCAGAAATTTGGTTTTGGATGGGAGCTAGAGTATCAGTCTTCCAATTTTGTAAATCATCGAAAAAGGAGGTTTGACTCGCGGCCACCTCGGCTTTAATTTTATCTGCTTCAGAAGTTAGTTTAGCATCGATAGTGGTTTGTATTTCTGATTTGATGTCTGCTTGGGGGACATGGTTATCTTCAACAGCTTTTACTCTTACTTCGAGGGCATTAAGCTGAAGTCTTAGATTGGAGTCAAGTGACTGTAAGTCGGTTGTGATTTTGTTTACTGACTCTTGTTGGATTAAATGTAATTCAAGGTTGTGCGATCTGATATTTTTTGCCAGTTTGTCAAGTGATTTGATTTTTGGGGTCGTGATTGGTTTTACAGGTGTACTGTGGCTAAGGGGGGCTCCAACAATTCGTGGCCCAGATCCCATTCCCAGTAATTTTGGGGGTTGGGGTTGGGGAGGGTCTTGGTCGGTGGGTTCTGTTGGTGTGAGTTTGGGAGCTGTATTTTGAGGTGGGTTTGAGGAGGTATGGTCTGTATTTTCACTCAAGGGCATGGTTTCTGATGGTACAGATTTGGGAACGGTTTTGGTGTCAGTAGGGGTTGGTTGAGATAAGTTTTGAGTGTGGTTTGCACTTTCATTCGAAGGCGTAGCATCAGGACGGCGATCGATTTCTATGCATTGGCTTGGGGGATTCCCAGTGGATGAGTGGACTGAGGGCATGTTTGAGTTATCTACAGGCAAAAATGGTAGTAGAGGATCTGGAAGTGGCATGGATGTTGGTGGGAGGGCTAAGGGAGAGGTTTTTGGTGGACTTGTGATGGGTAGTTATGACTGGGTTATTATGAAGAGGTGACACTGAATCTGGTTCAAGTAAACTGCCAAATATTAGCCTTGACAGGCTGTTGTTAGCAATCTCTGCCAACGACATAGTTAGATAAGAGTACTTACAGTTTGGCCTTGTTTAAGGAATAGATTACAATAAACACAGTGTCAGTCAGTCAAGAGAGTATGTAGCGAGTGATCCTTTTACCGGTGGGTTCCCGCCATTTGAGGGACGCGTATGGGCGATAATGAAGGTCTATCCATTCATTCAATATTCGATAGAAGAAATGTCAGTTAATAGTGGCACTACCGGTCCTGTATGGTGGTAATCCGATTCTAAAGGGTAAACACAGTATAGTCCAAGTGATTTGGGTTATCAATTGTGTCCGTACATTTGTGAGATACTCATATCCCGAATTGATTTGTATTCAGCACATTGAAAGGCGTCTTCTCAGCGGTGGCGCCATCTTACTGCGAATGTAGTAAGATTACCATACCAATCATGGAATAAAGTAAGATTACCATACCAATCATGGAATAAAGTAAGATTACCATACCAATCATGGAATAAAGTAAGATTACCATACCAATCATGGAATATAGTAATATTACCATACCAATCATGGAATATAGTAAGATTACCATACCAATCATGGAATATGGTAAGATTACCATACCAATCATGGAATATAGTAAGATTACCATACCAATCATGGAATATAGTAAGATTACCATACCAATCATGGAATATAGTAAGATTAACATACCAATCATGGAATATAGTAAGATTACCATACCAATCATGGAATATAGTAAGATTACCATACCAATCATGGAATATGGTAAGATTACCATACTAATCATGGAATGTAGTAAGATTACCATACCAATCATGGAATATGGTAAGATTACCATACCAATCATGGAATATAGTAAGATTACCATACCAATCATGGAATATAGTAAGATTACCATACCAATCATGGAATATGGTAAGATTACCATACTAATCATGGAATGTAGTAAGATTACCATACCAATCATGGAATATGGTAAGATTACCATACCAATCATGGAATATAGTAAGATTACCATACCAATCATGGAATATAGTAAGATTACAATACCAATCATGGAATAAAGTAAGATTACCATACCAATCATGGAATATGGTAAGATTACCAGACCAATCATGGAATATGGTAAGATTACCAGACCAATCATGGAATATAGTAAGATTACCATACCAATCATGGAATGTAGTAAGATTACCATACTAATCGTGAAATATAGTAAGATTATAATCTTACGATTGAAACTAATGAAATACCAAGTGATTTTAAAAAGGCCAAGGTCACACCATTATTTAAAGAGGGCGACAAGCATGATCCGGGCAACTACAGGCCCATATCATGCATAAATTTGCCCGCAAAGATTCTCAAATGCTCTGTACAAACGCAGTTAGTCCAATATCTTGAGTCAAACTTGATTATTACAAAAGATCAAATTAATATGGTTTCAGAAAAGGGAAATCCTTCATATCGGCACATGAAAATTTATTAGGAAACATATATGACAATTTGATAATGATAAATAATAAAAGAGCTTCAGACCTAATATTTTTAGACTTCAAAAAAGCGTTTGATACCATTAACCATAAATATTATTACAGAAATTACAAAATTATGGAATAAATGGAAATCCGCTAAAATGGTTTACAAATTACTTTTCTGAATGATTTCAAAAGGTGTCGATAAATGGAGGAACCTCTGCACTGAAACAAGTCATCTGCGGCGTGCCTCAGGGCACATCTTTGGGACCATTTTTATTTGTAGTTTACATGAATAATCTTCCAGAAGTAGTAACGAATAGTAAACTCCAGTTATTCATGGATGATACCGTACTTTATCTGGAGAGGCCGCTTGGAAGCCCCAAAATACCAGGGACCTTGATAATATAGTAAATTGGTGCTCCAAAAACAAGATATCACTAAACACGAAGAAGTGTAAGAGTGTAACGATAAGGACTAGAGAAGACAAGAAAAATATTGTACATTATAGTGTCAAAGGAGAGGAGTTGAAGAAGTGACCTCTTATAAATATCTTCGTGTTGAATTAGATAAACAACTAACGTTTAAGCCATTTATGATTAAGAAGACCAATGCTGTTAGAACAAGGGTGAAGGCCATGTCCAAAGTATATGGGGCTTGTGACAAAAGGACATTATTACTTATATACAAAGTCATGATACTACCGATTATAGACTACAGCGATATCTTTTATTCTGCTGCAGCTCAATCGCACCTGCAAAAATTACAGACGCTGCAAAACTCAGCTCTCAAAATAATATTGCTTTTGCCCAAATACATGAGTACTAAAGAAATTCACTCTAAATTGAAAGTCACTGCTTTGAATACAAGAAGGAACATACATATGTTGGACCTGGCCTTCCAACATGCAAGAAAAGAAGATAATTTAAATTAAAAAAATGTTAACTTAAGGTGATTAAAAGGAGTGAAAATGTTAGAAATTCCCCGTCCGAGAAACAAAGTGTTTAAAAAATCTTTCTTATGTACAATGCCTACCCTCTGGAACGGACTACCTGAAGAGAGACAGTTAACAAAAGATAGAAAGGGGTTTAGGCGGTACCTAAAACAAGAATATAGCTTGGAGACGGACCAATACCTAAAAACGGACGAATAATTTTGTATAGTGATGCAAGTTTAGCGCTACCCTCGAAACTATGTATGCATTGTAACTCTGAGTTTTATTGAATGATTTAGTATATCTATGTAAATGTATTGTAAATGTTACAGCGCGGATTACCTTTTGAAAGCCCAGTGGCAACTAGCTACAACCAAATAGTGAACAAAAATGTTATAACTACCTATATTTTGCATTGATGTATGAATGATGAATGCTAAGAAGAACAGGAATGTAAATCCTTAGTAAAGTGAAGATCGATATAGCGATACTATGAAATTGTTTATCAGGGGGACAGGGTAAGGGTGCTGCTGGGATTTATGTGGGGACGTGAAGGGTTCTGGGGGTTATGGATTAAGCATAACGAAATCTGAGTCATGATGATATAGATGTTCTTACTATTAATGTATAAAATAATGATAGACTGTAGGACCAAGTCCTCTTGACAGGGCAGATTTGCTGTCATATACACAGTTTATTGATGTGGAAATAATAACAAATTGTTGGACTAAGTCCCCATAAAAAGTTTAGATTATAGTTTTAATTAAAACAAGAGAGATAACAACCTCACAATTTAAGATTTCTGCGGAAAACAACATATCCTAGACTGATTATAGAAACACTGAATTGTATTGTAATGTTATGTATCATATTGAATGAATAAATGTGTTTAGTCCATTTTGGGTCAGATTTTGGCTATATTCCCAGTGCAATATGAGGCCATATACCACGGCGTCATCATGGTATATAGGCACTTTCTGGCAGGTGATTGGTTATAATCCTGAGCCCCCCCCCCCCCCTTTTGCCATTGAATATTTGGGTTTTTTTCTTTCCTATTGGTCCCCACTCATACACCCCCACCCCACCACAGCTCTCGTTCTGTGTAGACTAAGTTTAGACTAAGACCTTGACTCAATATTCCATTTGCTGCCCAGGTTAATATTGAAACAAGCAGACAAACAGAAGATCGAGGCGGGCCCCGTCCATTCTACGTTCGTAGAAACATGACTTACCTCTGAGGCTATATGAGTCCCAAATGCCCAGGTAACATAATCCAAAAGTAAATTCAGGCAAATTCACTTGGCATTGCATTGTGTACTGTAGTCTATATAGCGCACGGACGATTTCATTCGAAAGTCCCCAAACCGACCTTGAACTCTGAACTGTCCCGGCGACGGGACCGGAGAACGATATAACGATAGGCCGTGAATAGAGCTTCAAGAGGCTTTTTTCCGTTTGTTTCTAGCATCATTTGCTGTTGATCTATGGAGATTTTAATTTATAATTCATTAGTTTGCTTTATGGCTGTCTCAATGTCCGTCCTTTATATTGTCTATTTTCTATGCTATAAGCAATCGGCGCTAGCCTGCGGGCACTTTCGAAAGGAAGCATGTGTGCGCTGAATAGGCTGTTTACTGCTACTGAAAGAGCACCAAGTGGCTATATGGGTCATGCCGAAAGTCCCTCTGCCTACACCTACCGGCTGTATAGCGGGAGTGACGCTGCAAAACTGGACCCATTCCTGCAATCTAATTGCCGAAACGCAGAAATGAACCGACTGCAGAAAGGTTATTAAAATAATGGCTTGTTGTTTTGTGTAATGTAATGGTTTTGTAATGTTCTCTATTTGTATTTGATCTGACCCATCATGGACTAAAATGATTATACCACTCTGGTTATGCCCCGGCTTATATTAATTTCAAATGGTGATTTGACCCGGCTTATATTCGGGGTGGGCTTATATTCGGGGCCCGGCTTATATTTCAATAACTGAAAACCAGTAGATTTAACTGAAACTCATTTTTATTATGACGTTCATTCAGTGCTTTTCTTTTCATGTTTTACCCTTAATCATGGTCAGGGCATGCACGCCACTCATGACCTGGCCAGAAGGGGAGGGGGTATGAGCTACTCAGAGCTCACTCCACCACCCAGCCCGACCTAATTACTGTATCCACTGCTCTGGGATGATCAAGAGGGGGGAAGGGCTAAGAGGGAGGGGGGCCGGCACGAGCCTTTGGATCTAAGAATAAGGGGTGGGAGGGGGGGAGATTGAGGAGAGGGATCCAACTTGCATGTGCACAGCTCATGGCCTTGGCATGGGGAGCAGAGGTCAATGTGTGGTCAAGGAAGATCCTCTCTCTCCCTCAACCAATTAGAGAGAGGGGGAAGAGCAAGTTGAATAATTCATGGGTTTGATTCTATGAATAATTCATGTTTCTGGAGTATAAATAAATGGATGGGTGAGGTCTTGGGCACTCGCTGAGTCACTCCTGCCTAGGCCGAACCCGGACGAACTGCTGCTACATCAGACTCTTGTCTCACTTCTTCTCAACACTGAACCTATGGGCTAAAACCCTTAGACTTCTTTACAATACAACATATACATATAAACCCTCTGTAAACAATGAACAAATGTTTCACACAATTTCTGTTGATTTGCTTAGTTGATGCAACTTCACCCAATGTATCAAATATAACTTCCACTCATACCTTCCAGAAAACCACCATTGAATCAGGTGACCAAACTACATGTTCAGCAATAGGAAACCTAACCTAGCTTTTTCGGAATTTCTACATTTTGTTAAGAATTAATGTTTTTAAAGGTGAATGCCAGCATTCAATCAAAAAAGAAGGAATCATGAAATATGTTTTAAACTTTTGATTTAGAAAGAACATCATTGTGGGAAGCCAATAGGCCAATAAAAACCACATGTCATAGAATTAGTTTTTATATCAGGGACCATTGAAAATCCCTCCATGTGCATGCCCTCCATGGCAACAATCCAGACAGTCAGAGACAGGCCTCATCACAGATCAATTCTATAGTTATATCAGAATAGTATTGTTTCAAGTCCTTGCTTTCTACTGCTCTTTCTGTGTGTGGTCTCTGTGGGACTTACAGAGTCGGTCACAACATCTCGCATATGGACCATAGCAATATTTAAAAATGTGGGAGGACTCTAGAATCTATGAGTATGTATACCTATTGATGATTGCTGATTTCAAAATTACAAATAGATAGATTCTCATGCTAAAGGATGAATATTACAAGATCTCCACATCTGAATCACTGTAAACATAAAAAAATATGTGATCCAACATGTTTAAATTATACTTGTCTCCTTTTCTTAATTGAATGTCACACCGATTGTCTTCAATATCTTATATCTTATGTCATCATGAATCAGATGGTACCCTTTATCTTCAATTACAATTGATAATTGCAGAGAAGGTAGCAGCCTGAAGGGTGTTTTTGTTGATCTAGTTGATGCAGGTAGGTCTATCAGCATAATAATATTTTGTTCCATGAATGTGAATATGTATGGGAGACAGGAGGAGGGGAGAGTGAGTGAGAGTGGAAGAGGGTGAAAGATTTATATCTAAGAGTTCCTACCAGTTCTTGACATACCATACCTTTCATAGAGGACCTACCTGTTCTTATATGAGAATGTCAGATGAGCCAATATTAAGTTTAACAGGGTTAACCAATAGGCGATATTATTGACAGAGGTCCCTTTTACCAATAATATGGAAGGAAACAATAATCATATCCATATTAATTATGTAATATTATGTCACCTTCTGCTATTATTACGCTATGTTGATGTAATACCTTGAAATTATTAATATCTTTTGAAATGGCTTATCTCATTGGGCCGGGCTTCACTGCACTATCATACTTTTAAGTTCGGGCTAACTGGTAAGAATAGGATGAAATATTTTTGAACTAGTGGTTTGGCTTAATCTCCATGGATTTGCAACTTATCTGCGCCTACTTTCCTTTATGTGAAAGAAATCTAGTATAGTTTGTATATAATACTTGTTTTGAGGTAACCTGGTTCATCAAAGATGTGAGCTTTTCAAAAGCTTAGCAGTTATCTTAGCTTAGCAGAGCTTAGCAGAGCATTATCCCTGATTGACGTTGCTTGGTTTCCTAGTACAAATATATACAAATCTTCTGCAAATTCATGGTAATGTGTACATAAAGAGAAAAAACATGAAATGAAATTGTGGGGATGAATGTATATATATACTGGAGCTTTTAGTAAAACTCTTGCTAGGGCCCATATTTCATCTTCTTTTGGCAGACTTGTTTGAATCTTGTGATTGTCTTGGACAAGATCCAAATCGATTAGTTTCGTCTCTATTTGGCCGTATAGGTTCATGGGGTCTAGTCCATGTGTGTGATGTAGCAGGGAAAATGCTTGAAATGGGATGCTGGGAATTTTCTTAGTACTTCAAAAAATAATATTAACAAGAATTAGATAACAGTTGATCAGTTTACATTTATTTATTTCTGTTCATGCAGAAGATTGTGTTTCCAAGGGAAACAAAGATTGATGTCAGTTAAATGTAAAGTTTGAGAGGGAGGGATAGTAGGAGAGAGAGGAAGGGGAGACAGAAAACATGAAATCCCTATCCCATATCTGACTGGTCACTCGATGTAATTATGTTGGTCCCTTTAACACCTTTGCACATGAGGCATCTTACTTCTCAACTTACCACTTTAATTCACACATGGTCTACCCTTTAATTCACACCTAAACGCCATCCCCTCCCCCTACCAGCATGATTCTGATCCCATCTGCTGATATCAGAATCAACAGATTCTTCACACTGATATCCAGGATGGGCGGAGCCAAGATGCTATCAATGATTGACAGACATCCCCTCAATCTACTTAAATTGATGTTATCTCATCAATCTAAAAAATAAGCTCTGGCTTAGTCCCCGTAAGGAGAGCATCCGGACACCCGGAACCATGGTGCCGGACAGAGTCAGTACCGGCCTGACTCCTGCCGGCACCACACTTTCACCTTTCATGGTCAAGGTTTAGGTATGGCTGTGATTGCCTTGCCCCTCCTCCAGGGTAAAATCCACCCCCTCCCCCATACACACACACACATTCTCCCCCTGGCTCATTAGTATTTAAAATCTGGCCTGTTTCAGTTCCAAACTTATTAACCCCATTTGAACATAAATACCACCTGTGCTCCCACCTCTATCCCTTCCCACACTACAATATTTTATATATATATGGTCCATTCCTACGAAATGGGCCCAGTAGCCAGAATCCACTGTGCAAAAAAAATGTCTTTCAATGTTTTTCATACTACTTGTACTTAAAGTAGACTAATGGAACTTTTGGAATCTAAATTTGCTACTAAATTGATCGAATACTTTTTATTCTTCATTATATCAAAGGCCAGGTTATGTTGGGGCATGTTTTTACGTCGCACATTCATTTTGTTCTGAAAATTGGGCATTATGGCAGTGAGCAATGAATTGCAGATTTAATTTGGCATTTGATACATAAAATATGAGTAATTAAACATATGTTTAGCAATTTATGGCGGAGGAACTCTTCTATTTTGATTTAGGAACTTCAAAATTAAAAACAGCTTCATTTCTGAGTTGAATATATGAATATATAGACATTACCTTTTATCATCCATCTCTGTTCTTTTCATAAGCATGAGATATAAGAAAAAACAACTCAGATAGCTTTTGTATCACCTTACCTTGAAGAACCAAGTATCATTTCTGCCAGGGAATATATTTTCATTTGATGAATCAGGTTGAAATATGTGCGACGTAAAAACGCTATAGGGCAATTCTCTGAAAAGTCTTGCTTTTAAGTGATGGAAATGAGGAAAAATGAAATTTAGATTAAAGATAAGACGTTTTGGGGTAATATTTCCTAAAAGCTCATATGCTTCTCTATGTAATCCTGAAAAAGATGGCATGCAGAGTCAATTATCTAGGAATGTATGACCGAAAACGTTCATTTTAAATATTTAAATCAATAAATGTGATGTGTTTCAGGAAAATGAGTCACAAGTCGCAAAATTGATATTTTTCAAAGTGTCTTTTTCATAAGATCTCTTTATTGAAATGTTCTGGTCTTTAGTGAGTGTAGCACTCATAGTCAGATAAACCCATGTAACACATTTCGGGACATTGTATTAAATATATCCTTGCGTTTTGAAGGCATTTGTATGGAGGATATTTAGTTACTTTACTGGTAATTATCCATCCAGAAACATTGCAAACTTTTTTTTTAAAATAAAAATATCAAACTTAAAATATAGAAATACTTATTAGGTGTCCTAGTGTTTACTATCATTGGAATCATCTTGATCTCCTCTTTTCAAAAAGTAATGATATCTCAAAATCAATATTTTCTAGGAATTTATTGACAAAAACGTTCTACTTAAATATTTAAATCAATAAAATGGTCATTTAAAAAGTAGAAATGTATATATTCATTTGGGAGTAGCCTTGCATCTATTAAAGGGATCTAGATGATTATACATCAGCAGAATGCTGAGATTGTTGCGGTTCGTCTGGTATATGTCACAACTTTCTATCTCAAATAGTGTTGCCTATATAAAGCAAATATTGCGACATAAAAACGTGCAACGTAAAAACGTGTGACATAAAAACAAGTGTTTTCTCTCTATATATTAAAGGCATATTTCTGTTCAGACCATTCAAAGGATCTGTATGATTATATATCAACAGAAAGCTGACATTATTGCGGTTTGTTTGATATATGTTACAACATTTTATCTTAAAGAATTCTGCCTCTACTAAGCCAATGGTGCAACCTAAAAAAGTGCGACGTAAAAAAATGCCACCTAAGATCAGGTGTTTTCCCACTCAATATACAAGACATTTATGTTGAGACCATTCAAGGGATATAGATGATTTTATATCACCAGAAAGCTGACATTGTTGCGGTTTGTATGGTACATGTTACAACTTTCTATTGTAAATAGTTTTGCTTTTATCAAGCAAATGCGACGTGCGACGTAAAAACGTGCGACGTAAAAACGTGTGATGTGCGACGTAAAAACAGGTATTTTCACTCTCTATGCACCAGGCATATGAGTTTAAAACATTCATATTGTACTGGCAACAAGAGAATCAATTGCCCAATATATTCATATTAGTTTTAAGTGATTTTCTAAAATAGGATTGAAAAGCACAACTAATCAATGTGGCGATGTAAAAACATACATAATTAGCCATTTTCCCATTGAACTTTTTTAAAGAGATATAACATCCTTACTAATGGTCCTATTTGGACTCATTAGGTATCAAATGTTAGGGATTGTTTTAAACATATATCAAGTGAGTTTTATTCTTGTGTCATGCCACAATATCATTGCATGAAAGTGAACAACATGTGCGATGTAAAAACGAAAAAAAAAACTTTTAAATTTTGTTTGTCCTATAATTTTGTTAAAAAGTATGTTGGGTTACTAAAATGCATTAAATTCGAACCTGGTGACTGAGCCAAATTAATCGGATATAAAAAACACAAATTGATGTAAATTTCTGAATCACCAAGTCCCAAATGTTTAATTATTTACATTTTTCTATGAAAATATCGATTTTAAAGGGATTTAACACATGAAATATCCATCAGCCCTGTAATAATGTATATATCAGAGGAATTCTGATGCCCAGAGGAATCTGTCAGTATCATTTATTCTAATATCAATGAATATTACACTGAGATATGAGGCGTAGAGGGACCAAAGGTAGGGAAAAGGGCACTGGGCCCATTTCGTAGGAATGGACCATATATATATATAACTGAGTAATATATATCTAACCATTTAAGCAGTTTTACTTCAGCTTCAAGCCAGGAAGCCACAAGGTGATATAAACGCCCTATTGCCGTTAAAAATACCCATAGATAGCCAAAGTATTTGGACGATGATGGACACTAAAGGAAACACCCAGATTGATTGGTGTTCTGCTTTGGCGAGCAAGATAATTACTGTAACCAGGGAGGTATATACAGAGGGAGTGGAAGCCATGGGCTGATCGTAAAGGACAATGATTATCACGGTTGTGTTATCGCTATTGTATAGCAGGTGGCACTGCGGTGCTGTGAAATTTAGACAAAGTATCCTGCTACCACTTTTAGTTATATTGTTTAATCATAAATCAGTAAACAACAGCTAAGTTGTTCCATCAGCATATAATCTTTGGTACATTGATGGCCCAGCTAAATTTGATTGCCTTTTCCCAGCAATACCATTACAGTCACATAGTTAGAAATAGCTTTAGCCCTGATTGGCTATTGGATGATCGCCTTTTCCCAACAACACTATAACAGTCACATAGTTTGAAATAGCTTTAACATTAATTGGCTATTGGATGGGGGTGGGAGTGGGTGGACCTGATCAGAGTGCCACAAGCTGTAGTGGCAATATTCTTATCTATTGGGCTACCTCTCTCTGTGTGACCAGAAAACCCTACCTTGACATCACTCTTAGGACAGCTCCACAACCAATACAACTATAATTATATTTAATATAATAAATATGAATAATATAAATATGAACTGGATTGTGTCAAGACACCAAGAGTATTAATGGAAAAAACCACCTTGAACATTTTCACACCAGTGGACATTTTATCAATATGAACGTAAGAATAAGAACATTACAAAGACATTCTTATTTAACAACTGTTTATTATCACCATTTTACATCGATGAAAATTATTTTGTTTGTATACTGCCATTTGAGATTTTAATTCCTCCAAATTGAGATAATCCATAGCTTATTGGGGGTCCGACGTTTAAATAAATTAGTAACATCAACAGGGTTATCAGGACACTCGCTAACAAAGTCATCAACAGTTTCTGTCTTGTCAGATTCAAAATCAATGAAACCACAATTCAAATAACCATACATTTTATTATCAACTAAGCCACCCTCAACCTATGTGATTTTATCATGACATTATAGCTATAAATGGGAAAGAGAGTCTCCACCTGGTGGGTCAACGGCGAACTTGGCATAAACAGGTATCAACTAAAAACTAGCTGTCAGGATGCTAGTGGGGTATAACTACTGCCTATACTGACCTAGGACCACACATTTAAGGTTAGGTTTAGGGTTATAGTTAGCATCAGTATCCATCCATGTACTCTATTCCACTTCACAGAACACATGGAAATACAGTGCGTAATAGTAACAATGCTCTATTAACATCCTGGCATTATATATAGACGTGTAGTGGTCGTGTGTTTTATGGGTTCCGGAATAGTGCAGTCCGGGAGTCCGAGACTGTCCGCTGGTTGATTCCAGTCCTTTCGGACTGACGCCAGAGGGCAGTCAAGGGCTCTCGGATCTATCCGAAGCACAGACCCTGGAAGAGTGGTCTGTAGCTTATTTACTATTATTTGTATTCATCACTTTATATTGTGTCTTTTCCTTGTATATTGTCATTTTATGCTATGCAAATGTTCCTTTATGTGTTCGTACCCAATCTCTGGTTTTACTTATTCTTAACTTCGCTTTTATAAGAATATCTGTGATATCGATATTCTCCACACCTTGTTTATACTATTTCCTATTGTATATGTTCCCTTTCTGGCTGGTCCAGAAAGGTTGGTCTAAGGTTGTGAGGTAATAAAACCAGAGTATGAGAGTAATTCTTGTTCCGTTTTATTCCTAAGCTAAGAGTCCCGAACCGAGTTCACTACAATTGGTGCCGTGACCAGTTCTTAGCCACAACCAGAAGTTAGCTTTTCAAAAAGCCTGAAAAGTGTTCGGATCCATCCAGGTAGAATTCTATGAAATAAAAAAAAAGAGAAAGAGGTCGGTAGAAATGTCAGACCTAAATAGAGCGAGTCAGACGGAACAGTCGGCCGGGGCTACTGGAGGTGCGGGCAGAGGCAGAGGTAGAGGTACAGGTGCTGTACCGAAGGTCCGAACCGCAGTGCCTAGACCGAGTCCAAGCACAAAGAAAATTACACAAGATGTTTGGGCATTCCGCGATCCTCGCGAAAGATTTTTTTCGGACGATACGGATGAGGGCTCCCCACAGAGGAAAGAGTCTACTCCACCTCTGCAGTCTCAGGTAGAGGCTTGGCGCAAAGCCTATGAGCGGGCGCACAAGTTCAGCTTGGGCCAGAGAAACCAAGTGGTGATGTTGGAAGATCAGAATGCAGAGCTCCAGAGAACTCTACAAGATTATGCTGAGAGGAGTGATCGTTCAACAGCCAGGTTAATGGCTGAAAACGAAAAACTCCGGGCCGAAGCTTCTAGAGTCGATGATTTGTCCAGATTAATAAATCAGGCAGATCAGACAACAGAATCTCCAAAGGCACAGCCAACGTTAGAGCAAGTGGCTGCTATTTTCGGATTGGGGACGGGCACTGGACCCGAGTCCCCGATAGAGAATCCAGCACCCGAAGAAAGTGGCAATGTGAGGAATGAAGGACAGGGGGAGTCTTATGTACTTAGGACTCCTGCTTCCTTCGTTAGGGGAACCGAAAAGAAGGTCCAGATTATGACCCCGGAAATTCCCCAAACTTCCTCACCAAACCAGGGAGTAGTCACCCCACCCACTGGTACAGCGGGTAGACCGGGCATAGGAGCTGGCATCTCCACCATTAAGAAACTGGCGGATAACACTATTGGTTATCCGGGTGGACATGTCACGGATGGAACCTATGTCCGTCATAATGTTGTTGGTAGTGCAGGTGCTGATTCCTCGCGGAGTTATGTTCCTGTGGCTCATAGTACAACAATGAGGAGAGAAACATACTCATTCAAAGATAAATCCTTGACACAAGGATTAAGATATGACGGGCCCGAGCCAGCTGCAAGCTCATTTCATTATGAGTACATGCATGAAGCGGCAAGTCATGTCCCGAAGATGTCTTTCTTGAAGCAATGGGATTCTTCCAAAGACAGTTGGAGCATTCATCTGGGAGAGATGAGGGTGATGGCAGAAGCTCAGAATTGGTCAGACGATATTTTCTTGATGTTTCTGAAGTGTACCTGCCGCCGCCAAGTTCAGGAGCTGGGGGAGTTACCCCCTGGACTGAAACTCCCAGAGTTTGTCCAGCATATGGAGGCAAATTTCGGGGAACACAACTCCCGGAAGAAGGAGGCCATCTTCTATGCTGCGCGACAAACCATGAATCAGACTAGTCGCAACTTCGCAAATGAAGTTGTGAAGAAAGCCCGAATTGCCTTCGGCAATGTAATAGACTATACCGGACGCACATTGTGTTTGAAGGTATATCTAGATGGCCTATCCAACGCCAAGGAAGCTTGGTGGATACGACTCCAGGAACCTTATGACTTGGAACAGGCCGTCCATTGGTCCGAGGTGTTCGAGGGAGCTGATTTGGATGCTGTGAATACTGTATCCATACAGAACACTACCGCTAGTTCAGCGCCGGACTTTTTCGGACCGCCTGAAGCTGGTGGAGGGCATAAGAGCAAGACCCCGAAGAAGTCTGTCATTGCCCAGATTACTGAGGCATTGCACGCCAGTGATAAAGTGGAGTCAGAAGAAGAAGACTCTGGCATTGGCGCAATTGTACAGGCCATTCAGTCATGGCAGGCTCACAAGAAACCAACCCCGGATGCCCCGAAAACATCTTATTATGAGAGGTCTGGGTATAGGGGGAAGAAAGAGTTTCCGAAAACTAAACCCTGCTACTTCTGTGGTGAATTTGGACATAGAATCTCTGAATGTTCAAAGAAGAAGGGGCTGTTCAAACTCCTTGCAGAATCCGAAGCAAGGACAGCCGCAGCAGGAAATTCGGAAAACTAGAAGGGGCCCTCATGAGAAGCGTAGTGAGGGTCGACGGCAAGGCGCTTCATAATACCGCAATCCGAGAGGAGTATGAAAGTAGTGTAGAGATCGGGAGTAAAACCCAGGCACCGCTTAGTACGCTCGGAGGAATCCCAAGTGTGGACGAATCCGAGTCGAAAGGTGGAGAATCTAGATCGTTGCCGGACGGTAAAGCTCTTTCAAAGGTCTGTACTCCTTTGAGAAGTCCGGAGGATGACCCTAATATACGATGGGGGGAATCCGGATTCCAAGCTGAGGAAGGGCAGATTTTAATGGTCAAGAAGAACCGTAATAAACCTGCCAAGATTCAGAAGGTTTCTGTGCTACGGAAGGAAACTCTGGAGATCCCGTCTAAGTTATTAGTTCGGGAGAGATGGTATGCCCCAGTGATGGTAGGTGGGATGAGTGGATTCTTTTTGGTTGATCCTGGTGCTACTACCAGTTTGATCACTAAGAAGTTCTATGATTCCCTTCCACATCCACCGCCAATGATGCCGGTCCGAACGGTGTGTGCGATGGGAGATGGAACACCTATTAACACTTATGGTAGCGTGCTATGTCTGTGGAATATAGGTGGACGGACCTATATGATTACATGTCTCGTTGTCAGTGGTTTACAAGGCCCTGAGGATGGGATACTCGGTGCAGATTTTTATTATGTGCATCGATGTAGTCTTGATTGGTCAGGATTACTTTACTTGGATAACTACGGTCATTCCGTGAGTTGTAAACTCTGGAAGAGACAAGGTAGTAGTAAAGAAAAGTCCTCCGTGAAGGCGGTGCAGGTCGGAAATTCACTTGCAGGTATAGAGGTGACACTCAAAAGAGGTGTAACCCTTGTACCCGGCAAAGTGACTCTGGCCGAATTAAACATTCACGGTGGCTCAGACACATCGGATGGATTGATGTTCGAGCCAGACCAAAAATTACTAAGTGACTATGCCTTGGGAAGCTTGAATACATACGTATCAGGTGACGGGAAACCGGCTGTGGTGGCATTTAGTAATCCGTCCGGGCGAGCTATTAAGCTCGGAAAGAGAAGAATGGTAGGCAGATTGTATAGTGTGACTTTACTTTCACAAGATTCAGTCATGTCTGGGGAAGAGGATGACGGTGTGATCGAAGAGGTAATCATCAATTCAATACAGGTTATGGAATCACCTGTGGCGGATGATGATTTGATCTCACCTGAAATGCCCGAGAAAATGCCCCCCACTGTGTGTCCGCTGGCTAAGTTAATATCGGACTCAGACCTGCGGGATCAAAAAGAAATTAAAAGTGCAACAGATCTACTGAAAGAATATCAGGACTGTTTCTCCATCCCAGGATCCGGGAAACTACTGGGATGTACACATAAAGTCCGACACGCTATTAATACGGGTGACGCAGCCCCTATTAAGCAAGCGTATCGTCGGATACCAGTGGCAAAGAGAGACAAGGCCGAAGCAGAGATCTGGAAAATGTACAAAGAAGGCCGGATCGAACATAGCAGCAGTCCTTGGGGTGCTCCTATAGTTATGGTGGCCAAGAAAGATGGGACCCAGAGGTTTTGTGTCGACTATCGTCAGCTAAATGCAGTGACCATAAAAGATAGTTTTCCATTACCTCGGATAGATGAGTGTGTAGAAGCCCTTGGAGGAAACAAGTGGTTCTGCACCCTAGATCTAGAGAGTGGATATTGGCAGGTAGCCATGGATGAGGAAAGTAAACACAAAACTGCTTTTCTGTCCACTGTGGGCTTATTCCAATTCAAAGTTATGGCTTTCGGATTGTGTAATGCCCCGGCTACTTTCCAACGCATGATGGATCAGATGTTAGACGGACTCAGATGGAAGTCCTGTCTGGTCTATTTGGACGATATTGTGGTTTTCGGAGAGACTTATGAGCAGTGTCAAAGTAACCTCAGACTCGTCCTAGACCGAATCCGAGACTATGGTCTAAAACTAAAACCGAAGAAATGTGATTTCTTTCGGCAAAGAGTGGAATATTTGGGAAGAATTGTATCTCCGGATGGCATTCAAGCTGATCCGAAGAAGGTACAAAAGGTCAAGGACTGGCCTATTCCCAAGAACGCCAGAGAGGTGAGGCAATTCCTTGGTTTTGCTTCTTATTACCGAGAATTTCAAAAGGATTTCGGAATAATAGCAGCCCCTCTGCAAGATGTAGTGACCGCGGCAGGGAAAGAGAAGCGCTATAGCAAGCCTATAGTGTGGACGCCACGGTGTGACGATGCCTTTAGCAAGCTGAAAGAAGCCCTAGTAACTTCTCCAGTGTTGGGATTTCCCCGGAAAGTGGGAGACTTCATTCTGGACACGGATGCTAGCGGTTTCGGGATGGCTGGGATCTTGTCTCAGATCCAGGATGGGAGAGAAGTGGTATTGAGCTATGCTAGCAATAGTTTTTCTAAATCACAGAAGAATTATTGTGCTACCAAACGCGAGCTTTTAGCCGTTCTGACCTATCTGAAAAAGTTTCGACATTACCTATTGGGAAATCGGAACTTTGTGGTTCGGACAGATCATGCATCCTTACGTTGGTTGCTAAACTTTAAGGATCCAACTGATATGCTCGCGCGGTGGTTATTGACGCTGCAAGAGTATGGTCTGGATCAGAATATGATTGTCCATCGTGCTGGAAAGAAGCATGAAAATGCTGACGCGTTATCACGACTTCCCACTCGGAAATGTGGAAGACTAGATTGCTCGGATTGTGGTATTCATGATGCTGTGGCTGCCCCCACTACTGTGGCTTTAGGCACACAGGAGCAAGTGTTGCGGGAGGCTCAGCAGGAAGATCCACTCATCAAAAGATTACTGGCTATTGTTGCGGGTACAGAGGATGTCCCTAGCAGAGAAGATCTAGCTGGAGAATCCAATGAATTCCGTACATTTGTCCAGCATCTGGGTAATATGGAAATGAGAGAGGGTGTGCTATGTCTGGGTTGGACAAGACTAGCCACAGGAAGGAAGTATTGGAGGAAACTCATTCCTGCCTCTTTGAGAAAGGAAATATTCCAAGGGATGCATGGTCCGAAGATCTCGGGTCATTTCGGTACATTTAAAAATTCTTGGTCAGCTAAAATGAAATATTACTGGCCAGGGATGAGGTACGATTTGAAACGATGGATCCGGGCCTGTCCGGAATGTAGTATGAGGAAATCCAGACAAGTCTTAATAAGTATTTGTTTGAACGATAGGTATTGACATGATCTAGGCTTGCACTGCGGGTCAATGAGACCTGGAACTTGCTGTAAGATCGGAATCTATTTATAGCAGATAGAATGTAGCAATTAAACCTATCCTGATGGCAAAGAAAGTGGAGATTAACAAAGGGCCTGTCATGTCTCAACAGGCAGATCAGAATAGCTATTGGATTAGCACCCAATCATGCTATGTGAGCGTGCTCGGAGAAGGAGCGCGGGAAGCGTTGGCGCTACCGTCGCGGTGTCGGGTTGGAGTACTAGCGTTGCACCAGGTGCGGCGAGAGTGTTCTACCCTTTGCCATTCTGCTTCCGGAACTCGTATGAGTAAGCAACCGACAGACTTTCACCAACCGTACAGTAAGTTTATCAAGCGATGATGTACATAAAGGACTTGTCATGTTGTTGATCTTGTATGAGTGTAAGATGTCTAGAGATTTGAACGTATGGTACCCTGTATTTTGTTGCCGATTGGCATTTCTATACTTTGGCGGGCTGGTGCCTGGTACCGCTACGTCCATTTTGATATACACACTGTTAGAAATACTAGCTACGGGTATGCGTGTTGTATGTTGTTCTCTAGCATAGAAGTGAACCATCATGCCCTGTTAACTTATTCCATTATGATGTTTGGACGTAATTAACCCTTCCGGATTGGTGGGAGATGTGGCAACGGTGTGTTGGCTCGCTGGAAACCTAGTTCGGATCGACCCACGCTAAAGGAGTGGGGGACTGACAGCACAGTTCGGATCCGAAGGGCCATCCGAAGCTCAGTCCGAGAATGGACAAGGCTCAGAAATCGGGCTTTGTTATTCCATGAAGTCTTGTCATTAAAATGCTTTGTTTGTATTCCTTTTCTAGCAAAGTAATCGAAGATGGAGAAGGCTATGGCTGAGCAAGTCGAGAAGGAGTTGGCCGAGGCGGAAAGATTGATGGCCGAGGGCATCGAAACTGAGCTCCCTGCCATGACAGAGGCGGAGGAGCAGCAGTTGTTGCTCGAGGAGGGGGCTGATAATCTGATGAGGTTAGCAGCCGAAGTCAGTGAAGTGGTGGAGGACGAAGAACACGACCGTTCTGAGTCCGAAGCCATGGAAACTGAAGCTTCCGAGGAAGTGGTGAAGGAGGAGCCGAAGCTTCGGGTGAAGGCCAAACCCGTAGCTGAGGCAAGTCCGAGGGACAAAGGAGAGACTGTTGTCGACCCTGATGTCCTACGCCGCTCTCCGAGGAAGCAATCAGCACCCCGGAAAAGTGAGGATGGATCCCAGTCTCCACCGAGCCCTAAAAAGGCTGACGGTGAGGACATGGAATCCCGGGGCAGATCCCGAAGTCGCAGATACCCTGTCGGTGGCAAATCGGGATCCGCATCCATGACCCGAGGCGGGTCAAGTAGGTCGGAAGAGGAGAAGAGAAGCAAGAGCGCGGTGCCACAACCAAGCACCAGTTCTGTTTCTGCTGGGACCACCTCTTCCAAGAAACAGAAGCAGAATCCGAAGCTGTCCTTTAAGAAGGTGAGAAGGGTCCACAAAGCTCGGATGTCTGTGTGGAGAGCTAGGGTTGGTGAGATTGGGGGAAGTCTGGAGCACTTCAAGGCTGTAATGGATAAGCCCGACAATACAGCACCCATCAACCCTGGTTCGGACAAGCCAGGATTCCGGTTTCCTTCTGATGGTCCGGAATCAGACTCAGACGACGTTGATTTCCCCGGGACAATGAAACGCTATGAGTCCGAGATCTGGCCCGAGCTGTTGCAGGAGGACAGCTTGGATGAGGGCACCTTGGGAAAGCTCAAGATGTCCCCTATGCTCTGGAAGCCAGGACACCGTTGCCCCTTCTTGGTGTGTCGGTACACTGGTTTCCGAGATGTGGGTGTAAAAATTTACACCACCCGAGAGAGGTTCTTTCGCCATTTGTGCGAGTGCCACGCCCCCCTCCGTCAAGCCTGGACTTGCCCGTACACTAGCTGTGCACAGGTCCTGGATCGGAAGGGTGAGCTTATCCAGCACTTGATGAATGGTGAGGTGAGACAGCACAACCTCAGTCGGGAGAAGGCCCAGGCCCGCATGGTGAAGGACACAGTAACCGCCGGAAAAAAAGAGAATCCTCTCTTTTACAAGATGGTGTACTTGTCCTTCAATCACCTGAAGGTCTTAAGAAAGGCACAGGCTGCAGTCCAGACCCGGCTAAAGGCTGCAGAGAAGGCCGAAGCTAGGAAAGCCTCTTCTTCCTCCAGTTCTGGGCTTAGCAAACCCGCAACTGGACAGCAAGACTCGGTATCGGTGAGCTCTGCTTCCAGCAGCGTTGCCCCTGAGTCCGGAAGTAGGCCCGCTTCGGACAAAAAGTCCTCCAAGAAGACGCACAAACGACAGTCTTCGAGCCATCCGGAGGCACCCATCACCAAGAAGGGCCGCAAAACCCAGCAATGGGTGGAGCAAGCCAAGGAAGATCTGCCTTCTCGCCATGACACCCAAGAACTGGTCCGGGCAGTTGACGTTAACGTCGAAGCTGCCCTGACGGATCTAGAGAAGGCAGCCATAGCTCTAAGCGAGGGGGTACGTCGGTCAATTGCTTCGTTGACCACGCCCCTTCAACGTTTGGAGACTGTGGAGAGTAGGATTGATGAGGTCGCCAACCTCCGAGAGGAGAACAACCAACAGGCGGTCATCATCAAGACCCAGCGCGCGTCCCTAGCCCAGAAGGACAATCAAATCCGCGATTTGATGGAGGCTAACGCGCGGCTGAGGTCAAGGTTGGAGTCCGCGGAGTCCAGTTCTCCGCCGGAGCAGGACCCAACAGAGAGTGTGGGAGTCACAGATCCATCTGCCCCCACTCTACATGTGGATGGTGGTCAGGCTGGGGCGATCCAGGTCAATGCCCTCCAACTGGATGTTCTATCACAGTTGTTGGGACAGATCGGGAAACTCCCCCAGATGGCCCAGATGGGTGTTAAAACACCCAGCCATCCTTCAGCATCCCCCTTTCGGATGATTGTGTCCCCCGAGACTTCTCGGACGGTTCCCGCTGCTGCTGCTGGATCCGCAGCTCAAGCTGCAAGGCAGCAGCAAACGCAGAGGTCCGCGCCCCGACAACGCTCACAGAGCAGGGCCCGGACTTGGCTAGAGGGAAGCGGTCTGGGACAGGGAGGAGTGGGAGCATCAGATCTCGGAATCCACCAATTGTTTGGACCCGAGAAAGTGATCTCCCCTCTAAAGTCGTCGCCCGGCTCTGGTATGCAGGCACCCCCCACTCCTGGAACCAAAACTGGCCACAGTGACGTGGAGGATGATGCCGACATGGACATGGAGCAGGACGACGAGAAGGACCCTCATCGCCAGTGAAGGAGGATGACCATAGGACGGACCAGACGACAACACGGATCGCCCACGAATGATGCTCGGACTCGGAATGGAACGACCTGTGTGGATGATGATGACTGGACTGATTTATGGACTTGGCAATGGATATGGACACACTCGGATTGACGCAAAGATGAATCGGACTACCCACGGATATTAACCACTGGAACTAAAGTAATGAAGTAATGAACTTTTCTCTCTTATTTGTTATACTACAGAATGTAGTAGTGAGATTTATTTTTCTCACAGAGAGCCGGAGGAATTTTTTTTTACTTTTTCGCCATTTACACGGATCATTTTTATCTTTCCACTTGTATCAGTAGTGAGGACACTAAATGCTCCTGCTTGTACTTGTCTATGATCTTTTATTATTGTGTTGAGTGACTTTTGTGTTTACTCGTGGTGATTTGTATTATTTTTCCTCTTTTCATATGCTTTATTGTTCTATTACCCGATTTTTAAACAATGTTTTAAACTCTTTAAAAGAAAGAGGGGGTATTGTAGTGGTCGTGTGTTTTATGGGTTCCGGAATAGTGCAGTCCGGGAGTCCGAGACTGTCCGCTGGTTGATTCCAGTCCTTTCGGACTGACGCCAGAGGGCAGTCAAGGGCTCTCGGATCTATCCGAAGCACAGACCCTGGAAGAGTGGTCTGTAGCTTATTTACTATTATTTGTATTCATCACTTTATATTGTGTCTTTTCCTTGTATATTGTCATTTTATGCTATGCAAATGTTCCTTTATGTGTTCGTACCCAATCTCTGGTTTTACTTATTCTTAACTTCGCTTTTATAAGAATATCTGTGATATCGATATTCTCCACACCTTGTTTATACTATTTCCTATTGTATATGTTCCCTTTCTGGCTGGTCCAGAAAGGTTGGTCTAAGGTTGTGAGGTAATAAAACCAGAGTATGAGAGTAATTCTTGTTCCGTTTTATTCCTAAGCTAAGAGTCCCGAACCGAGTTCACTACAGACGCTTCCATCAAGAAGCAGACCACTACTGGTCTACCATGCACTCTGCTCCTTGCCTATCATGGGAGAGGATCATGAATTCATCTACACTGTTATAGTATTATTTCAACTCCCTCAGCTAACTTATACAGTTAGATTTTGCATGGCTTCCTGAGCATAGGGTGAGGGAAACCCCACTCATTATTACTACAGGCATCCCTGTTGGAACCCTGACAACAATAATTTGGCAGCTTCTTTGAGGTAACTTTCTCAGTACTAGAACCAGAACCAGGTTTAACTGCAGCAGAATATTGATAAACCCAGTCATATAAGTCATGATATGAGTAACTCTTGTATAAACATATAACAGCAGCAGAATATTGATAAATACAGTCCTATAAGTCATAATATGAGTAACTCTTGTATAAACATATAACAGCAGCAGAATATTGATAAATCCAGTCGTATAAGTCATAATATGAGTAACTCTTGTATAAACATATAACAGCAGCAGAATATTGATAAATACAGTCTTATAAGTCATAATATGAGTAACTCTTGTATAAACATATAACAGCAGCAGAATATTGATAAATACAGTCCTATGAGTCATAATATGAGTAACTCTTTTATAAACATATAACAGCAGCAGAATATTGATACATTCAGTCCTATGAGTCATAATATGAGTAACTCTTTTATAAACATATAACAGCAGCAGAATATTGATAAATACAGTCCTATGAGTCATAATATGAGTAACTCTTGTATAAACATATAACAGCAGCAGAATATTGATAAATACAGTCCTATGAGTCATAATATGAGTAACTCTTTTATAAACATATAACAGCAGCAGAATATTGATACATTCAGTCCTATGAGTCATAATATGAGTAACTCTTTTATAAACATATAACAGCAGCAGAATATTGATAAATACAGTCCTATGAGGCATAATATGAGTAACTCTTTTATAAACATATAACAGCAGCAGAATATTGATAAATACAGTCCTATGAGTCATAATATGAGTAACTCTTGTATAAACATATAACAGCAGCAGAATATTGATAAATACAGTCCTATGAGTCATAATATAAGTAACTCTTGTATAAACATATAACAGCAGCAGAATATTGATAAATCCAGTCCTATAAGTAATTATGTGAGTAAATCTGGTAAGAGTTGTTTTGTTGTTATAGCTGAGAATGCAGGTTTATTATGAACTTCATATAAGAATACTTTAATAAGTTGCCAAAGAGTTGCTGACCCAAGTATAAAAGTATCTCATGTCTTCATGACTTCAAAGGCCTGCAAACATGCACCCTGCTCTATTGATCCAACATACCCTAATTAGAACTGCAGGAGGACAAAGCAAACTTTGTGTGATGTTATATTCTGTCTGTAAAGTAGTTGACAGATGATTCCTTAGTTCCTTTAAGGGGAGGGAAAAGTGGAAGATTTTTTAGAAGAAGGGAGAGAGAGACAGATAAAAAGAGACGGAAAGGCAGTTTATGGTCTTACCCAGGACCATTATCATAATGATTTTGGATTCTAAAATATTTAATGTGTTAAGGGATAATGAGTCACAAGTTGCCAAAATTCAATTTTGAGATACGATTATATTTGAAACGTTGAGATTAATTTGATGCTAATGTTAGTAAACATGAGGACATCAAATAAGTACTTCTATATTTCAATTTTGATATATTTATTTTGAAGGAAACGTCTGCAATACTTTTGCAAGGACAATTACTACTAGTAAAGTTGCTTAATATACTTTATAGAAAGGCCTCAGATATGCATAGCCATATTCACTACGATTAGGTACAAGTATTCAGTACTAGCAGCGCTCAGCTCCTTTAGTAAGAGCATTCAGAAAAAGGGATTTTGTAACTTTAACACTTTCAAAAATATCATTTGTGCTACACATGATTCATTTTCCTGGTACACATCACATATACAAAACAGCGTGTAGAAACATGCAATGTCAACAAAGCTGAATGGGTGATGGCACAAATTGATTTTCACTAATAAGTCTGTCATATTTGTGATCCGTTATAGGAAAATGAGTCATAAGTCGCAAAAAAAGAGATATTACTATATTTGAAAAGAGGAGATCAAGGTTGATTCCAATGATAGTAAACACTAGGACACCCAAGAAGTGTTTCTATATTCTAAGTTTGATATATATTTTTTTCAAACAAAAAGTTTGCAATGTTTCTAGATGGGTAATTACCAGTAAAGTAACTAAGTATACTCCATACAAAGGTCTTCAAACTGCAGGGATATATTTAATACAATATCCCAAAATTAGTTACATGGACTCATGTGACTATAAGTACTAAACTCCCTAAAGATCAGAACATTCCAATAAAGAGATCTTGTGAAAAAACACTTTGAAAAATATCAATTTTGCGACTTATGACTCATTTTCCTGGAACATGATATTTGAGTATGTTTTAATAATTGGTGATCAGTGATTTGCGCATACTGTTCAACAAATGCTTATAGAGAAATTAAACTTTTGATAACAGTAAATAGAAATTGATTGATTATAATCCCCATGTCTTGTAGATACTAATGTAGTTAGACACAGCAGTGGGTGGAAGACCATAAGTTCTTCTTCATTGAATTGCTGCCCATGAGCCCATAATCCTCTCATGCTAATGAATCCCTTTGTTTATTATAGCCAGTGTACTTTGTACCACTCTAACAATAATTCCAATTGTCATTTGCAAGGACATTTGATGTTTGCTGTATAAGAATTCTAAGTAAGACAAAGACAAAAATAGACTGATGAGTGTACATTTTCTTACAACCAGACCCACAGCCATGTTATAACCTTCATCTTGTGAAGTATTGATCTGAAAATCGTTTCCCCTCTCTGAGCTAAGAGCTAATGAAGATAGTGATCAATAAGAGAAACTCACACACATTCAGTTTGAATCATTTCTATCTGATCATTCAGTTTCTCCATGTCATGATTCATTCGCTTACCAGCTTCTGCCTAAACAACAGGGACAAATAGGAATGTTAGCAGCACTTTGTCAAAACTCGAAGTTTTTTTTCTGATATTTCTGGAGTATATATACAAGGATTTATATTGCTCCATAATTGATGACAACTTTTTACAATTCTTACAAGTTCAATTGTTTAAAGTTTATCTAATTTCATATTCATAGAAAGGATTAGAAGGAGAGTGGTTTCCGATTAGGAGACAAGACTATAATGGCAGCAGGCCCCCTGCAGGGTACGCCGATCAGTACCCAGCTGAGTTTGATCGTTGTGTGTCTCTGTCTCCTTCTTCACACTGGGCAAGCGCGCGATATTCAAATACTCTACGCAGAGGACTTCCATCCAACAAGTAGCTGGAGTTTTGAAAGGACAGCTGGGGCCTTGCCCATGGCCATAGAAGACTTTCAAAATAAAGGATGGCTGAAGGACTTAAACTTCAAGTAAGTATAATATCACTGAATGTAGACCATTAGATATATAGATAGTAAAAAGGCATTGAATTTCAAATCATATATCCTACATACACTTAGCACACTAGATGCACATCACACTCATGTTCATCCACCAACTCAAACAGCAGGATAGTTTCTATATCACAAACTATAATAATGATTTCTATTTCCATATCATAATTACAAATCATGTCATACAGTCAAAGATCAAAGTAAAGAACATGCAGTGGAGACACTGCATGTCCTGTTATCCTGTTATCCTGCATGTCTTGTTAACATTGCAGTGGAAGAGCACCGTTAGTTGAACTGCGGTTAATCCACTAAACTCTTGAAATGCTTGTGGAACTGTTAAACCCTGCCTGATCTGAATAAATATTTGCACTCAAACAAAAAAAACTACTAGCTGTTACAATCTGACCAATATTATAGTTTCTTTCCTTGTCTCTGGTTGTTGATATTACTGCTATTACCCCTGTACTGAAATAAATCATTGACAACTTCAATGAGGCTCAATGAGGCTCAGTAGTTTGTCAGTACAGCTGTATAATGCACACACATCAACAACGTAACAATATAAGTTACTGATGTTCATCTTAACGGTACTTAATACTTTTTCTAGTAATCAATAATTTGTTGTGTGCAGTAGATCAGGATTTTTTTTAGTTGGTGCCTGATTCACTTGCTCATTTTCAAGTGGTGTCTGAAGTGAAGTTGGTTAGTACATGATACATTTCATTTCTGTTAAAGAGTAATTAGGTTAACAATTGTTTTGTAGATAATGCCCCAGAGATAGCGGTTGTGTGTGGATAAATTACTTTGAATATACTGATATTGTTTAGATAATGAAAATAATCAAGGTGCGCATGTCTATCCATGACGATTAGGAAAGAAGCAAAAAAGGAAGCAATCCTAACTGTAATATTTGAAAAGAGGCAACTGCAAGGTGTCATAACAGCAGATTACACACATCATAGGTAAAAGAGCAGTGGTAATAGATAAATGACTCTTTGTAATGGGGGAAAAGATCTCAGTAATGAAGAAATAGCCAGTGCCTGGTTCCAGGAGCTGTAGATCTGCTAAAGGACCACTTTTGTTAGGTAGTTACTGTCATTAACAACAAATTATAAATGATTTTGAGGCAAAATGAACCAGTGCAAAGCCATGATCTAGCCGTTTTGAGCAGTAAATATTGTTTGTTATTTATGTTGGAGTAAGTGGTCGGTCAAAAGCAGACGTCCAACACTAGTAGTAGTAGTCTGTATGTGTACAACTGTCCCGGTGAGCCCAACAAATAGGGACTAAATCCTCATATTTGAGACTTCTAGAGGTTTACAGCCTTTGACTGAATACATAGACTTACAGACTTGTACATAGTCATAGGTTTGTATATGAATTAACAGGTTTGTATTAGTCATAGGTTTGTATACAAATTAACAGGTTTGTATTAGTCATAGGTTTGTATATGAATTAACAGGTTTGTATTAGTCATAGGTTTGTACATAGATTAACACATTTTTATAGTCATAGGTTTGTATATAAATTAACAGACTTGTACATATTCATAGGTTTGTATATAAATTAACAGGTTTGTATTAGTCATAGGTTTGTATATAAATTAGCAGACTTGTACATAGTCATAGGTTTGTATATAAATTAACAGGTTTGTATTAGTCATAGGTTTGTATATGAATTAACAGGTTTGTATATGTATTTGTATTTAAGATTTTTATTCAGCAATAAACATTATGCAACTTTTACAATATTCTCAGAGTCTGCTGGTGTATTACAAATAGTGTTAGAAAAAATAGAAGATGGCAATATAAGTTCAATTTTTCATGTCTCTGTATATATACAGTTTGCTTTAGATAAGAACAATATTAAGAGTCTGGCACAAATAGGCGTGTACAAAGAAATAGTTTGATCTTTACAGCTTTTAAGAAAACATATTGTGAATAAAACAATTAAAAACAATTATCCCTGCGTTGTGTCTTATACAAATATTCCTAAGGGTAATATAGTCATAGGTTTGTATACAAATTAACAGGTTTGTATTAGTCATAGGTTTGTATATGAATTAACAGGATTATATAGTGATATGTTTGAATATAAATTAGCAGTATAGTGATACATTTCTATATGAATTAAAAGGTTTATTCTTATTCACAGGTTCATACACATACCAGAGTCATGCAAACCCAAGATTGGTATCGCAAATGTGGCAGCGGCCTACTATAAATACAAGCCTGATATAGTGGTTGGCTTTGCATGCTCATTTGGTGAGATTTGACTCGTTTAATTAAACAGAAATTATTTGTGATGCATTCCAGGAAAATGGGCCACAATTCACGAAATTGATAGTGATTTATTCTTGAGATCTCTTTGTAGGAATGTTCTCATTTTTGCATTGCTTATACCGGTAGTGCCATGAATAAATACACATTTGAAGACAGTGTATTGAATATATGGTCCATTCCTACGAAATGGGCCCAGTGGCCTGAAACCATTGTACAAAAAAAAAATCCTTTAATGTTTTTCATAGTTAGGGAACTTAAAGTAGAGTAATGGAAGCTTTTAAATCTAAATTTGCTACAAACTTCATCAAATAGTTTCTATTCTACATAAAATCAATGACTGGGTTAGGATTTCCTATGTTTTTACGTCGCACATCAAATTAGCATTATATACTATGCATTTTGGCAATGGGACATTTGTTTTGGTTAGATTAAGCAATTTATTACAAAATAGGGTCAATTCAACATGTGTTTGGCAGTTTATGGTGCAAGGACTCTCCCAATTTGATATAGGAATGTCAAAATTAAAAACAACTTTGTTTTTCAGTTTTAGGCTTTTTCAGGCATTACCTTTTTTCATCTACCACTGTTTTCTTCATAAGCAAGAAATATAAGAAAAAACGACTCAGATAGCTTTGTTATCACCTTACCTTGAAGATTAAATTGTTATTTCTGATAGAGATTATATTTCCATTTTCTAAACCAGCTTGAAAATATGGGCGACGTAAAAACGCTATAGAACTATTCTCTGAAAAATCTTGCTTTTCAGTGATGGAAATAAGAAAAAATGAAATTTAGATTAAAGATAAGAGGTTTCTGGATAATATTTCCGATTAGCTCTTGTTCTTCTCTATTTAATCCTGAAATAAATGTTATCCAGAGTCAATTATCTAGGAATCTATGGCCGAAAACGTTCATTTTAAATATTTAAATCAATAAATGTGATGTGTTTCAGGAAAATGAGTCACAAGTCGCAAAATTGATGTTTTTCAAAGTGTTTTTTTTCATAAGATCTCTTTATTAAAATGTTCTGGTTTTTAGTGAGTGTAGTACTCATAGTCAGATGAATCCATGTAACAAATCTTGGGACATTGTATTAATTATATCCTTGCATTTTGAAGGCATTCATATGGACTATATTTAGTTACTTTACTGGTAATTATTCATCCAGAAAAATTGCAAACTTTTTTTTCTCTCTATGCAAAAGGCATATTTCTGTTCGGACTACTCAAGGGATCTGGATGATTATATATCAGCAGAAAGCTGACAATGTTGCGGTTTGTTTGGTATATGGTACATCTTTCTGTCTTAAATAGTTCTGCCTCTATTGACCAAATGTTGCGACCTAAAAACGTGTGACCTAAAAACGTGCGACCTAAAATCGGGTGTTTTCCCACTCTATGCACAAGACATTTCTGTTCAAACCATTTAAGGGATATGGATGATCTTATATCAGCAGAAAGCTAATATTCTTGCGGTTTGTCTGGACTATGTTACAACTTTCTATCTTAAATCGTTTTGCCTCTATCAAGCAAATGCGATGTGCGACGTAAAAACGTGCGACGTAATAACATACAATGTGCGACGTAAAAACAAGTGTTTTCCCCTTCTATGCACAAGACATATCAGTTCAGACCATTCATATTGCATACACAACAAGAGTATTGGTTGCCCAATATATTCATATTAGTTTTAAATGATTTTTTTCAATAGTATGGAAAAGCACAATCAATTAATGTGGCGACGTAAAAATACACATAATTAGCCATTTTCCAACTGAATTTATTCCAATAAGCACAATATCATTACTATTGATCCTATTGAGACTCTTGAGGTATCAAAAGTTAGAGATTTGTATGCTTATATACCAAATCGTTTTGTTTGCTATATCCTCCAACAAATTCATTGCATTAAGGTGGCAAACATGTGCGATGTAAAAACACAAAAAAAATAATTGTAATTTTGTGTGAGCCATATTTTTTTCTAAAAGTAAGTTGGGTTATCATTATGCATAAAAAGTTGAACCTGGTGACTAAGGACAATTAATCAGATATAAGAAAATAAGAATTGGTGTAAATTTCTGATTCCCCAGCTTCCAAATGTTAAATTATTGACAATTTTCCATGAAAATATCAATTTAAAACAGCTTTAACCAACAAAATATCTATCAGTCCTATAATAATGTATATATCAAAGGAATTGTCATGCCAAGAGGAATATGTTGGTAGGATCTGTTTTAACATCAATGCAGTTTACCCTGAGATATGAAGCATAGAAGGGCCAAAGGTAGGGAAAAAGGGCCTGGGCCCATTTCGTAGGAATGGACCATATACTTGTGTTTCTAAGGTCAACCCAAGGAGTATATTAAGTAACTTAATTGCCCACCCAGCAATATATTGCCAATTAGTTTTTCAAAAATTTAAATATCAAACTTAGAATAAATTTAAGAAATACACAATTTATAATTCAATATAGTCAAATGTAAACTTTATTGATTAATATCAACACAATGACCAGAGATGATATTTAATGCAAATTTATGCCATGTTTAGATATGATTACATTAATCCAGATGGGTTGGAAAGGAGCAGGACATAATGTAAAAATTCTTTTTTTTTTTTTTTTTTTAATGTATAAATTCTTTAGTTTTGGCCACCATAACTGAAGTATTTCTTCTTCTACTTGTACTCACTGCAGTGTTGGTAGAGCTGGGTCTATACACGGCCTACTGGAACCTTCCCATCTTCCCACAGGGTGGAACTGATTATGTACTGTTATATTATGCTGTTTATTGTTGCAGTGTTGGTAGAGCTGGGTCTATACACAGCCTACTGGAACCTTCCCATCTTCCCACAGGGTGGAACTGATTATGTACTGTTATATTATGCTGTTTATTGTTGCAGTGTTGGTAGAGCTGGGTCTATACACAGCCTACTGGAACCTTCCCATCTTCCCACAGGGTGGAACTGATTATGTACTGTTATATTATGCTGTTTATTGTTGCAGTGTTGGTAGAGCTGGGTCTATACACGGCCTACTGGAACCTTCCCATCTTCCCACAGGGTGGAACTGATTATGTACTGTTATATTATGCTGTTTATTGTTGCAGTGTTGGTAGAGCTGGGTCTATACACGGCCTACTGGAACCTTCCCATCTTCCCACAGGGTGGAACTGATTATGTACTGTTATATTATGCTGTTTATTGTTGCAGTGTTGGTAGAGCTGGGTCTATACACAGCCTACTGGAACCTTCCCATCTTCCCACAGGGTGGAACTGATTATGTACTGTTATATTATGCTGTTTATTGTTGCAGTGTTGGTAGAGCTGGGTCTATACACGGCCTACTGGAACCTTCCCATCTTCCCACAGGGTGGAATTGAGTATTCCCTAGGAGACAAAGTCAAGGTAATACTTCTTGTAGTTCTAAGAAATTTGATGTAGAGAGTCATGTTCCAAACATTACAGATTACACTTCCTTTTCTCACCTCTTATATCACATGAATCTTAAAGGGTCGTCTCCACTGGCTGCAGTAAGCTCTGTGGTAAGCTTTGCGATGTTTTGTACTAGTTCTGTAGGAGGAGAGGAATGACAAGATCCTGCCTACATGGTTCACTGGTCATGTAGGCAGAACCTCGCCACTTCTCACCATCACAGCACCATTGCAAGGCTTACCATAGCCAGTGGAGATCCCCCTTTACCCTGATGGTAACTATGGTGCTGCCATCTGGGTTTCGTCTAGGCTCAGAGAATCCCCCTACAATGTTTACTCCAGGGCCGGGAAACCTCATTAGTGGAGTAGGTGTCCAATCACTAATATACCATTCTTATCTGATCTGAGAGGCTCTGAACTTAGACAGTGAAAACTTCATTCACAATTTCCTTTCAAACTAATTTAACCACTAATATGAGTATGGGTCAGATTTCAGAATATATTCAATTGGCAGCTGTACACATTTAGTAATTTCTGCTAAATTAGGCTGCAATTTGGCAAATATTAGGTAAATTTGAATATATTCGGCATTGAATTGATTCTAACAATGTGTCTGGTTAGGTTGAACTGTATTTTGAGCTTTATTTTTGTCTGAAATTTGGGTTATTTGAGAAGATTGGCGAAGTTGAATTTGATATAATACTGTGTGTCCCCAGTATTAATGCTACAAATAAAGGTAATAGTTATAAGACTATCCTATAGTTTAAATTTTGAATAGATTCGGTGAGAGAGAAGAGAGTGCAGACACGGCGACTGGTATTTCATAAGTCAGTGAGAGGCGGGCTCTCCCTTAGCTTTTATTCAAGGATTCGAGTGCTGCCCGCGTGGACGCAGCCACGCCCCAGGCCTCCCGAGCCTACCTAGAAACCCACTACTGTAACATAATGCTTTTAAGTTAGGGGATAATTCGTGTACCACTACACAATTAACCACGATCTTAATTGGCTTCTCCACCAGTGATATAATACTGTGTGTCCCCAGTATTAATGCTACAAATAAAGGTAATAGTTATAAGACTATCCTATAGTTTAAATTTTGAATAGATTCGGTGAGAGAGAAGAGAGTGCAGACACGGCGACTGGTATTTCATAAGTCAGTGAGAGGCGGGCTCTCCCTTAGCTTTTATTCAAGGATTCGAGTGCTGCCCGCGTGGACGCAGCCACACCCCAGGCCTCCCGAGCCTACCTAGAAACCCACTACTGTAACAAATTGTACATTTTCTGAAAATCTGACCTTTCAGTATAGGGGGATGGTTCGCATCCACTCCTCAGGAGAGAAGGTAGCAGGTGGCTTTAAAGATATCTTCCAGGCCATGGGGTGGACTAAAGTAGCACTGATTTACGACCAAGGATTCTGTGAGTTGACTGGCCTAGCAGTGAGAAATAACCTGGAGGAGAGCGGGGTGGAGATTACTGAAGAGATAATCACTGCAGCAGGGGGCACTGAGCCATTCCGGCTGAGGGAATATCTACTCAGGATCAAGGAGAGGGCAAGAGGTAGGACACAGTTTGTTATATCAATGTCCAAATAGATTTCTGTGTTTTTAATGACAGGACTGTAATACTAGAGATTTAAGAGACTGACAGAAAGTTGTACAATAGGATTAATGGCTGACAATAGCCTAGACTGAAACTTTGGTTTTCAAAAATGTCCAATAACTGCCTCAGGTGGTTATGGCCCTTTGGACGGTTATTCAAAAATAAACCTTCATAATAGAGAAAAAGAGTTGCTGTAAAAGAAAACCTGGGCAATACACAAAAATGTCAGTAATATTGAATGTCAGTCAACATTCCCTATTACTGACATTCACTATTACTGATATTCACCATTACTGACATTCACCATTACTGACATTCACTATTACTGACATTCACCATTACTGATATTCACCATTACCGACATTCACTATTACTGACATTCACTATTACTGACATTACATTACAGTCATTATATACTGCCTGGGCAGTTTATACAATTTGACCACCATGTTCAACTTCTTAGAGCTAGCCTATGAGTTGGGAATGTACCCTGGCTATGTGTTCCTCACCTGGGGTGGGTCTTCAAACAGCCTGTATGCCCCTTGGGAACTGATAGTCAATGTTACCCAGGAGCAGGAGGACCTATGGAGGCATATGCTCATGAAGCTCAACTACAAAGGGGTAAGTTTGATGATAAATTATTATTTCCTAGATGATAACGGTAACACACAGACACACAAATGTCTCACAGAAACTCTGAACAATACAAAATTAACATTTTCAAAATGTTTTTCTCAAAAACAACTTTTTTTTTATAAAAATGTTCTGATGTTCGAATTAAGTGGGGTCTCCACTGGCTGCAGTAAGCTCTGTGGTAAGCCTTGCAATGGTGTTGTGCTGGTTCGTACTGGTTCAGTGCTTGTCCTGTATACATGGATCACTGGCCATGTAGGCAGGACCACGCTACTCCTCACCATCACAACACCATTGCAAGGCTTACCACAGAGCTTACCGCAGAACTAGTATGTACCACTCTACAGCCTACTCACAGGAATGGGCTGTATGTAAACTACTATGTACATGTATATTCATATATATATAAGTCACTACAGGCCCAGATATACTCTTTGCAGGTTTCAGTTGCCCTTCCTGAAGGAGATGCCATTGATGAGTTTTATAGAAATGTACCAGTGAAGCTAGCAGGACCACCATTCTATTTCAACTACTCTCTAGAAATGGGTTTGATTGTAGGTATCATTGCACCAACATCTTAACATGTGTTTGTAATATCATTATCCTTAAGTCCAATCTACTCATAGATCCGGGTAGGTGGAGGTAACTGTAGTCTGAGTTTCAAGGACAACACAATTTCGAATAGATATGTCAGAAGCCGACAATATGAATATGGGTCAGATTTTCAGAAAATGTACAATTGGCAATTGAAATGTACTATCTAAATTAAATTGGAAACTCGTCAACACTAGGTATATCTAAATATATTTAATATTACCTTGATTGAAGCAGTCAATATGATTAAGCTGAATTGTATTTTGAACCTTATTTCTGACTCAAAGTTGGTGAAATTGTGTTTGCCATCTTTGGATAATGAGCATCTATGATCAGGCGGTTTTAATCAGATTTGGAACATGTATCCTAAAATGTATGTCAAAAAATAGGTTGATTATATTAATAACTTCATAATCAGTTATTTCATTGCACTAAGAAAATCAGCAAAATTGTGAACAAAAATTAAGCCAAAAACCCACGGTAAAGTGATACACGGCCTACAATATACAGTGCCTGTATCTCAAACTAAAGTTGCTGACATGTGACGCATTTTGCAAAAATGGGTCACCACCAGAGGGGCACCGTAGCCCGAAAGATTGTGACAAAATAAACAAAATTCAACATAAAAGGGTTTATTTCCTATCTACCATCACTCTATAACTAAACTAAATGGGTTCAACAATATGCAGCGATATCTCCCCATCACCTTGATAGTTAGGGTATCTAGGGTAGTGGTGTTACCCATAAACAAGGAGGACAAGGGCTAGTAAGTTGGTTGTGGTTTGTGTTTACTTGTTTAAAATGTCTGTACTATATTGCAGGGATCATACAAGGCAGTAGACATGTATGACCTGCTATTAACCTACCTGATAGTTATCAATGAGACGGTAGCAGAGGGAAAGGGTCCGGAGTACTTCAGAAATGGCAGTTACGTGCAGGATAAAATACGTAACAGGAAAGTCATAGGTGAATGTGAATTTTGAGCAGTCCAAGTCCAAGTCCAAATTTTCGTTTTTTGTTTCAATATTTTTTTACTTCAGTGTGGTCTGGGGGTACCTGTGGGGAGGAGGTGAAACTGCAGTTACCCCACATTACCAATCCCCAGTACCAGTTTTGATGAGATAACATTTTCTAATTCAAGTTCAATCACCCTGCAAAGATAAACATCTTACCATGATATGCAAAATAAGACATTTTCGTTGGCCCCACATTTGATAAGGCCTTTTTGTTACAGGTTAAGCATCTCCCGCCTTTTACCATCTTTCCAAGATGTTAAACAGCAGATATGTGATATTTAGGTCAGACTCTCAGAAAATGCACAATCTGCAGCTCTACCCAATTCTGCTAATTTACAGTAAAAAATGATAAATACTGAGAATATCTGAGAGTATTCAGTATTGCACTCATTTAATCTCTCTGGTTATGTTGAACTGTATTTTGAACATGATTTTCGTCTTAAATTTGGGGTATTTGAGAAAATTGGTGAAGCTGTATTGTATGTTTGCTGGAGACTTGACCCTAATATTCATGTAATGAAATTGAGAAGCAGAACATTTGTGATGTGTTATAGGAAGGTTTACTAAGGTTACTTATGTTGCTTGTTGCTTGCCACCAGGTATGAGTGGGAAGTTTGCGTATGATGAGAATGCTGACCGCATCCCCAACCTCTGGCTCTGGTCCATGAAGTCAGACCAGCAGCAGCTGGAACCAGTCGCCATCATCAAAATGGCGGAGAACCTGGGCGAGGTCAGTATATGGGTCAGATTTTCAAAAAATGTACGCAGCTCTATAAATAATCTTCTGTTAAATTTGACAGTAAAATGATAAATAATGGGTATATCAGAGTACCTTTGGTATTTTGTTGTGTTAAACTGTATTTTGAACTTCACTTTTCCTTTAAATTTGGGTTATTTGAAAGGATTGGTGTTGGTTTAGCCCGTCATGATTTATAATCTGTATGAGAATTTATAAATATCTCTGGTTTCTTGGTAGAGAAAAGCTTTCAAGAGATGCTTTCATTAACCATTAGAAAACATGGTGACCATGGAAATCTAGGCACAATTCTTCCCCCACTCCTATTACTCTGACCCAAACATAAATGTTTCTAATGCTTTTTGATAACAGATCAAACTGATTGTGTGTTTTGGAAATATTTTTTATAGAGATTTGAGTACCTTGGTGATAAAAGGGCATATTGGGATACAGATGATGGTGAGCCCCCGAGGGACAGCCCGTTGTGTGGCTTCTATGGTGAACTGTGTATTGAATCTACAGGTAAGCTCTTACAATATTACCAAGCTAGCATATTATATACACAATCAATTTATTATACCTTTCTAGAGGTTGGTATGATACTCCCATTGGCTTAAGCATTGGTCGTCATATCAAAGTGAGCGGGTAATACGGCCGCCGTATTATCCGCTCCCCACCGTATTACCCGCACCTAATGAACAAAATATCGTATCGTATTTTTTTATATTTCTATTTAAATAATTCCTTCTGCACAAAAAATACACATAATATTAATCGATCATAGATAAAGGAAAATAATCGAGTAACTTATATTCTCTATTTAGTTGACCGTATAATCGACCATAGGTGTAAGTAGAAACTAACCACCGCTGAAGGCACTTGTGAGAGCAGGCAACTGTCAACAAAATGATCGGTAGACCTATTATTAGGCCTATAGATCGATGTGCCTAAGTGTCAGCACAGGAAACATAGGAATAGATCTTGCAGTAAAATATGGACCAAATGAAATAAACTAAAATCCTTTCATGTTTTTCGAAGTTGTCAAGGCATAGCTTTGTTTTAATAAGATTTAAATGTAAGAAAAGGACTAAAATTGATTTGAAGCACCTATGGCTATGGCTCTGACAGTACGCCTCCCTTAGTTATGGTATTGAAGCTGTCACTGGGAGACGTCAATCGTTTTCCCGATTTTCTCTCAAAATAATGAATCTAGGAACTTCAAATGAAAAGTTTAATCGAAGAATCATATGTAAAAATGCGATTTTGCTAAAAAATATCAAGAATTTAAAGCTGTAGACAGCTGTGAAACTTACAATTTATTCTGCATCTTGATCAATTGACTTACAGCATAGACGAGCTAGTTCTATGCTTACAGATACAGACTCGAGTCGGCGAAAAACGCCGAGTTCAAATGCGAAAAGTACAGGAATTTGAATATCAATCTGAACGACATTTATCTTATTAAATATTTTAAATTGTATTCCTGTTTCAATAATCGTAATTAACCAAAAATTAAGAGAAATAACAATTCAAAATAGAACTACATTTTGCAGGCCTTCTCACAACCCGGCAGATCATGTGCGCATTGATATTTACCGATAGCAAAGACCCGGAACTATAAGCAAGCTCAGGTGGGAGGGGCCGTGTTTAGGGCATCGATTTTCATTGAATTCCAACCATTTTTAGCTTAAATATAGGTAAACGTATCATACCAACCTCTATAAAGGTGATAATAAATGCAAAAGTGCATTCGGGACGATCTGTCGTCCCATATTTCCCTTGGGCTACGTGATCTATGGGACGACAGATGGTCCCGAATGCACTTTTGCCTATGTACAATATGATATGGATAGCCAATGTACAATATGACATAGATAACCAATGTACAATATGATCCCAAAGTCACCAAAGTACTTCCCTATGTACATTCAAATGAACAGTTCTAATTAAGATGTTTCTTCCATTTGAGTGCACAAATACGTATTAAGTAATATGAATTCACATGAAATCAGCTAAATAGTCAATTTCTATTGAAGATATAACTGTCATGGTAGTTGGTATGGTCATTGGATTGCTGATTATATCTGTGGGACTCGGTGTACTGGGATACCTCTACAAGTAAGTGTTTGTGCCTCAATTTATGGAACGTAAAACTGATTCTGAATATCAAATATCATTAGTAAATGTTAATGTGTTTTAGTTTTACTGTGAGATAACTTCAACCAGATCCTGGTAACTTTGAAGTTGAAAGAAGATCGACTTGCTGCCTATCAATAGTTGTTGAAATTGATTAGGTGTATTGTACTTTTTATTATTTTATTTTTTTTAAAGATTTTATTTCCACTGGGTACAACACCTCCAATGATAGTAGGATGTTCTGGCAGAACCAAGCTTGTGGGAACGTATATTTACATCACAGGCAGAAAGATTATGTACAACAATGAATATTTTGATTTGATTTGATTTTGATGAATTCCTGAAACAATTTCTGCAATGTGTTAAGAATTGGTAGCACGTATTGGGCTAGAAATGTTGCTGTAATATATATCAATATCAAGAAGAGAAATGTTGTTATAGGTATTTGTGCGTTGAATATAAAATGTAGCCCTGAGTGATCCAGGTGATGCTGGGTCCCAGGAAGCCATGGAGCATCCCGCCCCCCTCCTCCTCCTAGGAATCTGCTGCAGGGTGTGCCCTTGCTGCAACTGTAGCACTGGCCTCCTCCAGATCACAGGTGCTATGCAACATGTAGGAGTGCCCTAAGGCCCCCTCCAGATCACAGGTGCCATGCAACATGTAGGAGTGCCCTAAGGCCCCCTCCAGATCACAGGTGCTATGCAACATGTAGGAGTGCCCTAAGGCCCCCTCCAGATCACAGGTGCTATGCAACATGTAGGAGTGCCCTAAGGCCCCCTCCAGATCACAGGTGCTATGCAACATGTAGGAGTGCCCTAAGGCCCCCTCCAGATCACAGGTGCTATGCAACATGTAGGAGTGCCCTAAGGCCCCCTCCAGATCACAGGTGCTATGCAACATGTAGGAGTGCCCTAAGGCCCCCTCCAGATCACAGGTGCTATGCAACATGTAGGAGTGCCCTAAGGCCCCCTCCAGATCACAGGTGCTATGCAACATGTAGGAGTGCCCTAAGGCCCCCTCCAGATCACAGGTGCCATGCAACATGTAGGAGTGCCCTAAGGCCACAAACACTACAGATGGATTTGCTTGTTAAGCTACAACTGAGAATAATGTATACATAATGCTGAACTAACAATCTTGAATACAAATAGAACTAAGCCAGTGTAAAGGTGTCTAAGTGATGGACCTATCACTTAGACACCTTTACAATCTATACAAGAACTGAAGTCATTTGGTCTGTCAACAAAAACGTTTGTGATGCATTGGCGATGAGATATACGTCTTTGTAAGAACTTTGTAAAATTCCTTGCATCATCTTTGCATTGACTTATCATCACTATACTTCAGCACAGCAAGAGATGACTGCCTATGAGTGGGCCACAGGATAATTGCATCGATATAGCTGGCAATGTAGATTAGACATGTTTGATATTTTCTGGCGATATGTGATTTTGCATTGGTGCATTGTCAATGGAGATAATAACAATAGCGATGCATTGGCAATGTCTAGTTAATGAGATTGCATATATAATAGCAAGAAAATTAGTTCTATAGTTGCTGTTCTTAATTTGGTTGCCAATTCGATTCCAGTCCAGTCAATGCATTATTTTGTTAACAGTGACCACACCGCTGTAACCACAAAACTAACTATTACAATAATCAATGACAGGAACAACACTTGTTGAATCCATCCACTTGTAGGAGAAAACAGGATGAGGATGCCATGAAGCAGATGTTATGGAAAGTTGACTATGAGGATATCATTGTTGGTAAGAAGAGGACGGGAAGCGTGGTACGTTCAGTCTCTCATTGTCAGGCAATAATTCCATACAGTATAACCACGGTCTATACCCAACCGGCAATAATTCCATACAGTATAACCATGGTCTATACCCAACAGGCAATAATTCCATACAGTATAACCATGGTCTATATCCAACAAGCAATAATTCCATACAGTATAACCATGGTCTATACCCAACAGGCAATAATTCCATACAGTATAATCATGGTCTATACCCAACAGGCAATAATTCCATACAGTATAATCATGGTCTATACCCAACAGGCAATAATTCCATACAGTATAACCATGGTCTATACCCAACAGGCAATAATTCCATACAGTATAATCATGGTCTATACCCAACAGGCAATAATTCCATACAGTATAATCATGGTCTATACCCAACAGGCAATAATTCCATACAGTATAATCATGGTCTATACCCAACAGGCAATAATTCCATACAGTATAACCAATAATTCCATACAGTATAACCATGGTCTATACCCAACAGGCAATAATTCCATACAGTATAACCAATAATTCCATACAGTATAACCATGGTTTATACCCAACAGGCAATAATTCGATACAGAATAACCAATAATTCCATACAGTATAACCATGGTCTATACCCAACCGGCAATAATTCCATACAGTATAATCATGGTCTATACCCAACAGGCAATAATTCCATACAGTATAACCAATAATTCCATACAGTATAACCATGGTCTATACCCAACAGGCAATAATTCCATACAGTATAATCATGGTCTATACCCAACAGGCAATAATTCCATACAGTATAATCATGGTCTATACCCAACAGGCAATAATTCCATACAGTATAATCATGGTCTATACCCAACAGGCAATAATTCCATACAGTATAACCATGGTCTATACCCAACAGGCAATAATTCCATACAGTATAATCATGGTCTATACCCAACAGGCATTAATTCCATACAGTATAACCATGGTCTATACCCAACAGGCAATAATTCCATACAGTATAATCATGGTCTATACCCAACAGGCAATAATTCCATACAGTATAATCATGGTCTATACCCAACAGGCAATAATTCCATACAGTATAACCAATAATTCCATACAGTATAACCATGGTCTATACCCAACAGGCAATAATTCCATACAGTATAACCAATAATTCCATACAGTATAACCATGGTTTATACCCAACAGGCAATAATTCGATACAGAATAACCAATAATTCCATACAGTATAACCATGGTCTATACCCAACCGGCAATAATTCCATACAGTATAACCATGGTCTATATCCAACAGGCAATAATTCCATACAGTATAACCATGGTCTATACCCAACAGGCAATAATTCCATACAGTATAACCATGGTCTATACCCAACAGGCAATAATTCCATACAGTATAACCATGGTCTATATCGAACAGGCAGCAATCAGCTCCAAGGCCATCAACAGGAGCACCAACAGCAGGCTGAGTGATGGGATGCAGGATGATGAGGAGAACGCTAGGGTGGCACAGATGTTCATAGAGACAGGGACGTACAAGGGCAACCTAGTGGCCATCCTCAGGTCTACTAACCGCCACCTCAACCTCACCCGCCGAGACTTGGTGGAACTGAACGCAGTGGGTACAAATGGGTATAATGGGTCAGAGAAGTAGAATATGTACCATTCAGTTTCATCACTCAAATAGGGGAGTTGCATAGCTGCCATTTTGAATCTTGATTCGCATGGAATTATGGGACTAATGGTACAGTCTAAAATCTATTGAAAACATGCCATGTTCAGCATGGAATATTTATCAAAGTTCTAATATCAATATCAATGTATCATACATGTGTCCATGACACAAGTCACCATCTTTCCCATCATGCATTTGGTTTAGATTATTTATACAGGCTATGATATTGGAGAAAACATTTTTGCAATTTTCGATAAAAATGTTGCTGAATATTTGTATGTAAGATTTGTACAGAATCCATCCCAAGATGCACTGCAACAGACATGGGCAGTGGCACATGCAACTTCTCTATTTTTTTTTCACGTTTCATTCAGGAACATCAGTGTACAGTCTCACAAATTCAGGTGATTTTCGTACCGACCTGATGCCATCAATCAATTATCTATTATGTACAAGGAGAACGTAAATTTATGTATATGCAATAAATTGTCTTATTTCAAAAGTACATTCAGTTTATGACCGTTATACATACTAAGTAGATGGATGAAAACTTGGCGAAGTAAGATGAGTTAGTTTTGATGGGATGAAATGGGGGTGAGGGTTACAGACTAGTGGTGTTGCATTATCTATTTTGGGAGAGGGAGTATGGTGGGGTTGGTTATCAGCCGAAAGGAACCACAACCAAGTTGACAACATATCATATACTTTCTGACAAAGAACAATATGTACAATTTATAGTGACAGATATATACACAGTTCAGTATATCAAGGGTATCTACCGAGATGAGTTCTTTATATATCTCAACATTGTGTTAATTTACAGCACGTAAGAGCACTTATTAAACAGATGATGTATATATACTTGACATAGTGCTATAGTGAGATAGAGAGAATTTGTAGTTCACTTTTTATGTCTATCTCCACCCAACAGAGTACATAGATAAGAATATGTATACGTTGGAATAAAAATTAATACAACCATAAACGATAGCGAACATATGAATAGGCGTAGGTGCTCAGGGGCACCTTGCAATAGGAAAGACAAGGCAAAGAGCCACACAGAGAGAGTACCCTAGAGAGAATATACATGTCTTTTCAGCGCACAATTAAAACTGTTTTTATCAACATTGTTCCTTAATACAGCAGGCAGGCTATTCCACATCCTGGCCATATAGTTAGTTAGACACTTCCTATCTTTCTCACTTTTTGGTAGAAAACCTTCCAATACTGGGGCGTCGGCCTGCCTAGTAGCCCTATTGGGTATTAACCCCCTACCCTTAATGTAGACTTCTGCATGTGCCAATTTGCAAATATTGAACTTAATCCGCTGATCAATTTTCATAACTTTGGTATCGCTATATAATTCTTGAGTAGGCTTTTGGTAATCACACTGAAGTGCAACCCTTAGAATTTTATTTTGTAAGACTTGCAGTTTCTTAAGTTGAGAGATGGTAAGTGGAGTTAGGCAGAAGAGGCTGTAGTCGAAGATGGACATGAGTTTCGATTTTGCAATGGTGACAGCAGCAAATTTAGTTAATAGTGGTCATATTTTCCTAAATATATACAATTTATGGTTTAACTGGCTAATCAAGCTGTTACAATGGAGAGACATAGAGATTCCTGGGTCAAAGGTGATGCCCAGATATACGTATCTATCAATTTGCTCAAGCTGCACGTTATTAAGAACCATTTTTACCTTGACCTTATCAACTTTTTTCTTTCTGCCTGACACCATAATTTTAGTCTTCTTAGTATTTACTTGCAATTTATTACTCACACACCAGTCATAAAATCTAGAAAGATCATCATTCATATTTTGTATGCCTTGCTGTAAGTCAGTTGTGGAAAGATATAAAATAGTATCATCGGCATACTGCAGTATTTTAGACTTTAATTCAATATATTTTAGGTCGTTTACATAAAGAAGGAACAATGTAGGCCCAAGAATGGAGCCTTGAGGTACACCATATTCAATACTTTGCATAGCCGACTCGTTACCATTCAACACCACTTTCTGCTTTTGATTACTTAAGTAGGAGTCGAACCAGGAGATGGCACTCATAGGGAGGCCGCAATCTAACAACTTCTCCATCAGGATATTCGGGACAACAGTGTCGAAGGCCTTACTTAGGCCGATAAAACATGTCAACATATAATCATTCTTGCTATAGAAGCAATCTAAATCAAATATATATTCTGACAGAGCCTCCGTTGTGGAGTGCCCTGCCTGGAACCCAAGTTGCCTTTTACTCAAGATATTGTTCTCGGATAGGAATGTCTGTAATTTGCCTAACATAAGCTTCTCCGTGATTTTACCGGCTAAGTGACAGATAGAGATAGGTCTCGTGTCACTTGGAGAGGTGGGCAACTTGACTTTAGGGACCTGTACAATTCTAGCCATTTTCCAACTATTAGGGAAGGAGCTATTTTCCAGCGTTTTGTTTATCAGAAAGGTTAGTTGTGGGAGCAAAATTTTGAATGCATCCTGGTAAGTACGACTGTTAATATGCTCACAACCAGAATTTTTATTACAGTTGATTTCATTTATTTTTCCAGAACCTCAGCTTGGTTAAAAGGCATTTCATTCCACACTGATATGATCTGTTCCTTATGTCTAGGACGCTCTACATAACAAATATTCTTGTTAATATTCCGACCAACATTACAGTAAAAATCATTCATGGCCTTAGCCAAATCCAAACCTTCTAATTGTTTATTATTTACTAACAGGCTATTGAATTTGGGTTTATCTTTACCAGATACCTCCTCCAAAACAGTCCAAAACTTCTTGGAGTCTTTTTTGTGTGTCCATAACAGGTTCTTATAGTACTCAGCCTTGAGTCTTCTTATTGTTTGGTTACATAGTTTTCTACAGTTGCGGGCAATTTGAATATCTTCCATTTTTTTACTCTTTTTGGCCTTTTTATATGCTTCTTCCCTATTTTTGTGAAGTATCTCAAGCTCTTTTGTGTACCACTTGGGCTTTTCAGGTCTGTTTTTAAAAGTTTGGTAAGGGGCTAGGTCATCAACACTCTGTTTGATGTTAGAGTACATTATATCCCAAACATGATTTGGGTCCTGCAGTCCATAATATGTATTCCAGTCTTTGCTTGAGAGTGAGGTTTGCATACTGTCATAATTATAATTTCTGAAATTCCGTCCAACAAAAGTATTCTTAGCAGGTATAGTAGTTAATCTTTTTAAAATAGTAATCACAGGCAAGTGGTCTGACAGAGAATATTCAACAGTATAAGTGGTGCGATTAATATTTGACCTGATTAAGAAAAGATCCAAGATGGAGTCCTTCATCATACCATGTCTAGTTGCACCTGTTTGTTCCAAAATGAAGCAGTTTTTACTAGCAAATTCCTTTAGACTCTTACATTTATTGTCATTCACATCCATGTCAATATTTGAGTCTCCACAAATAATAACATTTTTATTGTTATCTATTACACAGCTGGCAAGTACATGTTCAACCTCTCCAATAAATTTTTTGACATTTCCATTTGGTATACGATACGACATGATTAGTTTAATCCTAGGTACTTTGTTCTTATAAACATGTAGATTCAGAATCTCGCTATCAGGACTCAAGACATTTTCCGTCACTTTAGATACATAATTAAAATCCTCTCTAACGTAACAGCAAATACCTCCTCCTCGCTTGGTAATAGGTCTATCCAGTCTTATAATGTTATATCCTTTACATAGAATCATACTGTCAGGCACTAGTTCATTAAGCCAGGATTCAGTGAATACAACTATATCAATATTCAAGCACATTATTTCATTCCTGATAGAATCTATCTTTGGGAGCAATGACCGTATATTATACTGCAGGATTTTTATTCCTTTAATTCCTATGATATCAGGGAATTTAATTACTTTATCCTCACTCATTAGTGGGTACAAATTTACATATACCAGTAATCAGCCCCGAGTCAAGACAGAGTTGGTCGCGTAACGACCCAGAGTCCGACCACGAGACTGATGTTTTACAAAACAACCCTTTCAGATACAGTTGAGTAATACAACAAGTATTTTCAGACAACCATGCAGAGAAATAAGCTTATCGACTAACCGTATGTCCATGAACAAGCCAGATATGGAGAGAGCATAACCTATTAGAGTATATCCAAAGTCCAGGTCGAGTATACAGCACATAACCAGTAATATTCAAAGCAAAACTTTCGTGAATTAGGAGTCCCGATTTGTAGTGAGTAGTTGAGGGCAGTGCAAGAAATGTTCCACAAGCAGACCGGTGCCGATTGATACTTCATATTGGGTCGATTCAGAGTTCTCAAAGTTTGACGAGGTAGAGCGCGACAAGCAAGGTATAATCTCATTAAGCAGTAGGGCCAGTGAATGTGTATATACGCCGTCAAAAGAGCAGTAGTCAACAATAGACCCCTCTGGGTGGGCCGCATGACGGCACCTCCCAGTAGAGGGTCATTGTATCCCCCTGCTCCATCAACATATATAAATAAACAGGTATCATAACAAGGCCATGTGCAATCACGAACTCTTATTAAATTAAGTGAGATTAAGCGATCAATTATTTCCATCGGTGGGGTCAATGTGGTAGTCGATTATCTGTTTGGCCCAACTTTTCAAAACAATCGCATCAAAATGGACCCCATCGTGGAGTCGTTGTAGGTAGTGATGGTGCCTCCTTTGATTTACCGCATGTACTTTGCTATTTAGGTGCACATGCCTAACATGTCGATCTCGATTCAGGGCCCTCAGGTTATAATTTATCCTTATGATAGCCGAGTCGAGCATATCTTGATATGATGATCTCTGTTCCTGCCTGTTGGCCTTAGCCAGATCCATACCAATAAGGCCTCCAATACTGACATTACATTGATTCAAAATATGAGACAGTTGGGATAGGCTTTGTGAATAGAAGGTATCCATATAATTCACTAGTTCATCCTCTGTGTATTCAATCAAGGATATCTCTCTGGTACTTCTGTTTAGCACAGATAGATTGCAAATACCACCTGCGATCAATATATTAGTTGGGTGGAGAGCATGGAAAATGGCAATCGATTGGGTGCACAAATAATCCATCTTGGCACCACTGAAGACATAGACTCTTATATTATATGGTCTTAAACGAGACTCAAGGTATTTTCCTCGAGAATCCGTAACAACTATCGTGCTCATGGTGTTGTGGTGTTTAGATGAACGATCCTAGGGCATTACCTTCCGCCGGAAACTAACTATCAGTAGCTTCTGTGCGGGCGGCAAACGCATAGTTCATATGTGGATTTTGGTATTGGCCGGAGGGGGGTGGACAATTGTTGAAAGCTAAGAGTCGGCTTTGCATGACTCGCGGGTCCGGTCTAATCGAGTCAAGATAGCTTTGTTGTACATGTTGTATGTTTCTGGGGCTATTCGCTCTCTTGGCTGGGCTAAAATAGTCGTCACCACTTCTGAACCTTTTTTTCTTATCCTGCGAATTAAGATTAAATTTTAGATGAATTTTCATCCAAAATGCAGTTCAACATCACCAAAATTGTTTTTTGATCAAAACAATACCAAAGCTTACACTCATATAAAGCTAGTATTTATCATTTATATCAGCAAGATATAGCAGAATTTTGGAAATGTGTAGACCAGCCAGCTGTATATTCTTAACAATACAAATATTCATAAAATTAGTGGGGTTTAATTCAAAAAATAAATTTGAATAAATTATATTAAAAATTAAACTCTTACCAAATATTATGTTTTGTACAGATGCGAGACATGAATCATGACAATATTGTAGTCTTTGTTGGCGCCTGTGTAGATCCTCCCGACATCTGTTATCTCATGATGTACTGCCAGAAAGGCAGCCTACAGGTGAGTCAACTTGTTTGTCCTATTCTGAATAAACTAATAGAACTATCACCTGAGTACACAATCAGATTCTATAATTATTATCATTATTATGGAGTTTTTATTCATGTCTTCATATGCAGTTACATGATGTTCTTTTATGCATTTACCAATTTACAATTCATAAATGGGGCAGACAGTTCTACACAGTAGATCTTCCACGGCGTCCTAAAATTTTACATTGTAACATTTGTTTACATTGTTTACATTTCTTAATTGTTGATAGTTAATATTCAATTTGTTTGCCCTTCAGTCAACAGTCTAATATAATTCAATGGGACAAGGTGATCAACCAGTTATGATATTTGACATTATAGCAATATAACTAACATCAGTTTACTCGTCAAAGTTGCTTTAGTTTTGATATGAGTTTAATTATGATATGCTTAGTAAGCATCCTATCATTGCAGGATATAATAGAGAATGATGATGTGGCATTGGACTGGACGTTCAAGTCTTCCCTCCTGTCAGATTTGTGTAATGTATGTTGGCATTTTAGATTCATAGACTGACTCTTTATGTGCTCTCTTACATACTGACTGGCTCTTTAAGTAGATTTTACCCATCAACTGACCCTTTAAATGGTCTCTAACCTGTTGACTGGTCCACTGGATACTTTAATTACAGGGTTTAAACTATATCCATAAGTCAGAGCTGGGCTCTCATGGTGGTCTGAAGAGCACTTGTTGTCTGGTGGACAGTCGCTGGCAGCTAAAGATTTCCTCCTACGGCCTGCATGCCTTCAGACTGGAGCACATGGCAGACATTGGAGAGTATGAGAGGTACAGGAAGATGTTGTGGACTGCCCCTGAGATACTGAGACTGACCAAGAAGAAGCCACGGTATGGCAGCAAGAAAGCTGATATCTTCAGCTTTGGTATCATCACCCATGAGATTGTCTACAGGACGATGCCTTTTGGAATGTTGGACACCAGCACTCCGCAAGGTAAAAAATATAGTTGGGTCCAATTCTTGAGTCAATCCTGCAGTTATAATGTATGCAAACAGAAACAAAAAGTGAAAATCTTTTGTTTCTGGTTGTTTTTAACTCTGTAATTATCTTCAACTAACTGTATCCAAATGTGTATATGACTTGTATTGCACTCATTGGCTAAAAAGAAAATATAATATCTTGCTTACATGCAGTCCATTGCATACATCACTGCAATTTGTTTTAGAAAATTTGTATTTGCGTACATTGTCGGGCTCACCGCATAATCTCATGATACACAATGGTCAATGATTTTGTAAAATTCGTCATGGGTAGCCATTAATGGAACTTCTCCTACATGATCTCATTCTACATTTTGTTCTAACAATTGTACACTGGGCAACAAAGAGCAAAGAAAATGTTCATATTGAGAGCAATCTGTTATTGTCAAGTGTGCTGAATGTAATGCCATGAAGTGAAATGGTAAAAAGGAACACAATTGGTTTTTCAAAAAGGTACATATACATATGTACTTTAACAGTTGACATCATTGAGGTAATGAATAAATATCTTGCATGTTCATGAAGAGGTAGTGCAGAAGGTGATGTCCAACAGGACGGTGCCATTCCGCCCCACGCTGGGTAAACTGGAGGAGGACATACACGATGATGTGAAGGACCTCATGAGGAGGTGTTGGGAGGAGGAGCCTGAGAAACGACCTCTCTGTGACATGATCTTAAAATATCTGCTGAAATTGAATGAAGGAAAGTATGTAATGATAAGAATTCTATATTTTGTTCATGTGGGGTTACTGTATCAGACTGTATTGGATAAAAAAGAAAAAGAAATCTAGGGAAGTGGTATTACCTGTAAACAAGGAGGACAGGGACTAGTAAGTTGGTTGTGGTTTGTGTTTATTGTGTTTTATTTAAGAAAAAAAATGTAAATCAATACTTATCAGGGAATGAATTTATGTGACTTTCAACCAAATGCTCTATGAATAGGGTAATGGTAATGATAACCCACAACCTCATATATTTCTTATTTCTTATTTCATCTCTACAGGAAAATTGACATCATGGGGACCATCATCAATAAGCTGGAGAAATATGCCAACAACTTGGAGGAGATTGTCAATCAGAGGACAGCAGAGCTGGTGAACGAGAAGAAGAAAACTGACTCATTGCTTTATAAAATGTTACCTGAGTAAGTATGGACTGTCAGACTAAAACGTTCTACAGTGTTAATGACAGGTATATATTACTATCCTAGGTGGCACCACCGCCTCACATGTTTATACATTAATCCACTTTATACTTGGGTAGATGGAGCCAAATTACCAACAACTAAATAGCAAATGGGTATATGAGTTGGATCATGAGAAAATATAAATTCACCTTCAACAATCCTCTCAGAAAACACAATTGCACAAATGTAAGACAAAGATAGGGTTCAAAATTCAGTTGTCTTAGCAGGTCACTGTGTACTTCTCTGATATAGTGGGATTCACTCAGCTCTCACTGAGTAGCTCGCTACTCTAATATAGTTATATTACACATGTATGTTACAGGTCTGTAGCCAACAGTCTGAAGCAGGGGAAGGTGGTAGAGGCAGAACTGTATGAGCAGGTCACTGTGTACTTCTCTGATATAGTGGGATTCACTCAGCTCTCACTGAGTAGCTCGCTACTCTAATATAGTTATTATATAACACATGTATGTTACAGGTCTGTAGCCAACAGTCTGAAGCAGGGGAAGGTGGTAGAGGCAGAGCTACATGAGCAGGTCACTGTGTACTTCTCTGATATAGTGGGATTCACTCAGCTCTCACTGGCTAGCTCGCCCATACAGGTTGTGGACCTGCTCAATGACCTTTACACTATGTTTGATGACATGATAGAGCAGCATGATGTCTATAAGGTATTTATATCTATAGTGGAGTGGTGGCCTTTTTGAATTGACATTGTTTTTGTTTGAAATATGGTTCATTTAGTTTGATGAAATATCCTCAAGTTTAATTCCTACAATAATACATCATGGGAAATACTAGGATATTCAGAAGATCCAAATGATTTTTATTCTCAATTATTTCATAATGTCTATGCACGATTGGCTGTATAATAATTCTAAATTAAAAAAAAGAAAAATATAAGCTAGCTCTTTGACAGCCACAGTATGCTAGGATGTGATACGTGCTTGTTCAGTTAGTATCTAACAATTCTGAGTTGAAATTTGAGTAATCTGCAAACAGGCATGAATAGTTTCAGAATATAATAAGTATTCCAAATTGGTCAGCTCATTTCCATTTTGAAGCACATATGCAAATTATATATATAAATTATATGTAAATATTTGAGGGCCCATATATAGATGTACTCATTAATACATCATGGGAAATAATACGATATTCAGATAATCCAAAAGGATTTTTATTCTCAATTATTTCATAATCTCTATGGATGATTGGCTGTATAAAAGTTCTAAATAAAAAAGTATTTGAGTAATCTGCAATTTGTCCATTCCATTTTGTCTGCAATTCTGAAGCACATATGCCCTGTGTAACTATTCGGAGGCCCATATACAGATGTACTCATTATAGGTTTCACCTTACAGGTGGAGACTATAAGTGACTCCTACATGGTGGTGAGTGGGCTGCCTAGGCGCAATGGTAACAAGCATGTGGGGGAGATTGCTAACCTGGCGCTGAGCTTAATGAGTGCAGCTGTCACCAGGTTTAAGATCCGCCACAGACCAGACATGACACTCCAGCTGAGGATAGGCTTCCACACTGGGCCCTGTGCTGCAGGTATGTATAGTGTACATAGTGTAGTCTGTTACTCCACCACTGTTATGTTATATCTACAGGCATTTGTATTTTTTTGTTTGTTTAAAGATTTTTATTTAAAAATTAAATTAGTTAAAAATGTTCTCAGTACACACTGTATTTAATAAACATACAAAATTTCCAAAGAAGTATATTACGTAAACGAATATGATTCAAGTTATAACAGAAAAATCTTACGCTTTGTTATATTATCAAACACAAGAAAAAAGAAAAATGAAATATAAGAACCAAACACCTGGGCGGGTGTACATATTCATGACAAACCATATAGCAAGACATTTAAGTGAACAAAACTACAATATTAAAATAAATGAACATAGTAGCGAGTTACTTGATATTGTACTGTATGTATTGCGTTGTGTTATTTTACTGGGTCCTCAACCTGTGCAATCCATCAATAAATAAGGATATAATTTCACATCATGTTTGCCTGTCATTAACACAGATATTATCCATTGGTTACAGGTGTGGTGGGACTTGCAATGCCCAGATTTTGCCTCTTTGGGGACACGGTGAACATGGCCTCCCGTATGGAGACTAATGGAAAAGGTAAAAGCGTTTTAGGCAATTGTTGTTATTGCTTTACCAGCTATATTTGATCTCCAAACAAACTGGTCTATATTAAGGGTTAACTGCGTTACAGAGGTGATCATTTTGCAGGAGTACACTGTAGTTGATTATGTCTGTTATACTTTTCAATGATTGCCCTGATACATATGACTCTATATGATCAGTAGCTGCTAAACTGAATTTACTGGTCTGAATAACATAAACAGGGTCAGATTTTCCAAAATTGTCCAATTCAACTTTGCCAATCCTTTCAAATAACCCAAATTTCAGATGAAAATAAAATTCAAAATACAGTATAACCTAACCAAACAGATTGCTAGAATCAATGCAATGCCAAAATATACTCGCATTTTCCTAGTTTTGACCAAATTGCAGCCTAATTTAGCAGAATGTACTAAATGTGTAGAGCTGCCAATTGCACATTTTCCAAAAATCTGATCTAACAATGTACAATGATATTAAAGTGCACCTTTGTGATGTTTCCAGCCTTAAGGATTCACATGTCCAAGTATGCCTTTGCTGCTCTGAACACCCTCGGTGATTACGACATACTACCCCGAGGTGAAATTCCCATCAAGGTTTGTGAATCAAAATTTAAGTTGTCAAGTTAATCAGGGAGAAACTAAAACAAAGCAGGGTTCTCTTTAAATATATTTGATGTGTTCCAAGAAAATGAGTCACAAGTCGCAGAATTGATATTTTTCAAATATTTTAGTTATAGGATATGTTTGTTCGAATGTTCTGATTTTTGAGGGCGTAGCACTTATAGCCATATGAATCTATGTACCAAATTCCGGGACATTGAATTAAATATATCCCTGCGTTCTGAAGGCCCTCATATGGGGTGTATTTAGTTACTTTATTGGTTATTACCCAGCCAGAAACATTGCAAACTTCTATTTTTTTTTCAAAAATAAAAATATCAAACTTGAAATACAGAAATACTGATTAGGTGTCCTAGTGTGTACTATCATTAAAATCGGCTTGATCTCCTCTTTTCGAATATGGTAATATCTCAAAATCCATATTTTGCGACTTATGACTAATTTTCCTAAAACGGATCACATATTTGCTTTTCACTAGATATATCTATGGGAAACGTAATCCAGTCTCAGACTTCCTGCTAAAGTCCTACTGAATCCAGGTAGCTCAGTCTAGTGCTATACTGGTAGTAGACATCAGGTTCTCTTCTTACAAATGTTAAATAAACTAACATTCACCAGGGACATCCCAAATTTGCAATTAATAAGGTAATTCTTAACGGATTTCAGGAGTTTGTCAGCATGAAATGAGAGTAGTTTCATGCTATAATGTGTAGGAATTTGTTTTGTTTTGTTTTTTTATTGACAGCATTTAATCTTCACAGACAATAATTCTCAGCATATCAAGTGAAAAATAATAATAAAAAGAGAAAAGTACATCTTTATAGTTTCATATTGAAGTTAATTTTTAACATTAAGGTTTGTATAATTCATGTTGATTAATCTTTATGAGAATAACAATTATAAAAACAGTGCCGCCGTAGAGTGGTTTGGCAGAATGTATGCTGAACAACTTGACCATTTATTAAGTTGGGGAACATTCCAGATGTGTCACAGGAAAATGAGTCATAAGTCGTGAATAATTAATTTTGAAATATTATCATATTAGAAAAGATGAGATGAAGCTGGTTCCAATGATGGTAAACATTGGAAACATCTAAGAAGTGTTTCTATATATTTCCTATATGTGGTGTGTTCCAGGAAAATGAGTCATAAGTCGCAAAAGTGTTTATTTTACAAGATCACTTTATTGGAATGTTCTGATTTTTGAAGAGCTAATCACTTATAGATATATCGATCGGTGTATAAAATTTCAGGACAATGTATGTAATATATCCTTTCGTTTCAAAGGTCCTTATATGGACTATATTTAGTTACTTTACTGTTTATTACCCCCCAGAAATATTGCAAACTTTTTTTTTCCAAAATAAAAATATCAGACTTAAAATCTAGAAATACTTGGATTATTAGACTGTTTACTATCATTGGAATCGGCTTTATCTCATCTTTTCAAATATAATGGAATCTCACAATCTATTTTTTGCGACTTATGACTCATTTCCCTGAAACACATCACATATTGCTTTTTTCATTATTTTTGATATATAGATTTATGTGGAAAAAAATGTTAGCACAATTTCTGGTTGGGTATACCAGTAATGAAGCTATACTCGAAAGGATGACCTTAGAAACATGTGGATATGTTCAATCCTGTCTTGGGACATTTATTGGCGCTACTACCAGCATTTAACCTGCCTAGAATGAGAAGAACTTGTTAATAAATTTCTTTCAAAAATAACATTTTTTTGACTCATTTTCCTGAAACAAATCACATTTGTCAAAATTGCTGCTAGGTACTGCTTATTTCATCATTTCTTAAATAACAACCTAAACATGAACCATATAGCTTTGGACATAATAAATCATATGTAGCGAGGAGAAGGTTGTCGCTGTATAGTGGGGATCCCAGGGATTTTAGTTTTAGTTTCTTTGGTGGTGAGGAATAATTCCCAAAGTAAATGGTTTAGTGGGTTTTTTTATTCTTTCACTATAAATAGCTTTCAAGCTGTCATGCTTATCAGGTGATAAATCATATGTGTATAATCAAATTCACAACTCATGACGCTTTTTTTTTAACATTTTGTTAAAACTGGACACAGTATTCTGATTCTACTTGCAGGGGAAGGGTATGCAGATGACATACTGGCTTGTTGGAAAAAAGGGTTTTGATCAGCCATTACCAAACTTCGATGAATAGTATACTTTAAGAAGAACACAATTTGTTGAACCTTTGATGTTACTTTTTAGCTAATAAGTGTAGAAAATGTTTAAAAACACAGAAAAACCATATTGATTAAGTCTGATATTATGATAAAATGAAGATGCTACCAATATGTGTTTCACCTTGGGAATGGAGTGTCCAGACTTGCTACACTTTGTTTGGGTCCTGTTGGCAGCGGCACCCCATAGGGGTAACCATTGCCTGCTTTGATGTTTACCACCAACAAGACACTAAAAGAGTGTATATATGAGAGAGCAGGAAGAAAAGAAACTTATTCCTTCCTAGGGAAGAAACAGATGACACAGTAAATTCTGCAATTTCATAGGTTACACAACGTTTTTTTTGTGTTTGCAAATTCTTTATTTTCATATTCCTGCCTTCTTGGCTTCTACAAACTATGTAGTGCAAATCAAAGGTAATCAATATTAATCGTCTACAACTGAGAGAGAAGAAACATTTTTTTAACACGGCCTATTCTTAGACTACACAACTTTATGAAGGAACTCATAACATTCTGTATTTTGATTGGATAAGGGATGTCTGATTGAATGGCATTGTAATAGTATGTACTTAATAGACAGTTATGGGTCATCTTTTAAGAAAATTTACAATTATCAAAAACGAAAAAGGAAGTTCTCCTAAATTAGGCTGAAAAATGAAGATTACTGGTTATATCTGAGTGTAGTGGATCGGAGGTTTGAAATAGCCCTGGCATCAATTGTTTGTATATGGTCACAGATGGCCTTGACATTCCTGTGCCTCGTCAACACTTGACTCAGCATGAATTGAGCTTTCGGAATTATCCTTATTCAAAGACAGCTATGGTTTACTATTGTCACAAGACCAAGACATCATTAACCAGGCAATCTATGATATCAACAAACGTATTAGGAAATTTAACAGAAAACAAAAGCTTGTCACCCCTAGTTTTGAAGGACATACCCACAAAATTAGAAAAGGTTTCATATCTCATCGTTATTCGGCCACTACCTCAGACGGAATCCATTTCTCCCATGAAACCAACGTTAAATTTGTCAGAAAAGTTTTCTCTACCATTTACCATAACACTAGAGCAACTATTGATATGATCCTGCCCGAAATGAAATCTTCTCACAAATAATTATCCAACAATATGTGATTCGAAGCTCTTTCTTCCACAATCTACTCTTTAACACTGAATCATCCAATGGTACGGTGCAAACAAATCTTTTCTGAAATTACTCTCTCCACTATTATTATCCATAGAATAATGATAACATTTTATCCGTACTTTGTCTTTAAATTACTCCTGGAAAAAATTAAAAAAAACAACTCTGATTTTAAATTATCACTCTCCCACACCACCATATTGTGTGATTCGAGTGAATTTTAATCTCTATAACCATTATATAGTGATATATTAGCTAAGGTTATGTACAACCCCACTTGCCGTAAGGTTAAATCTCCAATGGTACGGTACAGACAGTAAACTGCAGATGGCGCCTCAGCGAGTCGTTTTGGACCGCACACCTATGCGCATATAAATAGTAAAGTTGTAGCGTTGTCACGCAGTATGTCTCTTGCAGCCTAACAAAGATCATCTCCCAATAGAGAGTCGTCGCCGACTAACTCTACCATGTTCCTATCACTGCTCTATTTGTAAATTTGTATATACCTGTTAACTATCATGAATTGACTGAGGTTTTTTGTATCTCGCGACCATTAATGTATCTAAATAAATAAATGATGTGTTGACTAGACCTCACACTAAACTCAATTAGTGGTTCGGCCTCTTGATCAACTTGAATTGATAATTGATATGATTTACAACTCAGTAGACCAGTGGCGCTCTGGACTTTCTGGGTTATCTGTATGCTCCTTACTAAGATATGTACATATCTAGCATATTTCTATTTTTATTTTTAATGCCCTGACTCCAGCCAAGGGCATCTCTTCCTCCCCACGCTTACTCGTTCTCTCTCTGTAGTATCGCCACCTGACAATCAGTCAGGTTTCTGTCATCGTTGAATACCCCTTTTATTTTATTTTATTATTTTATATATCTTACTTAGTCAGAATATGACCCTGGAAAACAAGAAAAATGGGATCATGATATATCACCTAAATTGCCAAAGCCTCAAGAATAAGTTTGATGATGTTAAACAAAATTTATTATTACTCAAACCTGAAGTTATATCATTATCAGAAACCTGGCTAAACGACTCAGTTCCTGATCAACAAATATCAATACCAGGTTATAACCTTATCAGATTAGATAGAAACTTCATGGCACCCAATTCAATTACAACTAAACGTGGTGGAGGTCTTCTCTACTATATAAATTCCAACTTAAACTTTGAAATTATGAATGACTTAAGCATCTCTCAACCTTTTCTTGAAACCGTTACTATAAAACTGTTACCTCCGAATATCAAACCCTTCTACATAATTTCTGTTTACCGTCCACCTTCCGGATCAGTAGATACCTGCATAATACTCTTGCTGACACTCTGTTGGCCTGTCGCCAGGCCAAAAGTGATACTACAGAAATAATAATAATTGGAGATTTTAATATTAATATGCTCAATACTAACTGTCCGGATAGAAATAAATTAAAAATTTTCAGCCAACAAAATGGACTAACACAGATAATCAACTCCCCTACTAGGTATTCCATACGTGATAACACTGTTATACCAAGCATAATCGATCTAATTATCACTAACTCCCAACATGTCTCTGATAGCGGAACCCTTAACCACAATATCAGCGACCATGAAGCTATTTACATGATTCGTAAAAAAATCAAAATTACTAAACAGTATACCATGAAAAAATGCAGAAGCTACAGAAACCTTGATATCAACCTCTACCAACGTAAACTCCGTAATGACCATGATTGGCAATATTTTAGATCTATCCTTGACCCTGCAAATTGCTGGGATTTTATTTTAAATGCAATTACCACCACTCTGGATTCCATGTGCCCGATTAAAAATGTATTAATAAGAGATAACAATGACCCCTGGATATCAAAAATTATCCTTGACGCAATAAGAGAAAAAAACATAGCAAGAGGCAGGGCAAAACGCTCAGGTCTAATCAATGATATAATTGAAGCAAAACGCCTAAAAAAAGATACCAATAAGCTAATCCGAAATGCAAAAAGAGCATTATATTCACCAAAACTTAGCTGATACTAAAGACCCTAAAAAATATTGGAAAACTATCAACAATCTCCTTCCCTCCAAAGCCCCCCAAAGTGAAATTAATTTAAATGATGATAATAATCAACCTCTTGATAAGAAAAACCTCCCGAATTTTATTAACAATTATTTCGCTAACATTACTGACAACTTACTAAAAGGCATGCCTGATAACCCATGGTCTACCCCAAACCTAGATAAACTATCAAGACTATGTGAGATATCTACAAATGAAATTGAACTCCTGGGGCTCATAAGTAAGATAAACATCTCCAAGTCATCTGCTCTAGACAACTTATCCAATTCAATTCTTAGAGACTCTTTTGCTACCATTCTTCCTGAAATGACTATATGCATTAACCTATCTCTCTCCAGCCAAAGCTTTCCAGATACTTGGAAAATTGCTAAAGTGGTGCCCCTGTTCAAGGGCGGGGTGGCAACCCAAGTAAATAATTATCGTCCTATATCCCTGTTACCTACACCTAGCAAGCTAATAGAAAAAATAGTGCACTCTAGAATCCTTTCATACTTAAACGCACACAATATCCTAGACCCAAATCAATCTGGCTTTCTTCCCAACAAATCTACTATTAACACAATTTCTAACCTTACTGACGACCTAGCATATGCTTATGAAAAGAAAATCCCCACTCTCATCACTTTTATTGACTTTAGAAAGGCTTTCGATATGGTAGACCACAATATTCTTTTACTTAAACTTTTTAACATAGGAATTAGAGGCAAATTACACTCCTGGATTAAATCCTACTTATCTAACAGATACCAGAGAACAATAGTAAATAATAGCTTATCTGACCTAGCCCTCATAAAATCTGGAGTTCCACAAGGTTCAATCCTTGGACCCCTGCTCTTCTTAATATTCATAAATGACATTGGCACTCATTTAAATCACTCAAAATATCTCCTCTATGCGGATGATACAGTCTTATACTACTCTAACAAATCTCAAGCATCTCTTTATCAAAATATGCAAACTGACATTACAAATTTAGAAAAATGGTGCAATAAGAATAAATTTCTGATTAACGCCTCCAAAACCAAGCTAATGTTGGTAAATCGAAATCACAACAGAACTATCCCCCCTCCTCATAATCTAATACTCAACAATAAAACGCTAGAAACAGTTCATGTCTACAAATATCTGGGTGTATTGCTGGACAACAAACTTACCTTTCAACCTCACATCAGAAACCTAATCAAAATTATCTCTCACAAAATTTTCTTGTTCCTACGAATTAGACATCTTCTCACTATGAAAGCAGCCCTCCTTGTATATAAAAGTAAAATCCTCCCCTTTTTCGATTATGGCGATATTCTATACCACAATACCCACCAGAACAATCTTACTAAACTGCAAAAAATCCAAAATAAAGCACTCAGAGCAATACTCAAAGCTGAACCTCTACACCCGACTTCTGAGCTACACAAAGACCTAAATATCCCCCTGCTACATAATAGAAGAGAAAGTCATCTCAGAATCACTGGTTTCAATAGATCAACCTCCAATAAATATAGAACTCAAAACACCCAAAACCCAACTAGAGCAAATGAAGCCCCTCTTCTCTCCACTTTTTTCTACAAAACTAAATGTGGTGAAAATGCAATAATTAATAAAGTTGCCAAATCATGGAACCAACTAGCTCCAAAAACCAGAAATATTGGCAATATTGAAACATTCAAATCTCTCCAGAAAGAATGGCTTAAACAAACTCTTCTATAATCACTTTCTGCATCCTCCTACCTACCTCTCATTGCAAATAATTATTCACCACAACTACAGGCCACTCTCATAAGTTAGAGGTTCACCTGGGAAGTGTTGAAAATTTTTATACCATCATCACACTGCTTACCTCTCTACCTTACTAAAACTTGACCTTCTCACACATAATCCTTCAACATTATGTGATTCGAAGCTATTATTTGTCATATCGTCTTAGTTTAACACTAAATCTCCCAATGGTACAGTCCAAACAAGTGTTAACTCATCTTACAAATTAATATTTTGACACCACAAAGTAATATTAAGCCTTTGCTATTATGCTATATCGCTGTAACATAGAAATCGTCAATAGTACGGTACAAACAACTAAGAAGTCTCTCTCACAGTAAGAGGTTATCTTCTACCTTGTCTTTTACCTTTTGGCTTACTTGTTGTCATATGTATATAGTTATCCTTTAACCCGGGCTGGGTTCCACCGGAATATCCTACTCCTCTTGGAGGTGATGTACCCAGTGAAAATAAAATCTTTAAAAAAAAAAATGTGTAGTGCTGGTGATTGTGCATTTTCTGAAAACGTGACCCCAATAATGAGTGTGGGGACAAGTTCGCTTTACAGAAGTAAAGCTCAAATGCCTGTATCGGTGACTGCACTAGATCACACTAGATGTCTCATATCTAGGGAAAAACGGTCCGTGTGTCTATACAATAGTTTCTACTGAGGCTTTGTTCCAGAATTTATTTTTAACTGGCAACTATTAACTCCGAGAAATGGAATTATTAATGCAATGACAGACAAAGTTATCGATTATTATGATGGTATTATAGTAAGATTACCATACCAATCATGGAATAAAGTAAGATTACCATACCAATCATGGAATATAGTAAGATTACCATACCAATCATGGAACATAGTAAGATTACCATACCAATCATGGAACATAGTAAGATTACCATACCAATCATGGAACATAGTAAGATTACCATACCAATCATGGAATATGGTAAGATTACCATACCAATCATGGAATATAGTAAGATTACCATACCAATCATGGAATATAGTAAGATTACCATACCAATCATGGAACGTGGTAAGATTACCATACCAATCATGGAATATGGTAAGATTACCATACCAATCATGGAATATAGTAAGATTACCATACCAATCATGGAACATAGTAAGATTACCATACCAATCATGGAATATGGTAAGATTACCATACCAATCATGGAATATAGTAAGATTACCATACCAATCATGGAATATAGTAAGATTACCATACCAATCATGGAACATAGTAAGATTACCATACCAATCATGGAACATAGTAAGATTACCATACCAATCATGGAATATAGTAAGATTACCATACCAATCATGGAATATAGTAAGATTACCATACCAATCATGGAATATAGTAAGATTACCATACCAATCATGGAATATGGTAAGATTACCATACCAATCATGGAATATGGTAAGATTACCATACCAATCATGGAATATGGTAAGATTACCATACCAATCATGGAATATGGTAAGATTACCATACCAATCATGGAATATAGTAAGATTACCATACCAATCATGGAATATGGTAAGATTAACATACCAATCATGGAATATGGTAAGATTACCATACCAATCATGGAATATGGTAAGATTACCATACCAATCATGGAATATGGTAAGATTACCATACCAATCATGGAATGTAGTAAGATTACCATACCAATCATGGAATATGGTAAGATTACCATACCAATCATGGAATATAGTAAGATTACCATACCAATCATGGAACAAAGTAAGATTACCATACCAATCATGGAACAAAGTAAGATTACCATACCAATCATGGAATATGGTAAGATTACCATACCAATCATGGAATATAGTAAGATTACCATACCAATCATGGAATATAGTAAGATTACCATACCAATCATGGAACATAGTAAGATTACCATACCAATCATGGAATATGGTAAGATTACCATACCAATCATGGAATATGGTAAGATTACCATACCAATCATGGAACAAAGTAAGATTACCATACCAATCATGGAACAAAGTAAGATTACCATACCAATCATGGAATATGGTAAGATTACCATACCAATCATGGAATATGGTAAGATTACCATACCAATCATGGAATATGGTAAGATTACCATACCAATCATGGAATAAAGTAAGATTACCATACCAATCATGGAATAAAGTAAGATTACCATACCAATCATGGAACAAAGTAAGATTACCATACCAATCATGGAACAAAGTAAGATTACCATACCAATCATGGAATAAAGTAAGATTACCATACCAATCATGGAATAAAGTAAGATTACCATACCAATCATGGAATAAAGTAAGATTACCATACCAATCATGGAATATAGTAAGATTACCATACCAATCATGGAACAAAGTAAGATTACCATACCAATCATGGAATGTAGTAAGATTACCATACCAATCATGGAATGTAGTAAGAATACCATACCAATCATGGAACAAAGTAAGATTACCATACCAATCATGGAACAAAGTAAGATTACCATACCAATCATGGAACAAAGTAAGATTACCATACCAATCATGGAATAAAGTAAGATTACCATACCAATCATGGAATATGGTAAGATTACCATACCAATCATGGAATATGGTAAGATTACCATACCAATCATGGAATATAGTAAGATTACCATACCAATCATGAAACATAGTAAGATTACCATACCAATCATGGAATATGGTAAGATTAACATACCAATCATGGAATATGGTAAGATTACCATACCAATAATGGAATATGGTAAGATTAACATACCAATCATGGAATATGGTAAGATTACCATACCAATCATGGAATATGGTAAGATTAACATACCAATCATGGAACATAGTAAGATTACCATACCAATCATGGAACAAAGTAAGATTACCATACCAATCATGGAATGTAGTAAGAATACCATACCAATCATGGAACAAAGTAAGATTACCATACCAATCATGGAATATGGTAAGATTACCATACCAATCATGGAACATAGTAAGATTACCATACCAATCATGGAACATAGTAAGATTACCATACCAATCATGGAATATAGTAAGATTACCATACCAATCATGGAATGTAGTAAGATTACCATACCAATCATGGAATATGGTAAGATTACCATACCAATCATGGAATATGGTAAGATTACCATACCAATCATGGAATATAGTAAGATTACCATACCAATCATGGAATATAGTAAGATTACCATACCAATCATGGAATATAGTAAGATTACCATACCAATCATGGAACAAAGTAAGATTACCATACCAATCATGGAATATAGTAAGATTACCATACCAATCATGGAATATGGTAAGATTACCATACCAATCATGGAATATGGTAAGATTACCATACCAATCATGGAATATGGTAAGATTACCATACCAATCATGGAATATGGTAAGATTACCATACCAATCATGGAATGTAGTAAGATTACCATACCAATCATGGAATATGGTAAGATTACCATACCAATCATGGAATATGGTAAGATTACCATACCAATCATGGAACATAGTAAGATTACCATACCAATCATGGAACAAAGTAAGATTACCATACCAATCATGGAACAAAGTAAGATTACCATACTGTTGTACGCAGCCTGTGTGCGGGGAATCCCCTAGCGGCCGAACAACGTCACAGCCTCACGGAGGCTGAGTGGGTGCATTCCCACGCACTGTCTGCACACGGCAGATGACACTTAACCCCGGACGAAGCAGGACCACCTAAACCCTTTAACGTCGGGCGCATCTCACACTTATAGAAACCCAAGTAAGTAGCCTATAATCGCTATACATTGAAACCCTCAAAGTATAACATTGGTGCCAGGAGTACTTGCTTGCGTGGATCTATTATTATCACCATTAAGCTAATTACAGTAATTAGCATCATCCTACCTTATGTTTTGTCTTGTGGAAAGAGGAACCACCTGGATAACACAGGATTTAAACTTAGGGTAGCCAAACCGTCTACCATCCCTTATCACATGTGAGAAGAGGGGCAAGTGAATTTTACAGTAATATTTACTTTCCCATTGGATTACACAAGGCTGGTAGCTTCTCATCTCATTGATTAGCTTCAAATCCTTGAATTTATCTACAGTAGATTAACCGTTTGCATTGGTACAGTTCTGACGCATAATATTAGTTGACCAAGGAGGAGAAGCTTTCCCATGCTTTCTCATAACTTCATTACCTTGCTTGGATACCCAGGCTACATTACATCCATCATTAATTAATTAATTTCGCATCCTGTGAATCTTTGTGCTATAATTACCGCTTACATTTAGTGGAAATCTCAGTAATTGTTTCACTGGTTGGGAATTATATCGCTGACTTTCACAATAAAGGGTTAAGCAGTGCGTCAAGGCCACACGAGGACGGCCATCTTAACCTTTTCTAAACTTAGGTGGAGAGGTGCTCCTCTCTCCAAGACCCAAATTAAAATCCATTACCATCTTCCCCTATTTGCTGTTTATTCTCCATTCTAAAGACAGGTATAGGGTGGATTTAATGTCAGCTTTATGAATTTGTCATTATTTTATTAATTAAACTGGGCATTTCCCGGTGACTTTATTGGAAAACACTCCCTTAAAAAGGGTTAACAGAGAAGTCAGGAGCCATTCACGTGAGCCAGTCACGGCTCCTTCAACCTTTGTCCCTGTGGTTGTGTTCGTATACCAGCATTTCCTGAAGGACATTTGATAAATTGTTTCAATCCTAATTTTAACATCTTATCATTGGAAACTAGATGGGAACATGTCTGACTTTGAAATCAACATCTTATAAGTGATTTTGCCAGCAAATAACCTTATTTTACATTAAGTGGAACCCACATGCAGTTCCAAACACAACCACTTGTAGGTGGCAGGAAGTTCTCACTGAGCCAAGTGCGGCAGGTTGGAGTGGTTGCATTCGGGAAGCCAATGTTGTTCTCATTGAATTAAATGTGGTAGGCTTGAGTGGAAGCATTCGGGAAGTGAATATTTGTTGTAACTAGGATTTTGATTGGAGATTGTTGCTAATTCATTTTCTACCAGCACCTGGCCATCCCCTGACATTGAAATTGATCCTGAATTAACTTATGTAAATCTTCCAGCTGTATTAAATTATAGATCACAATCAATTGAAATTGATTATGCTATAGGCCTATATATTCGAATCAGCCATTAACTGAAAAAGTAATAAAATTGGTTTGGACAATTTTACCTCTGCATAAGTGACATGTTTTATTAAGGGATTGTGATGCAACATTTATCGGCAAGCAATTAACATACATTTTAGGCACTCACCACTAGAATAAGAGGGCCATACATTGTCATCTGCTGGGAATTTTCTTGGCGCCTTGTACTGGTTGCATGCTAATGCAATAAAACATACATTAAGGCTAGCCCCTCTACTAACCCATACCACGTCAGTCGCCAGGCATACCATGTAAGCGAGTTCGGCAATTTGCTGATTGATCGGCCCAATTTTCTTTACGCAATTTGTGGACGCTCAAAGCCCTAATCAAAAATGCCCCTGATCAACATAAACAACACTGATGAGGAGAGCTTGAAGAGCCTTGAGGGCATCGGAACTGGAAGGGCCACCACCATTTTGGCACTGATTAGGGACAAAGGTCCGTTCACCGACATCCAGCTCCTGCTGACGGAGGCAAATGCGCCGGACGATGCCAACTCAGCGAGACTGGCTACAAAGCTGGCAGAGCTGTATGACCGTGGGCAGTTCACCCTCAGTGATGACCCGCAAGTCCAGATTGAGGCATTGCAGGCGGGATTAGGGAGGGCCCACAACATGTTCGACATATGGAGAGACGAGCGTAGGAAAAGGGATGACGACTACATGGAAGTCGAACAGCAGAAAACACAGCTTGAGCCGGATCTAGCAATGAGAAATGGCTTCGTAAAGAATTGGAGGAAGAGAAAAAGGAGCTCGAGGAAGATTACGAGTGGAGGACCAGAGGTCGCACAGATGAGAAACCAGATGTGAGACTGGAACAGAGAATTGCTGAGCTGGAGAAGACCTTCAGGTCGATTAAAACAGAGGCAGGCATTGCCTCACAGGAGAAATGTCCGACAAGGACCCCATCCCCAATGGGCACCAGCACCCCTAGACGAGGCACGGTGAAAGGCCATGTCTACACACAACACAGGCATGGGGCAGAGACGTCCAAGACCCAAGTCAAGGAGAAGAGCGTCTCAAAGAGCAAGGACAGGAGTCGCTCAGAGAGGAGGTACAGGGCCCCGGAGGACCCCTACAGCAGTCGGAGAGGGGGTCGCCGGGACTCCAGCTCAAAGGGGATGTCATGCGACTCGTCCTCCTCTAGCGAGGACTGCTCTGAGGGAGAGGACAGAGGGCGAAACTCTGGGAAAATCCCAACATATGATGGATCCCTATGCTGGGATGTATATGCGGAGCAATTCCGCAGAATAGCCCGGCGAAATGGCTGGGCTGAACGAAGAAAGATAGACATGCTTGTCCAGAACCTCCGGGGAGAAGCACTAGTCTTCTTTACCTCCATGTCCAAAAGGACCAAGATGGATTGGGGAGAGACCAAACGTTGGATGAGAGACAGGTTTGGTCAATGAAATCCACCAGCTACGGCCAGGCGACAGCTTCAAAGCATGAAGCAGGAAGACGAGGAGGACCTCGAAAAGTTTGGCCAACGCTGCCTGGATGTGGCGAGGGAGGGTCAACCAGGAGACCCGGAAAGGACTGTCCAGAGGACGGTGGTTGATGCTGTCCTTCGGGGATGCCTAGACAGGCGGGCAGCCCTCGTTGCTGGGGAAAGGGACCTAGCCACCATCAGGGAGGCGCTCCACAGCCTCCGCCACCCCATCCATAATGCCTGATTTATTTAGGTCAGGGCGGTCAAATTTGCTGAAGAGCCGGAGGAGCCCGCACCCACTGTGGCAAGTCTGGGGCTGCAGGAGAACCTTAAGCTAGACATAAAAAAGATGATCGCAGAGGCGATAGCAGAGACCCTGAAGACCTCTGGTGGGGCCAGTAGCGAGAACAGACAGACCCGACCAACGAGCCCCTACCCGACACGGTCTAGAAGCCAATCACCTGGGCGGTGCTACAACTGCCAGAAGGAAGGGCACTTCAGGAGGGACTGTACTCAACCATGTGTACAGGCCACCCAAGCACCCACCCCGGCGAAGAAGGAAAACTAGAACGGGATGGTTGTAGAGGCCCATCACCATCCCCAAATGACAGTGGCCGATCACCAGAGGAGCCATCCCCTCAGAAACAAAAGGAGGCAAACATCAGGAATGTGGAGTTCCGCATGAAGTCAGGTCCAGTGGAGAGTCTAGTCCTGCCATCAATAATCAATGGCAAAGAAGTGGAGGCACTCCTGGACATAGGAGCACAAGTATCCGTACTGAGCCCAAGCTTTGTGGAGAACATGAAGAAGCCTCCAGCAGTGATTGAGAAAGTGCGGTTAAGAGGAGCCCCACAGGGCAGCCACATGGAGGGGAGCCTTACTGAGCCAGTAGAAATTAGGCTCGGTGACAAAGCTTTCTATTGGCGCACATACATTGCACCTGTGTCTGACCCAGCCATCTTAGGATTGGATTTCCTAAAAGCCATAGGGGCTAAAATTGACTTAAAGACCGCAACAGTGGAAGTGGACGGGAGGAAGATAAGAGCCATCTACCGCCGGAACCAGGGAGGGGGAAACTATGTGGCCAAGGTCACATGCAGCAAGAGGACTGTTATACCCCCCACTCAGTTTGCCAAGTTCCAACCAAAAGCGGGGCAACAGACATGGAACCTGAACACCTCCTCCTCAGTCCTACAGACCTCCACCCAGGACTTATGTGCCCATACGCAGTCATCAGAAACATGGAAATGGGTGTGGTGGAAATGACAAACGTAAGCGACAGTTGGATTACTGTTCGCAAAGGCCAACTGATAGGAACCGCGGAGCCAGCAGACATCTTGGACGCTGATAATGAAGACCAGCAGAGTCAGATAGGACGCATCGTCGAAGCGGCACAAGTTGGCGACCAGCTGCATGATGATGGACCGCCCACAGAGGAACAGATGGAGTCACTGCGGTTGCGATTGCCAGAACACCTTAGAGATCTGTTCCACAGGTCAGCCAAACTCCTGACATTCACGCAGGCATCAGAACTCTCTGAGATACTCCTGGAATTCCAGTCGACATTCTCAAGTAGTGACACTGATCTGGGCTGCTTCACAGCTGTCAAACACTCAATAGACACAGGAGATGCCCGACCCATTCGACAAAGGATGCGGCGGACTCCCCTGGGGTTCCAAGAGGAGGAGGAAAAACACCTTCAGAAGATGCTGGAAGCAGGAGTGATAAAGCCATCATCATCAGCCTGGGCATCAGTACCAGTCCTGGTCAGAAAAAAGGATAGATCTGTGAGATGGTGTCTCGATTACAGGGCATTAAACAATGTGACAGTCAAGGATGCATTTCCCTTGCCAAAAATAGAGGAATGCCTAGACTCTCTTGCTGGGAGCCGATTCTACAGTACCCTGGACATGAACTCGGGCTACTGGCAGATCCAGATGGAAACCAAGGACCAACAGAAGACCGCTTTCATTACCAAGTATGGGCTGTTTGAGTGGACCCGTATGGGGTTTGGGCTCTGTAACGCACCAGCAACCTTCCAACGAGCAGTGCAACTGGTTCTGCATGGAATGCAGTGGAAGAAAGTGCTGTCATACCTTGATGACGTTGTTCTGTTCGGCGACAGCTTTGAACAGGCACGTGACAACCTTGTTGAAGCCCTAGAAAGGTTTAAAACATACAAACTAAAACTCAAACCGAAAAAATGCTCACTCTTTCAAAACAAAGTGATGTTTCTAGGAAGGCTAGTGTCCCCAGAGGGTGTCACAATAAACCCAGAGAGTGAGGACACTATCAGAAAGTGGCCGTTACCCAATTGTGTGCGTGATGTGGAGTCATTTCTTGGGTTTGCCAACTATCGTCGGGATTTCATAAAGGGATATGCTGAAATATCAGCGCCCCTCTATTCCCTTACTGGGCCCAAAACGAAGTTCCACTGGCCTGATGAAGCAGAGAAAGCATTTGGAGCATTAAAGGGAGCACTTATAAAGGCACCAGTGCTGCCATTTCCTGATGTGAAATACAAATTTGTACTTGACTGTGACACCTCCGATGTAGCAGTGGCAGGTGAACTAGGACAGGTAGTCCATGGAAAAGTTCAAGTTGTTGCCTATGGGAGTTATGTCCTCAATGCAGAGCAAAGAAGGTACTGTACAACCAGAAAGGAACTTCTGGCTGTTGTCCGTCTAACAAGACAGTTTCGACACTACCTCCTGGGGCGACCTTTCTTGGTGAGGACTGACCACAACAGCCTCACCTGGCTCTTAGGGTTCAAAAACATCCAAGGTCAGCTGGCCCGGTGGATGGAGGAATTATCACAATATGACATGACAATTGTCCACGGACAAGGGAAAAAGCACATCAACGCTGACAGCTTGTCAAGAATACCCGATACATTGGAGTATTGCGATTGCTATCGGGCAGGCAAATCCCCTGAGACACTGCCTTGTGGAGGTTGTGCCTTCTGCCTCAGAGCCCACAGTCAGTGGACACGATTTGAGAAGGAAGTGGATGACATAGTGCCATTGGCTGTCAGGGACATTGAAGTCGATGACTCAGACATAGACACAAGCCAGGATGAAAGAGAACCCCCCAAGGACAGTTGGCTTAAAAACTACACAAAACAGGAGTTTCGGGATCAACAACTGGGTGACACAGACTTGGCTCCACTCATATCGTGGTTAGAGGAGGACCAGAAGCCAAGCCAGGCCCTGTTGGCACTCAGCAGTCCGGCAACTAAGTATTTTTGGTCTCACAGGAACCAACTAACACTCGTAGAGGCTGTACTACACTACAGATGGGAGACAGAGAGAGGTGCGGCACTGCTACTAGTAGTTCCTGAACACTTTAAGAAGGAAGTCCTTTGTCTGTGCCATGACCACCCAACCGCTGGGCATCTGGGACAGGATAAATCTGTAGCTCGGCTGCATCAAAGCTTCATATGGCATTACATGAACAATGATTGCCGAGAATATATACGAACCTGTGCAGTATGCAGCCGCAACAAGAAGCCATGCCAAAAGGCCAAGGCAGGTCTGGGGGTATACCACGCTGGTATACCACGCTGGTATACCCTCCCGGCATCAAAAGCTGGGAACAAATACATCCTCATGATTGTCGACCAGTTCTCAAAATGGGTTGAATGCTATGCCATCCCAGATCAGACCGCTGAGAGGGTGGCACATAAACTAGTGCATGAATTCATCTCTAGGTTGGGGTGCCCACTTCAACTTCACACAGACCAGGGCAGGAACGTTGGTGGAAATGTAATCCGTGCCATTTGCGGGGCCCTGAAGATCCAGAAGACGAGGACAACCCCGTACCACCCAGCTTCAAATGGCCAGGTCGAAAGATACAATAGAACCATCCATGAACCATCATGGTCAGGTGTTATCTCCGGGGAGAGTCAAAAGAATGGGACGAACACCTCCCTCTCTTGACAGGGGCATTGCGAGCAGTCCCCCACAAGCAAACAGGTTACAGCCCAAATATGCTGATGCTGGGTCGGGAAGTTTGGCAGCCAGAGGGACTTATATTTGGTCTCCCGGACACAAGAAAGGAAGGGCTGACGGAACCTGAATATGTTCAAAAGCTACGTGAAACACTGGCTAAAGTACACCAGCATGCGCGGGACAACCTTGGCCGAGCTCAGCTGGTGCAGAAAAGGTATTACGACTATAAGCTGAGAGAATCTGAATACAATGTTGGAGATCTCGTGTACAAGAGAGACACTGCCAGCAAGAAGGGCGAGAGCCCTAAATTGAAACCAATTTGGAAGGGACCCTTCTTGGTGGAGGAGGTTCTGTCTCCTCTCCTTGTTAGAATCAAAGGGCGCAGGAAGTCGGGTATTGTGCATCACGATCGGATCATGCTGAGCCAGGACAGAGCGATCTACTGTAGTCTGGATGGACCTGCAATGATGACCAGGAAGGACAGCCATTTTATCACAAATTGGAATGTGGGCGTCACCAAACTCAAGAATACTCAGAAATGGAGGACAATCTGCAATGGGAGTCATGACAAACATGGTAAGGTTTCAGAAACTAGCCAAATCTTGAAGGTGAGAAGTGATTGTGTTATACTAGGTAGGTTGGGTAGTTTAATTGATGTTTACTTTTGGGATGGAATAAAACCCTCTGTTATGATTTTTTTTGTATATTCACAAGCTTTCGCCTGAACATTGGGCTTCATCAGGTGTTTCAGAACTGAATCAGAATTTTTGAACTTTTGAATCAGATGCCAATGATGTTAACCTTTAGAATGGTCCATAGAGCTAAGGACTACCTTACAAAGATAAGATAAGATAAGAAAATCTTTTATTTGTCTAACTTAATACGAGATACAATGTGAAACGACAAAAGGGTCTACATGCCTATATGAAAATTTAATTCCATTTATGCCGGCGGTTACCTTTAATTTTGGGAGCCTTTTTGAATATTTAACCTAGGCTTTAAAATAGAAATATATAATAATCGAGTAAATAAAGGGTGTCAGATGGACCAACAAGTAATATTTAAGACATTTGACAATGTCTTCTACTTTGGATATACTTCCAAGGGGTTGGATAGATTTAAACAGGGCATAGGTATATTCAATACAGATATTTAAAATTTGCTATATTGTGTTATACAACTAAAGATATGAGAATATTAATACAACAAGATAGTGTGGAAATAATTGTGTTCTTTTGTTCTAAATGCAATTTTTCATTTGCAAATTGTTGGTTCTTTGCAGGCCACAAAGTAGGATTCCAGCACCAGTGTAAAGAGTAGAGTGGATTTTTTTATTTTTTTTAAAGAAATTTTATTGAGCTGATTTCAATGTTTTTACATAGATAATCTCTGTAATCTGATAATCTTTGGATTTTGGATGCTGCAAAGATGGAGCATATTAGGTGTGGATCCTAATTAGAGCTGCCAGTTCTATCTCATAACATATATGTTGATAGATACTATCATTTCGATGTTATCAATTCCTATTTTTAGTTACATTATATAGTCATGCACCTATATAGTTAAAACCATACTAGACACAGCACCAGGCAGAATATCATTACAGATGCTGTGAGTTTTGGTTTTGACAAATAGTCATGTCTTGCTGTGTAAAAATTAATGTTGAATAAAAAGAAATGTCAAAAAGATTGTTTCCCTTTTATTCTACGGATGAAACTCAGATTTACTTACAATGACAAAAAGGATTGATATCAAAATGATTAACAAAATGATTTATGCAATGATTTATGGAACACAAATGGGTCATTTATTCAGTACTTCTCGATATTGGAAAATGAATTGTTGATATCCATAAATGATTCAACTCATTTCTTGATATCAAATATATATTATTAATTGCTGATATTCCAACACATAATCAACATGTTTGGCCTAAAAGTGAAAAAATCTAAATATATATATACAGACCTAGCACTGCCCCATGTCGAGGCAAGGAGGAGAGGCCATCTCTTACAATAGAGTGTCAAATCAACACAGACTGATTGCAAACTTGATCAATTGCCAAACTTATTTATCATTATTAATTACTATTATTTAAGGTACACATGGAAGATATGTTGCCACACACAGTGTGATACCCTTTCCTTGCCCTTTTTAAATATATAAATGTTTATGGTGAAATAGAAACAATATGGAACATCTGAATTATCTATTTAACTCAAGATAGCAACAGCTGGCATTGATTTCTTACAGACAGGAGGTTGGCTGACCACAGCTGTAGGTGTGTGCCTCCACACACCCACTCACACACAGTGCACAGGCGCATGCACCATGCATTCACATACAGCGCATTCAAATGACCTGCTGACATTTTGGTTTGGACTAGGATTTACAAAATAAAGACAGAATATTTTATCCAGTGCCTGCCACATATTGTAGGTCATTCAATTCAATTCAGAGATTCTTTTTTTGTTTTTACAACAGACTTTATTACTGACACCTGCCATCTGGGCATATACATTTCTAAAAACATGTTATATCAAGATATAAAAGGCGAATATGAATCATTTTTTTTTAGAATTTGGTGTTTTCAACAATATCAATAATATCTTCCACTAGGCGTCTCCATAGCTTTTCCTCTTCTTAATAATATTGTAATATTACATCAGGATCAAAGACCCTTTGAATACACTGTAAGTACATCATTTGTTCATCAGCAGGGGAAGTCTTTTTCAACAATTGAGACCAGGCAAAATTTCGTTTTATACCAGAAAAATTTCCTTCTTGGGAACTATATATGAGTTGAACTCAAGAATGAATGTTCTATTATATAAGCATAAAATCCCTCGTTTTGAGCATATAATTAAATGTATTTAATCAATAAACACAGTGCGGTGGCTATTCCAATCTTCTGAGACAAGCTGCCTTATTTATGTTGGCCAGTCTAACCTGGATCCAACAACAACCGTCCTTTTACTCTGTAATATGTCCTTATTTTTATGTCGGGGAAAGTCAAGAGCTTTTCAATGATGTTTGAGACTTTAGTGTTCAAGTTGTCTTGGAGTCTGTTGCCTGCCAACTGCCAGGAGAAGGATTTCTTGTATTCTTTCTCAATGGGATCCTTTTGTTTTGCTAGCTTCAGCTGTTCCAGGTATTCACTCTTCTCTATGACTATGTTATCAGACCTTTCTGACAGTACCATGGGATTGGACTTCTCATCCTTCAACATGGCAAGGGTTGGTACTCTCATCAGACTCATCCACTTCAATTTTTTCATGCTTTTCAAGCAATTTAAGTAGGGTTTGAAAGTTTTTCTGTTGTTTTTGGTAATATTCCATCTGCTGATTCCTCATTGATTCAACCAGTGCCCTGAGGCCTTGAACTCCGTCCTCACCCATAGTGGGGGAGGAAACTTGATGATAAATATATCCACCAGATGGCGCCACTGCGCTGGTAAAGACTCTTGTTATTCTAGCTTGCTAGCACTGTTGATTATATGGGTCAAATTTTTTTAGAATGTACAATTGCAAAATTTGCGACCTATGCACATTATACTGAATGGGTATTGCAGACAAATGAATCAATCATAATGGTTCTGGTATCATTGGAAAGGAGACATCCTACGCTTTACGAAAATGTATATATTAGTATACATATTTGTAAGTTTTGTATGTAATAAATCGCTCTAAATGTTGAAATCCTTATCAAAATACCTCAGAATTCACTACTTTTTCATATTATACCTCCCTTCTGAAAAAAATTTAATGTTCTAGGTATTAAGTTTGACCTGGTTTCATTTCTTATGCATATTTATGACAACTTGGTGAAGTTTTAGCCTTCTACTAGCCCTCATGACAGTATGTCAGCTCTATACTGAAATGTCCAATCTTCAGGAGTCACTTGGGCATACCCGGTATCAAACATAGATTATACTATACTGGCTGAAAATATATCTTCCACATATGATTTAAAGTATCTAAAATACACTTCAACATGTTAGTGATGCAATTCTGGTACAATTTGGCCAGTAATACAGACATTAGCAGGGCCATGCTTCAATGTTTACCAGACCAGAGTTTTTATACTATTTCATACCGGGTATGCCCTGTACCCTTTTATAATGTAGATCCAGTGTCACTGCAACTGAGGAACTAAAACCCAGTATATGTAATCCTAGTATCTATCCTCATATTCACACCAAATGCCAATCTTCCAAATTAATTTATTGTGGAGATATGAATGCAAATCATATCAGGGGTATACCCGGTATATATGAGGGATACCCGGTATGGCAAGAAAGGAACAGCTAGAATACACATTCAAACTGTTTTCATGTGACCAAACCTCTATTTTTTTCTTTTGGAAATGAAGACAACCACCACATATAGTTATTGTGTAGGTATTCCTAGGATTCCTTGAACATTGTCAACAAGAATGAGAGTGACTCAGAATTATACATGCACTTGTATAGTGTGGAAATACTGTTAAGGTGTTTAGGATTCAGCCATCGGTGTGATATTCAGCTATCTAATCATTATTTATATGTTTAAAAGATTATTTTCAATAAGTCTTAGTGAAATATGTTTCTGTCATAGGTTAAAGGAAGGAATAATATAGCATTACAATTAAGAAGAATCAAAGGGGGTATACCCGGTACCATTATCTTTGAACTTGATTTCTATGCACATTTGATAATTATTTCTCAATATGTGTCATGTTAAGTTAGTTTGTATTAATCAGAAATGTCATATGCATATAATTCAACAAATATTTAGGAGTCTGGGGGCAGGGATGTTGAGACAAATGTGTTTTGAATTCATACCGGGCATGCCCCACAAATCATTTTCTATTGACAAATGATAAATAAGTAGCATTACTACTGTAGATAGGGTCCTCATATAATGTCTCAATGTTCCTTGCAATGTCTCATTCAATTTAGAACTGCAAGAGTGGTACATAAACAGAATAGATACTTTTTAAAGTATATTAAAAGAGTGGATGATACCGGGCATCCCCTGATACCGGGCATCCCCACTTCAATCTTTGTACGTTTGACTAAGTCACTAGAGAACCCAGAAATCACCATAAAACCTAGTATGCCAATATATTATGTATTACTGTACATATGTATGTGGCTTAATGCCTCATTTCCATGCAATTCAATTCAACTTTAATCAAAATCATGATACCGGGCATCCCTTGGCATCCACTGAAAGGTAGACTTTTTGTCATAACTTCTACCCATATGACTTTATCTTCTGTATTTTTTGCAGTAATATGGCCTGGACCCTCCCCTGACATGTGGGGACGTAAGAAATGAGATGTGGAAACTTTTATTTTTTTATGTTGTCAACCCCTATATATTTTTAGTAAAAAATTTTATGATTCATCACATCGAGTTTTTATCATTGATTTTAGAGGCTCCATCCATTACCACACATGTTTCTCATGTAGCTACTGAGTCTCATGTGGTTGTGCCCATTTAAGTAGCCACAGTGAGATGTCAGATAACATGTACTCTTCTTGGGGATGCCCGGTATATAGAGGGATGCCCGGTATATTTGTGAAGGTATTTGTCTCAGACCAAGTGAGGTGATATTGAGTCAAGGAGTCACTTGAACTTAGATCAATTGTGTCCCAAATACATGGTGTTTATGTACTTGCTAGGTTTCAGGTGGTTTTGGCCACTTTTTTGGCCACAGTGAGACGTCAAATATAAGGTACTTTACTGGGGGATGCCCGGTATTATATCTAAAGGGATGCCCGGTATCAAAGATGGCTTTCTATTACCAATTTTCTCAGGAATACTAAACATGATAAATTCGTAATAAGTTGCTACATTGATGGAAAAGATGTATAAGTTACCAGAAAACAGGTTTTCATACCGTTTATGGCAACAAATGCAGCATTATTGAATTTATATTTCAACCATAATGTTACCGATCAAAACACTCCTGTTTTGGGGAAATGTGATACATTTGCTTTCATGTCTCACATAAAAACCTTGGTTGATACATAGTTATGGATTGGTATACTTGTAAAGGAACATTCCATCCTCATAAGGAATTGCTTTTTATTTGGAAGTTGAAGCATTTTGTCCTGAATATTGAGGAATTAAGGAGCTGCCACTTAATTTGATACCGGGTATACCCTAAAAAAAGATCAACTTGTTTTAACTACAATAAAAAATGACATATTTAAATCTTATGAGTATAATTGGTGTTTTTAGGTCGTGGGGACATCTATGATACCAGTCAGAAGGAATATGAGTTTATACTTATTATTTTTTTTTTCAATCTTCCTAAACCTCATAAATTCCGAATTGTACATTCTAAAAAAATTTGACCCACATGGCGGCGCCACTACTCTCCCACTGCCTTGCTGTCTAGTGTGTCTCTAGTCTATACAGCTTTCAGTTGGTTGGTCCTTAGTAGCTTATTTTATTTCTCAGAAGTAGGTATTCCTAGTTTAAATCCTTCCCGTTTGCCTGTAAAGTCCTGAGTTATGTTTATTTCGCACAACAATCACTCTTTGAATGAGCGATAATATGGTACCACGCTCCCTTCAGGGCGTGCTGGCGGGAGTAGCAGAGCTGGCAACTTATTTTCTCACACTGTCACTAAATTCCGCCTTCTTGATTTCTCTCTTTCGTCAATTTGCTTTCTTTGATGATTCATGGAATCGATCACACTGTTATATCACTGTACACCTTTCTTAATCCCGGAATCTGAAAGAAAAAATTGGTGAGCCTAAGCTTAACGTGGTTTAGTCATTCAGTCTGAACTTCTTCCATTTCAGAGATTCTTTATTTGCAGATCTTATTTACAAATCAGGTTTAATGTCTGGTTACAGTAAGTAATACCCCTGAACCAGGTCTTCCAAAGATTGCCTGGAAATTAGGTTATACGGTAATAAAATTACTCAGCTTGACCACTATCAATTCTGAACGATTCTTTGTTCACCCAAGCAGCCAGGTCCGGGAGCCAGGTGCAGATGATTGAATTAAAAATATGGATTTTGGACAGTTTCTGATAGCCAGTTTTGAGGTAATAAATATAAATGTTTATTATTATTGATGTCTTTTCTTTCCATACTGGAGATAGTAGACTAGCGATCCTTTACACCTAAGACTGTTATTTCTAGCATGCTAGTGCCGGCTCCTACTCCTCATTTACTGATTCTTTAGTTGGGGCTCTAGGGACTCTGATATCATCAATTTTATTCTTTTAAAATTTTAGGTTCTTTTTAAAGAAAAATAACCCAAGATAGGGAAGTCTTTGTTCATTGTTAACTGGTCATCCTACCCGGGAAACGTAGGTTGTGAAAAACTACCATAACACAAAAATGGGAATATTCATGTTGCACTTTGCACATAAAGGGTCAGATTTCCGTTATGCTATACAAACTTTATTCCTATGGTAAACCATTATACTAATATACATGCTGAAAAGAATCTGACCATTATTTCATAGCTCAATATATTCTTCCATTCAAGTAAGTTTATATTTATATGGAATGAAGCTACTAGAATCACTCTTCATCAATGTTATATATCACGCTACTTCTTTTATATATATATATATATATATATATATATATATAATGCTTTTATTCATTCATGATAAACAGTTACAATATCACATAATAAGGTTTTAGTCCTCTGCCCCCTTGCAGTTCTTCCACGACCGCCCTAACTTAATATAATACACACATTCATTTATTCAATCTGATACAAATTATTACATAACAATACATTTTGGTTATTCGATATTCGATATTCTGACTAGGTTCGGTTGTTGTCCCAGTGTTTTTAATTTGTGAGTTTGTTACTTCTCACTATTTGAATTGGTAATATAACATTTTGAATTAGGGTCTAAGCCCATCAGGTTGTCATTGATTATATATCGATTAACAATGTGTACACCAGCCGTTTTAAAGCTGTCCAGTATTATATTGTACATTAACATTAAACATTAATTTCAATGACTCAAATACATGTTATGTGAAGACATAACCCCCTGACCCACCCTTTCCTCCCCAAATGAGTAATGCAGCACCCATCCCTTGCCTTATTAAAATAAAATAAATATTGTCGTTATATCGACCTTCACTGTACTATATTGCAGGTCCCTGCAACTTAAAGAAGCTTCTTTTCACTTATACAATCTATGAGCTTTCATTACATACACCCTTTCAGTAGTTAATCCCTGCCTGTCTATACCCACCAATGGCAGAGATTAAAAGGGTTAATAACTTCCATTTTGTTACACGGGGGTTGTGGGTTGGAAGCAGGAATGCACATTTTTTCTTCTGTTTCAATAGGAATTTATCAGACAACAATTATCAGCCATCATTTCAGATTCATATAGTTTTTTAATTTCTTTCATTTAAACGTAAGAAAAGTGTTCTATCACGAGTTGCTATGCCCACTGCATGCTCACATGTCCTATAATCCAAACAATTGTTGTTTGCACATCATCTTGTGTAACCTTCCCAAACCACAGAGTACAGCCCAGGGGGGAATAAACATCCACGGCCATTACCATGTTTCCTTGACACAAACATTGCCAGTTTCAGATTTCCGTTATTATAAGCAAACTGTGGATGTGGAGAACATCAGGGTTTGATGGTATTGATTATCTCCATTTTGTCTTAAATAGGGCTTCTGATTCCTTTGTTCAATTGAATATTTAAGAAGCCTTTTATATAAAAACTAAAAAGATATAAAGAAATAGTAGTTCACTGACAGTTTCATTGGGACAAATAAGCACTAGTTTCTTTATTATTGGTCTACAGGACACTTCACACAAAACAAGTGTTGTTTTTACATTATCTTGTGTAACTTACAGAACACTATTTGAACATTGCTCAATTGATTTATTGTGAGTACCAGTACAGTTTTCCTCCATATGGGTCAGATTTTCAGAAAATGTGCAATTGGCTGCTGTACACATTTAGTACATTCTGCTAAACTAGGCTGCAATTTGGTCAATACTAGGTAAATCTGAGTATATTTGGCATTGCATTGATTCTCGCAATCTATTTGGTTAGGTTGAACTGTATTTTGAACTTTATTTTCGTCTGAAATTTGGGTTATTTGACAGAATTGATGAAGTTGAATTGTACATTTTCTGAAAATCTGACCCATGTTTGCTTTCTTGATTCAACAGACGCCATTGGTTGCCAGCAATTTAACCAATATCTTCAATTGTTATTCATTCTATGTTATTCATGCAGGGTACATGAACCATCATTTTAATAACTCTAAATCAGACCAAACTGTACTGTAGTGGTACATGAGTTTATGGATGTCTTTCTTCCTGATTCTAGACAATTTGGCCATGATAATTTTGGGTTGCACCAGGTAGACCTGCTACAGCAGAGGAAGCCATCCCAATTCTGGCCAATCAGAATAAAAATACAATATATACATATGACAAATGCAGATATCATTTTTTTACACACAAAAGTTATTGTACGATGATACAGAGTGGAACATCTTTCCTCAGTACACTCATTGCCAGGATTAGAATGCTCCTTTTTTAGTTAAGATGAAAATAGCACTAATGCCTCACTATTTGCATGATACAGTCCAAAATGGAATTTGTGTCACTCATGGCATTGATATCCAATGGCAAATGGGGTATGTAAGATTCATTCTATATGTGAATCAAACCGCCAAGGCCGTCCTGGAACCAGTTCATAAGATCATCAACACATCATTCAAACAATGACATATGTTGGTGTGAGTCCTGTTTTATTTAAGAAAATATCTGTTTTCTATTAAAATACTGTTTAGGTCAGGGCAAGCTTGTAATAGGTATGAAATACAACTTTAAGGCAGCTTGACCATTGAGTGACCCTTTGAGGTACATGTCTACGGAAGTGGCTAAGTAGATTAATTAGGAGTATTGATTCTGCTGGTGAATGACGTGCGCGATGACGCGGGTACACCGCATGGGGGATGAGTTGGCAAGTCCCAATTGGAGGAGAGTGAGGAGAGGTGTTGTATAAAAAAGAGGAAATAAGACTGAGGAGGGAGCTTCTCCAGAGATCTGCCTCAGCTTCAAGACTCCCTGCTGAAACCACAGAGGAAAACTATCTAGGATTCATGGAATGCAGGACATTCTATTCAGACTAGCATTCCAGACTTTATATACACTGCCTCTCAAGGAGATAAATTCAGACTTTGGGCATTCTTCTAGCCAGACTTGTCTCCACTCACATTCACCAGCTAAGTAGAACCTTTTACTGTATCCTTGTTTGAATACCCTACTGCTTAGCCAGGGAAGATGAAACACTCAGTGGTACTGAGAGGATCCTATGTTTTGAGAACCTTTATACCATGAACAACATTTCCTCCCTTTTGGGAAAACATCACATTAACTCCTCATTGATTTCTATCTTGTGATCCTATATTGGCCATTAATTAATCAATATGCTTTTAGCTGAGAGCTGGTTTTAAAGTGATGATTGAAAACAATGCACTCTGTATATTTGTCTATTGATCTGGTGCTTAAATCATTCAGTAGCAGTAGGATTGAACAAAGAAAATTCAAATGGAACAAACTTCATCATTATGATGTTGCTTGAATTTACATGACTTTGTGTCTTCTAGAAGTGATGAGCTATCTATGGCATATAGGTCTTGATCTTGACTTAAACAACAGAGCAGGGATCCGCTGAAACATAGCTTGCCAAGTGAAGATCTAATTGTTCTATCTCCAGTTCTTGTTCACACCTGTAACACATATTTCATGGAGACTGCAGTCTATCAGTTAGCCATCATTTAAGTGCAATTAATCTTGCAGAGAGTTCATGCAAAGGTCACCGGCTGTTTCTGATGTTTGCCAAAGCAACTTCAGACCATATTGATCACCGACCAAGAACAGAAGGCATCATCACCCTCTTGCTATCAGTGGAAAGGATTTACAGTTGAACCATCTTTTGCTGATTATTATTCTATCCATAACTGAAAGCCCTGAACTTTTCATGAGGCCTTTTGAATCTGAGAACAGAATGGATGATATTGGAGCCATACTGTCAGCCATTAAGAGGGTTGAAGCTGCTAAGTCAGATTTCCTTGAATACTACACTTTCAAGGACTGGTATTCAGTATTAGAAAGGGATGACATTGAAATGTTCAACCATGTGATCCAAAAATGTTCAGCTGAAGAAAGGAAATTGTTAGTTTTCAATGAGTTTTTATTCCCAAGAAGTGAGATCCCGGAATCAGCACGTTGTATCTTTAGAAGAAATGATTTATTTTTCATGTCAAAGGCATTTATTCTTGCTGCTACTTTTGGATCAATCAAAGTATTTTTGAAAATCATAAACATGGGATTTGATTCTCAGCTTCAATTAAAAGATGCTGGTGAAATAAATGTTGTTCATGCTTTGGTAGTCGGTGCAATACACAATAGTAAATCACAGAAAACGGAATCGAAGTTCATCCAGATGTATGATTTCCTAATGAAATCTCTACCACTTACTTCAAGAAAAAATCTTTTGATGCAGTCAAACTGGGAGGGATTTCGACCCCTTGAACTGGCGGCAAGCTACGGGCAGTTGAGGATGTTTTGCACCATGTTCAAGGAGGACGATGTCTACAGATTTCCACAAGGAAAAATCGGTGTAATGACCGAGGTCCTCTATGATGTCACTGATTACGAATCATGGAATGAGGGCTTTCGTGGGAAACTTTCACCACTGAGGCAGCTACTAACTCAACAGTCGCGTGACAGACTAACATCAGAAGGAAATAACAATGAAGTTGGCATTTCAATAGAGTCTGAGACAGCATTGCAAGAGTGGATAAAGGCAAAATTTCATATGAATTTCTTCTTTATTCTTTTGGGCTTTCTCTGCAGGTTGACCATATGGATGGGACTACTTATCGGGCCTCCAGGAATGCCCTCACCAACCACTGCACTCAATGCACTCAATGGAACCAAGGCACCCAAGGCAACCAATACAACCTGCCAAGAACTAATTGATCAAATAAAGACCTATGATGACATCCTGTGGGTTCCAACTGGATTGTGTGCCCTAAGAATCATCAATGATATCATCAGTGTCAGTCAAAAGTTGATTTCAATGCACAGAAAGCAGCTAAGAACCAGCTTTGCAGTTGAGTTTGGACCAGTATTTACTTATTCAAATCTTTTTAATGATGGACTAGTATGGCTTGTCTGTGTCTACATGATGTTTTATAATATTTTCATATCATTAGAAGTTCCATTACATATGATAACACCCATACATAGCTTTTTTCAAGTTAGCAGTGTTTGGGCTCTCATGTACTATCTGCAACTGGTCCCAGGGATAGGCATGTATATCATATGTCTCACTGAAATGCTTGTGGTTATGGCATCTTTTCTACCAGTTTTTTTCCTCCTCTTTGGAAGCATGACTGTTGCCTTTCTCACTACATATATATCTCTATGGATGTTTGCCCTTTTGGAACTGTATATGATGCTCTGTACAATACATTTCTTATAATGATCAATCTTTATGACCCTTCATCCATTATTCCTTCTAGTAAGGACGGGCTTCGTGGTTTGCCAATATACATTCTTCATTTTCTCTTTGTCCTGCTAATACCAATAATGCTTCTCAATTTTCTCATTGGCCTCATGTCAGTAGTCCTAACAAAGATCAAATCAAACTCCAAAACCTGCAAGCTCCTGAGTAAAAATCATATTATCATAGATGTTGAAGAGCGGTTTGCTGTGCTTCTGTCTTGGTTTTATAAATGGCGGGCTAAATGGTTCTTTCATTGTTACAAGAATTCATTATACATAAGGTGTTTTGAAGTAGAACCAAATTAACAATATATTTCTAAAGCAAAATTACATTTTCTAAAATATGTTATATTTATTCTGTTGTACTGCAACAACTTCCCATATTTACCTCTCTATTCCTGAACAACTTTGTCTTGTGGTTCCTGACTGGTGAGATTTTCTTTGTTGCTATACATTCTATAGCCCCACACTTAAAAAACATAAAGATACAATGCTGTCCATCACATAAATACACTGTCTCATTGATAGATATGCAGCATGTATATATCCATATAATAGCACAATTCTCAAAACTTTTGTGCAGTGTTATCAGTTGTAGGATTATGTATTGTATGTTTGTATTGTATGTTAAAAACTTAACTATTTATACAAATCTTAAGTGGAAGGCAGAGATTAATATTTTGTGTCTTTAAAGATATTTAAAGTTAACATCTATTTTGTTCAGCTCTCATAGCCAGAAAAGTGTTTAGCATAGTTTAGTGTATATAGGCTACCTGTTGTTAGCTAGATTATTCATACATACGATTATGCAAACACTAGTTGAAGTGCAACTTGATGTTTTCCCAGCAGTGTTTTCATCCAGAAAGAGTGGTGATATGCTAGCGTGGGCACTGACGCCTATTTATTCCTTTAGTCATATCATTAGCCCTGACGATGGGTATTTATCTGTTAAATCATAATGGATATTTTGTTTCCCCTGCCCTTCCCCATCACCACTATCCATGCCATCCCACCTGCTGTCCCTGTTGCCTTGAATGACCTAGCATCTACGCGACCCAGAGAAACAATGCAGGCCAAGGTTCAGGCGTTCAACCTTCCACTCTGCAGTCCAGTGACATACTGACTGTGCTATGTCCCATAGTCGGAGGTGTGTGGCCTAAAGAGCTCTGACAAACACGACCTAACTGGCATGGCAGAGGAAGGAAAAACGTCCTTTAACCCTTTATTCATGCTATGATGACTGTGTTACGTTAAAACATCAATCTAGAGATGTTGAGGGGGCGTTCTGTGGCAACAGAAATGACTAGATATATTTATATCACTGTAAAAATGTGTTTGTGTGCCATTTTGAGCGAGTATCCTTTCTCTGAAATAGAGAGACTGGGGGGACACCTGCAGGGAATTGATTGGAACCTATGGCACCGTCGGGGCCACAACTGAGTGCACCATCAAGAGTTGTGTAATTAGCATTCATGAGGTGTGGTTTTTTATATCTAAATATTTTTATTCAGCAGCAAAACATTATGCAGTCACACATTTTCTCAGATGAGTCACACATTTTTCTCAGCAAGTAATCTATCAATGTTAGCTAGATTTTGCATAATTGTATGTAAGTATAATAAGTAGGTATAATCTAGCTTTTTTTCTTATATATAATAAAGACAGCAGTATAACACTTTTATTAAATCCTTGATTAACACATCTAGTGGTCCTTCATCTATTCATCAATTATTACCCCGCTTCCAGAATACATTAATCTCCACTCAGTCCCTCACTAGAAAGAACAAGAACACAGTATGTGTTATATATGAACACATAATGTGTCACAGCCGAACACAATCCGAACACATGTAGAACACGTTCCCCTATATAAACAACAGCCATCATTCTTCCATAATCATTGTCCCTGACGAAGCCCCCCCCCCCCCCCCCCCCCCCATGGGCGAAATATTGGATAATAAAATGATAATTCTTGAAGATGCCGAGTGATTTTTCTCTACTGTTCATTTACGTTGAAGTAATGTTATCTAACAATGTGCTGTTCATTTACGTTGAAGTAATGTTATCTAACAATGTGCTGTTCATTTACGTTGAAGTAATGTTATCTAACAATGTGCTGTTTATTTACGTTGAAGTAATGTTATCTATCAATGTGCTGTTCATTTACGATGAAGTAATGTTATCTAACAATGTGCTGTTCATTTATGTTGAAGTAATGTTATCTAACAATGTGCTGTTCATTTACGATGAAGTAATGTTATCTAACAATGTGCTGTTCATTTACGATGAAGTAATGTTATCTAACAATGTGCTGTTCATTTACGATGAAGTAATGTTATCTGTTCATTGTTAGAAAAGGCATTAAAGCTGCATTTTCAATTAAGATCAAACACAAACTGAAATACTTTCTATGTTATGTTCTGTTCTTGTCATACCTTTCTGAATGTAGTGTGACCAGTTGTAGGGAATTACCCTTTGAGGTTTTTTGTTTTTGTGACATCCGTTCTATTCCCTTCAATCGCACATGAAAGTATATTTTTTACATCGCGATTAATTAGTGTCTTCATCCTCATCAGACACCATGCATTTCTCTAGAGATACAAAAGTTGAGGGTAGATTGAATGTCCAGGTTGTAAATCTTAGAAACCTTACTAAAGGCCCTAAGTTGAGAGTACCAACCCCTAGAACGGAGAAGTTCAAAAAGTCTTTTCTATACCAGGCACCAACTATAGGAACAGTCTTGATATGGATGCCAGGAGCATCCAAGACATGGTCACATTCCAACGATATAACCCTACTTTGGACTGAGTTATACCATTATTATTATTACTGCTATTATCACTGTTATGTACTGGCTGCATAGTTGATGACTTATGTCACTCCTTTTGTTCATGAATCAATCTGTCTAGCTTGTGATACTAAAGTACCACTTGGATTAATATACATTGGCTCTGACCAATTGACAAAGCCACCACATACACTTATGATTTATGTCTCTTTGATTTATCTACCTAACTGTGTTTGTATTCTATATGTATGTATATTATCTAGTCTAGATCATATTCCAAATTCAGGGGTACTTTGAAGACCTCCACACTTAGTCCACACTTATATAAATTTACATTTGTAGATGTCTTATGGAAATAAAAATCTACTATCATTACTCCTGCTTTCTGATGTTCTTGTTTTAACCGCCTGATATTGTATTCTATTCAAAGGCTCTGGTGTCTAGTTTTACTTCTTCCTTTGTTGAAACCATACAATCAGAAACTGCATTGGTATTAGCAAAGAGTTTAAAACAGAAGAGTCTAAACTCTGTCCAATGCTTATACCCGAGCTTGTTTTGTCCTGTTGTGAACAACGGTAAGGGGTCTGGGGGAGAAAATCGGGGAAAGGACTATAAAAGGCCATAAAATGCCATAAAAACCACATGTTCTGACAAATTTCAACTCATGAATTTATACAGAGATATGGAAATATCACTACATTTAACATTGGTCCGATCTGATTTGAAAAATTACCACAAGACCTATGGATGGGAAAGTGAGTAGGTGTTATATTTTATATGCTTCAAATCAAATGTTGGATATGATCAAATGGAAAAGACTAGTCAACAAATGAATTACTTCATGATACTTGCTCATTTTTATTTTATTTTTACAAATGAGATGTACAGGTTCCGCAATAGATGTTCTGAACCTCATTGTCAAGTTATAAATCAGATTTATGCATTATTTAAACAATAGAGAAAGAAACTCCAAAACGGAAAATGAGCGGAGAGACTTAGAGTATTTACTGAAGGCCCTTTAAGATAGGATATGGATCAGATTTTCAGAAAGTGTACATATCAACTTCACAAATCTTCTTAAATAATCCAAATTTCAGACAAAAATAAAGTTCAAAATACAGTTCAACCTAACCAAACAGATTGCTAGAATCAATGCGATGCCGAATATATTCGAATGTACCTAATTTTGACCAAATTGCAGCATAATTTTGAAGAATTTACACAATGTGTAGAGCTGCCAATTGTACATTTTCTGAAAATCTGACCTATATGATTTTCATAACCAGAAATATTTGAATAAATTTTATTTTGAAACAAAAGCTGAAGACACCAAATCGAGGGAATTAATCACTTTAATAGCCGATTTTTGGATTCAATACTACTGTTTAAACATATGTTAACAAATATTAGACCCTTAAAAAAACGTTTTAGATGTACTTACAGCATGAAGAACTGCAATAATTTAGCTCCTCCACTTGAATACATGGGTTACTATTTTACTTCTTTAATACATGGAAAGGACCGAGTCAAAACACCACCTTTATAACATCCAAATCAGCATGTTTTACACAATTCAAACCATCACATTCTAATATTTAGTTCATTTTACCTCTGTCAAACCAATATCACATATGTACACATAATTATAACTTCAGAATGTCAGTAATGTCCGCCGCACTCTCCGTTCCATAAACAAACGAAGCTTCCACTTTTTGCATGCAACCGACAGAGCGCGGACACTAGCGCCCAGAAATCTGATGGTACGGCCCACAAGTAGCTCACGCTGCTTGCATATTACCGCCCAAGTGTCGGGGGCTCTTATGTCGCGCGCCCAACAGACTTCCGGTTTACGAATGCCATGTTCCGTGGCCTTAGGGACTTAAAAACGAAATAAATAAAAAATCTCAATCGGTAGAAATGATTTTAATATAGTTTTAGCCCCGATAGCGAAGTTTTAGTCCAGTGGTGATTTCAGAAGCCATAGGCTACCATATTTACGTGGGAGCGAACAAGGAAGACCGGAAGAGATGTGGAGACTTTCGGCATAGCCACTCTTCGCATGGTGCACTTAGCGTTGCATTGTGTACGGTAGTCTATATAGCGCATGGACGATTTCATTCAAAAGTGCCCACACGTCAACAAACGGAGGCTTGCACGATGTCTACTCATACTGTCGTCACGTTATGGCGAGGCCTAGGCTGCGAATACTTGGATTATTCCCTATTTCGTTGCTCACCACCATTCAGCAAGCAGATCATGCTAAGTACAAGGATATTTGGAACATTATCGGTGATTTTGAAGATATTGTGTGGAGTTTTACAGAGCCTGGCCTGTTTCGTTTTGTTTTAAGATTTTTATTCAGCTAGACATTATGCAACAGGTACACTATTCACAGAAAAGCTGCTTTAAACAATTATAGAAAAAGTTCTTTAAAAAATAAATAGAAAAAATTCTACAAATAAAGTAATAATCATTAACCACTTGGTTATTTCACCGCAAGCGTTCAGTAATAATGGAAAGGGTAAAAATAAAGAATTGATAAAACCATACACCCGGGACAGTGTCAGATTCATGACAGGCCATGTTTAGACGCAGTTAATTTCCATAGTATCAACAATATACAAAAAATTCCGAGAAAAATCAAGTTGCTATATTCCAAATAAACATAGCATAGGACTCTATACAACAGGCAGATATAGAAATACATATCACACATGCTGCCATCTGACGGTTTGGTACACAAGTAAGTACAGTGTAGGCAAATCAATTATATGTCGCCACCTAGTGTCACTAGCTGTCATCACCTATTGTACTATATAAGGCAATTATGTACAGATCTTAGTCATTAGCCAGTACCAGCCGTTCTGGAGTGGTCTAAATTTCATTATTGTCATTAAAAAGCTTCACAAACAGTATCTTCAACCTTGATTTAAATACATGATATTCATCGATAGATCTTATATCTCGTGGCAGGGTATTCCAAAATTTCCCAGCACAACCGAACAGACTCTTCATAATACCTTCCTTATTCCAGCGTTTGATATGGATTTTGTAGGGTCTCTTAAATTATAATTTACTTCATGTTCCTTTTCAAAGTCATAATAGAGCCGGAAGATATTCAAAAAACGTTGTAATCTCCTATACACGTGGGGTAGAATTTTAAACTCAAGGTGAATAAACACATTATTTTGTCGTCGACAGGTATTTCTACTATACACACTATAACATATCCTAAGACAATTATTCTGAATGATCTGGATCCTCTTGATCTGATTTTGGTTTGATAGTGATATAAGAATGCTGCCAAATTCCAGTATTGGTAAAATATAAGTTTTATAAATCAAAATAGCTATATCCTTTGAGATGAAATATCGGATCTTACATAACCTCCTGTAAAGGGTCGATGCTCGAATACAGGTTGAGTTAATTTGTGGCATGAAGCTTAAAGAATCATCCAGCAAAAAACCAAGATATCTGAAATTGGCAACAATATCTATCCTTATACCATCTGTATAGACAATATATTGTCTATTAGATTTTTTCTTTGAACCTCTAAAGATTTGTAATTTGGTTTTTTTGGAATTGATTGTCAGACCATTTTTAACCACCCATTCTTTGAAGAGATTAATATCACTTTGGACAGTGGTAACATCATGATCTGAGCTAATTTTGTGTAATAGAACACAATCATCTGCGTACATAAGTAGTTTACCTTTAAAATCGACAGAAGCTATATCATTAATGTACAAAATAAATAAAATTGGGCCTAAGATACTTCCTTGCGCCACACCGGCTTCCAAGGTATTAACATCGAAACAGTATTTCCCATCAAAATCTGCTGCTGTCGACCTCTCGAATAAGAAGTTATTAATTCGAGTAGATTTCCAGAAATCCCAAGCATCCTCAATTTTGATAATAAGATGTCTATATTTATCGAATTGAAGGCTTTAGAAAGGTCGAAATATGTGGCTGTTGTTTCGTGACCATTGTCTTTGTTATCAAGAATTATATTTATTAAAGAGTAAGCAGCACTTTCAATACTTTTTCCAGCCAAGAAACCATGTTGACATGGAGAAAAGAAATTTATATTCGATAAATATAGGGAGAGCCTTTCCACCAATAAATGTTCTAAAATTTTCCCAGTAATTGGTGAGATTGATATTGGACGTAGATCATTAATATGTCAGGATTTACCTTTTTTTGGAATCAAGGTACAAAATTAATAGCTTTCTTCCAAACTTGGGGAAAAATACCTTCGACACGAATTTGATTCAATATGATGGTGAATTTTTCAATACATGACAATAAAGAAAACCTAAGAAAGGTTGTATTAAGATCAATTACTCCACTAGATTTGGAGGTATCAATTCCATTCACCAATTTAAGCACATCGTCATTATTTATCTCTTCATCCCACAATAATCCGGGGTAATCATTTGCAAGATCATTAATGGCATCAGTAGATGATTTTGGCCCAATAGAACAGAAAAAAGTATTGGCATAGTTAGCTGCCTCTTTCGCCAATAGTGTCTTCCCATCCTCTGTGATAATCGAATCTATTATATCTCTTTTAGATTTACAAACTCCATACAGATTGGCAATTTTTTCCCAAAATCTTTTTTCATTTTTAGAATATCTGATACATATATCTGAGACCATTCATTTCTTCAAAAAAAGTAGTCTGGTTTTGATTTGTATTTTCAACTCTTTAGCTTTCTGCCATTGTTCTGGGGTGTTCATACTAATTGCCTTTCTGTATGATTTATTCTTTTTTCTAACAAAAGCTTTCAAGTCACGATCATATACAATTTTACCATTTCGCACAGTAAATTCATTTAGGGGGTACATATCATTTTGGATCGATTTGAACTCGTCGAAAATTTTAGAACAGGTTGTGTTTACATCATTGTCCAACCAAATATCAGCATCAATATTATTGATCCGATTTGTAATTTCATTTAAGTTCATGTTCTTAGTCGACCTGGCATGGTATACCTCCCCTTTATGATTATTTACCTTACATTTCTTGACTATTATATACACTGGTAGATGGTCACTTATATTTTCACTGATTGTGCCCGCTTTCTTGACATATTTACAGTTAGAGGCTGTGAAATCTATAAGGGTGCTTGTCTGTGAGGTGATTTGAGTGGGTGATTCAATGTGTTGTACCATTCCTCTATTATCTAAGATAGAGATTAATCTTCTATTGGCGACACTATTCTTCTTAAGATCGATATTTATGTCACCTCCAATAATCTTATTTCTATTAGAGAAACGGCGATCATCAAAACCTTTCATTACAGTCGAAAGATGCTGGAAAAAGCCATCTAAAGATCCATTAGGTGGTCTGTATACAGCACTCAGGATTAGAGATTTGTTATTTCCAGGTTTGATCGTGCATGTAATAATCTCAATATCGGTTGTTGACATACATAGAGTCTCCACAAGATCACAAGTGAAGTTGTCCTTATAATAAATAATCAAACCTCCACCTCTCTTATTAATAATTCTGTCTAACCTTACTAGCTTGTAGCCCCTCACAAATAACATAGAAAGACAATATCATAGAAACCATTTAGATATTCCATTTTTATGTAGTCTAGTTTGTGGAAGAAGCTGCAGACATTAAAATATACTATTTTCAAGCCCTTACTCATCGAGATCGATACATTGCTATCAGCCATTACAACTCACGAACAACCTAAGGTGGGTATGTCCCATATAAAAACAAAGAAAACACAGAAATTTCGCACAGACCGTAACCATAGTCAACCTGTGCAAATAAGGCATAAATCTGGTTGCATAACATCTCTCTATATGGCATTTCAGACAAGTATGAGAAGAAACAAATAAGCATTTTACTAACTGTTCGAAAGAAAACATCCATAAGCCGCCATCTTGGTTCCGGTACGAAGAACCCACCGACATCAAGATGACAACCCATGTAAAACGGATCATAAATAGTCCGGAGACACATTGAAAGTACATGAAATATATAGGTTCAGCAAAGAAAAAGGAAAAAAATAAGTACAATCTATTCATAAATTTCAGAAACAAAATAATTGTGATTGTGATTGTCACTGATAGTGACACTGGGAGTCAGCCATTGTACGGTATCACAACATCGCTTGCACGATGTCTACTGTGGCGGAATTGACAAATGGATTATTCCCTATTTCGTTGTTCACCACCATTCAGCAAGCGGAATCTCCTTCTACAATGATATTTGAAACATTATCGGGGATTTTGGAGCTATTGGGAGTGATATTTAGGCAGTTGTGCAGAGCCTGTGATGTTTCGTCTGATGTCACTGGGAGGCAGCCATTGTATCACATCATGGCTTGCACGATGTCTATCGTCGTCACGTTATGATGACAAACAACTAGTTGATGAGGTAAGTGGATGAACGGCAACGCAGGAAGCATTAAATTTACTACATCCGAAAAATAATATTCTACATCCGAAAAATAATATTCTACATCCGAAAAATAATTTACTACATCCGCTATCCTAGTGACGACATCCTGTCAAAGCAGTAATTTATCACTATCCAAAACCCCAGCAGAATCCAAATATCAGCTATTAATCGTTGGCATGTTTGTTTTGTTTTTAAAGTTTTTATTCAGCCAGAGGCATGTATCCACTCATTTGCAGCGTGTACAACCCCTGAACCCCTGATCGTAGTATTATCAGTCATTCGTACTTCTTACCATAACCTTATATTATGTGTGTCTGTGTCACATACCTATCTGTCTATCATTACACTCTATTCTATATTACACCTGTCCTCGGTAGATGCAGTTTCTTGAAATAAAAATGTTTAAAAGAAAATAGGGGAGTTGCATGTCTCACTGCGCATGTCTACTGCAGTGCATGCTGGGATGGATTCTGCTGAAATCTGACATTGAATAATCGGCAACATTTTTATCGAAAATTGCAAGAATGTTTTCACCAATATCAGAGCTTTGAATAAATGATTTATGAACACCAAATGCATGATGGAAACACATAGATATTCACATTAGAGCATTGATAGATAGTTCATGCTGAACATGGCATATTGTCTATATATTTTAGACTGTACCACTAGTCCCATAATTCCATGTGAATCAAGACTCAAAATGGCGGCTATGCAAATCCCCTATTGATACATTGCCTATAAGATATACAACCCCCCCCCCACCCCCCACCCACAAGGAAGTGCGATAATTTGATAGAATAAAATCAAGACATCTCTGTTGTATCCGGCACGTTCAAAATGTTGAGAGACATATCAGAAACAGGGTATTTCTCTTTGAGATCTCTTTTTGATGACAATTTTACATACCCAAGTCTTTGTAAGATATTATAACACCTTTTTTGAATGGTATTTGCTTCTTCAAATGATAACTTCTTTGTCCATGCTGTTGCTGTGGCGCTAGAGTTGCGGACCGTACTGTATGTTAATGGTTTCCCTTCCATTAGACTAGATGTTGAATGCACTATCCACTCTTCCACTTCTTTGTCAAAGTCTAGCCCAAGAAACTTATACAGCTCTTTAGCTTTTGTCATTGGATGAAGAGCAACATCTTCGTAACGAACCAACGTATATTTATCCCTTAATTCTGGATATGCTGCAAATAGAGTCTCTACATAGTCAAGAGTGGTGGTTAAATCATTACAAATAATTTCTGCTATTTCAGCAATCCAACTGAGACTAGGATAGTGTTTTGTTTCAGACTCAATAGCCATTATTGATGAAATTTGTCCTCTTGGATCACGAACTAAATTAATGACTTTTATGTTTTGTCGAAGAAAACTTTTAATTATTGAAGTGTCCCTGATTCTTATTGCTTTAATTATGACATGGCTATGAGATTTGCAAAGTTGTTGAGAATTGAGCACTTTTGTGGAATTCAATTGGTCTGCGGTGCAGGAATGGTTGTATAATATCGACCGTGTTTGATTTCCATTGAGTTTTATATGGTTGCAATACACTCTATTCCATACTGAAGACTTCTTTTCTTCACTAACATTCATTTTGTCAGTGTAGTAAAAGACTTCACCAAAATCACAATTGTGTACTTTGTTCATGAATGATGATGCATTTAAATTGAAGTCAGAAGTTAGATTGTGGTCAGAAGTTGCCAGGGCTACAGGCCAGAAAGGCTCAAACATGTAATAAACTTGTGGATGGTGAGAGAACAAATCACCAACAAAGGATGAGCCTGATCGGTATCTTGTCCATAACAAAGCTTTCACATTCCTCCTCAGGAATCCCTTGATATTGCTATTACTCACAATTTGTTTGCCTGGTGTTTGACATGTAAATCTGACTCTGTATAAATGATCCAAATATAGAACGCAAAATCCAATTGATATGATGGCTAACATACTTTGTGTTAACGTTTTTGTTTGATGCTTCAAAAACATGTTGGCTTTAAGCATGGGTTCTTGTATAGTGTGTATAGTCTGTACTATGTGCTGTATCCTCGGAACCTCTGATAATATGTGGGGTGGTATCCACACAATGAGTGATCTTAGTAAAATATTGTCACAACAATGTATTCCTTGATCAGTCACTCTGAAAAGAGAACATATATACGTTATTCATTAAATCCAATGTATTTAATGTGTCTTTTGGGGAAGATTTAAAGTAATCCAAAAGAAAAAAGAGTATCTAATGACAGAAATCCTAGAATGTAATGTTAAATGTACGATGTGTTACAGTAATGGAGTCCTAAGTCACTAATGATATAGTATTCAGTATAGTATTAAATAATATCTATATAATTTCATCGTATTGAGTATATTTAGCTACTTTACTACTAAATGTTCATCAGAAATATTGCAAACTAAAAATATCATCTTAAAAATATAAAAGTACTTATTAGATGTCCTACTGTTTACCATCATTGGAATCTGCTTGATCTCATCTTTTCAAATATGATGGTATCTCTAAATCGGTTATTTGCGACTTGAGACTGTTTCCTGTGACATACCACATATATATAGATAGCATGTTCGTGCTGGGACAATATATATAACCAGAGAAATAGAGGTAGAGAAGAAGGGAGAGAAAGAGACAGAGACAGAAAGGCAGTGTATGGTCTTACCCAGGAAATAGATGTAGAGAAGAAGGGAGAGAAAGACAGGGAAAGAGACAGAAAGGCAGTTTATGGTCTTACCCAGGAAATAGAGGTAGAGAAGAAGGGAGAGAGAGACAAAGAAAGAGACAGAAAGGCACTTTATGGTCTTGTAATGTTGTAAATTTACAAAAACATGTAACACATTACAGTCAATAAAATAAAAGTTACTCACAATAACCTATGGCCCTGCTAATTGAGAAATATTACAAGGTAGATATTCAGCGGTCATCAGGACAATGATAGCTCTAGTTCAGGCAGTTGTGCTTCATTACCTATACGTATACATGTACCAGGTGCATGACCAGCTGTTCTATGATGCACCCAATAGGCAGGTCTACTCTAACTAATGCCGGTCTCTCACTGAACTCACTCAACCATTAGTATTGTGTCGCCGCAGAACAATGGCCCTAAGTTAGCAAAATTGATATTTGTGATATGTTCCAGTAAAATGAGTCACAAAATCGCAAGTCGCAATTTAAGTCGCAAAATTGATACTTTTCAAAGTGTTTTTTCCACAAGATCTCTTTATTGAAATGTTCCGTTTTTAGAGGATTTAGCACTTATAGTCATATGGACCCATGTAAGAAATTTCGGGACATTGTTTTAAAGATATCCTTGCGTTTTGAAGGCCTTTGTATGGAGTAAATTTAGTTACTTTACTGGTAATTACCCATCCTGGAAAATTACAAGCTTTTTTTTTCAAAAATAGAAATATAAAACTTAAAATATAGAAATACTTATCAGGTGTCCTAGTGTTTACTATCATTGGAATCGGATTGATCTCCTCTTTTCAAATATGGTGATATCTCAAAATCCATATTTTGCGACCTATGACTCATATTCCTAAAACGGATCACAGTTTTCAATCACGGCGAGTAACATTTATAAGGGAGGGTGGGGGAGAGAGAGAGATAGAGAGAGAGAGAGAGAGAGAGAGAGAGAGAGAGGAGAGACAGGGGGCGGGAGTAGGAAGGAGAGAGTCACTCCAATGTTGTACTTGGATCAAAAAGGAAGAAATATTAGCTATATTAATGTTAAATGCTGGCATCCTTGCCTAGTTGAACATGAGCATTTCCACCAATTGTTCGTCATTAGGGCATCCATAGTTGAAACATTTTAAAATGCTTCTTTTGGTTTAATCTTTTTCCAACACATATAAGACATATTGCTGCTAGTCTGTCCGAAAAGTAGTTGTCACGGGGGGAAAGTGCACACTACAACAACAATGATGAAATAAGCGAGTTGCATGTCTCATTGCGCATGTTTGTCACAGTGCATACTGGGATGGATTCTCATGAAATCTGACATACACATATTTGGCAACAGATTGTTAATATCAATACAATACCAAATATACTCGAATTTACCTAGTATTGCCGCCTAATTTAGCAGAATTTGCTAAATGTGTACAGCTGTCAATTGTATATTTTCTGGAAGTCTGACCCATAAGATCAAGCAGATACCTCCGTCGAATAAGACCCATAAGATCAAGCAGATACCTCCGTCGAATAAGACCCATAAGATCAAGCAGATACCTCCGTCGAATAAGACCCATAAGATCAAGCAGATACCTCCGTTGAATAAGACCCATAAGATCAAGCAGATACCTCCGTCGAATGATGATAAATACATGAGCTGATACTTTAAGGATGAAGGTGAGGTCTGGTATCAAGGGGAAGATAGGGTAGAACAAAAGATTCATGACTTTCATAAGACATTTAGACATCTATGAGATGATTTGGAGAATGATTATTTACATATGAATTATTGGTACTAAATGGCATTAGACTCTAATGCTAGCAGTAGACTGTTCAAGGTCGAGTTATAATACAGTAAACATTCTAATTACTGTCACCGTTAAAACCAGTTATATATATGGGTCAGATTTTCAGAAAATGTACAATTCAACTTCATCAATCTTATCAAATAACCCACATTTCAGACAAAAATAAAGTTCAAAATACAGTTCAACCTAACCAAACAGATTGCTAGAATCAATGCAATGCCGAATATACTCGAATTTACCTAGTATTGACCAAATTGCAGCCTAATTTCCCGGAATTTACTAAGTGTGTAGCGCTGCCAATTGTACATTTTCTGAAAATCTGACCCATATAAGTTTGAGAAAAAATCGCATATATATAGAATGGCATCTTTATGGAATGAACTTCCAGCCAAATCACGGAGTATTAAAACTAGAGAGGGGTTTAAGGTCTACTTAAAAACCTCATACCCTCAGGAATTTGATGTCTACCTTAGTGAATGATGAAACTGTTTGATGGGAAAGGAAAAACAGTTTATTTCTCAGCTAAAACTTTAGCAAGGTATGGAACATGGTTAATAATTTGAGTCATTGATAGCACTCCTTAATGTTGGAAACCGGGGCGGTGAATAAAGGGGGGGGATGAAAACGGGCATGTAAGACCGGTTGAACAAGACCATTACAATGGTGGGCAGGGAGGGTAATGTTTCTTCAAACATTGAGGCTATTGTTAGTAAATAAGAATGAATCTTGGGTAAGTACCCATGCTTATTTCTGTTAAATCCTTTTAAATATCTCAGCCAGTTCAGGGTGAGAAGAGTATGTTGTAACGTTCCCTACCAGTACAGGTAAAAAAGTCCCCTATAGTGGGACATTGATTTATAAATTGTAATCAGCGGAAGACTCAGATAATGCATTAAATCCAGATCTTTATTCCATTAGGAAAATTAAATTGTGTCAATGTAAAGATATATACACACTGAACGAAAACAACTGTTGTATTGCATTTCGAACTAGGAAATCGGTAGTGACAAAATTGTAAGCTAAAATATTATATTATTACAAATAAGTGTTTCGATATAAAGCAATATGTACGCGATATATTAAGGACAAATGTTGAAATGTACATCTGATAAAAGTAATCATTGTATACACCCAAAACCAAGGGTAGGCAGCTGAAATGTACGTCTGACAACACTAAAATATTATACTATATTGTTAAACTTCATTTCTGAACTATTATTGCCAATTGTATCTCTTTATAATTATATTATTATTTTCAAAGGGGCAACTCGGAAGAACTCCAGTGGAGATCGAATTCTGTCCTTTTCCTGACTTATATTGCTCTATGTATTTGTTTCCTGAATAAAAGTTCCATAATAATAATATAGAGAGAATTTGTATTCACATAATAAGTAACGATTACATGAATGGGACATTCAATTCTCCCATGTAGTTCTTCCATTGTGCCCTTATTACAGCCTTGTACAGCCTAGAAGAACTTCCCGGGTCTCTTAACCTCTACATGGGTTAGTTGAAGAAATGTAAATCATCGTATTTGTAAAAACCTCCAAGAGGGAATCATATGTCTATAGTTAAGTTAAACTGTGCAGTGCTACCACCTGGTGGAGGCGAGGGGTACCAACTATTGGTCTGATGAATAACAGGACTATATAGATAGTCTGTCCGAAAATTAGTTGAAACGTGACTCCTTGGTCCCTCTAAGGGGAATGAAAAGTGGGAGATTTTGCATTTCTATTTATGACAAGGACCTGTCAGTGCCCTTTGCCCAGCGAGTCGCTCATTACTTTTTCCACAGGTTTGAATTTTTTTCTATACAGAAACATCAGAGAAACAGTCTCACAAGTTCATGTGATTTTCGTTCTACCCTGATGCCTATATAATCTTATTACAATTCGCAGTGCAGGGAGAACATATGGAAAAATTTCATGTTATTTAGTGTAGATCAATCATGAAATTATATCAACATATTGTAGTGAATTACCCGGCCGGTTCGTGATCGCAGTTCGAGCAACAACACTAAAACCCAGATCTAATAGTCCTTGCTAGCAGTCTCTCGTTTATTACCAATTATTACCACACAAGTCCAGGGCACTCTAATAACACAGTATAGAGTTGCGTATACAAAACGGCAACATAACCCTTTAGATAAGTAACAACCCGATTCTACTGGGTGTTTAAATATTAGAACAAGTGCAAACAAATGAGATCAATACTGTACAATACCATAAACAAGAGCCTCACAGGCACACAGCGCCACCTGTTATACAAATACAATAATCCAATAACTTCCGGACAAGTCCGACTATTACCCGGCTGTGTCAGCTGATACCCGGGTCACATTTGGAACGTGCCCGGGCAGCACTGCAGCGAGCGGGCAAACCTAACTCACCACAATATCAAGAAAACATTTAAATTCAGTTTTTGACAAAGAACATATTTGGTTACTCAAGTGACCCATTACAATCAACCATGGAGTAACAGGGCCAATATAACCAGCTCTTCCTTCCTTTTAACCAAACAACAGCTGCTGCACATAGAACAGAGGCAGCACATTACAATACAGCTGTATATTTGGCCATGGTCGGTCGCAAACGGCCATGGTCGGTCGCAAACGGCGATTTAGGGGCCAAAGGTTTGAAGTAAAAAATCTCCCACTTTTCACTCCCCTTAAAGGGACAAAGGAATCACGTGTCAACTACTTTTCGGACAGACTATAGTGGTCGTTGACTCGACATCATTTATTATATCATTTCAACATCTTTAGGATATCAAATAAATTCCTTTATATGTCTGTATGCTATGCATGGATACAAAGTTAGCTTTATTTCTCGATGGTTAATAATGGATGAAAAATGTACAATTCACCTTCACCAATCGTCTCAAAGTGGCTGTCCATAAATTACATAGCGCTTTTTTGCTTAAAAATTTGGACCCCCCCCCCCCCTGGAGTTTGTAACCAATGTTATACCTAATGGACCGTAACACATGATAGGACACCCCACCCCCACACCATCGAGCGTTACGTGACTTATGGACGGCCCCAATTAACCCATTTAAGACAAAAATAAAGTCCAAAATGCAGTTCAACCTAACTTTAAAAAATGTACGATGTGTTACAGAAGTCATAAGTCACTAATAATATAGTATTCAGCATGGTTTTAAATAATATGCATGAATTCCATCGTATTGAGTAAATTTCCTATTTAGCTACTTTACTAATAAGTGTTCACTCAGAAATATTGCAAACTAAAAATATCAGCTTAAGAAATATAAAAGTGCTCATATGTACTAATGTTTACCACCTTTGGAATCTGCTTGATCTCATCTTTTCAAATATGATGGTATCAGTAGTACTGGTATCTGTCAATCCATTATTTGCGACTTATGACTAATTTTTCTGTGACATACCACATATAGATAGCATGTTCGTGCTTGGACAATAACCAGAGAATCGGCTTTATCCAAATATTCCAACTAGCGACCTATTAACATATTTTTGTTAATAATGATTAACACCAAATGTGTGGACAGAATCAATTAAATCGTAACCACTGCAAAACCTTTGCTGAATGAAAATGCTCAATTTGTTTTTTAACAAAGTGTATATTCAAATTCAAATAATAGTTTCAAGACATACTCTCTCACAACTATCGAATATACTTCAGACTAGGCAAGGCTACCCAATTGGGCATTCAATAAGTAATAGAATGCTTAGATCTAGATCCCCTCAGTGGCCCAACAATAAGACCAATCTGGGCTGCCACAATAATTACCCTTTTATGTTACACACCCAACAATATACTCAGTCCCAGCCCTCACTGTAATTAGCCTTAATGCTGGACAGTAATTAAACAATACTGAGCCCACAATTATCATCCACAGCTGTTGTCAAAAAACGCTAATACCCAGCCTCCCCCTTTACCCCAGCTCTCCCCCAACTAGGTTTGGGAGTGGCCATTATTATGCCACGAATTAAGGGGGATATTTTTTTTTTAACAACTTTTATTCAGTATGTCAACAAAGAACCTTTCTCTATCTTGGGTCGATAACATCTAGATTCTACATCATACCCATGTTTTCATCTCGCGTTTCTGTTGGTTTTCATTTATTCATATTGCTGGAACAATGTCTTCAAGGGATACACAATACAACTAAGGATAGGTATCTGAACAAGAGATACCGCGTCATTGCTGACACCTGGTGTCGGAGACTAACACCCCCTCTCTCCTCTTAGCTGTCCTACTACTTAACCTAGTCACCCCTGTCTCTCCCCCTCACTCTGCTCCAGCGCTTCACCCTACTACAGCTTCTCCTTTTTCAGCCTCCAAGACCGCCATCTAAATCTCATCTAATCACACATAGTTTTGGCCCATCCATGCCTCTAACATCAAAATAGAGACTGGAATACTCACGACACACCTCAGGAAATATATACCTAGGTATTCAACTGAAAGAAACTCAGTTGAATCTGCTCATAAAGTATGGCCGATAACAACGAACAAAGGGACGATGATGGTGGACACGAGGAGCCGAAAGGAGACAAGAAAAACACTGGGAAGAAAGTGGACAAACCCAAGGCACCAACTTGCATGTCCCTACAGAAGGAGATTACAGGAGTAGGCAGGGAAATAAAAGAAGTTAAGTCTCAGGTGGCTACAATACTTTCCACACTGGACATGATAAGAAAGGATCCAAAGGGAGACGAGGACTCGGAATCAAAGTCCTGCCATAATGAGTCAGACAAAGAAAGCCGCTCCTCCCGGTCAAGGAGCAGGAGGTCAGAGTCCAGCGGCCGCTCCCACCGGACCTCCCCATCCAGGAAGAGGAAGGCCGAATCTAACGACCAAGAAAAGAAGAAAGAAAACGACGACGAATATCAGGAGAGAAAAATAAAAGTGGAGGACTGGATTCACAGGAATACTAGGCAGTCATTCCCCGGACTAAGAACCCTAAGACGCCAAATGCTCACAGACGAATTTATTGAGAAGCAGATAGACCAGGAGCGATTTGCAGATCGCTTACATGGTAGGGTTAACATTATTGGTAATATTCACCGTGCTAATATTATGTCGAAACCTTATATGTATGTGCAACGTGATGGTAACCAAACCGTCAAGCAAAGGCTAGATGCCCGATCTACATCTACATCTACATCTACATTAACTTCTGTGGAATATATCGATGGTTTCCTAACCCTTCTCAACGACCCAGATGCATATAAAGATGAGCAATATGAGGATATTATGCTGCACTTAAGGCAGGTAACAAGGGATATCATGGAACGCCCCTGGAATGATGTGAGACGCTGGTCTCAGTTAGTGTTTGATTCAATTGAGAACGGCAGGTTCACATGGTCTGATAAAGCATCAATTCAAGATGAGAGAGTAAGGATCTGCCTCACAGGAGGAGGCATATCCAGAAGCAGTGCAAATGCAAACGATGCCAAAAACCACCAGTCCTCATCCGCTCTACCTAAGAAGGACAATGGAAATAAAGCCCAAATTAAAACCGTCTGCAGGCCCTACAACACCAACAAAGGATGTAGGCACAGTGGTGATCACAAGGAGGGAGCCATTTCCTGCTTACACATATGTACATACTGCGACTCCATTGGTAGGAAAATACCACACAGTGTGCGCGAATGTGAACGAAGAGTAAGGCATGCATCCCAGCAGGCCGAAGGTGCCTTTAAGCCCGGAGCTCGAGGAGGGAACAACAGCTCATATAATGGCAGCAACTACACCAGGAGCAAGGCGGGAAGCCCTACAAACTCTGGTATCAACTAAAAACTAGCTGTCAGGATGCTAGTGGGGTATAACTACTGCCTATACTGACCTAGGACCACACATTTAAGGTTAGGTTTGGGGTTATAGTTAGCATCGGTATCCATCCATGTACTCTATTCCACTTCACAGAACACATGAAAATACAGTGCTTAATGGTAACCATGCTCCATTAACATCCTGAGGGTTAGTTTATAGATGCTTCCCACAACTCTGCCAGTAGTGTCTCAAAAAACCAGTAGGCGGCGCATCTGGTGCGCCGCTACCCATCGGGCTGAAGAAACTAGGCCACACTGACCTAGTGCCCCCGATCAAAGCCGAATACATTACCGCACATGATCGCGCTACACGCGAGACCTCAGCCGAGATCCATCATGGCGGACACCAAAACTCGAAAAAACTCGAAAAACTCAATCCAAATGCCACATGCTTTACCCCTCAACCAAAAAATATATGTAGTGAAAGGCAGGCAGACAACAAACCCTATGGACTCACCAGGGATTATTTCCAGCGAGTGGAGGCAGTGTGCCAGGGCAAGGCACACCCGTCCACAGTATACACGCACCCGCAGCACCTATCTGCACACCGAAGGATTACATGGCCCGACCCCGTACAACACCAGCAATGGTGCAAATTAGACGAAATTTACAATGAAGTTAAATCGTATGGTGTACCAAATGCAATCGGGGCAAAACGAGTGCTACCAACAAGACTCCATCTACAGGCATGGGAACACAGACTATCTGATTCAAGTGATGACAGGGAACTGCTATCATTCATAAGGTATGGCTTTCCCATGGGCTACTCCGGGCCAGTGTCTAATAATTCTAAGGTCAGGAACCACCCAAGCGCTACAAAGTTCAGTGACAAAATCGATCATTTTATAAAGAGAGAAGTGGCACTAAAGGGACTGTTAGGACCGTTTGATTCCCCTCCATTCAAACAGTGGTGCCATACATCTCCAATAATGTCAAGGGCTAAACGTGAGTCGGAGGACAGAAGGGTTATAATAGACTTGACATTCCCCGAAGAAAATTCAATAAATCGCTATATTGTAAAGAACTCTGTCTGGGGCCAGGAATGCCCCCATACTCTCCCCACGGTAGGAGACCTGGTATCGGAGGTGAGATCGGAGGGCCTCAAGTGGTTTAGCCAGTTCTGTGATCAATGGAATGGCGTATCGATCATACCTAACACATCGTTCTCCAAGGTGTATATGGTGGACGCCTGCCTGTCAGGGATCAGAGGTACTGATGGAGAGTATGCATACTCCAAACAGGTCTGCCCCCACCATCAAGAGGCGGAGAACATCTCAGAACTAGAGGCGATAAACGTGGCAGTAGCACTGCAGAATTTTGTGGGCCCCGAGGACAGGGGCACCCACATACGAGTACTGTGCGACAACGAAGCAAGTGTATCCGTCCTAAGCACAGGAAAAGGAAGAAACAAGGTCATCATCAAGGCAGCACGAATTGCCTGGATGATCCAGGCACTATTCGATCTCACCATCTCATACGCTCACATTGCCGGTGCCAATAATGAGGTGGCAGGCGCATTAAGTAGAGCGCACATGGGCACTAAAGACTTTAATAAAGCTAAGATGTGGGTCGATCACTATGGCCTAAAGGTCATCGACCCAAATATTGAAGCAGTAAACTCATGCAATGACATTCTCTATTTTAGGGACAAGACTACAAGCTCTGGGAAGGCGAGCTGAGGTCACTCAAGAAAGCGCATGGAGTAAGGGCACGACTGCCAACCGAAACTCGAGTGTGGCCACATACTCCGCATTTGCACGTTATGCACAGTTCGACCCACACAGTGCCACTGTCGGACAGGCATGTGCATACCTGCAACACCTATCCGAGCATCTACCATCGCCAAGATCTGTCGCAAACCATCTAGCAAACATAAAAACCTACCTGAGAAAGTGTGACTCCGATACATCACCCTGGGAGCATCAGAGGGTAAAGTGGCTCATAGATGGGCTGACTAAAAACAAGGCCTACATACCAAGAATAAAAGAGCCCCTGGACCCGCAAGTGCTCAGAAATATGATACTCCTAGTCGGAAGTGAGTTCAATGATCTAATAATTAAAGTGGCAGTGTTGTTGATGTTTCAAGGGGCGCTCAGGCAATCAGAAGTTACTCCACGATCCATCAAAGCCTTTGACCCCCTGAAACACCTCACTAGATCAGATGTGGTCTGAACGCAATATCTGTGAATATAAAATCAGCAAAGAACATGCAGTCAACTTATCAACGAAGAACCATCGAGCTCACCAAGTCCCCGGACAAGCGAACGTGTGTAGTCAGGGCAATAAGTGAAATGCTAAGAAAAGACCCCACTACACAACCCGACCAGCCATTTATATGCTTCCAGGCCACAACAAGACCGGTCCCAGCCACATATGTAAGCCGCAGATGGAAAAAGCACCTAAAAGACAATAACATAAACACTAAAAACCTCAGCTTACACAGCTTAAGAAAATCAGCAGCAACTGTCGCATTCAATGCAGGGGCTACAGAACTTGAGGTACAAAATTATGGCGGGTTGTCTTCACAGGCCTACAGAGCCTACGTAAACACAAAACACTCCAGAACGAACAGGAAGATCATAAAAGCCATAGCCAAATAACAATTCAAAATCGCTAAATAACAAGCTAAAAGTAACAAGCTCAAAATCTCAACATTCGCCTAGAAATCTTCACTAGCAAAAACTCAAAATATAACAATTCTCAATTACAGCCGCCCATAAACAGCCTTCTTCTCTCATCTCCACTCTCTCAATCTAAACCCTCCCTCCCACTCCTTGTCATATCTCATTATATGTACAATAATTAAAATCTCACCTAATAAAATTTTAATTAGCCCAAACCCTCTCTTACTCTTGTCTCTAGTAAGCCAGGCGTCACCAGTAATGGTATATTTTTGTCATTTTGTCGTAGCGAACATTGACAATGATGAATTTAGAATTTAGAATCTATAATGACTTTAGACCGAAATAGTTTGTTACTTGAAACACACCTAGGCGCTCATTACTTGTTTGTTGATTTTCTTATTTTCTATTAAACATACAATCTCGATGCATCTTATAGATTATGAGAACCATAAAAAACGCACTTTCTTTTGCATCTTATAGATTTAATATGAGAACTTTAAAATATACTTTCATTTTTATCATTAAGGACTAAGGCACTGTAAATATCAACTAGATCCATTATCAAGGGAAAGTTCCTAATCCTTGTTAGCCAATCCCTAGGCGGGATCTGGTTTTCCATGTGTGAGTATAGAATAACACACACAATGATTTGCTGTCCTCATTCTCTTCCAGTTTGTGGAGCTTCTCTTTGCCTATTTCTTCTTTGTTCTTTTCCAGTCTTTCAATTTCCTTTTTTACCACCTCATCTGCAAGTCGTTTTTCCAGGAAGCCCCCAGTGGACGTATCGAACAGGATTTTGAGGTCACTCTCCCTTTTAGTCACAGAAATACCCTTGGCACTGGTTTGGATAGTTTCATCTGACTGTTCGTTTTTAATGGTTTCTAGGGTCTCAATTAGCATCTCAAATTGTTCTACCAAGGTTTTGACACAGGCCTTAAGGTTAGCATTTTTATCTTTGCTGTCTTCCTCATTCCCATTCTTCTCAGAAGCATTCTGGTGTCAAGCCAACAAAATTTCCATGAATGTCAAAAAGACACAATAAATGATTTTCGAAAATAGAAGAACAAACAAAAAACCAACAGAACACCAAGTCCAAGTTAAGACACTTTCCTTGGGTGGAGATGTACTTACACAAACCAGTGAATACAAATACTTGGGTTTGATAATAGACCAAGATCTCTCTTTCTAAAACCATGTGAACAAACTAATTGACAAGGTCAAATGGAAGGTTAAATTATTGTCAGACTCAAGATATATGTTAACTAGAAAGATGAAAACTGATATCGTTAAGATGATAATCATTCCCAATATTGATTATGGGAATATCTTCTATTCTATATCTTCTATACAAAGCAATCATTATTAAATAGACTCCAATTGCTTCTGAACTCATCAATCAGAGCTGTACATAATGTAAACAAAAGAAAAAATATTAGTCAAGAGATGAAACATATGAAAATATTATTGAACGACATCAGAGCTAGAGTCCATATCTTGGAAAGTGCCTACTATCTAGCAAAGGACAAAACAAACCTTGATTTGAGACTGCTTGACCAACAAGAAGTCATTCGGTCAAAAGAAAGAAATTCAAAATCCCACTCCCAAAGTTAAAACTATTCCAAAACAGTTTTAGTTACAAAGCTAAAGTAGAGTGGAATAACCTACCAACCCACATTCAGGCAAATGATTTGGCAAAAGATTTTAAGAAACAAATCGAATCCTTGTTGGGAGAAATACCAATATCAAAATAATGAACAAAAATAACATGTCTAAGCGACAAAATAGCTCTGGACGAAACCATCTATGTATTGTTTTATTTCACTAAAATAATATATTCATACTTACATATGTAATCCTTAACAAGAAAAATCGCACTAAGTACAGGTTAAATTAAACACAAAGTACGAGCAATGTGTCTAATAACCACTCAGATTTCACTAGTCTAATTAACGTCTACCCTGAGTACAAAGGGTCACGCACTCACTTTGTCATATGAATACTTGTCTGAAATGTTATGTTATGTTATATACTTTTTATTAGTAGAAACGCCTAATAAATAGATTAGAAATCTATCCCTTTCTAAAGGGTAACTGTTATAGATATGTAGGAAGAACTGGGAGTTAACAAACCTGGACATACATATTATACCCAATTTACTCATCTCTACATACTCATGTAACTGTTTTATGATGAATAAAAGTATTTCTCAATTCAATTCAATTCAATCCAGTGGTTCCTTTCAATTATTTTCCTTTCAATTATTTGCACTAGGTGGCACCAAGCAAAGTCTGTATCTATAGTTTGAAAACGAGTTCGTATCCACCAGATGGCGCCACTGCACAGCAAAGCTTGTGACGATCTATTAATCTTTTTGTATTGATATCAACACTTGTTTTGACATTAATCCACAAATTACAGCTCTTGAATCGTCCAAAATGGCTTAAACACTTCCTATAATGGGTTATTCTTACTGTTTATGGTTTTATGGTAGAGGTCAATGTCTGAATGAAATAATATTATAAAGTTCTATAAGCAGGGAATAATGTTATCATGTGTGTGCTTAATATCCAAATATGAATTATAGTCGTAGAAAATGATTTAAATTTAATTAAACAATGTTATGTAACAATAATGTTAGTCACTAAGGTACACAGTACTACCCGCCACCCCCCACCCCCACCCCCACCCCTAGCTGGAGAACGCCTTCTGGGTATTAATGTAACCTATGGTCAGCATTAAAATCACTTCTCAACCACCACAACCTCTTGTTTCATATAACCAGAACTTCTTGCTTCATATAGCCTCATAACTCTATAGTATCAGGCCCCTTACTCTAGACCCACCCCTTCCCTGACCTGTGCCTTACTCATATTAGTGATTGAGTATCCTACTACACTCTGATGTGAAATACAGTTACCACAAGAGTATGTGGGTTGTCCAGCGACGACCTATAGCATGTGTCGCCCCCTGTGAGCCCCAATGCAACCCACATTATCTAACTATTAGCCAATGTGGGAATTGAAAAAAAATTAACTTTGACATTCGAATATGACTTTTAACGGTCATAATGGATTCTATAATTATTTTATTATGTAATTCCATAAGAAAATCTGTGTTCAATTAATATCAGGCAATTATACTGGATATTTAGGGTGACATTTTGTATTTTTATTTATTTATTTTTTTATTAAATTTAATATGTTTAACATTTTTTTAAACATAATAATTACTCTTTCTCAAGGTTTACAGAGTGGCACCCGGCAGATTTGGAATCAGGTGATTTTGGTGATTTAAAACCAATGGAAAATATCAATTGTATGACCCAAAACGCAAGGTTTACTCTGTTTCTTAGGCCTTTACAATTAGTCATTATTAGTTGTAAACACACTTTTACAGTGCAGTGTTAAACATTCATGGCTTAATCTGTCACTATCTCTAGTAGTTGTTTTATCTTGCGACCTTATGTCTAGAGTTCCTAAGGTAGGACAAGCGTAGGCAGACAGAACCCCTAACGCCACCTACTAGCGGCTACCAAGACTGTGTGGGGACGCCCACCAGTATGCTCATTAGCCAATCAAAAGCGTTAATTTTCGCCTGGCATAGGCTGCGTAGTCTCGCTACACCTGTGTTGGTAGTTGTCGTTCAATTATACGATCAATACATATAGCTCCCCTCAAATACTGGTAGGAGGAGTTCGATGGAAATGTATTTCAAAGTTCCGGGAATGTAATATTCGACAAAATGTCTTTTGAACAGAAAGAATTTATTTCAATTCTTCCCTGACAATTTTGCCTCTAGATACTTAATTAGAACATTAGGTTTATCCAATAATTACCTTGATAAACAACTAAGCAAGAAAACTTTAAACTTAAAAAGCTTCTTAAAATTTGTTTAAATATTTTTTTATTGTACATTTAATGGGAAAGGTTGAGGAGCCGGGTGATGCCAGTCCTAACCTGTACTGCATACACTATTCTTCAATCGATCGGATGCCTCTAGGATAAGGAAAGATATCAATATGCACCTAGCTCACTAGGTGTGGTAAGTGTTCTATATCTTATAGGAAGTTTTGTCCACGTGGACGATGCATGCCAAGTGTACATAAGCTGATAATTATCTAGCCTAGTTTCACATTAAAGTTCAAAGTTACTGTTTGGGGAAAGTGTATGCCTTGCCGATTTCTTTCTGAATCATATCTGAACACACTCTAAGTCCAAGATAATACATTCTAATTTCGTCAAACAGTATTAAAGGCTTTATATTACTTTGATTAGACGATGTTGTATTTTTCAATACTAGAATAACATAAGTAAAAACGGTAGATTTTAGTCAACATTACAATTATTTCTGTTCTACTACAGACATTTTTACATACATGAACCTAGTCCCAGGTATAACTTTACAATGAGTATCTCCCATGGCTATGTCACCCAATCTTTTCCTTTACAAACCTAACAATTATGGTACTCTTGAAGAACAATATAACAAAATCAAAGAAAGACAAGTTAATATTTTGTGGATTGTTTAATATTCAATGATACCAGTGAAATGTTGCTCTTCATCCTGATGATTTCTCGGAATTAAGGTTCAAAACTTTCTTAACGCTATGTATATAAAAGCTTCATCAATAAATCAATCGATACGAGAAGAGATTACATGTCTCATTTTATTGATTTAAATCAATAAAATGTAATCTCTTCTCGTAATGAAGGCGGGAATATATGTTCACAAACAAATCTGAAATGTAAGACATGAAACACATACGCAGTCACAGTTTTAATAAGTTTTATTGGGCGAAGTTCCATAAATCAATATATCTGATGTATATTTATTACAGGAGGAACAGAAAGAAAGAAAGCATAGGTGCAGTCAGAAATCTGCGCGTGGTTACACGGGTCACTATAGTATAAGACTGAAGAGCCCCCTCCCCCAACCTCAGCTAGCAGCGTGTATATTGCTGAAATGATGAATGCGGATTAATCCACAAGCGGCTATATACCTAAGTGATAGGTTCACCTATTCTCCCGGTCCCTCAACCCCTGAGTTGCGGGGATATGAAAGTAAGTCTTTTATTCATGATTTATCTTAACTCCTAAATTTTACTTATCATAAATGAAGAGGAAACGACTTTTTTAACCAAATCTTTATTCAGATATATGACAGGTTAAGCAGTTATATATGTTAATATTGTTTTACTAATATCAATTCTTGTATTACAGCTTATTATTATAATCGTATATGGAACTGAGAAAGTATATAATACAATAGGAATCAAAATCTGAAGCTTACTTTCTTTCTTGCCAATCACACCGCAGTATGAATGTTATAAAAGGTTATTAAATTGTATAACAATAATTTGATCTGAGGTATTGGATCCTTGTTATTTGTATAGCCTTACTTGAAGTTATTAAGTGGTCAATAATATGTTGTACCAAATTTTTAAAAAGAATTGTGTGTCTAGATCAATGCTGAAAATGTACGAGCAGACTACTTTCTACTGCAAAATTATTTATGTAAACTGCCATCAAATGAAACAGGGAAACCTGGAAGACCTTAGAATTTCGTTTTCACAGAGGGCTTTTTAAAGAATGCAATGTAGAAGCTTCTTCCCTTTTCCCTTAAGATGCATATATGCAAGTTGGAAATGAAATTGATACATACATACATACATACATACATACATCTTATAAATATCTCTCCAATAAAGCTAGTAGAAATCAAAAACTAAAAGTGTAAGAATGACAGCTTAATCTTATAATCGCATTGGAAAACGAGAAAGTATATTGCCAAGCCTTTTTTATTAAAGGAATATAGACCATTACACATTTGAACAACAAGAAATCAAGCAGCCTTAAACTTTACCTTGATGCGCACTAACAGTAACAGAGGTACTCAGTTAATGTACATAGTTAGTCAATTATTCATAGCCTCGACAACGTCGTCAAGCATATTTGAGTAACTGGGCTAGGGTGTAATAAATGTACAATTCATCTTCACCAATCCTCTCAAATAATTTAAGACAATAATGAAGTTCAAAATAGATTTCAACATAACCAAATAGATTTTCTGAATGGACCCAACACTAAATATACTTAGATGTTAACGTTAGATCATGTTTTAGCCTAAATTACCAGAACTCAAATGAAATATATCAAGCTGCTGATTTATAATCGCTGACGACCAATTCCAACGACCAATAGGATGACGAAAATTGACGACCAATAGGATCATTTGCTTACTTCGTGTGTGCTGAGACTCTATTAGATAAATTCAAGACTGGGTCATATATATATCCCATATCAGTGTAGCATACGGCGCTGGCATACACATATATACAGTCAATCAGCAGCCACTCTCGCATCACATTAGTTATGAGAGCGTCTCCTGCAGATCATCGATACAAACAGTTCTGTAATAAACTTAGATTCATGTTGGAGAATAAACGATTGCATATTGTTTATGGTGAGATTTCCGTGAGCTTTTGGTTTTACATACATAAATTCTGTATAGGACAACACCTAGGATGCCTAAAAGTACAACAATTACTGGAATAACTATAAAGGGAATGCGATCGATGGCCTTAAATCCTTCATAATAAGTAATACCCGTTACATTGTCTGGCTGTACTGAAGTAAGATCTAACATTGTCGATACCGGTTCAGCTTCATCAGTTGCTGTCACCATATCTGTTAAGGAATTATCCGTTGGAATCTCAGTGGATGTCAAACGAAAATGATGTGTTGTAACTTCGTTTGGGGTCGATATCTTTGACGCGATCACATTTGCATTGGCCGTTGACATTTCTTGAGGCCTCATAGAATTCATTGTGTTTGTAGTGGGAAGCACCTTCCTTGTTGTTCCGAGGTTTTCTGAAATGGGAGTTTTGTGTTTGGATAACAGCTAACATAAAGCTATTTTTGCGAGATGTGACAGAAAGTATTCCTGAATAACCCAGTGACGCCACTGTCACGAACGGTAAATGCCAATATCACATTATATAACATTACATAATATTACATAATGATATGGCATAAATTAGCATTAATTATTAAATATGATTATATCATATTACCAACATTATGAATAAACTCATAGACTAGTACAAGTCTAGGTAACTGTCCCAGTAACCATAATGCATTCAATGCTAATGTATATATCTACAAATGGACTCTAGACTGTTTAATCTGAGAAAGGCAGCGTAGATATCTTGATGCGTGATATTGACAAATATATATGGCCTCTTATCATAATCAAGTCTGTATCTGTGCGATTCCGCCGATTTCCCAAGATGTGCAAATATTAAATGAATTAACCTTGAAGATTCTACACTATAATGACTGTATTGAAATACTTATATTAGACTAAGCACGTAGGGTTATACCATTTTTAATCAATAAACGTCCATTCAAAGAAATTTCGTAGTACCACTTGTTCAGGATATCTGGATCAGGTCGTCAGCTCTCTAGATATTTAATAAATTAGGCAGAGAAATGATAGATACTAAATATATCTGAGACATTCTAGGGTTTATATTCTGTCAGAAATATGTGCGGTTATTTTGAAGTGTTTTCTAAACCCCATCCTTGTCTTCAATTGGGGAATTTCAGGAAGATCGCAAAGGCGAATTGTACATTTTCTGATGACCCGACATTTACCACATAGAAAGTTTATATATATATTGAAACTTTATTTTTCCAAATTTTTTAAACGAAAATTAATTTAAACGAATTTAAACGAACCTAGTTTGCTCTTGTCTCCACATCTTAACCTGGGTTTCTGCCACTTGCCATTGCTTAAACATGACACGCCTTCTGTCGTATTGTGAGATACAGGACTGTAACCCGGGATACATCTGTACGTCACCCTCGATCCTATGTCATAATGTGGGCTCCCAGTACCCACCGTTTGTATGAAATATCCAGGATACTCCTTGGGAGGCTTGCAACCTTTGGAAATAAATTAATTAATGCCTCTTAGTCAAAGTAATTACTAAACATACCTAGTGGCTTTATACCTGATATTGTGTCTCCTCCCCCACCCCCACTCTCAGCCCGCCGCCACATACACACACACAAATTCCATTACAAATCTAATCAACTCAATAATACTTTCAAACTTGCCTGTGGGACATATGAAACCAAAGCACGTTGATGTTGCTGGATCAATGTCTACGGTGAATAACACTAAAATGACTATTCCAATGCCGATCTTCATCTTGATAGTTGTATTCACTGGAGTTCCTCAAGTGGTATTGTAATAAGGGCGCAGTCCCCTTTTATTGATGCACAGATCGTCCAGTTTAACTTGATAAGGGGTGACCTCAAAATATGAGAGACATGACATATTACATCGTTTAGATACTTTTCTCAGTGAATACAAACATCGATGGTCATAATAATGTCTTTGAAGTAATTCGGCATTTAACAAATAGTTGATATGTGTCTATTTAGATTAACAAGATATACCTGCTTCCCAGACAATGTATTCCCCTGCAACCCACGAGTTGCCTCGAGAAAATCATAATTTTAATTCACCTTACTGCCTAACAGGTAAGCCTCTCAAAATTCTAAAATATATAATACACATGGGCGTTTGAGATCGTGTACCTGGCTGTATAACATATTCGATAAAACATTAACAGGAGATTACAGCCCAGTAAGCTGTAGTATCAGTATATTTATAATTTACAAAATAAAAAAATAGAAGAGGTAATAATATTACCTCTTCTATGTTTGCGCTGGTTACGGTTCTTAAAAATACTTTTAGGCATAATAACCAAGATGACCAAGTAGTATTTAACCCTGCAATAATATGAATGGTTTTCGTGTATGGGTTTATAAAGATATCATAAATAATTACGGAAAATCCTAATTATCATAAATAATTACGGAAAATCCTAAATTTAAGACTGTCCTTAAGAAATAGCTTACTATTTACAATAGCTTTCATAAACTGTTAATTACAGTGTGAAAAAGTTACTCACCTTAGGTCCAAACCCTCAGATCAGATAAGGATGGTATGTCAGCCTACTTCGCTAATCGGTTTCTTGACCGTTTTAATGGGAATATAATGACATTTTGCTGGCTTAATGGAATTATGATGGCAGTTTGCGGTTTGAGGCGAGAGGCTTTCCCTTCATTTGAAGGGACTCGCTCAACTTTGGGCCTAGACTGTACTGAATTTATGAAATAATATCGAATGTATTTATTTCTCCTTCATTCACAGATTCTAGGATATATGGCGTGATACATTTTATATGGTGTATCTTATATAATACAGTTTCCTCTTAAATCCGGATACACGTCATGAAGAAGTAGAGGTTTGATTTGAATTACAGTGACCACTTGTTGTTCTGTTGGTTCTCTAGGTGGAGTGGAGAGGAACGTCCTACCTACAAGGTTCACCGGCTACAATGATAGGGTTAGAACCTGGAAGTGATCACTTTGTTAATGACAAATGTCAGCCAGTATATCCGGAAACCCTCTGTTAGGTGCTGTTATAACACTGGGTCTCTAATATGTATCGTTTTGATGAAAGGATAACCCTTAAGTTCGATGTAAATCTGCCAGTAACCATACTACACGTTCAGCAATAAAGATCGTTTTGCAAAACCAAAGAAAATAAAAGGAAGATGGTCGTGTCTGCAGCGATTCTATTTTGACGTCACCTCTAAGGCGAGATAGGCAAAATGAATAGAATCGATAACACGATTCTCCATACTTAAGATACCACATGGCAAGTGGAGTATCTTTTTTTAAATTGTATCGGTCAAAGTTTATAATTCTCATTCGCCAAGTACAAAACTTAATAGTAAAACTCTGGGCTGGAACACTTGCAGGGCATACAGCTCAATTATGATTTATAAGTTGGAACTCACATTATAATACTGGTTTCTGGGCAATGATATTGTCAGAATCAATCAAGTAATTTCTTTCCCGCTCTCCCAAACCTTAGACTGGGTGCCTTCATATTAGTAGCTGTATGACACTAACTAGGGCTGTAACACTTCCTGAGAGTTAGGTGTGGTCATGGTCCAGAAGTATCAAACCGCCCATAATATGTTTTTTCCTGTGATAAATGAGGTGCTTGTGACTGACGTTTACCTTACAGATTGTTGAATGATCCCCCCCCCCCCCCCCACCTCTCCTGCCCCGTCCCCGCACACACCACCGTGTGTGCGGGGAGCACGCTCAATGCTATAAGCCTGGCCTGGGTGCCCTTAGGGCTCCAACGGGGTGGCGCAAATGGCGGTCGGCAGTCCCAACGCATCCCCATAGGATTAGTATAGAAAACTCGAAAATCTATTTTACAGCGTAGATCGATTATTTCTTCGGACAAAACTTGCAGAGGACATCCTATCATTGCGATTTCTGGGTAAGGATGTCGGCTATCGGTATGTTTAATAAGAAAACGACGCTGCCAGGTTGAGTTGTGGAATGTACTGAGACATGGCTGTGAAGGCCCGGGGCGACAGAAAGGTTCGAAATATGCCTGCTTGCGCACCGCCTTCTTAAGGCGATCATTGGTCGCCTCTCGTCTAGTGAGTCTGTAGTAAACAGTCAAAGTGGCCACTTTACTTCAAGGTCAACTTAGCTATAGGGCTGCACCCCAAGTTAGGGACATTGCTGTATTAACCATTTTTTTTCTTAATCCTTGTGTATGAACATGTTTTCTTTGTTCATAAGTTCATCAATTGTGCAATAGGAATTTTCTCTGTATTTTTCTAAGAATAAAAGACCATCATTCCATACCTGCATAATTATAGTGCAAAATTTGAGTAAAAGGAGAGAATTAATTGATATAGGTTGTCTTCACACAATATGAAAAAGAATTTTTGGAATTGTGCCTGCAACAGTTTCAAATATAGACAGCCCTGAACCTCTGCTTTTGTTCCACATATGACAGTAACATTTAACAGAAAAACTCTAAAAACTAATAGGAACCTTATAAAATGAATTAAGGCAATTAAGGTTTTGGTCCCTAACTTAGCACACACCACTATAGAAATACTACCTAACACTGGTCACGGTCTACTGATCCACTTGACACTTGACCTCAATTCTCAAAAGTATATATACATAAATATTTAGCTGTGTTTTTACTGTTGAAATCAAATGAAAGAGCTCCCTGATGTCTTTCTGCTGCCACTATTTGTTGTTATACATCCATATGCTTTATAGGTTTGCATTTCCAAAGCAGGTAGAAGTCAGGGACTATAAATATTTAGCTTAGATTACAATATATACTGTCTGAGTGCATTCACTTCCATTGAAACAGAAGTTTACCAGACCCTCCGTCTTGTCATTTATGCATAGCACACTGGGAAGACACTGGCCAAGTAACAGACAGAGTCTTCTCTATTAAATTATTAAATGCTGCCTTACAGCCACACACATTATTGGATTATTCATTATAGTGTGCATAACATAATATCTTAGTTTTCCTCAATGTCTGAACAGAGGATAGTCAGTCCAGTGTCCCCCTTTAATCAATTGATTTTACTACATCATTACCTTTTAACAATTACCTGTTTAGTACATTTAATTACATACAGACACTCTACATATTATTTCACACGATGAATTAATGGTGTCAATATATATTTTAATATGCTTTCATTTAGCATAGGTTAGGTGTTTCCTCATTTTTATGTCCTAACATGTTATAGTATTTTAGATTTTAATGCAGCGATAGTTCTTTCTGCTGCCATATTTCATTATATAATGTACATATCGTTTCAGTTCAAAACAATACGATCCACTATAATTCAATACAAATAATACAAACAATACAATATTTCTTTTAATTTTGTGTTGCCTGGTTAAAACAATCACAAATGAGTTCGTGGTAAAAGACATAATTATCACAATGCACCTTCATAGTTTTACTAACTACTCTACTCAACTGGCATATATCGACTTATATTACTCTAGCCAATCACAAGGTATTCTTAAGACTTTCACATTCTCTACTATTCTCTCCAGTTGTTACTGTTTTTCAGAGTTTTTTTCAGATTATTCCAACTTTTTAATTTGTCAAGTGGATTCAATTTGTTCCAAATTTTAGGGCCTTGGATATGGGGGGGTGCTCTATTAATTTTTCCGATCTTGCCATAGGTTGTATGAGGTTAACCCCTCCTGCAAGCCTAGTTTCCCTTGGCATATTTTGATTTTTTTCAGGAATTTTTTTAAAGGAGTGCATTAAGCCTTGAATGGCGATATCTCCCCTTTTTCTGATCGTATCAATTTTTAAGTTAGTTCTCATTTCTTCTGTGGATAGGTCACCCTGGTTGTTAAAGACTATCCTAACAGCCCTGTTCACTACACTTTGTACTTTGGTAATCATTCTGCCATTGGTCAAGTTGTATAAGATAATGCCATACTCTGCTAAAGACAGTATATGGGATTTTACAATGGTTGTAGCCATTGCCCTTGCGTGTCGTCTCGTCTCTTGCTTTTTTGACTTAACTATTTATATACTAGAACACCAGTAGTAAGGGCCACCCATGTGTCGTCGACGCATGGGTGTATTGTTACCCTTACAAGTGAATCCAATAGTCACACACCGGTAGGGCTTGAGATCCTCCCTATGAAGGGAGATTGACCCACCGATTGTATCGCATGATAAATAAAAGTACCAACAACAACAACAACAAATAATCTTATTTAAACATGGTCTTATTCTGACAAGATTATTCACCTTTTGCTGGATTGCAAATCGCATCTTAGTGAAGTGTACATTGTGAAGTGTAAAGTTTATAGTGTCATCAATCTGATACCCCAAGTATCGATGAAATAGGCCAAATGAATAGAATAGATAACACATTCATAAGATTCTCCATACTTAAGATATATCACTCTGGCATGAAGTAGAGTATCTTTGGTGTAGTTTAAATTCTAGTTAGTGGTAATTGAGGTGATCTAGGGTTCAGTCTCTTCAGTCAGAACTGTTGTTTCTTTCTATTCATATTTATATTTGGAGTGTAGTTCATTGTTCAAAAATTGCCTCGTGTTTCTAACTAATTAAGGGAAGCCTTATTGTTCATGCTAATGCTATTGTGGTGTTTGTATTCAGGCTTCAGACAAGTTAACGATTATAAACCAATTTCAGATCTACTATTAAAATATTCAGGTACAAGATATGGAAAGACCCTGTTGCGTCCCAAAGTCGTCATCTGTACGACCTGTGTAATATTACAAACTTTTCTTCTTTTTTTGCCCATATTACGCATAGCCAAAATCCATAACAAAGACACCTTTTCCTATTACACTCTGGATATTCCTATTCCTGGAACAAATAGTTTCATGGCACTGACTATTTCTTCATTACAGAGATCTTTTCACCCATTACAAGGAGTCTTTTTACTATGACGACTCCCCTATTACCCATGACCTGTGCCATCTGCTGCTATGGCACATCGCACAAGGGGATGACAGTGATCTCAAGGGGATGACAGTGATCGAACTTCAGACTTTTGGGTTCCTTTCCTTTCTGTCATGTCTGTATCTACCTCGCCGATCCCACGAGTCTGCAACCCAGTTGCTTAGCAACGGCCCCTCTAACTGTGTCACCCACAGTGTCACCCGCTGTAAGTGCACCAGCACTCTGTAGATTCACTCCCTCTCCCTGTCTCCCCCTTTCTGTGAACATCTGTCTCTATATATCTGTCCCTCTTCCTAGCCCTCCCTCTCTCACCTCCCTCCTCCCCCTCCCCTCCCCCCCTCTCTCTCTCTCTCTCTGAGATGAGTTGAGGCACCCCATAATGTTTCAATGAAGATTTAGATGCTGGTGTAGGAATACATTGAGGTACATTAGGGTGAAAAGGAATGAAAATAGCATCAGATGGTGGATTTGCTGATATCTCTGTGAGAAGAAGAAAGTCGCAAATCCAAGAAAGTATCTCTTCTGATATTAAGATATCCATAAATCATGTTGATTATGTGTTGGAATATCTTAGAAAAGGAAAATGATATTTGAAAAAGAAAAGTGTTGGATTTGTTGGATATTTACTATGACGCATTTTTATCCTGACAGTTTGGGGACAAAACAGACCCAAATATTCTCATGGCCTAATATATGTATATGTATACAGGTGTTACATCCGGGAGCCATGTCATCTGTTGATCTTCTGAGTCATGGGGCACCGGCAAACGAATAACCATGTCCAATAATCAGTTGACCTGAGGCTGAAGTGAGGGACTCTTGACGTCAAACCTTTGCCCCCTGAATCACCATTTGCCTTTGACCATTTAAGCATTATTTCCCTCTGTTTTTTCCAGCAGGTCCCGTTGGACCATATTGCCCGGAGGGAAATAATGGTTTTGATCTCATTTGGTGGTGTTTCTTCACAAATCTAACTGCATCAAGTGTCTTATCACCCTAGTTTAAGGATTTACATCATACATTGTCCTAATGCATTCAAACTTTATGGCGGATAAAAAGAACCTAATACAATGTTTTTTTCTCCATGAGGGTTTTATTCAGGTCAAATCACATGGATACACTCTCACTTTATACACAAGTACATAGCCCACACAGAAGTATTGCAAACTTCTTTTCAAACATACATTTCAAACATTAAATATATCGATGTGTCCAATAAAAATCGAATTTGGTTTTCTTTTAGCTTTGGGATACTTTATGACAATTTAAAACCAAAAACATAGGTTTATATTTCAGCATTCTTCTATGCTAGATGCATGTAATAAATAGTGAATGGAACTCAGTACTAGCTGATAAAATCTATAATGATATTCAATTACTAGCACGTCGTTTATTATCTCTATACATTGGCCGATTAGAACTCGATAAAAGAAGGATACGTTTGATTTGACATATTCTTTATCTGTCCAAGTTGTGAGTACAAGTTGCGAGACCGCAGCCAGGTCCTTCAGTTCTTCCATATATCTAATCATAGGGTAAATAGGCCTATATCTGGGAGTGTCTCATAAAAACATCGTACTACCTAAAGTTATATATAAGATAACATAACATATTGTAAACATTTTGGAAAAACTTAAAACTTAAAACTCTTATACTATTTACGATAGCCTTCATAAAACTGTTTATCAAAGTCTGAATCGGTTATTGAATGTATATCTAGATATATCGAATTCAACATTTCATCAGAGATGTTCATCAACAAAATAATATTGGTTCTTATGGATATCTAAGCATTTATCTTATCGTATATGGGTCATATGTTTTAGAAAATGTACAATTGGCAGCTGTACACATTTAGTAAATTCTGCAAAATTAGGCTGCCATTTGGTCAATACTAAGTAAATCCGAGTATATTCGTCATTGCATCGATTCTAGCAATCTGTTAGATTAGGTTGAACTGTATTTTGAACTGTATTTTCGTCTGAAATTTGGGTTATTTGAGAGAATTAGGGAAGGTGAATTGTACATTTCCTAAAAATCTCACCCATATTCTAAGATACATGACACAGCACTTCTTATTCCATAATTATGATGTATGTGAATATCGTACAACATTCTCTTATTTCTATCACATAACCCCAGGTTATATCAGAACCTCGGAGATCAGATAAGGATCATATGTCTGTGATTGGACGCCTAATGTGCCAATGGCTTTCCCGGTCCAGGATTTGACTCCTAATTGGATTTTAAAGCCTACACACATTTCATAACTATGATCCGTCACATCAAAATTAATCTTAAGTCGCAAAAAATATGAATTTACCCAGATAAAATGAGATCAAATGGATTTCAACGATGTTAACCTCTCTTAAAAACGTGATATGCATTTCTGTACTTCTTATGTTTGAAATACAAGCAGTATTTCTGGAAGGACAATCACTATAGTAATGTAGACAGATATACTCCATAATTATAGGATGATCTTAGCAACACAAAGGTATAATCAATACACATTCATGAAATGTGATACATTCAATTATACGACTATTAGAGCACTAAACACCCAAACACTGTATACAAAGGAATATTGTAGAGGAAAGAAATGTTCCCTCGTTGAGCCAAATGGCATTCGGGGGAGTCATTGAGCAGGCAACACATTGTAAAGAATTGGCATCTTTGGATCCCAGACCCGACCTATTTAGCCCTGATCATGGTCAGGGCACGCACGCCACACGTGGCCTGGCCAGGAGGGAGGGGGAGATGAGCCACTCAGGGCTCACCCCACCTCCCCCAGCCCGACCTAATTACTTATACACTGCTCTGGGGTATCAAGAGGGGGGAAGGGCCAAGAGGGAGGGGGGGGGGGCTGGCACGAGCCATGGGATCCATGAGTAAGGGGTGGGAGGGGGAAGGCTGAGGAGAGGGATCCGACCTGCATGCATTCCATATATGGTCTCTGCCTGGGGAGCAGAGGTCGGCGTGTGGGCAAGGAAGATTCTCTCTCCCTCAACCAATTAGAGGGAAGGGGAAGAGCTAGTGGAATATTTCCTGGGTTTGATTGTATGAATAATTCATGATTGTGGAGTATAAAATAAAGTGACCATTCGGACCTAGGCACTCTGTTACTCGCTGAGTCACCACCGCCTAGGCCGAATCCAGACGAACTACAACCTCGGACTTCTTGTCTCACTTCTTCATCTTACTGAACCTATGGGCTAAAAACCCTTAGTCTTCTTTACACTGGCGAACCACTTCTGGGACTTGTTGCTAAGTTGAGCAACAACCCAATCTTCTGACTGGAAGTGAGACTTAGCCTAGGCAGGCACAGAAATGCTAGCTTCAACCTAGATCCTTAAGGTTGAAGAATAGCAAGAGAAGGATGGGGCTCACTTCAGCTGGGCTTGGAGCTGCCCTAATGCTAAGGTAGGTGGGAGGTTGTGTGTACATACTTTTCATCTGCTTATCACCCTAGTGTTCCCATTTTCCTTCCCTCAAACCCCCACTGATTAGTCCGGATCTGGGTATTCCTCCTAATATACATGGAGGGAGGAATATCTCCAGTTACTAGGGGGAGGTTGGGTTGGTTTGTAATGTGGGGCACAAAGACGGGTGATTTAAATCGAGTCGGCCGACTGGATGCGGCCGGGTAAATTAATTCATTACGGGGGAACGAACAATCCGATTCTAAATCTAAAAGCGGGGCTGTCTTCCTAACAGTCTAGGGAGTTGTGGGATATTTTTTATATTCAAATCGGATGATTTTGGAGGGAGATATGAGCAATCTAGTATGAAGCAATATTTTTGCATTTGTGCAAGTGGTTACGATTGCGGCGATCACGCGCCGTCGTCGATGCCGCTCTTGTGGTTAATGCTATACAAACATGGATTACATAGGCCGCTTCCCCATGAGCTCAGCTCCGTTTTAATAGTAAACACTTTATATTTGGACGGATTTGAAGGGAAGGGTTAGTGCTTGAAATTCTGCAAGTTTTAGTAGAATGGCAGAATGGGTTTTTATTGGTTTTGGTGGGAAGCACAGACTCTACTGTTGGTTGCTTATTTTTCAAACTGGAGTATTATCCTGGGAGGGGAGGGTATGTTGGGAGGGGCTGGGATAGGCATGGAGGGATGGAGGGGAGGCCACAAGAGCCTAGCTAACTTAGGCATTATCCTACACTTATTTTCCCCGGTATTAATTGGTATTTTACTAGTGGGTAAGTTAGGAGATCTGATACCTAGTGCTGCAAGGCATTTCCCCATCCTCCTGGCATTCCCATTCCCCTTACCCTATAACCCTATGATAGACAACCCCTATATATATTTTTTTTCTTTATTGGTTTCTGTGGGAGGCATGGCCTCTACTGTGGAATGGGTTTGGTTGATTGAAGGGGTATATTTTTGGTAAATTACCTGGGATTTGCTTCTAGTATTGGGAAGGATCTTGATTAATTTGTATTCTGGCAGTAATGGAAAATGGTTACTGACCACCACTTTCAGTACCTCCAAGGAATTGACCTGCAAAATGGTTGGGATGGGGATGATGCAACTGGGTCATATAGTTTTGATTGGAACGCTAGTTTTATACTTTTGGAACACGACTGTATGACTGTACAGAAACACATTCCCACCCAAGCCAGCATCAATATATCATTGGCCTCAGTAAATTAACTTCAGATCTGGGATCTGGTCTGGGGAAAAAGGTCAAGATTGTGGGATGCGTTGATATGTAACATTTTCAACCATTAACATCTGTCGGTTTACTTATTTTTCTGTTCTTTTTCAAACCTGAGTATTAATTATCCTAGGGGGGGAGGGTGTGGTGTGGGGGGGGGATGGGCATAGACAGATGGAGGGAAGGCCCCAGGAGCCAAGCTAAATCAGGGATTATCCTACACTTATTTTCCCCAGTATCAATGTGTATTCTACTAGTGGGTAAGTTGGGTAATCTGATACCTGGTTCTGCAAGCCATTTCCCCATCCTACTGGCAGTCCCACTCCCCTTACACTGTAACCCTATATATAATGGACAACCCCTATTCTATTTTTGTCCTGCAAAGCAGATGGATTGTGTGTGCATGTAATTCTTCCACAGCTGGAGCAGAGGGGCATGTTGTACCATCTGCTGTGTGGCTGGTGCCCATCTGTATTACAACACCAGTTGCCACTCTGGTTGGTACTCTTGCCAGTTGCTCCAACATCTGCTGCAACATCTGCTGTGACATCTGCTACTGCAAACCCAGTTACCACTCTAGTTGCTGCTCTTGCAGCTCATCCCATCTGCTGCTGCACCATCTGTTGCAGCTAGGCCAAGTCAACATGGAGCTATGCCAGCCATGGGATACCACACCAGTATCTTGTGGTTGTGGCATCAAAGATACCAGCTGGAGAGGGGTACAACAAACCATTGGAGAGCCCCTTTCTAACTCCCTTACAGCCGAAGGATGATTGGAAGCCCAACTGTCCTACCCATTGATGAGGTACACTCCAGCATGGACCGGGACAGGGAAGCAATGGGAGGACACAGAAGGAAACCTATCCTCAATTGGAGAAAGCTTCCTTTCAACACTATGAACTCACCAGCGAGTGAAGAAGCCAACTCCCTGTTCATTGGTGTAATTTTAATTTTGAGATGAACAATGTTTGGGTGTATTAGGATTTTATGACTTTCTTAATATTGTATATGCTCTTTTAAAGATGAGCCAGGGAAGAGGGTTAACACTCACAGTATCTTGAAGTAAGTGCCCTTGGCAGTCAGAGGTGGTCCCCTGTTAGTTCAGTTAACTTAGAGAGAGTATTTTACATGTACCACCTACACCCCCACCCCCACCGTCACCCCCCACCACAGCCCCAACCATGGGAGTTCGACCCAGGGGCACCACCAGTGACGGACTTCTCTCAACCTACACCTTCCAGTCCCTCCTCATAATCACCCTGGCTATGATGGCTAATGGCGATTTGTTTGAGGAGGAAGGGGTGTTGGTGTATGAGGAAGGGGAGGTCAGAGCCCTGACCGCGACTTGGACAACAGTGATCGTTCTACACCCCCCCACGCCCCCTCCTGTCAGTGCTTGGGTCTCCGTCCTAAGGAGGCGAATTGGAGAACTCAGACAGGCGGAGGTTGTGGGAGACGGAGATGTCAGTGCCTGGGAGGAGCACATGGGTTTCCTCCAGGCAGAGATTCCAACACCAGTCCAACAAGACACCCGAAGGAAGAGAGGCCTATTCAATTTTGTGGGCTCGCTAAGCCGTGCCTTGTTTGGCACCGCTACTGTAGGACAGGTGAACGAATTAAGGTCTGCAGTACAAGAAGCTCAGGCTAGCGAGAGCGCATTGGCCCATTGTCAGGAAGAAATGGTGTCGGTGTTGAATCAGACAAGGCTCTACATGACAGAGAACCGCTTGGACATCGCGCAGCTCCAAGCTGCAGCAAGTAACATCTCCCGCCAAGTGACAGACATTCTAACACAGTTAAATGGTTTCAGTAAAGATATTCACAGAATTCATATGAAAAGGGAAGTGGATATTCTATTGCAGCGAGTGAGTAGGGCGGTGGAAAATTACCACCGTCAAAACGAATTATTTTATCGCCAGCGCATTCAGCTGGAAAGGGGATTCTTAACAGACCAGATTTTACCACTGGCCTACTTATCAGAAATATTGTCTAAATTACAAGAAGGGAAACATTACACCCCACAAGATAACCGCTGGTATTATAGACACCTGAACGTTCGACTATTATTAGACGGCGAACAGGAGCTAATATACCAGACAGTAATTCCGGCAGTTTCAGGCACTCAATTTTTACACTATAGATTAAAGTATTTTCCGGTCCCATATGGTGCTGACCACCTGAGAAAGTTGGTAGGAGAAGAGGAGGTGGCCCTAGATAGCATATCCAGCGCGTCATTTCTTCCTCAGCATTGTATCGGGTTTGAACCCCAGATTTGCTCAGCTGCAATAGAGCATCTAACCCCGACCTGCGAAACAAATATTATTTTAGGTAAAAAGCCAGACCTTTGTAAGGCGCAAATTGTGAAAAGAAATAACTTAACAAACCAAGTGTTTAGAGAGGGAGAGTCCATTTCTTCTGTAATTCTGGCTATTTATGAACCTCTGGAAACAATCTTGAGGTGCCCCGGGCAAAAACCAGTGATACAAACGTATCATCGGCATGCCAGGGTGATTTTAGAAGGCGGTTGTCTCCTGGTTGGAAAGGATTGGCGTGTGAGTAGCATCCAACGCCATGAGTCCCATATAATGCTCCCCATCCCCAAGATTATGCCCCTCCCTGGGTTTAATCTGACTTATGGCAAAGTATCCCTTTACCCCCATTTAGATCAGCAATTGACTTTCCTGCCAAGAGCTGAAATACCCTTACTAGCCCTGACAGATTTTCCTAAACCCGTTTCCCCCCTGATCTCCTCCACCCCTTGGTCCGAAAGTTCTATCTGGGGTATAGCCACTCTCATCCCCACTCTCCTAGGAGTCATGACCCTGGGAATAATCTACCTCCGCCGAAAGGGGCTCGCCCCAAGAGGCAAAGTCAACCTTTTGTGTTGTCTGAGAAACCTTAAGCCCCGAGAGAATATCCCAATAGGACCCCCAACCCACCACCCTGTAGCCCTAGCCCTCCAAGACCTAGATCGAGAGGAGGGAGAGGCCACTCCAGGCGCTAGGACTGGCTCTCGTTCCCTCGAGCATATCCCTGCCCCCTCCCCCGCCTCACCATATTACGCTGCCAATTTCGGACTGACCAGGATGAAATAATTAGTCTACCAATGTTTATTGGGTTTCTCTGGGGTAACAAACATTTTTTTTGAACTTGTCTGTAACTTACTCTTGTTTAATATTTACTATTAATTTTTGTTCTGTCCTCTTCTCGGGTGCGAGGGAGATCACAGAACACAGAGTAGTATACCTGGGTGAAATCCATTTTCTCTCTCGGGAGGAAATGGTGGAATCCGTGAACAAGGATCCAGCCCAAATAGGTATTTTTATTTCAACTCTCATTGTGAGAAGTTGTTTTTACACAAACAGAATCGGTCGAGACAGAGGAGCCTGAGAGGAAGCACCATGGAATCGAAGCCCTCACCTTGTCTCCGACCATTCTGCTTTGAAGAGGTATTTTTCCAAATAATAAGAGTTTATACGTGATGCTACAGTAAAGTCGACATGTGTTCTGTAGCGTTTGAGGTTAAAAATGGAAATATGGTAGTGTTGACTACCCAACCGCTCTCACTCTCCATGGCCAAAGGAGGAGAGAGAAAGAGACGGGCGTCCTGTCGGTCAGCGACGAGGTCCAGCGGGGGCCTCGGCTGACCGGCCGGGCAGAGGAGACGGCGGTGACGACCGTATTGGAGAACTTTGTGAGTACTAGCTCAGTACAAAGGAAGACATTTAACAAGTGTTCAGGAGCACACTTAAAAACACAGAGACTTCTCTTACATAATATTCGACTAAAAGACTTTTTAGTGCAGGGTGATGGCCTCTGATATAAATGAACACTCCTTTTAATAGAGCCACTCCCTTTGGAAACTTTCTATCTTGACCCGTTAGGTCTACAGATATAATAATTTATAATACTTTTACTTTACCCTTTTCTATGATTTTGTGTGTATAAATTATGTAACCTTATTTCTATTTCTCTTGTCTGGTTGGACTGGGTTGATCAGTGGCTAAATATTTTGTTCGAAAGAAAGCTTTCAACAAAAATAAAATATGGGACGAATGTAAAGAATTGGCATCTTTGGATCCCAGACCCGACCTATTTAGCCCTGATCATGGTCAGGGCACGCACGCCACACGTGGCCTGGCCAGGAGGGAGGGGGAGATGAGCCACTCAGGGCTCACCCCACCTCCCCCAGCCCGACCTAATTACTTATACACTGCTCTGGGGTATCAAGAGGGGGGAAGGGCCAAGAGGGAGGGGGGGGGGGCTGGCACGAGCCATGGGATCCATGAGTAAGGGGTGGGAGGGGGAAGGCTGAGGAGAGGGATCCGACCTGCATGCATTCCATATATGGTCTCTGCCTGGGGAGCAGAGGTCGGCGTGTGGGCAAGGAAGATTCTCTCTCCCTCAACCAATTAGAGGGAAGGGGAAGAGCTAGTGGAATATTTCCTGGGTTTGATTGTATGAATAATTCATGATTGTGGAGTATAAAATAAAGTGACCATTCGGACCTAGGTACTCTGTTACTCGCTGAGTCACCACCGCCTAGGCCGAATCCAGACGAACTACAACCTCGGACTTCTTGTCTCACTTCTTCATCTTACTGAACCTATGGGCTAAAAACCCTTAGTCTTCTTTACAACATACTACTTATCCTGTTATATTGATAACCTATAAATAAGATATGGCGCACGCGCAATCAATAATCACCACATTAACATACTATGATAGCCATGAGGCAGTAAATGTTTAAAACTGCATGTAATATCGAATGAGTAAATTTTCACTTCTCAGATTTGAGCTTCAAATTGTATACTGAGTATTGAATATTGAATATTAAATATGTTATAGGAGGTAGCAGATTAAGGAGAAATAGATGTCTTATGTATTTAATTCAATTTAACTATGCTAAATGTACTTAATTTAAATCTAATTTAAATTACTCCGTCCTTAGTTATGGACTAGCCAGAAGATCTACCCGTGTATATGAATAGAGGATCAAGCCCCTTTCTGCATCTTATTTTGTCTGAATAAAAATTCGTACGTATATACATCACCTCTCCTCTCCCTTACCTGTCCTCATTCTTCCACAGGCGTTCTCAACACAAGCAATTACAATTTCCCCCGTCCTCCATGTGCATCTTTATCATAATTTATCACATTTCAAACTCCGAATTCTTCAATCAATTTTATCAAATCAATTCAACTCATATCGTATCATCAACTCAATTCTTTTGTATGAATTTATCAAATCATCTATTTTATATTAAATCATCAACCCTTTATCAACTCTACAACATTAAAATGTTATATTTATATAATTTTGACAAAACAAAAATGTATACAACAAACTTGCCTTCTTTTCCCTTTAAATGTGTTGCCTTGACTTAATTTTGCGACTTTAGACTCATTCTTCTGTGACACATGACATATTGTAAAAGAAGAAATGTTTCTTTATAGACACGACATAACTAGTCATGTTGTGAGAATGATGACTTCAATAACAACTTGGGTGACAGTGGATCTGCACTAACCAGGATGAAGAAGAAAATAAACAACACTGACAAAAATCAACTATTGTTACTTTCATGTACTCAAATGTCAAGGAGAGATTTGACCAGTTTATACGTATAACATAAGCACGTACACGTAGTACAGAAATGGAGGAGAGGTAATAGATAGCAGCCAGTACTAAGTAGCTCCACCTTGTGGATAATATTTAAACACCATATAGAACGAAAATTACTAACTTATACCACGACGAAAACATGGAACGAATCACCTCCCAATATTTATACATAATCTCAGTGTCGGATGAAAACTGATTGTCAGATCGAGACTACACTGTATCAATACATGAATAAAGAAGTTGGAAAAAATATATGAATTAAATGTGTGGTTAAAATTGTTGGATATATTTTGTGTTCAATAAAGGGGGGCAACAAGGCTTCCCCAAAAAGGAAACAAACCAAGAGATTCTGTCCAGATTATCGTCCATATATACATACAAGTTGACTAATACAAGTTGCACCTGTTCCTTTGTCGAAACGGGTCATATCTCATTACATCAACGCCTATATAGTTCCTGAGTATTTCAATGATATCTTTTCTGGCTATGCCAGTGATGTTTATTGAGGGTTACCAGCTTTATTTGTTTTATTTTTCTTTATTTTTTCTATATTTTTCTTTATTCATTTAGAAGCCAATAAGTATTTAATCATTATACAAATACAAGGACGTTTTCAGACGTCGCCTAAATTAAAAATAAATCTTTACTCATTTCAACTTCCAATATATGTACGATAACTGTGACTTTAAAGAATGAAATTAGAGGCAAAATACCTTCTATCTCATCCAATCTGTGTAAATGAATGCCTTAATAGAAAAGAAGACTGCCAAGAAAATAAAACTCAATGTATGCTTGCATTACAATCAGTTTCCTCTCAGCTAGGATTTAGACCTTTTGATGTAAAATAGTCATGCTTAATCATGCTTAATGTTTTAATTTAATATCAATTGATCTATTGTACTAATTTGAGTAATATCTCTGGGATTAATAACTGTAGGCCTAAAGGTGTCAAATACCTTCACTTAACCCATTGGAAGTTAAACATCGTTGCAAGCTAAGTTCCCAACGGTTAGCAGTTCCCCACCCAGCATTAAATATAAAATATATGGTCAATAAATGGGACCAATTACATCTTGATATACAATAACTGTCAATGAGTTGCAAGCTGCAAGCTTTGAAAGTGAAGTTTTTCGGTCTGGTGACAGGTTAAAAGCCCAAGGGGCAGTCCACTACTGCATGAATCAGTGGGGGTGTTCTGTCGGCTATTCACGCGTACAATGACCCATCATTTGCAAGGTTGCAATGGTTTATGATAATTCGATGCACATCGACATAAATAATAGCAACTATACTGAGAGGTGACAGACGAGAGACTAAGTAGTTAATCTCAGCCTAAATTCAAAAAATAAATTTAGATTTTTTTTTCCTAAATGCCCTGCATTTCATCTTGGATGTTACGCGATCTGACTGGTAGTGTGTTCCAAGTGTGTCAGACTTATTAGTTAGTGTTAGATCAACATTTATGTAAAACCAGTTGTACAACCTAGAAGAACTACTCGGGTCTCTAAACCTATACATAGGATAATTGCAGAAATGTAGGCTAAATCGTCTTATTTGTTAAAAAAAATACGGTAGATCTCGAAGGGGGAAGATCATGTCTAGTTAAGCTATACAAATAAAAAATGTCTTGAATTGAAGCGAATAGCAGCTGTACAGTGCTACCACCCGGTGGAGGCACGGGGTACTAACTAGTGGTCGTCTTGTAGAATTATGAGATATTTTATTTAGCTATGTACCAAATATGTGAGGGGACGCACCATGGGTCGAAATACATTAATTAAAATAGACCACCCACTGGACCCACACAGTCATACTACCACACAAAGGGGGAATCCAATTATTGTGGGTGCAGGTATAAACTCCTCTTAAGTCCTAATGTTAAGTTCTATAAACCGGGAATAAGGTTATATTAATGTGTATTCTTAATAATATAAATGTGAATTATAGTTATAGAAGATAATTATGGTACAATGAGAACAATGTTATGTAACAATGATGTAAGCCAACAAGGTACACAGTACTACCCCCCTAGCGGGAGAATGCCCTTGGGGTATAAATGTAACCTATGTTCAGCAGTAAAAGCCTTCTCAACCACCACAACTTCTTGCTTCATTAAGTTAGATTCAACTTCTTGCTTCATATAGCCTCACAACTCTATAGTCTGTCTCGTCTACAATTGGTCGTCGACTCCCACGGTCGACCCCACATCATTTCTTATTAAACAACACATTTAGGACATCTAATAAATTCCTTTATACGTCTGTATGTATGAATACAAAGTTAGCTTTATTCTTTGATGGCTAATAGTAGGGGTGGGTAGCCTGCTTGTGTGCGAGCGGTGCCTTCATGGGGCCGTCCTGGGGCAGGTGTGGCTGGCGGGACATGCGGCTCCACGCCCCGTCACTCACCATCGCCCGGCCTCGCTAGTCTGACCCGGCGACGTATGAGTGGATAGGCTACCTTTAGATTCCCACAACGCGGTATGTCTGGTAACGCATAGAATGAAGCCACTTTGGTTTTGCCATAATATTATCTCATCTATTTCGCAAAATCGCAAAAATGTAGTGAATAATTCACCCAATGTGTGTTTACCGTAACCCCGACACGCTTCTGTTCGGTAAACATTCGGCCATTTTGGTCGTCCATCGGTTCTGAACATGTCGTAAACAGCACATAGTGAGTGTCGTAATCGCCAGTTCGGGAAGGCGGCAATTGCCATCCTCCATGTGGATCTGTACAACTAGAAAACATGATTTATTAATGTTGTCACCGTTTCTAACGACTATACGGTAAGTTGTCCTCATTTTCTGTGAATCTTTTGATCTTGTCCTGAAACATTATGGGACTGTGTGCTTTGTCAGTCTGTCAATCGGGGCAATCGTCTACACACCCTGGAGGCCGCACTGGACTGGAGTAGTCCACACCACAGGGGTTCTGTGTCCACACTCAAACTGAAATACGAGTCCACTCCTTTATTACGGGAAGAAGGAGAAACATGGGGAAATGATTGTTTCTACATTAATTAATAATATTAATTGTTATATCATGTAATATGTACCATATCATATTATACGGGACCATACATTCCATAGTAATCTAAATCAAATGATTAATTTAAGCGAAGTTTTTTAATGGGTCAGATTTTCAGAAAATGCACAATTGGTCTTCACCAATCAAATACCGTAGTGGCCCGTTTATAAGCCGGGACCTGTTTAAAAGCCTCGAAATACAGACCGGAAGGGGGGCGGGGGGGGGGGTCATGAAAAAATAAAATACTCTAAAATTGGATTCTTCATTAAAAGCCTATCTCATTTGCAAGCCGGGGCTAAAGTCATTGTAACAAATACAAGCCCGGGCTTATGAACGGGCCACTACGGTAAACCAAATTTAAGAAGAAAATTAGGTTCAAACTGCAACTGCATGTTCAATATAACCAGACAGATTTATTGAACGAATACAATACAGAATATACTCAGATGTACCTAGTATTTATCATTTTTCACTCTGAATTTGGCAGAGTTTGATAGATGTGTATGACTAGGTTATGCATTTTCTGAAAATCTGACCCATATGGAATTTAGGGACAATTAACTAGCGGTAACGTTATTCTATGCTAATATATAAATCGGAAATATATGCGTAGAATATCACAGAGGGCAGGGAGGGAGAGAGAGCTCCCGAGTGTGTGGGGGTGGGGGGTCTTGATTTCTCTTACAAGTAGAAACAGCAATTGTTGTTCGTCACTGAGAAAATTCTCTTGTCGTTTGTCACTTAATTTTGTCCAATATGGACAATTTTTGTCTACAAGGACTATTAAGACCGTGTTCCATATACAAGGCAGCCGACAAACTAGCAGTCACCAACAATTGGTCACCAGGGGTCACTGACAATCGTGCATGTTGATACTGGGTCACCGACAATCGGTCACCAGGTCACGATTGTTGGTGACCTGTAGTAGACCCCCCCCCCCCCCCCCCCCCCCCCAAAAAAAAAAAAAAGTTCTAAAATTTTAGAACTTGTCGGGAGGGGTGACCGATTATCAGGACCCTAAATTTTTGTTGGGATCTTAAATTAATTTGGTTTCCCTGTTTTGGGGCCAAACCAAAGGTGCTTATGATCTTGATGAGCCTCCTGTTCATTCCTGTTCACTTCTGTGAAGTTCACCACGTTGTAGCATACTTATCTAACTTAATATTTCTTTAATTAGATTTATTATACGTGCATCCCTCTTCGGGGGTGCTATAAAAATATTCATATAGTACGCGTACTATAAAAATGTAGTTGTCTAAAAATAGCTCTGTTGATATGCTTCGTGGAGCTTTGGCTATGTAAATGTTAGTGCGGAAATTCCTATTTCATCTAAACAAATCCCCGCAATCTGTAATGCACCCGTGATTCTGGTACTATAATTATAGAAACACGTGATGAAAATCATTGAATAGAGCATTAAATTCTCTATCGAATGATATAAGTTTTATTAATGTAGCTCATGAAATGGCCACCATATGAACGTTTTAATTCAATAATATCAGTAGGCCTAAATACTGTATGATCACACAGTGGGCACCATTGTAGGCCTACTAACGAGGCTGGCAGCGGGGCTCTCTGAGACTTCTTTAATATTTTTTCAGTGATATCTGATGACATATGATTAAATTTCCATGCACATATAATAAATATAGAATGAAACTAGCCGTTGTAATCGAAAATTTCTTTGACTAGATGCGTCTGTGTAAGCACTCTGCCTACACATGCTTACACGGCCGAATCTCATCCAATAAATTTTCGATTACTGTTGGCTTGTTCCATTCTCTCTGGGGGGTCTGGTAGGTCTGAGAAGCAGTAAGCAGGCTTCAATATATCCGAAATGGCATTATATTCAGAAATGTGATAAAACTGTTTATATTTTGACCATAACCTATCTGGTATTTAAGAATAATTTGAACGAGGTATAGTAGCCATATTGTGTCGATATGTATTACCCAGAGGCTTAGCGCTGGGTTAGGATAGTTTTTAGCACCTTTATGCACGGAATTACATATAAATAAACATATTATTAATCACCGTTTTATCTCATAACCCATAAAAGTATTACAATATAAAATAGAAATGATATTGGTGTATGCTATTTCTCAGGCAACATAACTCGATATATTTATGGCCTACTATAATAGTCTATTCCTATGCAAAAATGACCTTTCCTCATGTCTTGGGCTCTAGATTCCTTAATATTTGAGAAAGATTTCATAATATGGATACTGTTGAAATATTTCTTGGTAGAAATAAGCCTAAAGAGTGTCTGAATGACGATCTCCATATTATCTAATATTGATATTTACCTTCCCCATGATAATTAGTTCAATCATTAATCCGAATAGATCGCATAATTTTAGTCTGTTTGAGCAGAGTATTCACACGTTGGAAACTTATTTGATATAGGCAATACTATAGACATTATTATTACATAAATAAACTGAGACAATAGCTTTATTGGTTGATGCAAGGCAATAGAAATATATATTAACAAGAAAATACTTGGAAAAATCTATGTTAAGGTGACTCAGTAGTGATCATGTAATGGGGTGTGCGGCAACGCCTAGCATGCGTAGCAGGTTACAACTTTTGCCATTTTTCACGCACCTGTGTTTGTCTATTCAATACATAATAGCAGGGAATATCAGCATTATGCAGACGAAGTATGTGTATGATTAAGTCTTGATATAAAAATTTCAGCCTGAAATTTCATGCTGATTTTTGGTGTGGGAGTTAGTGACTACAATAGCTGTATCCATATAGAATTTGATCAAGATTTATGAAGCCATTTTTGTTCAAATCAAATATTTATCAGGAATTTCATTTTTTTCCCATAAATAAGTTGTAATATAGAAGAATTTAGCCTGGAAAGCCATCCTGATTTTTTGTGTATGAATTAGCAAATAATGTATCTACATTCATATTAAATTTCATTAATATTCATCAAACAGGTTTTTTTAAAACGCTGATTCTCATCAGCCAAAGTCAATTTTCCTAGTGCCCCACACTGCCACTAGGAGGCTTCCAGGGAGTAAATCAGGATTTGAGGAAAAAAATATTTGATGATAAGTATATACATATATTATATATGTTAAATGTTTGGGTGAAATTTGATGTCTGAATTCATGTCAGAACCATTTTAAACGAATTATGTTAAAGTAACACTTCTCACTGTTGTTGGCTAGATTATGGAGTAACCGAATTTCTACTTCATTTTCTAGTATTTGATTCACCTTACCCTACCTAACTAACTCCTGTGGATATCAAAACTCTAACATTTATGTCATATCAGATATTTGGTAAAATAGTGAGCAAAATCGTTTTTGCACACCAACCCGAAATGTCAAAGTGGCCGTTGGGTTGTCATCTAGAGTTACATAATGCCAGGCTTTTGACCAGAGCTCGTCCATAGACTCCTGGGTTAAACCTAGTTACATCCATGGGCATTAGTGAGTGGGGGCAGCAATTGACGGCTATTATTCTGTGATTTGAAAGCTGGTCTATTCATTAAACTTATTTAATGATTATTGAATGAGGAAACAATGTCGGGGCTCTATACTTTAGATATTGCCATACATATCCTATATGGTTACACTGAATAAGTTTCATGTGATTCTGTGACTACTCGTTTTAACTATCTTAGCCACTTTAATAAATCATCTCCATACCGCCATAGCATGAAAAATAGCCTGGTGACCTATATTTTTTTTTCACTCAATAATCATTATTTCATGTCAAGTACCATTGGTTAAAATTTTAGAGAAATTCATCAGTAATCAAAATCACTACTGAGTCACCTTAAAGGTAAATGCCAGTGTTAAATCAAAATTGAATGAATCATGGAATTTTTTTTAAACTTTGGATTTAGAAAGAACATGGTTGTGGGAACCCAAAAAGCCAATAAAAACCATCGGAATAGTTTTCATTTCAGGGACCACTGAAATTTACTACTGTTCACTATAGAAGTCTATGGGAAAAACGGGTATTTTCTGCATTTTCCCCAATAGCAGACAATTGAATCATACAATTTTCTTTAAAATCTGCATATACATAGCGGACATTATTCTACCCTCTCAATCAAAAGAAATAGGGGTCATTGAACTAAGAAAAAGTTATTCAGCTGAACCTGCATCACAATGAGTTTTCCCCCAATTATAAATGAAATCAATAGTGAATGGAAGTTTCACTCGTCCCTAAAACACAAAATAGTATCATAAGATCCTATTTTTTTGGCCTTTTGTATTTTCCCAAGCATGTTCTTTCTCAAGACGAAGTTTGTACAAAATATTGTGACTTCTATTGTTTCATCCATTAGTTCCTTGAATTCCCGCCTGCTGCAGTGCTGACGATGCTGGCATTTAACTTTAAACAGCCTTTTCAGGCATCTAAAATTATTCTTTCATTTATAAAAAGGTGTCGTTAACAATGGTATTTGAGGTTATAATAGTTTACCTTACTTGATACAACAAATTACATACTGCAAGCATGTGTTTCACTTCATTCTACTTTGTTTTTCCTTATTATCTACAGTGTACCTTCTCTACTGATGTCAGAGGGCATGGTGCATCACAGTGTGACTCATACAGGGGAGACAGGACAGGCAGCAAATGCTACAAGTGTGACTGGTGTACCTTCTCTACTGATGTCAGAAGGTGTGGTGCATCAGAGTGTGACTCATACAGGGGAGACAGGACAGGCAGCAAATGCTACAAGTGTGACTGGTGTACCTTCTCTACTGATGTCAGAAGGCATGATGCATCAGAGTGTGACTCATACAGGGGAGACAGGACAGGCAGCAAATGCTACAAGTGTGACTGGTGTACCTTCTCTACTGATGTCAGAAGGCATGATGCATCAGAGTGTGACTCATACAGGGGAGACAGGACAGGCAGCAAATGCTACAAGTGTGACTGGTGTACCTTCTCTACTGATGTCAGAAGGTGTGGTGCATCACAGTGTGACTCATACAGGGGAGACAAGACAGGCAGCAAATGCTACAAGTGTGACTGGTGTACCTTCTCTACTGATGTCAGAAGGTGTGGTGCATCACAGTGTGACTCATACAGGGGAGACAAGACAGGCAGCAAATGCTACAAGTGTGACTAGTGTACCTTCTCTACTGATGTCAGAAGGTGTGGTGCATCACAGTGTGACTCATACAGGGGAGACAAGACAGGCAGCAAATGCTACAAGTGTGACTAGTGTACCTTCTCTACTGATGTCAGAAGGTGTGGTGCATCACAGTGTGACTCATACAGGGGAGACAGGACAGGCAGCAAATGCTACAAGTGTGACTAGTGCACCTTCTGTACTGATGTCAGAAGGCATGATGCATCACAGTGCGACTCATACAGGGGAGACAGGACAGGCAGCAAATGCTACAAGTGTGACTGGTGTACCTTCTCTACTGATGTCAGAAGGCATGATGCATCAGAGTGTGACTCATACAGGGGAGACAGGACAGGCAGCAAATGCTACAAGTGTGACTGGTGTACCTTCTCTACTGATGTCAGAAGGTGTGGTGCATCAGAGTGTGACTCATACAGGGGAGACAGGACAGGCAGCAAATGCTACAAGTGTGACTGGTGTACCTTCTCTACTGATGTCAGAAGGCATGATGCATCAGAGTGTGACTCATACAGGGGAGACAGGACAGGCAGCAAATGCTACAAGTGTGACTTGTGTACCTTCTCTACTGATGTCAGCAGGCATGGTGCATCATAGTGTGACTCATACAGGGGAGAAACTACACAACTGTAGTGCGTGTGTTTATGGGTATACAGAGGTTAAAGGTTTAAAGAGACATTTGCTCATGCACAGTGCTGAGAGGAAACATAAAAACTTGAAAATGCATACTGGGGAAAAGCCTTATAAATGTACTGTATGTAACTATAGGGCAGAACAAGCTGGAACCCTGAGGGATCACATGAGAACACATACTGCGGAAAAGCCTTATAAATGTACTGTGTGTAACTATAGGGCAGTACAAGCTGAAACCGTGAGGGATCACATGAGAACACATACCGGGGGAAAGCCTTATAAATGTACTGAGTGTGACTATAGGACAGCAAAGTCTAGACGCCTGAGGGAACACATAAGAACACATAATGAGGAAAAGCCTTATAAATGTACTGTGTGTGACCATAGGACAGCCCAGGCTGGAAACCTGCGGATACACATGAGAACACACACTGGGGACAAGCCTCATAAATGTTCTCTATGTGACTATAGGGCAGCACAGGCTGGACACCTGAGGGAACACATGAGAACACATACTGGGGAAAAGCCTCATAAATGTACTGAGTGTGACTATAGGGCAGCACAGGCTGGATCCCTGAGGGAACACATGAGAACACATACTGGGGAAAAGCCTTATAAATGTACTCTGTGTGACTATAGGGCAGCACAGGCTGGACATCTTAGGGAACACATGAGAAAACATACTGGAGAAAAGACACATACTGTGAAAAAATCTCATAAGTGTACTTTATGCGATTACAGGACAGCACGGTCAGGATCCCTGAGAGAACACATGAGAACACATACTGGGGAAAAGCCTTATAAATGTACTGTGTGTGACTATAGGACAGCCCGGGCTAACGACCTGAGGATACACATGAGAACACATACTGGGGAAAAGCCTTATGAATGTACTGTGTGTGACTATAGGACAGCCCGGGCTAAAGACCTGAGGATACACATGAGAACACATACTGGGGAAAAGCCTTATAAATGTACTCTGTGTGACTATAGGGCAGCACATGCTGGAACCCTGAGGGGTCACATGAGAACACATACTAGAGAAAAGCCTGATAAATGTACTGTGTGTGACTATAGTACAGCACAGGCTGGACACCTGAGGGAACACATGAGAACACATACTGGGGAAAAGCCTTATAAATGTACTCTGTGTGACTATAGGGCAGCACAGGCTGGAACCCTGAGGGGTCACATGAGAACACATACTAGAGAAAAGCCTGATAAATGTACTGTGTGTGACTATAGTACAGCACAGGCTGGACACCTGAGGGAACACATGAGAACACATACTGGGGAAAAGCCTTATAAATGTACTCTGTGTGACTATAGGGCAGCACAGGCTGGAACCCTGAGGGGTCACATGAGAACACATACTAGAGAAAAGCCTGATAAATGTACTGTGTGTGACTATAGTACAGCACAGGCTGGACACCTGAGGGAACACATGAGAACACATACTGGGGAAAAGCCTTATAAATGTACTCTGTGTGACTATAGTACAGCACAGGCTGGATCCCTGAGGGAACACATGAGAACACATACTGGGGAAAAGCCTTATAAATGTACTCTGTGTGACTATAGGGCAGCAGATACTGGACTCCTGAGGACACACATAAGAACGCATACCATGGAAAAACCTCATAAGTGTACTCAATGTGACTATAGGGCAGCACATCCTGGACAGCTGATCACACACATGAGAACACATACAGAGGAAAGGCTTTATAAATGTTCTCTATGTGACTATAGGGCAGCAGATACTGATAACGTGATGGAACACATGAGAACACACACTGTGGAAAAGCCCTATAAATGTACTGAGTGTGACTATAGGACAGCATGGTCTGCAGCCCTGACGGCACACATGAGAACACATACACATAAGCCTCATAAATGTACTCTGTGTGACTTCAGGGCATCACGGTCTGGAGCCCTAAGGAGACATGTGAAAACCCATACTAGCAAACAGTCTTATAGTTGTACTGTATGTGACTATAAGACAGCAAAGTTTGAAATCCTGAGAAATCACATGAGAAAACATTCTGGAGAAAGGCCTGAAAAATGTACTGTGTGTGACTATAGGGCAGCACAGGCCGAAGATCTGAGGACACACATGAGAACACATACTGGGGAAGAGCCTCATCACCTATGTGATGTGTGTGGATATAGGGCAACACATCTGGCAGACCTGAGGAAACACATGAGAAAACATACTGGAGAAAAGCCTTTTAAATGTACTGAGTGTGACTATAAGACAGCACACGCTGGAGCTCTGAGGACACACATGAGAAAACATACAGGGGAAAAGCCCCATGAATGTACTGAGTGTGACTATAGGGCAACATGGGCTGGGGACCTAAGGAAACACATGAGAACACATACTGGTGAAAAGCCTTATAGTTGTACTGAGTGTGACTATATGACAGCACATGCTGGAGGCCTGAGGACACACATGAGAACACATACAGGGGAAAAGCGTCATAAATGTACTGAGTGTGACTATAGGGCAGCAGAGGCTGGAAACCTAAAGGATCACATGAGAACACATACTGGGGAAAGGCCTTTTAAATGTACTGTGTGTGACTATAGGACAGCACTGTCTGGATCCCTGGTGAGACACATGAGGACACATACTGGGGAAAAGCCACATAAATGTACTGTGTGTGACTATAGGGCAGCACAGGCTGAACACCTGATTATTCACATGAGAACACACACTGGAGAAAAACCTCATAAATGTACTGAGTGTGACTTTAGAACAGCACATCCTAACGCCCTGAACCAACACATGAGAACGCATACTGGGGAAAAGCCTCATAAATGTACTGAGTGTGACTATGGGGCAGTACAGCCTGGAACCCTGAGGACACACATGAGGACTCACTCCCACACCCCCTTCATATGTAAAGTTTGCTCATTTATAGGAATCAGTGAGGATAATCTTACAAAGCACATGAGGAAACACAATGAACCAAGAGTTCAGACAGTCACAAAGGACTGAGCATCAACTTTGTGCAGTCTCATTAGTATTATTTATATTTTTTTAAAGAAATTGTTTACGCTGGATTTCAGGCAAGCCTTATATTCTTATGATATGTAGTAATATGTGTTTCATTGATATTGTAGTTGTACTTCATGAGGTTTTTTTGTTTTCTTTTATTTAGTATTTTATACAGCACATCTTCTGTTATAACGACAGTTGAGTTATCAACAAACACATACATTGTACAATCAGGGAGGTATATACAAGGGAGCGGAAGCAACGGGCTGATCACACAGGACGATCCTTGTCAGGGTTGTGTTATCACTATGGTATACCAGGTGGCGCTGCGGTGCTGTAGTTGACACTATAGTACCATTTAATCATACATCATCAAACGTTAAAGCAAAACCACAGTGGTACTCCGCTGACCTTGTCAGGCTGACTAAAAAAAGAGATAAGTTATTTGCCAAGGCAAAAAGAAATAACAAACTAGAGGACTGGAATATAGCGAAAACATGTAGGAATAAGGTAAATTCTGAAATTATTAAAATGAAAAACAACTTTTTAAGAACACAAATCCATGAAAATAGAAATGACCCAAAGAAATTTTGGGAATCCATAAACTCAATAATCGCGCCTGACAGGGTCAAAGAGAGTAGGAAAATTCAGACCAAAACAGAGAGTGGAGAAATAGTGGAGGATAACCAGGTGCCTAATGTGTTTAATAAATTTTTTGCCTCCATAGGACAAAAATTAGCAGAGAAAATTAATCCTCCAAGCACTGAGGAGATCTATGAGATTGAATCAGGATCAGAAATGAATATATTGAAAAAAGGGTCGGACATAAATACCACAGGTGATAAAACCACCGAAAAATTAATATGTGATTAATTTCTCGAGATTTTGTGTCTGAGGCATTTGCTTGAAAATAAACCCCGAGGCCCGGAGGGCCGAGGGGTTTATTTTCAAGCAAAAGCCGAAGACACAAAATCGAGAGAATTAATCACTTTAATAGCCGATTTTTGGATTCAATAACACTGTTTAAACACATATAAACAAATATTAGGCTCAAAAAAGGTTTTAGATGTACTTACAGCATGAAGAACTCCAATAATTTAACTCCTTAACTCCAATACATAGGTTACTATTTTACATCTGACATGGAAAGGACCGAGTCAAACGCAGCCTTTATAACGTCCAAATCAGGATGTTTTACACATTTCAACCCATCACATTCTAATATTTAGTTTATTTTCCCTCTTTATAACCAATATCACATATGTACACGTAATCATAACTTCAGAATGTCGTTTACGTCAGCCGCACTCTCCGTTCCAGAAACAAACGAAGCTTCCACTTTTTGCATGCAACCAAGCATCATACTTCCGGTTTACGAATGCCGTGTCCGTGTGTCTAGGGACTTAAAAAAGAAACAAATAAAAGATTTGAATCGGTAGAAATGTTTTAAATGTTGTTTTAGCCCGATAGCGAAGTTTTCCTCTATGGAAATCAAGTAATAAATGAATGGCGATATCCGAAACCATATGTTTACTCGCCGCAAGTTTGCACCGCTTTAGTGGGAATCTATATGATAACGCGACGGCTTGCCGAATGAACCTCCAGCTACAACAGCCAATCAGAGGTCGGTATTTACTTATGTTTATGTTCAGCCAGCCGGCGTGTTTTTGAAAGGATCCGCTGCTTGCTATCCAAAGCATCGGAGACTTCCGGTTATCGAATGCCGTGTTGCGTGTGTCTAGGGACTTAAAAAAGAAATAAATAAAAGATTTGAATCGGTAGAAATGTTTTAAATGTTGTTTTAGCCCGATAGCGAAGATTTAGTCTACGGGAATCAAGTATTCAATGAATGGCGATTTCAGAACCCATACGTGCGACCGGAAGAGATGGGGAGACCCTTCGGCATAGCCACTCATGTGCACGTTGACTTGGCGTTGCATTGTGTACGGTAGTCTATATAGCGCACGGAGGATTTCATTCGAAAGTGACCCACACGGCAACAAACTGAGGCTTGCACGATGTCCGGCACGATGTCTACTGTGGCGGAATTGACAAATGGATTATTCCCTATTTCGTTGCTTACCACCATTCAGCAAGCAGATCATGCTAAGTACAAGGATATTTGGAACATTATCGGTGATTTTGGAGATATTGTGTAGAGTTTTACATAGCCTGGGCTTGACCCCACGAGGGGAGGCAGCCATTGTATCATGAAATATCGCTCGCACGATGTCTATCGTCGTCACGTTATGGCGAACCCTATGCCCTAAAAACTTAAAAATGGCTAATATTTCCATCGGAAACAGTGGAGGAATGACTTTAATGTGACCAGGACTTTATACACGTTCCAAACTGAACGCGGAATCGACGAAAAACAACCAAAAAACTCTAGTTAAGACCCGACCTTGAACCCTGAACCTGGAACTGTCATGGCCGCTTGTGGCGAACATGACGATGATTTGCAGGAATTGACAAATCGATTATTCCCTATTTCGTTGTTCACCACCATTCAGCAAGCGGAATATCCTTCTACAATGATATTTGGAACATTATCGGTGATTTTGGAGCTATTGGGAGTGATATTTAGGCGACAAACAACTAGTTGATGAGGTAAGTGACTGATTGAGCGGAAACGCCGACTGGGGTTTATTTTAACTACATCCGCAAAATAAATCTACATCCGCAAAATAAACCCCTGAATCCGAACAATAATTTACTTCATCCGTTTTCCGGTTTGACCACTTCCTGTCCAAACAGTAATTTATAAGTATCCAGAACCCCAGCAGAATCCAAAGATCTGCTATTAAGGGAAGATAACAATCCCTCGGAATTTACACAAATTGAGCTAAAAGAAATATTAACTTTCTTAAGGAAAGTGAGTATTTATAAGGCATCTGGTATACCCTTTATCCCGACAAAGATTCTGAAACCGGTTTTGATAAAGCTTTCCATGCAATTGATGTATCTTTTTAACCTTTCACTCCAGACAGGCAAAATACCAATAGACTTCAAAAAGGCGCTAGTCACACCTCTTTTTAAAGATGGAAACAAGACTGAGCCAGGCAACTATAGGCCAATTTCTGTGATAACTTTGCCAGCAAAAATTCTGGAGAAATGTGTACAGAGACAATACTATCAATATTTGGAAAGTAAAGATTTGATATATGAAAACCAGTTTGGTTTTCGTCAAGGGCTATCTTTAACGGATGCCCACCATATGTTATTTAACGATTTATACAATGGTCTTAACTGTAAACAAGTATCCTTAATGGCTTTTTTAGACCTAAAAAAGGCATTTGATACGGTGGATCACGAGAGACTCTTGCATAAAGTAAAGATGACTGGAGTAAGCAAAGAGGTTTCGGAATGGTTTGGTGACTATTTATGTAACAGAAACCAATCAGTAATAGTGAATAATTTTACTTCTGAAGAAGAGAACGTAGTCTGCGGTATACCCCAGGGAACCGCCTTGGGGCCACTATTGTTCCAAGTTTACATTAATGACTTGAATAAGTGGATAAAATACTCGAAGATTATATTATTCGCGGACGATACTGTTATATATAATACTAATGATGTTAAGCAGGTAGCAGAGGAAGAACTGCAATATGACTTATAGTCAAAGAGAGTAGATATCTGGTGCAAAATTAATAAGATATCCCTGAATATAACAAAGAGTAAGATTATGGAAATTTGTAGAAAAGGTAGATCAAAAGGATATGACAAGAAAGAATTCTTCATAGGTCATAACAAAATAGAGAGAACCCCGACTTACAAATATCTAGGGGTCACTATTGACGACATGTTAACTTTTAAACAACACATAGCAATGAGGTGGGGATCTGCTAAAAGCAAGATTAGTAAGCTAGCAAGAATTAGATATGCAGCTGATAACAATACATTGCTAAAAATCTACAAAGTAGCCATAAGGCCAATTATTGAATTTGGAGATCTCCTATACTGTGGAGGGAACGCATCCAACATCAATAAACTCCAAGTTATTCAAAATTCGGCTATAAGGATTATTAAGAACTTAGATAGAAGGGATAATACAGATCAAGCGCATAAAGATCTTGGTCTATTGAAACTAGATAAAAGAAGAGATATGCATCTCCTGGAGATAGGATATAAATTGTCTCAGGAGGTAGTGAACTTAGATGAGAGGAACCTTAATCTGAGGAGTTTAGTTAGTGGAAAAAATCTGAAAACTATTACTCCAAAAACAGAAATGATCAAGAGGTCATTTATTTTTAGAATCCCCTCATTGTGGAACAAACTAGTTCCAAAGCACCAATGTTATAATACAATAGAGGAGTTTAAAAGGTACTTAAAAAGGGAGTACGATCCAGGCTAGATATTAAAAATAAATGAAAGCAGGATGAACTGGATTTTTATGAAAAAGGGCAGTGTTTGCCCCTATCTTAACGACAAAGGTATTATGAACTCGAATTGTATAAAAAATAGGTATGCAACACCTCTATGGTAATTACAAAGCAAGAAGATGTGTATCAAGGATACAAAATATGAAGCTTTGTTAAAACCGGTAGAGAATATCAGGATGAAAATGTATATTGCAGAATAAGCTTAACAAATGAACAAGGTCTGAATACTGTAAATAGAATCTAGTGTAGAAACTACCGACAAAATAGTGATATATAAGTGGACTTTATTGAATATAGAAGTAATAAATGTGAACGGAGTTGAAAGTACATTTACTTCGCAAAAAATGCATAATCTATATCAATAAAGAAAATCGTAACACAATGTAATAGTCCCAAAAAAATTGTTGGGGGCTGCTGTCTTTCAGTAGAAAGTATCATCTATATATATAAAATCAATCTGTTAATTATAATACTATGTTATAAAATATTGTTGTTTGCTGTAATATCTCATTTCGATGTTCAGGGAACCTGGGAAGAACAGCATTCCTGACAGGATCACCCTATTTCTCTGTGAAAATTTTGTGTACTATGAAAAGAGAAATAAAAGTTCTTATATATATATAAACAACAGCTATATAATTATAAGTTGTTCCATCAGCATACATAATCTTTGAAACATTGGTAGCCCAGGTAAATTTGATTGCCTTTTCCCAGCAACACCATAACAGTCACATACTTAAAAATAGCTATACAATTGCTGGCTATTGGATGGGGGTGGGGGTGGGTGGACCTGATTCACTGTAGCATAGACACTGTAGCAAATAGACACTACACATGTCTATTTCTATGTGTCTATTTCTATGACTGTAGTTAGCGCCACAAGCTGTAGTAGTATTACTCTTAACTATGGGGGTACCACACATTGAACCTCGGTTCTGCTCCCTCTGTATATACCTTCCTGGTACAATGAAGTTCTAATAATCAATTATGGACATTAACACTGAGATATGGGCTCATGGGTATTAATTCAATACAGAATAACCATGGTCTTCCGCCCACCGCTGTGTCTATCTAAACCTAAATATACATGTACCAGCAGGAAAACACAAGCACTGAAACATTTGCCAAATTATTCGAAATTGACAGAGCTATCACCAAAACCAATAGCCTTACTCAAAGTAGCATAAAAAGGTTTTTCTGTGCAAAGAAAACGGATTAAATTCTACCTTCCTCACATCAACATGTACATGTTAAATAGAGTCTACAAGAATCTGAACGAAAAGAAGGCAACAGATTTAATATTTTTGGACTTCAAAAAAGCCTTCGACACAGTTAATCATAACTTATTACTATCAAAATTAAGGAATTATGGAGTAGAAGGGAAAGCCCACGATTGGTTTAACAATTATCTTAGTGATAGAGCTCAGAGAGTACTGGTTGGCGATACTCTGTCTTCCCTAAAGCCAGTAACATGTGGAGTACCCCAAGGAACTAGTCTTGGGCCGCTCATGTTTATTATTTACATTAACGATCTACATAGAGTGGTTAAAGAGTGTAACATCCAGCTATTTGCTGATGATACAGTGCTTTATAAAGAAAGACCACTAGGTCATGGAAATAATGAAAGGCTGCAAACAGATCTGAAATGGTGTGCCGTGAACAAGATCTCCCTCAATATCAAAAAATGTAAGAATTTAACAATAAGTTCAAAGAATGATTATAAAAATGTTGTAAGATATTGTATAGGAGACCAAGAGCTAGAAAATGTAACAGAATATAAGTTTCTGGGGATGGAAATCGACGAAAGGTTGAATTACAAGGTATTTCTCAGAAAAAAACTGTATATGGTAAAATCAAAAATACATGCCATGTCGAAACTATATAATGCATGTGAGAGGAAAACCCTCCTACTCTTGTACAAAACTATGGTGCTACCGATTCTTGACTATGGAGATTTGTTTTATGGCTCGGCTGCACAAGCCCAACTAAAAAAGTTACAAACACTGCAAAATTCAGCTTTCAAAATTATTCTAAAATTACCCAAATTAACTAGTACAAAAGAAATTCATAAATCGTTAAATTTACCGACACTCTCAACAAGGAGAGACAGCCATTTATTAGACTTAGCATTTTTGAGATCGAGAGATGAAGGGAATATAGACAAAAGAAAGTTGTGTCTGAGAAGTCTAACTAATGGGAAAAAGTTGGTGGTGCCGCAGCCGAGAAATGAAATCTTCAAGAAGTCGTATGTTTATATGTTGACAACTTTATGGAATAACCTTCCAGATAACATCCAGTTAACTAAAACAAGAATTAAGTTTAGACAATACCTTAAAACCACTTACTTAAGTGGTTTCGATGAGTATCTATCAAAAGAATGATATTTTGATAACCCAATATAGAAGGCTTGTAAGTCCTTATTGTAAGATCGATAAAAGTTATTTTATGTCATTCTAACAAATATATGCCATATTGCCTGTACAGTCTAGTCAGTAGGTTTTTATGGGGTTATTGTATTAAGGGAAATATGGGCAGGGCGGGGACTGATTCATTGATTGTTACTACACTATATGTAATTGTTGCTTTGGGTTGAACAGATCATTTTCTTACATCCCGATATCATGTTTCTAAATAGCAGGTATTAGAGCCAGGATCCACCAGGAAGACCTCCCTAGGGAGAGGCTGGCATCCTATTCTGAAAATTGATGTAACTGTTTTGACTCAGAATAAAAATACAATATATATATAATTATATGGAAAATAAGTAGGTACATGTGTTTATGTTCATATGCATTATATAATTAAAATGACACTACATTGTATGCATGTTTAAATTGTCTCATACCCCTAGTATCAGTGTTATGTTGTTGATGTCATTTGATACTACTCCTTCCTACACATTGGATAATGTGGACAGTCGGATAATGTGGACAAAACCCTCTGGACCAATGTGTCCACAATAAGCGGCTTACACTGTAGTATGCTCCACCACAATTTATAAATTTAACAAAATATGTCATTCTGGAATTTAATCCAGGTCTTCCAGGGCATAGCTTAACTATTATTTTTTTTAATTTAGTATTTTTATACAGTAAATATTCTGTAATAACGACAGTTGAGTTATCAACAAACAAGTACATTATACAATGAAGTTCTAATAATCAATTTTGGACATTAACGTTGAGATATGGGCTAGAATAACCATGATCTTCCGCCCACCGCTGTCTCTATCTAGACCTAACTCTACTGAAGTCCAAAGTAAGACCAAAGGTCAATATCAAATATAAAATGAAATGAAATAAATTTAGAAATTATTTTGGTAAATGTTTAGTACGGGGGACGCTTAAAAATTGTATATTTATGTAATATTTGCAATGTACCCGTCTGTGACAGTTGTCACTCGAAAAGTCAATCATATATTGTGGATAGTCTTCTTTAAATATCTGTATTCCAGGGTATATTTCCCTTTCTCACCCTCCCTCTCACCCTCCTCCCTAGTCTCCCTTTCCCTTCATATATATCTCTTGATCAGTCCTTTCTTGCTCTTTCCTTCCCTCTATTTCTATTCTCATCTCTCTGGCTATCTTCCTCTCTCAGTCTCTCATCGCTGACCCCTTCTCCCTACTCTCCCTTCCACCCCACCAACTTCCGCTGCTCCTATCTATTATCCCGAAATCGTGATCTCTTCCTTCCTACCCCTCTTCAGGCCCTCCCTTTAATGTACCGTATGTACCTGTGTATAAGCCGGACCCCGTGTATTAGCCCACCCCGTTTATAAGCGGGGGGCTTGAACACCTCCTAACGTTAATATAAGCTGGGTGCCTGTACTGCCATCAACCTATGATAGCACTAATTAATGTAAGATACTGCATAGATCGTCCAGAACGAGCTTTTAGTGGATCATGAATGATAGTTTGAATATAGAACTCAGTTGTTGTTGGTCGATTGTGAACTTACAACAATTCTGGTAGAGTTTTTTTTGTTAAATTGGATTTAAAACACGAAAGCCAGAGTAATGAATGAAGATAATAATAAACACGTGTTTCAGGCAAATTTACTGGTTTCAATTATTGTAATATTATAAGCCAGGCCCCGAATATAGAATAGAACAGAATAGAATAGAAAAATCTTTTATTCATCAGAGCTTTTACAATTATGTTGACGAATAGGTCGACAGGCCTCTAGGTACCGTTTAGGATTTATACCTAGTTCTTCCGGCCGTTCCCTTTATATCTATGAAATAAGCTAATATATTTTAGGCACAAGTAAGTTTAGTAATACAGATCTATGACATATAACAACATTTCTAACATAGGTATCCAGTACAGGATTTAACGGGGTAAGTTAGTATCGCCTAACTTTCCATGTAAAACAAAACTCAATAGTTCCTCCTATAATAATAGGATTCGACTTATAGTAAGAATAAAATATAATATAATACAATATAAAGTCAAGTTTTAAGTCTGCCCTCTGGGGAGAGAGGGGCCATCTTACTGTTCGTCCTATTTTTCTAATGTATTTTCTATTGCTTTCCTGAAGTGCTCCCTTGATTCTATGGCCTGTTTCTCAGTCGGTAGTGAGTTCCAGGCCATCTTAGCTTTATATAAAAAGCTGTTTTGATATAACGATGTTTTGGGTCGACTAATTTTCAGGTTTTTTCTGTTTTTCGCATGGCTCCTGGTTGGAATATCTCTTTTGTCTAATTTCGAATCTATTTGTGCTAAGTAGTGTGCACTTTCCAGTAAGTGTACCTCTCTCCTCACACAGTTGGGTAGTATTTTCAGACTGACCATTTCTCTGTCTACATTTGCTCTCTTTTTCATATCGAATACAGATCTTACTGCTGAGTTGAGCAGCGAGTCTAACCTATTCAGTAATTGTCTATTCGTTGTTGAATAGAAAATATCACCCTGATCTATGTTGGGTATTATGATAGCTTTTACAATATCCGTTTTTACCTTTTTTGTTAGTGTATGGCGAGCGTTTGACAATAGCCGCACCTTCCACTTAAGTTTATCTATCAGTTTTCTCACATGTGACTTATACATTAAGTTTTCATCAATAATGAGACCCAGGTAGTTATATTCATCTACTTGGGACAATGGCTCACTACCCAGGGCAAGGCTCATGTTCAATTTTGGTTCTGGTTTTGAATTTTTCTTCTTAAAAGTTATATATTTAGTTTTAGAAACATTCATAGATATTTTGTTGACCCTACACCAAGTGTCAACCCAGTCCAGATCCGATTGGATTTTTTGGAATATGTTTTTCTCTTCTTTATCGCTGTAAAAAAGGACTGTGTCGTCCGCATAATGTTGAATAGTTGAGTTTTGGACAACTTGGTGAAGGTCATTTATATATATTGTAAAGAGGATCGGGCCTAAAACTGTTCCCTGGGGGACTCCATGAGTGATCTTGCCCTGGGTTGATAGGTAACCATTCGCCCTTACACTTTGATGTCTTTCTGACAAGTAATTTTGGAACCAAGCTTTTTCATTATGTTTGATTCCCATCTTTTCTAATTTCCCCAGTAATTTTGAGTGGTCCACGGTGTCAAACGCTTTCTTGAAATCCAAGAAAACGGCAGTTGTTATGTTGCCCTCATTTAGATTATCATAGATAATCTCCATGAGGTCAACATGTGCCCGCTTGACAGAGTGGCCCCGTCGAAATCCATATTGTTTCGGGTAATATAACCCGTTTTCTTCTAGGTAAAGTAATAATTGGTCCTGGACCACTTTCTCTAATATTTTGGCAGACATTTGGATTCCTGAAATGGGCCTATAATTGTTAGTGGAATTTTTTGGTCCACCATATAAGCCCACCCCAAATATAAGATGGGTCAATTCACCATTTGAAATTAATATAAGCCGGGGCCTTTTTGACATTTTTCTGAAATTAAAAAGGTGATATTCATTATGGGTATGACGTTTATGGTGTTTCGGTATCAAATGGCCGATGGCGCGCTTCTTTCAAAGCAGATTAGTCATATCTCGTCTAGATGTTTAAATGTTGGTTGATAGTTTTGTAGATTGGCAAATGAGAATTAAAAACTATATATGTGTATCTTGTCCATAGTTCATGCATGAGTGTTCTGGAATATCAGTCTGAATGATCATATCTACTACTTAATATGTATCAGGTGCTATTCTATTGTATGACCAATATGTATAACCCTAACCGTCTGCAACTTTTACAATGTATTTACCATCATGTGATTCTGCTATTTTTTGTGTTCAAATATTTGTTATTCACGTAGGTATAACAGTTACACTCCCACAATACAAATACATGTGTTTTTCATTGTGTCCTGAAAACAAAAATGTTGTTATGCGGTGGGGAAACAGAGAAATCATAAAAAGTTTTAAATTAATTACTCAGTTCCACTATGTTTGTTTTTTTTAAGTTATCCAGGTGTGATGAGATAGGATGATAAGGTGAAGGCTACTGTCTATTCCAATAATACATTTCTTGTGGTACAGAATAGTGAGTGGGGGTTGGTTTCCATTATACCTTTTATCAATAAATTAATATTGTAACTGCATTTGTCATTAAATGAGCGATTTCATGTTATGAACTACCTGTTGTAAACACCATTGTATTGTAGAATGTAGTATAATTGACTGCTGTTAAACACCCTCTTCATTAATAATTAGGTTGTAGACATGTTTGTTTGTTTAGTTATATGAATATGAAATGTTTTTGCGTATGGTAGTAAAGGTGAGACACATGTTACTTAATAATATTTGGCAACGCATGAAAGATAACATACCACATAAGTGGTTATGCGTATTTTTTGTAAAAATATTAAATGATGTGGCCAATAAAAACATTTTAAATACTTTATAAAAAGAATACGTTATATTTACAATATTCAGATACAGATTCCTTGCTCTACATGTACAATATACCAGCATCAGTATTACTATACATGCCCTGGGAAGCACAAATTGCTACCATAGTTATTCTTACACTAGGTTGTCCTATCTGTTTCCCAAACAGATCGAGTAAACATTCAAATTTTACAAATCATTGATTGTCAGACAGGGATGAAATTCTTCAGTATTTCAACTGAAATCAGTACTTTTAAAATTATAATTATTGACAATTTCCTATGAATTCCATCATTTTTATTTATAAATTTTAAATTTTCTGCAATAGGCCTATTCTATGGGTAAAATCTTCCGAAAACGTACAATTCACCTTCCCCAATCGTCTCAAATAATCCAAATCTAAGAAAGATTTACGTTCAAAATGCAGTTTAAATCTAAGAAAGAGATACTTTTAATCAACACAATGCCAAAGATACTTGGATATGCATAGCATTTAAAATATTCCAGTCTAATTTAGCCATAGAGCTACATAGCCACCCCTCCCTCCTTACTCAGCGTCCTCCCCTCCTCCTACCACCAAGAGAGAGCTGAGTAGTGGGGGCCAGTGAGGCTGCACTGGAGGACGGGTCGCACTCAGTTATACGGCAAAAGCAGCGACCCTATCATGTCACACACTTAGTTCCTATGGAGAGAGTCACACTTCTCTTATAACTTTTACACAGATTTAATCGGGTTTAATCATAGATCACCATGGTCATATGCTGTGCATACCGGTGTACAAACAGACAAAAGACTGGATCAGGAATTTCTTTTCATGGGTGAATTTTAAAAAGAATATGAAGCATTATAAGTTGGAGGAAAAGAGGGGGTCAGTCTACCCCATGCTCGCAACACTCCATTCAACAATAGGGTACACAACACATAGTTACATCTCACTTTTAATTACATTTTGCATTATGAACATGCGAAATGGTGAGTGATGGTGCAAATTATGAGATGAGTCTATGATCTTACCCAGGAAATAGAGATAGAGAAGAAGGTAGAGAGAGACAGAAAGGCATGAGATGTGATGGGAAAACATGATACGACTTATAGTAGGCCTATTAAGTAAGTATTTCTATATTCAAAGTGTGATATTTTTATTTTTGAAAAAAAAGTTATGCAATGTATTTGGGTGGGCAATTACCATTAAAGTAACTAAATGTACTCCAGGTGAAGACCTTGAAAATGCTAGGATATATATTGACAATGTCCTGAGATGTGATACATAGATTGATATGACCAAAAGTGCTAAACCTGCTTTGAAAAATAATTTTGCGATGTACGACTCATTCTCCTATAACAGGTCACAAATGATATAATAACTTGTAAAAACTAAAAGATATTGCTCTCTACTATAGCAGGAATCTGTGTATTTCTTACCAATGGACCATTAGAGTTCTGTAAAACATTCATTTAGAGGGTGAAAAAAAAATGAAAGTATTATTTATATCTAAAAAACGCACAGGGAATGAGCTGGGCGATGTAGTTGTGCCACAAATTAGTCACCCTTGGCTTCGCCTTGTACAAATAGAAGTCCTCGTAACTTCCTTAAATATGCAAGCATTTCTTTCATTCATACCTTAATGGAAAGGGATTGTTCAAGTCGTTAATACTGATCAAAATGTATCAAAATACATGATGAAAGTTGAAGAATTGTGCCATCTATAGGCATACGTATAGTGGTTCCTCACTGTGTGTATGGGGCTTTTGCCGTATAAGAGAATTGTGGTGGCCGCCACGGCGGCCTCACAGCTGTGAGTGTCATTAGTAGGCACCTGGCCCTCTCTGGTTGGTGGGGCGGCGCGTATGTAGCTCTATGAATTTAGCACAAGTTACCAAATTTGTCGAGCTGCTTATTGTACATTTTCTGAAAATCTGACCCACATACTGGTTGATCTTGCTGCCAGTTGCGCCCGAGACAGAGAGGACAGGACCATGCTTGGCCGTCCTCTATGGATACTGACGCCGCTTCAGTATCATGCGGGTAAGATTTTCAGAAAATGTACAATTGGCAGATCTACATATTTAATAAATTCTGCTAAATTAAGACTGAAAAATGGTCAAAACTAGGTATATCTGAGTATATTTGGTATTGAGTTGATTTAAAGGATGTGTTTGGTTGTGTTAAACTGAATATTAAACATGATTATTGTCTTAAATTTGTGTTATTTGAAAGGATTCCTGAAGACAAATTGTACATTTTCTGAAAATGAATGTGGCCCATGAATGTGGCGGCCTCACAACTCTTAAGGCAGTACTGAAGTACAGATCTCATTGCCATCTTGTGTCATTCACAGACACCAAAAACCAAAGGGATCCAGAAATTCTACCCGCTAGTACTTTTGCTTGCTCTACTTATTTTATTGTCTGTTTTTGTTCTTATAGTTGTCATTTTTCTCACCTTGAATGACACTGCATGCCCACCAACCACCCATCCTTCACTCCTCCCATGTGTTAGTGTTTGATACCTGACTGCCTACCTGCCTAGTGTGTGTGTAGCCTTGAGGCAATGCTACACACACACTAGTGGCAGGCAGTGGCAGGCAGCGGGAGGGGCAGTGGCTGGTGAGTGAGTGTAGTGTGTGAGTGAAGGTGCAGTGTGTGTGAGAGCTCCGACAGGGGTGGGAGACTAAACCAATCTTTATATTTAAAATTGCAACTTTCCTGTACCAGATTATACATAAGTCGTCCCCTAAAAAGGCATGAAGAGGAACAAAACTTGCCATTCAGATGATGTAATGGTACCCATTTAGATGGGAAAACATAAAAAACAGGTCGATGGGTGTGAGTTCTGTCTAACTGAGAATACCAGGGGTAATGGAGCAACGAAAGGAGGTTTAAAGGTGGTCTAAATCCGCCCTATAGGGGGCGGGGGCGGTTGCGCTTGGTCTAGAATGTATACCATTTATCTTAATAATATCTTACAATAATTCAAAGACGTTTTTTTAAGAAATTCCGAAGTGGTGGTTGGGGGTGGGATGCTTTTCCCTTTGCCAGAAATGTTTCAGTATTTTTGCCATGACCCCACGTTCATCCCTGCTTCTGGTCAATATCACATTTTAATATGACAATATTTACTGTCTATTGATTGTTTATTCAGGATAATATATGCACAGATAGGGCCGAGCTAGGAGGAGTATTTCAGACCAATAAACCAGAAATATGTTAAAGCTTGTTCTTGAGTTTATTCTTGCTAAAATCCATGCGTATGTGTATTTACATATATCTTTTAACAGAATTAGTATTCAGGTAGTTTTACATTTAAATCATAAACACTCTCATTTGAGTTTCGCCTTATCCTGAGAATCTAATCTAAGGAAGCTGTATATGGGCAGGTATTAAGATACAACTAAACGAGAGCTCTATATATATATATGTGACAACGTATTCACAAAACGCAAGTGACTTTTGGTGCATGACTTTCACAAGTGCAAAGGCATGCATGAAAGACAGCACCAAAAGACACAAGTAAGGTTTATTTAGTTTTGACATTGTACAAATACACAAATATTCTTCTCAGTTCATATATGGAAAACATTAGACATCATTGAAGCATTCTAACACTGCAGGGCAGTAGCTATGTTGAACACACTTAAGATACTGCTTTTATTAAGGATCACTCTCCTATGACAGAGGTTAATCCTTGTTGAAGCAAAATCCTTTGAAACTTACTTGTATACTTAATCAATTAATTTTATGGATCACACTTTCTTCAGTGGTTATCCCATAAACATTAACATCAACTTATTCTTATAAGTACCAATTACCAATTGTACAAACTGTATGTATGTTCTATATAAGGCTGGGTTACGCCAGAACGTCCTACCACCATTGGAGGTGAGGTACCCAGTTGAAATAAAATCTTTAAAAAAAACATAGTAGAAAGAACTACAGGGACTGCCTACATGTATTTGGGACAATATTTAACTTATAAACTAAACACTGAATAGAGCTCAAGGGACTTCATCAAACTGCAATTCTCTACAACCGCACCTGTACAAATCAAGTAATTAAGTTTTCCATTCTTTTTCTATAACTCCACTGTATGTGGTTTCTACCTATAAAGAAAAAGCTCTATTATTCCACTGTATGTGGTTTCTACCTATAGAAAAGCTCAATTATTCCACTGTGTGTGATTTCCACCTATAGAAAAGCTCTATTATTCCACTGTGTGTGATTTCTATCTATAGAAAAGCTCTATCCCAGGTGGCGCGGATGCACTTAGGATGTGCAGCCCTTGCACGGTCACGGACTACATCCGGATTCAGGGAAAAGTGCAGCCAGTGTAAGCCAGCCTTGCACATCCGGCTGCACTTTGGCTGCAGTTGGCTCGGATGTGCAATGGCTGCGCAAGAGTTGCACATCCGGCTGCACTTACACTGCAGCTGGATATGAAGGGGCTACACAAATTGGCAGGACATTTTTAAGCATGGCAGGTGTAGGCATGGCAGTGTACTAATTGTTATTATGATAATTTGTTAGTATAAATTTCCTTCTCTCCCGTTCCCATGAAGTGCTGTTTCCCAGATATGAACAGTCAGAGTTGCAAACCTAAGGCAACTTTAGATTGAACAGCCCAGACAGCTTTTGAAGGTACAACAGCATAGGTTGAATCCTTTTATTCATCATTTATCATTGGGAATGGGCACTGATGTTCACAGTCCTTGCCAGCTCTCATCTTTTAATGATGGAAATTGATTATGAAACCTGAGTCTACTTAGGATACTATACAATATGGATGTGCATGATGGAAGGGTGTTGTTATTACCCTCTCTAAAATATCACATACATGAAATACACAAAATTAGAATATATGATAATTATATCCAAAATGTTCTTAACTACAGGATGATTAATATATATATAGTGCATGAATATCCTATAATTGCTTTACTAGTGTTTTCAATATAAAGGAATTAGTAATAATGAAGGGCTGGCTCATGCTGCCATCTGGTGTGATAAGTGGCGCAATGGTAAATGAATGGCAGGATTGGGCACAATGATTAGTCTATGATCAGCCTATCAGTATACATAAAGAAGGCAAATGGGATATCATTTAAAGACTTGGTTATGAGTATAATTAATTATACAGTCAATTTATGATATGATTTGTGTCTCTACTATTATATTATAATCATAAATTCTCATAACTTTTGAAAACTTCTTTAAGTAAATAATTATGTCAGTATTGATTATTAACACTGTTGTCCGAAAAGATAAATGTCATTCATATATCCAGGATATAGGTGATTTGTTTAATGGATGAAGCAGTTTGATGAAATAATTGAAATTAAAAAAATAAAATATAAAAAAATATTAAAACCTCTTTTATTTAGGAATAAATCATAGAAAACTGAATTCTTATAAATGAAACATGTTTTATATCTCACATGACAGCTTGTACTGTTCCCTACAAATAATTTTATGAGTGCTAATTAAGCTACTACCATTTGGGATCCGTTTTAAGAAAATGAGTCATATGTCGCAAAATATAGATTTTGAGATATCACAATATTCGAAAAGATGAGACCAAGCCGATTCCAATGAATGTAAACATTAAGGACATCTAATAAGTATTTTTGTCTTTTAAGTTAGATATTTTTATTTTTAAAAAAAGTTTGCAATATTTCTGGGTGGATAATTACCAGTAAAGTAGCTAAATATACTCAATGGGATGATCTGAGAAACGCACTGATATAATAAATAAACATTCTTGAAATTTGGGACTTCCGGTCAGCCGAGATTGAGAGAAAACGTACTGGAGCATCGCTCCCCAAGTTTATTTCTTTTTTTCAGGACTGGAACGCAGGAATCTTTCCGCTCATAGCGTGAAAGCTTCATAAGCAACCCAAGATCATAAGGAATAACGATTATACACCTGACAAACGGAAAAGACGGAGAAATTAACTTTTTCTAATCTTCCCGCTCAGTGGTCAATCGATTTACCGCCATCTTGCTTTATCGCTCACTCGAGTCGATAACACAGAAACCTGTTTCTACATAGGAACTCACGAGTTACTCACATATGAACTAAGGATTTAAGTGTGTATATGTATCATAGGACCTGTATCCTCATCGAGTAGTGAAAAACTGTTTGCAGACATTTTGTCACAGGCTCAGGAATATTTTCCTCACCCCGACTCATGAACACTGGAGGAACCCTCACGTGGAAGCCATTTTAGGCAGCTCGTGGGAGCCCACCTCCGACTCAACCAGACTAGGAATATAAACTGTAATCACACAACCTGGAACAATATGTACATGAAAATGTGGACCTAAAAGGAAAAAGTTGTCTTATCGCACGAAATAATATCTATATCATGCCTGTGCTTAGCTGTTAATAAGAAATAACTGTTCGAAGAAAGCGTTCCCAGTTCCACAACAGGTGGCGTGCCAAACACCACCTCCGAACGAAGGAAATACACGTATCACCCATCAGGTGGCGCCACCGAGCCCTGCCTTTCTCTTTCACCCAGGAACGTTCGGTGAAAAGTAAACACCTCGTGTAAATCAGCTAAAAGTTTGAACAACATCGTGAATATCACATCAATATCGAGTAAATAGTCAAAATTATCATAGAATCGTGGCAACTATTGCCACATAACACCAGAAATGGTTTATTAGACGTTTAAATAAAAAGTGACTAAGTGTGATACGTAAACCGGAAGTCTGCACCCGCCATCTTGCCGGAAGACAAGAAAATAGCAAAACACAAAGTTCCTACATACTTTAACATTGACTCAGAGCCGGAACAACCCGTTACAACACCCAACTAAAGTTCCCGCGCGGCATGACTTCCACCACCGGGAGTACCGAAGACATAAAGGCTTCAGATTTCGCCCTAGTTGTGAATAGAAGGAGTAAAAGAAGCCATAGTGAATCCCCAGATTCAAATCCCTCTAAAAAGAAAATCATGGCTGGAAGAGGTAAGCCCAGAGCAGCGAAAGCAAAAAAAATTCCTCCCAGGGCGCATAAAGACCCCCCAAAATACAACCTGAACGGGGATATGTCAGAAATGATAAAAGAAATTGCAGACACGAACCAAAAGAGCTTCACCCAACTTTACGACGCTCTCAAAGATATGGAGCTAATGAAGGAAGTGGTTAACGACACCGCCATGCATATGGACGATGTCATTGAAGGAAATATCGAAAGAGACAGAGAAAGAGCAAATTTCAAAAGGGAAATGAGAGAATGCAAAGCGGATATTAAGATATTAAAACAGAAGCAAGGAGTGAACAAGAATATCTGCTACATAGAGAAGAAGAGGATGGAAATTCTAAAAGATGAACAACTGGTAAGAGATGAAATGGCTAAATTGGATAAGAACTTGGTTTTTGTGGGAATAAAATCCACTGAACATGAAGACGACACCGACTCTCTGAACATAATTCTGAACATTACACAGAACCTGCTAGTACTACCCACCATCAAGGTAAAAAAAGCATATAGGGTAAACACCTTTAGAGACGCACCGTTGAAAGTTGAATTCTACCAGACAAAAGACGCTGTTGAAGTATACGAAGCAAGGCTAAAACTGAAACAACATGAGCCTGAGAAGGGGAAAATCTTTATCAAAAAGGACGTCCCATACTTCATGAGACAAAGGTCTGCAAGGGCAAAAGTCATCATGGAAGCAGCCCTGAAAATTGGTTACACCAAAGCCAAAGTAAGTAGAGGCAGCGTGTATGTAGACCGCTGGTATAGGCACAATGAACTTGCAGCAGTCCCCTCTCCTGTACGTTTGTCACAACTCACAAAGAGGGAAAATGATGAGGTGGTTGCCTTCTTCACGGAAAACAACCCCCTCTCAAATCACTACTACGCCCCCTTCAGATGCGAAGGATACGAGTTTGATAATATTGAACAGTTCTTATATTACAAAAGAGCCCAAACAGGTAAAGATGCAGACAAGACCAGGATGGCCCTAAACACCCACAACCCCAAAGATGCCAAGGCGTTTATGGGAGCTGTCACAGAATACAAAGAAGAATGGGAGCAGAACAGAAAAGAATTCCTCATGTCTGCACTTAGAGCAAAAGTACGAGACAACCTCGAAGTTAGAGACTACCTCATCTATACCGGTTCCAAAGAGATCGCCGAAGCCTCTCCCAAGGACAAAGTATGGGGTGTAGGGATCCCCCTCGATGACCCTGAGATCTACAATATTGCAGCCTGGCCTCCAAATGGTAATCTCCTTGGCAAGTCGTGGATGGAAGTAAGAGAGGAGTTGCTAAAGAACGAAACCTCGCAAGAAGAATCCAGCGAAGAAGAAGACATGGAGGATGAAGAACTGTCCGAAGTCGACGGTTAAAGAAATAACTATTAGATATTTTATTTAATGTAAGGTAAACAGAATAAGTCATGGAGCAAATCTCTGATGATAAGAAAGAAATTCTAAATTACATATCTTTTAACACAAGCGGCCTTAATGGCGTTGTTAGAAGAAAAGCTATTTTTGATCTATTTAAAAAAGAAGAAAATGCCATAATAGCGTTACAAGAAACGCATTCATGTGTAGAGTCCGAAAAATTCTGGCCAATGCAATGGCATGGCTCAATGTATATGTCTCATGGCACCTCTGCAGCCAGAGGGGTGATGTTACTGGTTTCTAATAAGATCAAGAATTATGTAACTGCGAACAAAGAAGATGTAAATGGTAGATGGCAATATATTGTGCTTAATGTAGATGGTAAAACAACCACTGTTTTCAATATGTATGCCCCCACCGCTGATAAAGTAAAAAGCCAAGAGATTCTTTTGAAAGAGATTGTTGGTATTGTCAACGATCTAATCACCGACGAACTGGTTATAATGGGTGACCTTAACGCTGATATTACATACAAACCTCACCTGAAGTCTAGTGTTCAACTCCAAGATTTTATAGGTGATCTCGATTTATGTGATGCGATTTATGCAAAAAATGGTGGTAATCCACCAAAAACATGGTGTAGAAACTTAATTGTATCTAGACTCGACTACATATTCCTATCGAACAACATGATGAATTATGTTGTAGAATGTACATCAGAATCTTTCTCTTTATCAGATCATAAAATAATCAAGATATCTACAGCCTTCTCGGCTGAACAGAGAGGTAAAGGTTTCTGGAAGCTTAACGCTAGATTACTGGAAGACGAAAATTTTATAGCAAGTGTTGAATTGTTAGCTTTTCAAAAAGTCGACGAAGATATTTCACCTATCATTAGATGGGAACTTTTTAAGATGAAAGTAAGACAAGCTGCTATTAAAAGGAGTAAAGATAAAGCATATGCTAGAAAGAACATGAATAGTGAACATCAGCAAATAATTATCGCCTTAGACAAAAAAAAGAACCTATCAGAGAGCGATCTAGAAAACAGAAAAAAATCCCTGAAAATACTAGAAAAAATGGAATTAGACAAGGCTCAGGGCGCTCTGGTCAGATCCAGGGCGAAATGGGCCATTGAAGGCGAGAAACCTTCAAAATTTTTCTGCTCACTAGAAAAGTACAACGCTGAAAAAAAGGTCATCAATCAATTGCATGTAGATAATGAATTGATAAGAGGTTCCAAAAGAATATTGCAAGAAGGTGAAAAATTCTATAAGAAGTTGTACGACAAAGTGGAGATAGACCAAGAGTGTCAAGCTGAGTTTTTGAGTAAAAACAATGCTTTTAAATTGGACGAAATAGATAATGATATTATATCTCGCCCAGTCGAATATGAGGAAGTCACTAAAATTGTAAAAGATCACTTAAAAAATAACAAATCTCCTGGATGTGACGGTTTTACCGCCGAATTCTACAAGTTTTTCTGGTATGCCATCCACGATATCTTCATGGCCATGTTCAAGCATTGCCTCGAAACAGGAAAAATGTGTGATAGTCAAAGTAGAGGTCTAATATGTGTCATTCCAAAAAAAGACTCTGATATTACATATCTGAGCAACTGGAGACCGATAACCTTATTGAATATCGATTATAAAATTATATCAAAAGTCATATCTAGAAGACTGGAACTATACATGCATGACATGATAGGAGAAGACCAGTTTGGGTTTATTAAGAATAGAAATATCGGAATAGCCGTCAGAAAAATAGATGATACGATTTCCTTTTTAGAAAAAAATCAACTTCAAGGTTTAGTTGTATCTTTCGACTTCACTAAAGCCTATGACTCTGTGAGTTGGGAGTTTTTAGATGGAGCGTTAAAATCTTATAACATTGAAGAAAAATTTAGAAATTGGATCAAAATGTTGTTACATAATTCCAAAGCCACATTTTGTAATAATGGTCATATCTCCAAATGGTTTAATATCAACCGTGGCGTAAAACAAGGGGACCCCATCTCCTCGATTTTGTTTACCATAGCTGTGGAAATGTTAGCCATAAGCCTGAGAGAAAATAAAGAAATCGAAGGTATTTTCTTCGGGGACTATGAATCCAAAATTACTCAATTCGCCGACGATTTAACAATTTCTGTGAAAAATGAATTATCCTTAGTTAAAACTGTTAGAGTTATAAACGACTTCTATCTTGCATCAGGTTTAAAACTTAATCCCAAGAAGACTAAGGGCTTCAATGTGGGAAACATTACTCTCACTAACAAAGAAGTGTTAAACTTCTCCTGGGAGAAACAGATAAAAATACTAGGTGTCACCCTCACTTCTCCAAGAGATGAGAAACAAATTGTAAAGGAGAACACCTCCCACCTTATGTATAAGATGAAGAATGTGTTAAGATTATGGTCTAAAAGGTCTTTAACGATGAAAGGGAGAATATTGGTTGTAAACGTATTCGTACTCCCACTCTTTCAATACACTCTCGCCTGTGTCCCCATCCCATGTAAAACCCAAAAAGAAATCGAAAAAATCATCTCAAATTTCATTTGGAAGGGACCCTCGAATAAAATAAGTACCGATTTTTTGGTACAAAAGGTTGAAAATGGAGGCCTTGGCCTGAGATGTATTAAAGAAATCGTCGAAACAAATAGACTAAAATGGGTACAACTGCTTCTAGAGTATAAAAATTCCAATAATTTCAGAGCAGTAGAAACTGACGCTGGAAGAAATATGGAAAGCATCATTTTATCTAGGTATAAGCCAATATCCACATTGAACCATTTTTACAAAGATGTATACGAAGTTTGGAACAGGTATTACTATAATATCAAACCAAACAATATTAATGATGTTCTGAAAGAGAGAATATGGTTCAATCGTCATGTTAAGTTCAAAGGCAAAATGTTCATCTATGAGACATGGGAAAAAAATGGCATTTCTGTGTTTGGTGATGTCCTAAATGAAAAAAAACAATTTATGTCGATATCAGAGCTTAAAAAACATTTCAATATTGAATCTTCTTATGAAGGAAGAAAGGATCTAATATCCTCCATACCTGTCGAATGGTGGAAGATGGTTAGAAATGAGTATGAATCGCCCAGTGATGATTCGATTAACATTAAAATCAGTAATACAATTGTGAATATAAGATCTGCAAGTGCAAAAATGATATACAATGCTCTGGTAACGAAAAGGAAACCTAAAGTAGAAAAGTTGAATGGTTGGAAAGACATTTTGAGTTTTAACGACGAAGAAATGAATTGCCTTAACTGGAAAAAGATATTTGTTCATCCATATAAGTGTACAACCGAGACAAGACTACAAAATTTCCAATACAGGGTATTACATAGAACAATCACGTGCAATGAGTTCTTGAAAAACAAAAGGATTATTGACGAAAATACATGTTCTTTTTGTAATAAGAGAGATGACATTCGCCACTTTTTAGTAGATTGTCCCAAAACTAAAAGGCTATGGGAAAACATAATCCAATGTATATGCTCAATGCCTCATCTTAACTCTGTAAGAAACGACAAGCCAATGTTCCAGATATTGAATAACAAAGTAATCATAAAACCAGAGGATATCCTCTTCGGTATGAGCTCTAACAATATTAGAGAAAAAATAGTAAACTGGATCATATTGCAAGTAAAATCTTTTATTCACAGGCAGAAACTGTTTTACAAAGGTGACCTTGTGTTTAATCACCTTATTGCTGATCTAGATAGCAGGTGTAGAAGTGTGTTATATCAAAATAAAATAGCAAATACTTCGAATGAGTGGAAAAAGGCCTGGAGAAAGGTCCATGCTGATATAAGTAGTTTAATAGAACAAAGCAGTTAATACTCTTCCACCATTACCTAGTAAAATATTGTTTTAACAAACTCCCCATCAAAAAACCTAATATGTATATAGGTTCACTCTTATTGTATAGAACATGGTTTATCTACGGAGAGGAAAAGGGTTCGATGTATATCTCATGTGTTATCGACCCAGAGAATCAGGATTTGTTGACATATTGAATAAAGCTGTTTAAAAAAAAAAAAAAAAAATTCTTGAAATTTGGTAGATGTATTTATACAACCACAGGGATTAGACACCCCAAAAATGAAAATATTCAAACAAAAAGATCCTGCAAGTAAACAACTTTGAAAAACACCAATTTTGCGACTTGCGACTCATTTTCCTGAAACACATCACATTTGTTATTATGGGAAAACTCCAGTTTGATTTGTTTACAAAACAAAATTTGAAAAAGAATCAGTAGTAGAATCTTAAGTTCTGATATACCATATTTCCTGCACTTCAAAGGCAAACGTTTTAAGGAAAGGAGGGAGAGAGGTGAAAGACATGAGAGAGAAAGAGGGGAGGGAAAAACGAAGTGGATAATAATGCAAGTGATTAGTCTGGAATTAGAAGTAATTACTAGGAATGGATTAGTGAAAATACCATAATTATTTCTATGAATATTCACAGATCAGCTATAGCCATGACAAATCGGCAATAAGTACTGAGAAAACCATCTACGAACAAGAACAATCTCAAGGATTTGAAATCGAACACTGTTGGCGCCATTTTTGGAAACCCGGATGGAGATTATCTGAGATTATCGCCCATGAGTCGGATTATCCACAAATCGAAGTGCATCGGTAAGAAAATACCGGAACTTAAGAACTATACTTACTTCTTACAACAACAGTTGCCATCGTACCCAGAAATTAGGATTAAAATACATAAGGAACAGTTAATCATCTCACCTTGAGCAAATGGATTATCGCACCTCGACGCCCATGCCGGGTTGTCCTGCGAATCCAACGGGCCTCCCATCATCACAGGCCGTCAACAATGGACCCCAACGACCGCTCTCTGAAGCCGAGAAGCTGTATCAAATGCTCAAATATCGCTCATCGCACGAGCAGGAAGATAACCTACAACATCAACACCAACATCAGGTACCTTCTTCTCATCATCAAACTACCCAAATGAACCATTATCAACCAGGACAAAATGCCCAAAGTGCCTCAAACCAACAATTACCTGCTAATCAACACTCAGTGCAGGCAAATCACAATACTTACTGCCAGCATGATGTACCTCATCAACAACAGAGGCAAAACACACAAGTCATGCAGCCGTTCACAAGTCTGGGAGGAGTACAACCACACCCACCACAATCCAGTGTTGCTTCATTTAACCCAGATTTTCTGTACCAACACATACCTCCAAATTCATTGGCAGCTCTATTTCACGAGCAACTGAAAGTTCACCATGAACAACTAAAAACACAGAATAATGTCATAGAAAAATTAGCAGCAAGTCTGGATTCACATGTAAAATCTGCTGAAGGAAATATGGCCACCGTCCTTGCAGACAACATAGATATGAGGTCAGAAATTACTACGATAGATAGTAAAGTTGCTAACATAAGAAAAGACCAGAACGAGTTTCTCCAATCGTTGAAACCTGAAATAAATACGAAAATAAGGGACTACCTTGAAAAATCAAGGGATGATTTGGTAACTAAACAAGACGAAATATCCGAATCACTACAATCCATGCAAAAAATGCAATCGGAATTGCAAGAGAAGATTAATAGTATCCAAACCCCAACGCCAGAATGGAATTGGAATAAAAAGCAGCAGAGCCCACCAAAACAGGGAATAAGACATCCCCAGAAACAGAATCCTCAGAGATGGAAACAGCCTCAACACAGGCACGATGAAAGACATGAAAATAGAAAGAAAAAATCAGAATATAACAATAAAATTGTTATTCTAGAGGAGTTAGTAGAAACAGATGGAGAGGATACGAGATTGGAAATACTTACCCTGTATCAACATATTAATCAGGAATTTAAAGATGAAGATCTCGACGAGGTTTATCGAATAGGCTTGAAGAGTGAAAGCAAAATCAGGCCAATACTGATCAAACTGAAAAATGAAGATGACAGAAAAGTTCTTGCTGATAATCTATATGCTTTATCAAAACGTGAGGACAAATATTATTATTCCTGGATTAATCTCACAGGACTACAGATTTTTCCCCATGAGAAAACCGTGTTACAGAACTGTCTAGCCTTATTAAAAAAGAACAACCACGAGGCAACGATCTTCTACAACCACATCATCTTAGAAGGCAAGAACTATACTATCCCAGATCTATTCAGGCTGCCTGACAAATGTACCCCGGACTTTGCTTCAATGATCGAAGTGGATGAAGGCAAGGCTCTTGGATATTATGGGGAATATTCATATCTGTCGAACTTTTACACAGCACCATTTGACTATGACAAGGTAAGGTACCAATCGGTAGAACAGGCATATCAATGTCTAAAAGCCCACAGCGCGGGAGAAACCGGAACTGCCGAGCAGATTCGGAGAACGGCGTCACCGTACAAAGCCAAGTACCTCGGAGGCGATATCGAACCGGATAAAAAATTCCAAGAAAATGAAACACAACTATTGCACGATCTAATATACAACAAGTTTGATCAAAATCTGAATTTGAAAGCAAAAATTATCGCTGAACCATATGAACATTTCTTCGAAATGACCCTAAACAGGAAGTGGGGTGCGGGCTTCCGCTTCCCAAACTTGCTTACGGAACCAAACAAGCTATCGTCACAAAGATTGAAAGGACAGAACGTCCAAGGAAACCTCGTCAGAGATGTCAAAAACGAGCTAACGACACAAAAACAAGAAGCAGCATGATGGAGTAGAGTATTCATTTCAATTTATTTGAAAATCGTATGAAATTAAACCAAAAACTGAAATATTCCCTAATATCGCTCGTCACAAGTTACGACAGTACCAATCGGAACTATAAAGAGACCAACCAGAACATTCGTCAATGATACCGTATATAGACTAATCCACCAAAATCAACAAAGACAATATATTCCGACCTCTTACATAAACTCTAGCCTCTACAAATATGTGAATTAGATCCTTCTATAACTGTTTATAATTATACTATATGTCAGTCATTACCGCAGTACTCGTCATAATATCTAAATGTCATCAGGAGTTAGACTCGATGATTTCTCTAATTTTGCAACCAGCAAGGGTTTTAGCCTTGTTGGTTGGAATATTAGAAGCCTACAAAAGAATTTTAGTAATTTACAACATTGTATCGAACTGTCAATGAACAAAATTAATATTGTCTGTCTCACAGAAACCTGGTTACAGGAAAAAACGCATACGAACATGTTCCGCCTAGACAACTACGAATTGGTCAGACAAGATCGACCAGGTAAGAAAAGGGGAGGTGGCCTCTGTATTTATGTTAACAATGAGTTTGAAGTTGACTCTGATACCTATAATCTGTTATCAACCACCAACTCAGATCTTGAAGCTCAGATTGTCATAGTGAAGAAAAATAAGTCAAAATCGTATATTGTGGTAAATATCTATAGGCCCCCAGGAGGCCAGGTAAATGCCTTTTTAAAACAAATCGATGACATATTGTCTAAACTTAACAATTCACTTGATATTATTGTAACAGGTGATCTAAATATTGATCTATTGAACCAGAAAAATGGAAGTAGAGTTCAGGAATTACAAGCTATATTTGACAAATATAGCCTGACTCAATTCATTGATATACCGACCAGAACAACAATGTCCTCAAATACACTACTAGATCACATATATACAAACTCAAAAATTGTGTTATCATCTGGAATCATAGAGAATAGTACATCGGATCATTTTCCAACCTTTATCACTCTAAAAAATAATAGGAACACTTACAAAACAAATACATTCAAAGCAAGAAATACAAAAAATTTAGATCAAAAAATTCTTAATGAAATCTTGAGGGACCAAGATTGGACTACCTTCTATCAATGCGCAGACCCCAACAAATGCTGGGAGATGCTAATATTTAAAATAACACATTTCCTAGATAGAATGTGCCCAATCAAAAATTTCCATAGAGTCAGGAGAAAGCCAGATTGGATCACCCCTGAGATAACAACACTCATTAATGAACGAGATCGAAAATTTAGAAAAGCAAAGAAGCTAGCAAACAAAGATTTATTAATAGAAGCAAAACAACTTAGAAACCAAGTTAATACTTTGACAAGAAATAAGAAGGCCTCCATACTTCGTCATGAAATATATATGAATAGAAATAATCCCAGAGCTATATGGAAAACAATAAACAGTGTTGTATGTCCAGAAAAGCAAAAAGTATCAACCAAAATAAGCCTCACTGACTCAGATGATAACAACATAGAGTCAAAAAATGTACCAAATGCATTTAACGATTATTTTTTAGATGTCGGACCCTCTCTTGCGAGGAAAATCCCTGATCCCTCGGAGGACAGCATCAAGTTAATGCATGAACTTCAAGCCAAAAAGGGTAATCAAACCTATGATACACCTTTTAAATTTAAGCCCGTTACCTCAAAAGATTTATTAAAAATAATCACAAAAATTGATCCGCATAAAAATTCAGGTCTAGAATTCATTCCAGGCAAAATTCTTAAACCTTGCTTACAGGCACTGGTTAATCAACTGAGTCATATCATGAATCTATCTATGCGAGATGGAGTAGTACCAAATGCATTCAAAAAATCAGTAGTGACCCCCCTTCACAAAAAAGGTCCTAAGAGTAATACAAATAATTATCGACCCATTTCTGGCATTAATATGCCAGCAAAAATATTAGAAAAGATTATTCAGAATCAACTTTCAGCCTACCTAGAGGAAAACGATCTATACTACCAAAAACAATATGGATTTAGACAGGAACATTCCGTCTCCCAAGCCCATATTGACCTTTTGGAAGTAGTTTATAATAATTTAAATGATAATAAGTTAACAACTGCTGTATTTTTAGACTTCAAAAAAGCTTTTGATACCGTACATCACAAAAAATTACTAGAAAAATTACATAAATTGGGAATACAAGAGAATGAAAATAAATGGTTCGAGAATTATTTGTCAAATCGTGAGCAGTGTGTAAAAGCCAATGGTTTCATCTCCCCCCAGGGTTACCTCTCATTCGGCGTACCTCAAGGAACCATATTAGGCCCGATCCTATTCTCCATATATATCAACGATTTACACCAAGTGGTACAAAATTCAGTAATACAACACTATGCAGATGATACTGTTCTTTTTTATAGCAGTAAAAACGAATCACAAATATTCGAAAAACTACAACAAGATCTGGACTGGATAGACACTTGGTGTAAAATAAATAAAATATCAATGAACGTATCGAAAACTCAATATGTCACCTTCAAAAAGAAAGAAAGAAATTCCAAAAATACCCAAAATAATAATAATAATCTTACCCTGGGAACTGAAACATTGGCTCAAGTATGTGAATATACATACCTAGGTCTCATAATCGACGACCAACTGTCATTCAAGTCACACACTAAGAAGCTTATAGATAAGCTAAAGTGGAAGGTTAAATTATTATCTAATGCTAGGTACATGTTACCCAAAAAAGAAAAAATAAATATTGTAAAAATGTTAATTATCCCCAATATAGATCAGGGAGATATATTTTATTACTCTACAAACAAGCAGCTGCTAAAGAGAATAGACTCTCTCTTAAACTCTGCTATCAGATCTGTTCTAAACCTAAGTAAAAGAACAAATGTCACTCAGCAAATGAAAGATATGAATATATTGTCGAACGAAGTGAGAAGGGAGATCCACACTCTTGAAAGCGCCCATTACCTAGCCCAAAATATCTCAAATTTAGATTGTCGAAAATTACCCACTAGAAGTCATGCCAAAAACAGAAAAAAATTCATTCTAAATCACCCAAAATCAACTCTATATCAAAACTGCTTTTCATATAGAGCAAAACAAGCCTGGAACTCACTAGAAACAAATGTTCAGTCAGTTGACTCTAAAAAAGAATTCAGAAAACAAATCGAAATAATATACAAGAATAAAGAGTAAAGGGACCAGGAGTGTGAAGCCCCCAGAAAAAGAAATATGTATCGACCAGCATCTCAATTAATTAACTACATGTCGCATTATTATTTTGTATTTTTATTTTATTACTTTATTCCCTACACTTATGTCATTTATAGTTTTCAGTAGTAAGAAGACTAAAACAAATGAGATGTAAAGCCTCAGGAAAGTACATCCGACAGGCTACAATAGAGGTTGTGTCCATTGACTGGTTAAGTAAATATAACCTACTAACTTCAATGAATATTAAATACATCGAACTGTCAAATCTTAATATTACTCACATATGATATTGTATTATATCATAACCTAACAATTTGCCATACTATGTACTTCATTCCTACTGTATCGTATGGAAAAGACATAGCAGATCGTATATTTTTACTCTTAGTATAGCTTTTAAATGTTAACACACTTAATTATGTACTTAATTAACATGGACCAAAAATACATATTTACTCCTGTTCTAATACGCAAACTTGCCATTTATAACCTCTAGTTTAGTTCATGTTTTATATTCTTCCAAAAATAATGGTAACGACTGGAAGAACTGGGACTATCCCAGAAGTCTGTCGACCAATTTGTCAATTTTCTATTTATAATGTAACTGCTATGATATTTATGACAAATAAAAGATTTTTCAATTCAATTCAATTCAAGATATTGTATACATATATGATAAATATTCATACATATAAGGGTCATGTCGCTTAGAAATGTACAATTCTCTGTGTGAATTATTGGCCTTCTGTGAACCAGTAGAGCTGCACATGTCGCACACATATAATGTGACACTTGGTTACAACTCATTGTGTCATAGTTCTGTTATAACACCTCCTTTCGCTCAACCATAGCAGTGAGGATGTGTCATCATTTTAAAGCTAATGGGAAAGTGAAAATATAGTGGGTTCAGAATGCACTAGGAATGTTTAAAGGTGAGTCTATAATCAAGAAAAAGAAACAGAAAGATTCTATATATATGTGTGGCATGATAGGTAGTCTAGGTCTGTTATTCCGATATATTAGTAATATTATTATATATTGATAAATGATTATCTTTGGTAACTACTCAATCATATTAAATATTCTTTAACATGCACACACTTTATATCTACAGAAAGCTGAGGAAATAAGGAATTCAACCATATGCATCATTATGATCTCACTAGTAGCAGGCATGCGTTAGCGCCGCGCGTAATCGTTACGCATATTTGTATGTATAAATTTGTTCTAATTGCGCGGCCGTATTTATGCGGCGCAGCCTCCGTGCAGCTCTGAAAGTACAGCCGCCGTCGCACTAGACCAGCGGTATGGTGGTCAAGCTGTAGAATGCCTTCCCAGCGCGACGCCCGTACAGCTGGGCAGCAGACGTATTATTTTCGCGGCTTTCCCGCGTCCGACGGCAGGTGCCGTGTTACTTATTTCTGGGTGAAATCGCCAGAAAATGTACAATTCGCCTTCACCAATCCTCTCAATTAACCCACATTTAAGACAAACTTGAGCTTCAAAATGCAGTTTTGAAGATTTCACCCATGTGATGTGTAATGTCTGCTATTATATATAATATTTTTTCTTTTTTTTTCAATTCTTCAATTAATGTGCATGTTGTTTTAGGGCTTTTAGAAGGGTAAAAACAGATCTTTCAGCTTGGTGAGATGATCTTTTGAAATCTACACCGGAAAACGGACCTAAAAAGATCTCTTACCATGTCTAAACATTTCTTCACCTTACTCGACATTTTAAATATCAATGTTGTTGTGTACATGTATGTCAAATGCATACATGGGAGAATTTAGGAGTGAAATATTTGGTCGATTCAACTGGGCACCCATTTATATATTAAGACCGGGTCATGAGTTATTTCAATATCCCTGGTTGAATACATATACAGAGAGAGAATCAATTGTATTAAATGCATATTTTCTATTTGTATGTTAATTAATGTTTGTGGCCAACACAAATCACTCTAGGTCCAAACCCTCAGATCAGATAAGAATGGTGTGTCAGTGATTGGACGCCTGCTTCGCTAATCAGTTTTTTCCGCCTAGGACTCGTCGTTTTAATGGGAATATGATGGTATTTTGCGGTCTTAATTGAATTATAATGCCACTTTGCGGTTTGAGGCGAGAGGCTTTCCCTTCGTTTGAAGGGACTCTCTCAACTTTGGGCCTAGACTGAAACGTTTAAAAAGACAACTATAGGGCAGAGTAAAATATAATGTATACGATCTCGTGAAACATGCACCGTATACATATGTATAGTTCTATGTAGATCTAATAGTGCCAAGATAGACTGACGAGGGTTAAAATGTATATGGGTCAGATTTTCAGAAAATGTACAATTGGCAGCTGGTCACATTTAGTAAATTCTGCTAAATTAGGCTGCAATTTGGTCAATACTAGGTAAATTCGAGTATATTCGGCATTGCATTGATTCTAACAATCTGTTTGGTTAGGTTGAACTGTATTTTGAACTTTATTTTCGTCTGAAAGTGGGTTATTTGAGAGGATTGGTGAATGTGAATTGTACATTTTCTGACGACTTCACCCATATCGGGAAGTCCCGGGCGCCTGGTGCAATGTCTATATAGAGCAGGGTATTGCACAACCACGTGAAATCAACACACGACACCTGGACTTGCTCCACGCCCCTATAGTGTATAGTGTAATGGTGGAATATGCTAGGAAGTAATCGCCAGAAAGTAATTAACATTTATTATATACGCATACCACATGGGGGATGCAATAAAACATATTTTCATCATACATTAAAGCTTTCAGAAATTCGATTCTTTAAAAAAAAATCGATTTTTCGAGGTTTATATTTCGATGATTTTCTATACTACATTCAATAAACTACATCATTACTACTATAAGGGTCAGAGTTTCAGAAAATGTACAATTCGCCTTCACCAATCCTCTCAAATAACCCACATTTAAGACAGAAATAAGCTTGAAAATGAAATTTAACATAACAGAAATGATACTTTAAATCAATGCGATACTAAATTTACTCAGATATACCCGGTATTTTTCATTTTTCAGCCTAATTTAGGAGAATTTTTTTAATGTGTAGAGCTGCAAATCGTACATTTTCTGAAAAGCTGACCCGTATGATATTTGATTACTAACATCGAGTTCCATTCCCTGAATTTTTTGACTGTGTGATGAATAAAATGTAATTTTATTATACTGGATTCCCTGCAATAACCGAGTATTAATTGAGAATTATCGAATCGAATCACTACATTAAGCTCCTGTTTTGTCCATTCACCTAAATAGTTAACAGCCAACTATTAACAATATTCTCAGAAATTCTTAAATACTGTTAATATGGAAATTGATACAGATAAAATTACGAATTACAAATAAATTGTCAGGCAGATGTAGATAGACAGAGAGAGGAAGAGAGGAGAGAGTGGGACAGACAAAATGAGGAAAGAGAGGGAGAGAGAAAGAGAGGAGAGATAGTAGGGGAGAAAGGGGGGGCGAGGAAAATAGAAGGGGGGTGGGGGTGAGAGAAGGAGAGAGAGAAAGAGAAGAGAGGCAGTATTAATATTATATTGAAATATGTATTCTCTAGATGAAGTCACAGGAAAGACACATCTATGGCATAGATAGATAGATAGATAGATAGATAGATAGATAGATAGGTGGATAGATAGTTGAATGAAAATGAAATTAATTACAAAAACTAATCAATAGACCTAGCTGAAGAGGAGCACACCCTCATCCTCTGAAAAGCTAGTGAAAATAAAAATACCCATAACAATATAATACTTGGGAATTATTCCTCACCACCACTAAAATCAAGAGGAGAAATCCAGGGACTCCCACTATATTGAACCGATATCTCTTCCCACCAATAGTAATAATAGATTAAATAGATAAAATATAAAATAAACATGAAGGACCGAGCGCCAAGTCTAGCCATGAGCAGGGGCAGGCCCAGACAAGTGGGTGGTGCAAGGGATCAATACTAGGCTCAGATTTTCAGAAAATGTACAATTGGCAGCTCTATATATTTAGTAGTTTCTGCTAAATTCTGCTAAAAAATGATAAATTTTGGGTATATCTGAGTATTATTTGGTATCGCATTAATTTAAAGTATCAGTTCCGTTATGTTAAATTGCATTTTGAAGCTCATTTCTGTCTTAAATCTGGGTTATTTGAGAGGATTGGTGAAGGCGAATTGTACATTTTCTGAAAACTTGACCCACTAGGCGGTGGTATATAAGTCCCTCAGCTCCACTCACTCGCCAGTACCAACACGGATCTTGCCTGGACCACATTCAGAGAACTCTCTCTGAATGCCGGCGCTTGGACCGGTGCTCATGAGCATCGCTTACTTCGAACTTCAAGCGAGATGAGGAAAACATAACGAAGGTAGGGGTCTAGTGGTTACCATACCATTGGATCCCAGGGTCGGCCGGGTGGAGGACGATCCTCTGAAAGATCAAAACTGATCCCTGAAGTTGATCAATTCCATCTCGGTGAAGGCCCCTGGGTAGCTCCCACGGGGTTGGGGTCCCCGTCAACAACTCCAAAACACCCGCAAGTTTTCTTGCATGATTTCGGGGCCTGATGAGTGACAGTTGCCATAAGCGAGCACGCTATCGTGGGGGTTTCCCCCTCACGCCCAGTGTCGGTGGCTGGAGCTTGGACGGCCCCCCCAGGGTGACTGGCCAGGAATGTGGTGGGCGTGGTTATACACGTGGTTATAGATCTATACCCATCCTGGTCGGTCATTTTGGGGGACATAAAGCTACGACTACAGATGTAAACAAGAGAGAGGAACGTCATTCACTCCAGCACAAGGAATATAGTATTTGTAAAGGTGGTTTGTATCAGATAAGGATATATATTATTTTTTTGGCAACTGCTTTATTTCCGTATCCTGCCATCTGGGCTTCTACAGACTAAATCTTCATACAGCTTCACATGTTTTAAACTTTTTTTTCTCATTTTTAGAACTCTTATTTTCTTGTACTCCTGAGAGTTTGGAATCGTCTTAAATTTCTAACATTTTAATTCTCTGTTAGCAAGCCTCACCTTCAACCAATTTTTGAAAGATTTCCACTTATGTTTATGTTTATCTAACTTCAACTAATGCTCGACAATTGCTGCTTGGAGATATAAATGTGATTCGTTTTAGGAAAATGAGTCATAAGTCACAAAAAATGAAGTTTGAGATATCATCATATTGGAAAAGATGAGATCAAGCCGATTCCAATGATAGTAAACAGTCTAATGAAATAATAAATATTTCTAGATTTTAAGTTTGATATTTTAGTTTTTGAAAAAAAAAGTTTCCAATATTTCTATTTAGATTTAAGATTTTCTTATTCCAGCAACACAAACATTTCACCTGAGAGTAGGTGTCGCCGGCTGACGGCAAATACCCGAACTAAAGCAATCGACTTAGTAGAGCCCGATATCTTTTTTGGACAACATTTTATTCAGGATTCATCAGACAGTTATTCTCTCACAAAAAAAAATATATTTGTGATTTTCGTTGTGCCCTGACCTAGATAACAATTATTTCAGAGCAGCAAGAGATTCTATTTTACAATTTGAACTAAATATTTAATATTTAGAAAAAAATGATGAAGGATGAGAAGATGAAGACTCCTGTCTATTAGTTATAAACTACAGCTATTTACGAGAGTCATAAATATATTGGATTCCGTGATTCAAGGTTACATTCATACAATAGATATTGATGTCTGTTGGTTTTTTCTTTTTTTGTTAAAGTATTTTTATTCAGGATATCAATAAACAGTTACACGCTCCCTTTAGAGAAATGTTTTTCGTTGTGCCCTGTTGCATATCTATATGGGTCAGATTTCCGGAAAATGTACAATTCGCCTTCACCAATCTTCTCAAATAACCCCCATTAAAGACAACAATGAGCTTCAAAATGCAGTTCAACATAACAGAACTGATACATTAAATCAATGTGATACCAAATATACTCAGATATACCCGTTATTCTTCATTTTTCAGCCTAATTTAGCAGAATTTCCTAAATATGTACAGCTGCCAATTGTACATTTTCTGAAAATCTGACCCACATAATAAAAATGTAGACTTACAGGTGGTACAGATAGTAAAGATAACATGAATTACGATGACAGAAATACCAAAACATTTTCTCTCTGATTTAGAAGCGTCCTAAGCAATAACATAAAAGAATAACGTCCAGCATCGCATGCAAAATAACAACAATTATAAAGTCCCGTGTTGGCTGCTGTCAGGGGTTTCTCCACAAACGACATAGGATTTATTCATTTATGATAACATAATTGGGTCACATTTTCAGAAAATGTACAATTGGTAGCTCTACACATTGAGCAAATTTTGCTAAATTGGGCTGCAATTTGGTCAATACTAGGTAAAGTCGAGTATATTGGGCATTGCATTGATTCTAGCAATCTGTTTGGTTAGGTTGAACTGTTTTTTGTACTGTATTTTCATCTGAAATTTGGGTTATTTGAGAGGGTTGGCGAATTTGAATTGTACATTTTCTGAAAATCTGACCCAATTATCAGTCTTATCAATTAAAGGACCATGTATGACCACGTTTTCCCAAAAGACACTCACATTGGATGTAAAAACTAGAATGTCTGGAATATGTTAATAATAGCTCTGGCCGGGTAATATGTGTAGCCCCGGGAAAGATCACACACAACATGGGGGAAATGATGAACACCTATGGACCAAAATAAAAGATGGACATTTCTCTGACGTTGGTTCCTAACGTGTGAGAGGAAAAGAATATTTAGTGCTTTAATTGTAAGAATCCTGATATTGAGGAGATTCCTCTACAGCAAAAAAGGAAAGTCCAGAACATAAGATAAGATAAAATAATATGTATTCGTTATAAGATGGTTCAGACAAAAAGGTTGTAGTCATCTGTACAAATCTGTACAAATGCAAATTCTGTGAAATTGAGTAACTCTCCCTTGGTTCAAGGTCCTATCATGTGGAACACACATAAAACTAAGAACCTGGCCTGACATTTTATCATTTATTTTCTAGTCACGTGAAACGAATAAATAGATAAACGGGAAATATACGAATAAATAAATACACCCACAAACCAACATAAATTATATTTTTGTTATAATTGCGCCTCATCTTCTGAGAGCCTCAACAACGCCTCCACCTATGCCGAGAACACCTCTATAGTTGTTATTTAGTTAATTACCTAATTCTAACAAGAATGCGGATGCTTGGTTTGGAAGACCAAATATTGAGGTAAATCATTATAGTAATAACCAAGTACCTAGACATACCTTGGCTCAGGATGTCCTTTTTTCCAGGAGTGCGTCAATCGGTAGCTTTTCCCTCATATCTTTCTTAATTAAGTATCAGATTTATTCTCACAACCATTTACATAGCCTAATGGCATTGTTACATGTGTGCTACAAACTTGTTGACTCCATATTAGAGGTATGTGTATTCCTGTGAGCTATAAATAGAGAGATCTATTGTAATAGACCATTGTGTGGTCGCGTGGCTTATGTAGGGCCTACTAGGAGTGTATTCCAAGGCTGTACGAGGGACGTGCCACCGAAATACGGCCGCCGGGCGCACTAGACCTAAATGTAATGTCAGAAAAGCATACACTTATTACAGCCCCCTCGCGCGAAAACATTTAGTATGGCTGTACAAAAAAGCTGGGGCGGCCGCCGGGCACACTAGGCCAGCTGTAGGTGTTAAAGCTGAAGACTACCGTCCTGGTGCGATGCCCATACAGCTGGGCAGTAGACGGTAATATTCTCGCACCTTTCCCGCATCGGACGGCAGGTGCCGTGTCACTCGGGATTATTCCACTGAGTGATTTCCACTCGGTGTGACTTCTATCTATAGAAAAGTTCTATTATTCCACTGTGTGTGACTTCTATCTATAGAAAAGCTCAATTATTCCACTCAGTGTGATTTCTACCTATAGAAAAGCTCAATTATTCCACTCGGTGTGATTTCTACCTATAGAAAAGCTCAATTATTCCACTGTGTGTGATTTCTATCTATAGAAAAGCTCTATTATTCCACTGAGTGATTTCTACCTATAGAAAAGCTCAATTATTCCACTGAGTGATTTCTACCTATAGCAAAGCTCAATTATTCCACTCGGTGTGACTTCTATCTATAGAAAAGCTCTATTATTCCACTGGGTGTGATTTCTACCTATAGAAAAGCTCAATTATTCCACTCGGTGTGATTTCTACCTATAGAAAAGCTCAATTATTCCACTCGGTGTGGTTTCTACCTATAGAAAAGCTCCATTATTCCACTGTGTGTGATTTCTACCTATAGAAAAGCTCAATTATTCCACTCGGTGTGATTTCTACCTATAGAAAAGCTCAATTATTCCACTCAGTGTGATTTCTACCTATAGAAAAGCTCTATTATTCCACTGGGTGTGATTTCTACCTATAGAAAAGCTATATTATTCCACTGAGTGTGATTTCTACCTATAGAAAAGCCCCATTATTCCACTGCATGTGATTTCTATCCATAGAAAAGCCCCATTATTCCACTGCATGTGATTTCTACCTATAGAAAAGCTCTATTATTCCACTGGGTCTGTGGTTTCTACCAGTAGAAAAGCTCTATTTCCCTCAACAACAAAATGTTTCTTCAGATAATGCAAAAGGATTGGTCTACACAGTGTCTCCAGCCTGAACAGTTTATGCAATAAGTGAATATCATAGGCGACATTGTTACGTTGGAACATGAGTATATGATGACTGTACGCAGCCACCTCGGAGACGGACTGGGAATACATGGCAATGATAAGGTTAAGAAACATGATGGGCACAAATAGGATATAGATCATATGAACACACATGAGGAAAGGATCTAGGTCATCACCTAAAGTAGCTGTGTTTATCATTAACTTCTGCACTGCATAAAAACTTTGGAACATACTTTTAAAGCTGGAGCCACTTTCAATGAGCCCATATTTTGTAAGCTTTGTATAAAAGATACTAGCAAAAGCCATTTGGATAAAAAACAGAGCTATTATAAACCCTGCCGTGTTGAAAAGTATCTGCTTGAATGCAATGACAATGTAACCTAAAGATGTTATTTGCATGAAGTAAAAACAAGTTAATATTAAAAAAGCTTGGAAGCAGAAATAATAAATGTGGATCAAGCTTTGGTAAAGTTCCACTCGATAGTAATGTGAAACTAGCAGTAAAGATCCCATCATTAAACATATAATTTCAAATGCTATACACATGTTGTAAAATAAAGTTGGTTTCAAAATAGGATGCTTTGTTTTGAATGTAGAATTGTTCACCTTACATAAAGTATATATAGACCGTCGACAAAACATGCAATACACACAGTATTGAATGTTCTTTAACATAGATATGATAATAAATGTGAGATGCATGTTTCTGGATAGCTCAAGACATTCATTGAAACTGTGGGATATAGCTTTTGTATCATTGCGCGACTTGTTGACATGGCTCGCATACAGGTCAGGGTAGAATGCTTCTACAGTGAGACATGAATGGCCTATAGCCCACATTGGTATACACAATAAACAAAACAGCACAAAGCTCATTATTATCGACCAATAACCTTTGCGAAATCGTTTCCTGAACCAGAGTTGTATAACAGGCGAAGAAATGAAATCATGCTTGTACTTAGATTTTAAAATAGCAACATCACTAAGCATGAGGACATTCAGTGGTGACTTCATTTGCCTTTTCCCATCTGGGTGCTCATAATCTGTGACGTCATACATTGCATAGCGTGCCCAGTTGTGGTTGATGACCTTGTGTAAATACACATCTCTTGTGTTCATTATAGCCATGAAAAACTCAGGCAGTTGCAGCTTGCATGAAAGTTCTAGAAGGTTTAGACCATCAACATCATCCTGAAGAACCATGGCTTTGAAATCCTTCCTGGGAATGGTGGATTGAAGCATGTGGTAGAAGTTGATATATTGCTGAGTGTGGGTTGGGTTGAAGCATGCACAGTATAACAGATAGGCAATGATGTTGTTGCTGTGGTCTGGTACTAAATACCCTACACCCGCATCAAGTAACACTTTCATCACTTCCCATGAGGCTGAAGCTAGTGTTAGTGCCACAGTGCTGCGGGGCAAATAAGACAGTTTTGGTGAATCCATGATTAGATATTTTCTCTGTGTTTCATACAGGTTGAATGTACCGCTCAGTAAGTACATCCTCTGCTCACCTGATGCACCATTGAGAATCTGCTTCACCTTTACTGCTGAGTCATTCTCAATCAGTTCAATCCAGCGATCTGGAAGTTCAGGTTTAATGGTGCAGTGATCAGATAGTTCAGGCAGTTCTGGTAATGCAATGGTACAGTGATCAGGCAGGTCTGGTGCAATGGTGGGGTGATCAGGCAGTTCTGGTGCAATGGTGCAGTGATCAGGCAGTTCTGGTGCAATGGTGCAGTGATCAGGCAGTTCTGGTAATGCAATGGTGCAGTGGTCAGGCAGTTCTGGTGCAATGGTGGGGTGATCAGGCAGGTCTGGTGCAATGGTACAGTGATCAGGCAGTTCTGGTGCAATGGTGCAGTGATCAGGCAGGTCTGGTGCAATGGTGCAGTGATCAGGCAGTTCTGGTGGTGTAATGGTGCAGTGATCAGGCAGTTCTGGTGGTGTAATGGTGCAGTGATCAGGCAGTTCTGGTAATGCAATGGTGCAGTGATCAGGCAGTTCTGGTAATGCAATGGTGCAGTGATCAGGCAGTTCAGGTGCAATGGTGCAGTGATCAGGCAGTTCTGGTGCAATGGTGCAGTGATCAGGCAGTTCTGGTGCAATGGTACAGTGATCAGGCAGTTCTGGTGCAATGGTGCAGTGATCAGGCAGTTCTGGTGCAATGGTGCAGTGATCAGGCAGTTCTGGTAATGCAATGGTGCAGTGATCAGGCAGTTCTGGTAATGCAATGGTGCAGTGATCAGGCAGTTCTGGTGCAATGGTACAGTGATCAGGCAGTTCTGGTGCAATGGTGCAGTGATCAGGCAGTTCTGGTAATGCAATGGTGCAGTGATCAGGCAGTTCAGGTGCAATGGTACAGTGGTCAGGCAGTTCTGGTGGTGTAATGGTGCAGTGATCAGGCAGTTCTGGTGCAATGGTGCAGTGATCAGGCAGTTCTGGTAATGCAATGGTGCAGTGATCAGGCAGTTCTGGTGCAATGGTGGGGTGATCAGGCAGTTCTGGTGCAATGGTGCAGTGGTCAGGCAGTTCTGGTGCAATGGTGCAGTGATCAGGCAGTTCTGGTAATGCAATGGTGCAGTGGTCAGGCAGTTCTGGTAATGTAATGGTGACAGCTCCTTCAGATGAGTTTTTCACTTCTGCTCTGGGTAGAAGAACAGTCACTTGGTCAAGAATCACCTGAGGTACCACCTTCACCTGCATGATGTAGGATATTTTCCTATCGGGTGAAACCTTACCTTCCCGCACTACTCCTACTGCAGATGATGACAAGGGTTTAGCAGTCCCACGGTCCCACAGTCCCACGGATGGTCTCACACTACTCACAAAGAGCCTGAGCTTATATATATATGTGTGCCTTGTGTGCATAGGTCAGATTTTCAGAAAATGTACAATTAGCAGCTCTACACATTTAGTAAATTCTACTAAATTAGGCTGCAATTTGGTCAATACTAGGTAAATTCCAGTATATTTGGCATTGCATTTATTCTAGCAAACTGTTTGGTTAGGTTGAACTGTATTTGAAGTTCTTTTTCGTCTGAAATTTGGTTTATTTCAGAGGATTTGTGAAAGTGAATTGTACATTTTCTGACAATCTGACCCGTATAGAGAAAGTGTAATACATTCTACTTGTGCATGTATATTACCACTCCATAAACAGCCTGTGAGTACTCCTACGTGTGGCTGAGAACAAAGCTAACTTAATGTACCGTACACCATCAACATCCTCGCAAATAACCCAAATGTGGTGCTAAATACAGGTCGATGGCTTTAAATCAATGCAGTACAAACATACCATGAGGGATAATAGCCAGGTCAAATGTAAGTTTATTGATTTCACTTAAGCTGAACTTGAGAGACTAATGGGAAACCTTTCGCAAGTGTTTGTTCAGGCATTTAGTCACTCCCCACATATGTGATGTGTTTCAGGAAAATGAGTCATAAGTCGCAAAATTGATATTTTTCAAAGTGTTTTTTCACAAAATCTCTTCATTGAAATGTTCTGACTTTTAAAGGGCTTAGCACTCATAGTCATATGATTATATGTAACAAATTTCGGGACATTGTATTAAATATATCCTTGCGTTTTGAAGGCCTTCGTGCGGACTATATTTAGTTACTTTACTGGTAATTACCCATCCAGAAACATTGCAAAGTTTTTTTTTCAAAAATAAAAATATCAAACTTAAAATATAGAAATACTTATGAGGTTATTAGTGTTTATTATCATTGGAATCGGCTTGACCTCCTCTTTTCAAATATGGTGATATCTCAAAATCCATATTTTGCGACTTATGACTCATTTTCCTAAAACGGATCACATATATATATGTGATGTGTTTCAGGAAAATGAGTCATAAGTCGCAAAAATTGATAATTTTCAAAGTGGTTATTTTACAAGATTGCTTTATTGGAATGTTCTGATTTTTTGGGGGAGTCCATCATTTATGGTTGTATCAATGTATCAAATTTCAGGACAGTATATATAATATATCTTTTCATTCCATAGGTCCACATATATGTAGTATATTCAGTTACTTTACTGTTTATTGCCTCCCAGAAATATTACAAACTTTTATTTTCAAAAATAGAAATATCAAACTTAAAATCTAGAAATACTTATTAGATTATTATTAGACTGTTCACTATCATTGGAATCGGCTTGATCTCATCTTTACAAATATGGTGATATCTCAAGATCCATATTGAAGATCAATACCTTCACCTATCCTCTCAATTGACCCAAATTTAAGAGAAAAGTGGCGTTCAAAATACAATTTAACACAAAGAAAGAGACATTTTCATCAACACAATGCCAAAGATACTCTGATATATCAATTATTCATATTTTCTCAGTCTAATTTAGCAGAATTAACCAAATTTGTAGAGCTGTCAAATGTGCATTTTCTGAACATCTGACCCATATGAGACCTGCCCTCAGAGGTGACAGCGGAGGGCAAACATGTCAACATTTTAAGGGATCACTAATGGCTTGATGGTCTGTTGGATCGTCAACTTCTGAAGGAGGAATAAAGGAACATACAAATTATGCAATGATAGGTGGGTGTATCCGCAAAAACATGGTCCGGTTACATTATTGCATACGTATGCATAGACTTCACTTGTGGGGGCTGCCTTTTGAATGCGACTAATTTGCTCCCCTATTTTGATTGGTTGCGTAAATCTAATTGCCTAATCAATGACGCTAATTTCATGACGCAAGGTTGTAGGCGCTGGTTTTTGCTGAGTAAGAGTGTTGCGAGACATTAACTGAAGGTAAATCATGATCACATAAGGCTATAGCATTATTACCCCGAGGTGAAGAATTAAGGAGTAATGTAAACCACGAAATCTCGGTGTCCTATTGAATAATTAGATAGAACTGTACGCAAGGTTGGAACTACAAGTGTGATTCAATGGCTCAAGTTATAACTTTCTTTTGTATCCAACAAGCGGCCGCAGGTCGCGCGTTGGATACAAAAGAAAGTTATAACGAGAGCCATTGAATTACACGAGTAGTTCCAACCTTGAGTACAGTTCTTTCTTTATACTACGACTTGGAAATATTAAAAAAAAGGCCATTCTTATGCGTACAGGCTGGCCGCATTTCCAAGACGTGGCCATCTTTAGTTTTGATCATGCCGAATCATGGAGTAAGCTCGTCTCTGATTGGTCGACACAGCGATGACGTCACCATATCGATCATTACTGACCAATCAAAAACGTTTTTACATCGGCGGCCACGCGCTCTTTATTCAACGCGTACAGAAATGAACAAACTATTAAATGGGCGTATTCTTCCCGCTCAAAGTGAATAACCCATTCAGTCGTAGTATAAAACATCCTAAAGCATAATGCTCTCCACAGTAATCTTATCCTACACTTGTCTTTATTACAGCTTTGGTGTTTTTCATTATAACTTTGAATCATAATTATAGGCTAAGTATTATTCTCTGTTAATCAAACTTAAATTAAGTGTAAAAAAGTGAGACGTATCTAATACACATCATCTTCACTAATCTTCTTAAAGATACTTTGTAAACCTCTTTACTCTGTTATTTAGTATTAAAGTACATGTTTATTTTTTCCAAACCTTTCGTAAAAGACCATTTCAAACAAGCATGTGCGTCAGCGCATGACGGCCGCCAGTTACTTGATCATTAACTGAGACTTACCTGTAAGTTGAGGTTTAATCTGGAATTATGTCGAGGCCATCACGGTAGTGGTGAGACTATGTGCCCGCCCGCCAGCCCCTCTTGCTATTGTAATAGACAAGAGCGAGACTGATGGGTAATGGCACTTACAGATAACTCTCTGTTTTATAGTTTTAAAATTATTTAGTGGGAGGGTAGACTGATTATGTCTCGTCCTAGTCCTTGGGGCATATTTTCTCTTAAGTGAACCCTCTTCACCTTTAAAACCTAACGTCATAACAAACCACCAAACCGAGGGTAATAGTGTTTTTAGACGCGATTTGATCAGATCAACTTATTAATACCAAAAATAGAGCGTCTACCAATCTGTATAATTATTTATTTGTGAAACAGGTATTGAGTGCTCATACTTTGAACCGGAAGCTGGAATTATTAACTGTCATTAAAAATCCTAGAGTAACAATTGCTGCTAATAATAACTACTCTGTATAAGTAGGCCTATCATTCTTGTGGTTGTATCTAAATCTAAATGATTTGATTAAAATCTAAATGGTTTAAATGGGGCTTCCACATACAAGGCAAACGACGGACAAATGACGATCGACAAAAGGGACACAAGGGGACCGACAATCTGTACCATTTTGGTCACTGCTGTCGATCCCCGGTATTTACATGCACGATAAAAAGTGGCTATTTTGGTCACGGACAATGGGGCTGCACAAGTTTAAGTTTATTTTTATCATTTCACTTGATTTTTGTTTTATCAATGTAGGGCCATTTTGGCCATATTTTGATATGTGGGTGGTTTTCGGGTGCAAAATGTGCTTATGATGATATGGTTGACATGTGTGAAGAGTTTATAGTACATTTGTACATCTATTTTAAGTTTATTTTTATCATTTCAATTGATTTTTATTAAACTATTGCCATTTTTACTATTTATTTCAATATGTGGGTGTTTTTCTGGTGCCGAATATGCTTATGACCATTTTGATGAATAGTTTGGAGTTCATTTGTACATTTATTTCTATTATTTCTATTGATTTATGGTTAATTTTTGGTATTTTTAGTGAATATTTCGACTTAAAAAGTGGAAATATGTATGAATATTTGTTGGTATGAAGTAATATTTTATTCTGAGCATTGTATTATTGCTACCTGTGACGACGATGTAATAATTATGTCTAAGAATTGTCTAGGCCTATATTAAATAAGTTTCCAACACGTGGGTACTACCGGGGATAGCCCATGCACAAACATACTAAATATCATCAATAATTAAATATGTGATCTATTCGGATTCATGATTTAACTAATAATCGTGGCGAAGGTACATATCAATAATAAATAATATGGAGATCAATCAGGAATATATCAGGAGTGATATACCTATAGAGCCACTAGTTTTTTTGGGGGGGTAAATATTTTATTGACCAAGTTACATTAACAATTTTAATCTCATAATCACAATCAAATATGCATAGCAGTCCACGCAGCTATATTTCATGCGTTACCCATGCACACAGAGTTATAATATATAAAGGATATAAGGATGGTATACGATTAACGAAATCTCAAATTAGCTCTTATGGTTCCAATACACACCATAACTATAAAATGGGTAATATATGGGTCAGATTTTCAGAAAATGTACAATTCAACTTCACAAATTCACATCTTCTCAAATTACCCACATTTTAGACGAAAATAAAGTTCAAAATACAGTTCAACCTAGCCAAACAGATTACTAGAATCAATACAATGCTGAATATTCTCGAATTTACCTGGTATTGACCAAATTGCAGCCTAATTTTGAAGAATTTACTAAATGTGTACAGCTGCCAATTGTACATTTTCTGAAGATCTGAGCCATATACGAATTGCAAATACAGCGTCCAAAACACCAATAATAGTACTACTAAAGTATACTCTATCCTGCTAGTTCAATCGCTGACCGTCGCTGACACTGGTAAATACATCGGCAATGGTCCTAAGGCAATCAACTACATCGCATTATTCATGTGAAGGATTGAGGAAAGGAATAATACTTGGTCTTCTATATTATAAGATATTATACCTCAGCTTTATAGCGTTGGGTGAAGGCCCCAGGGCCGAAGTGTCTTGTTTTAATATCTCCCTAGTGTGATAGCAATACGACAGGTGGCGCCAAGCCTGCCGCTTATTTTTGAATAGGAAGCTGCTGCGAGCCCAGTGCACGTTGTTCAACTTACAAGTTCTCCAACTCAAAAATCTCCCGCTAAAACTTATCTACGGTCTAGATAATCAACTGCCGATGTAAGTACGCTTTGTTTATTAGCTGACGTTTATCCCTTCTCTATTCATTCTTGTGATATAAGAGGAACAGTTCATTGATTCTTATTATCGCTCATATCTCGCAAGTCTCAACTATCACCACGCTAGCCATCACGGCCTCACGGAGGCTGAGCGTGCGAGCATTCCCACGCACTGTACGCGCCAGATGTAAATCGCCTCTGACTCCCGCTCGGGAGAAGTCGGGGATGATACTCTGTGTATCACCTCGCTATCAGTCACTAAGGCCTACAACGGTGACTCGCATCATTGGGCCTCGGGATCATTGGGCCCCAATGATGCCTGGACGTTTTTTTAAAATCATTTATGTATACGGGTCAGATTTTCAGGAAATGTACAATTGGCAGCTCTAGCCTACATATTTGGTCATTTCTGCCTAATGTCTGCTAAAAAAAATGATAAATTTTGGCCGGGGCCAATGGTCTAGGCCCTGCCTGGGGCCCAAACGTCCAGGCCCATTGGTCCAGGGGCCTAATCATCCAGGTTTGGCGAGCTTGTGGTAGCGGTGGCTCCACCTGGAGTGACTCACGAGTCACTCTCTTCCCCTAGTGTTTGAGTCAGTTAAACTTACACCAGGGACCGGCCTACACAACCATGTACACACATCCTTTTCTCCCGTGTAGGGTGGGGGCGAGGCTTTTCTCGTCCTTTTTCTCCTTCCCTTTCCAGTCCAGAGTATAACCGCAAGATATTATGATTTGTGTAAGGTTTGCTATGGTTATTGTTAGGTTATATGAATAAAGAAAAACATTTGCCGACGCACGCCCCTCCACCCATCCCTGTCCTCCCTAGTGTCCCATACACACACCGCCACTGGCGTCGTGTGTATGGGACGTTCATGCCTGCGTGCAGGTTCATGTAAACACGGACGTACGGTAGCGCCGGAGCGGCTTGTCTCAGAACTAAAATGTTTGAACAAGACAGTGCCTATGGCGGAATCTCGATGCCGAGTGGAATATTAGCTCCTGTATTTACAGACACTGTTTATCGAGTGAGAACAATTTGAGTAATCCGCCTGAACTAAAGTGTACAGAAATGGTGTCTAGGACGATTTTACTAAATGAAAAGTTTTTTCACCGGGAAAAATAAGGAGAACGAGCCAATAATTATAGGAATAACTAGAAGTAAGGCGTGGAACAGATATAGCTGTTGCAACGGGTTTTGGGGTCGATAGAAGTCTTTTTGACTTTTTCCTGGGAAAAAGCGGAAGTGTTGCAAACGGTCCAGGTTGGATCTAAGGACGGAGATAACGTCTGCCTTACCCTGTGCGTGCTTGGTCAACGATGCACCTACCACAAATGGGTTTCAGTGACTGGGGCTCTTGAAGTTTCACTCTTGAGTCTCACTGGGTGCTTCTTTCTTAGATTGGCAAGGGAAACTCCCATATATATTTTTTTTTGCTTTATAAATGTTAAGTTCTTAAAACATGTTAAGTTCTTAAAGCATATAGTTCAAAGGTGATAGAAACAAGCCATGTCTTTTACAGTACTATCCTTTATTTTACACAAAGAATTACTTGTTCATCCCTGATATGTGAGTTTTGTGAGCAAATGTGGTGTGCTGTGTCCGAGCATCAGGCTTAAAGTGGCTTATATCACTATTTTGACTATGTTTCAAAGTATTATTGCAGTTTTTGACTATGCATAAAGACATGGTGTGGAATACCAACGCTATATATTCCTTAGTTTATCTGTTAATGAAATCTGTGTGGTAGATTCCATCGGGGAATTCAAATCTGAGAGAGAAGTAACTTAACAATAGAGGGCTGCCCTTAGTGTCTGGTGGAGGGATGTGAAGTAAAATCAAAGATAGTCTTTGGTAAAAGTGAGTCAGGAGGTACATAGTCAGATTTATACCCTGTCCCATCTAATCCAGATGGTATCATTCAACCAATTATAATAAAAGGGGGTCCAGGTTTTCTTCCTTGAAAGTCTAACTGTTGTGTTTGAGGGGAACACTGAACTGCAGGGGTGCCTTAATTTCTTTACCTGGGCCTATGCTTACCGCCAGGATAGCTCACAGACAAAGTGATCCAACCAAACATCATATTTCTTTAAAGTTTTTACTCATTGCTGCTGGTGATTTTGTATTTGTATTTAAAGATTTTTATTCAGACAAAAACATTGTGCATCAAGTACATTTTATCTCAGAATTTGCTGATTTCTTATTTACCAATATTTATATAAATATTACTAGTGAAGATGTCATTCACACAAAAAATGTTATCTATAAGAAAAAGAATGGAGAATAAAATACAATAAAATACATAGATGTATAAAAACAAACACAAGCGCGTTGTTCAACATCATGACATTCCTACATATTTTACACGTTCCATCATATAATTCTGATAATCCAACAAATGTACTACTGAATGTTTGAACTAAGTTAGTTTGGTAGTGATGGATGTCAGTAGTATTGTTAATGGGGTAAGGCTGTATTCTGAGGTATTCCCCCTTTTGGCCATATTGTTATAGGGGTGAGGTTAAGTATTCCCATGTATTCCCCCTCTTGGCTAAATTGTTAAAATGGTTAGGTTGAGTATTTCTGGGTATTACAGTGTGCGACATAACCCATAGCCCGACGGACCCAGTCTATGAAAAATGTCAGTCGGGCCATGAACTTTTCAAAAGCACTGGTCCGACTGGCCATGAGAATATTGGAAGGTCTAATTTCATCAGCTGTCCCTTATAATCTACTGTATGGAGCTATGGTATTGAATATTGTTGAGCCTCTAGTTTTCCATCCCTCCCCAACCTCCTCTCAGCTCTCCCGCCCTTGATATAACACTTCAAAGTGTTGATAAGGGCGTAAAGCAACCAATCTCACTCACTCACTCCTCCAAAATCTTTCTTCTCTCGACTCTTTCTCTCTCCTCTCTACGTCCCTTGCCTCTCTCTGGTCTCCTGTTCTATTCATTCCTAACCTATCCACCTGATTCCCGCAGCCTAGACAATCAAAATTAAAATTAGGGACTTTTACTGACCAATTCCCCCAGTTTTTACTGACCAAATGAAGTCATGTTACCAGGTAATAAATACTAGTCAGATAAGGTGACTCCGGTCAATATTTCATTGAATAATACACCCTATATGACACTTGTCAGGGATAATTTCCGTCGATTTTTTTATGTTTTAGACAGTTTATTTTGAAAGTGTATTTTTGTTGTTTTTTCTTCCCCCCCCCCCCCCCCCTTATATAGACTATATTAATACTTTAGCAATTATGCTAGAAGCAACGCATGGTAACACAGGAGTAGGGTGCTTTGCGACTTTTCTTTTTTCTTATAAATTGCTGCAACCTGAATTAAAACGACGAAGAGAGAATTGCCTTCTAAAGAGGGTGCTTATCTGACCCCAGGAATTTTATTTAATTTATTCACCCCATTTAAAGAAATAAGAATAAAATAATTTACTTTGATTCTCAATAAATGTCTATAATCAAAGCTGTAAGGTACTGTTTCTTCTTGTTTAATTATATACTCTATCAGAGTTTCTCTCAGAGCATATAATCAGGGGGAGAACTCACCAGATTAGATATTATGTTCTTTAATTCAGTTTTTTCACGATCATGCATGTATCAGATCGATTTTGAGCAGATGGTTGTTCATTTATAAATATGATTGTACTCTATAATATATACAGCATGATATAATGATAATAGGTTTTCTCATTAACTAGATTTAAGGAAATCAAACCTGTGTTTGATTTAGATAGAGGGGAGGAAGTGATGTCATATATTGATATGTTATCTGGATTCGGATAGTAACCCCCCTCATACTGTGACCCCCGCTACCCTATGATGTAACCTTGGTAGCATGGGAGGGTCATGTGATCAAACCACGCTTGACCACACATATCTTGAATAAAGACACTAGAAAATAGACTAGTTTCCTGGGTCAGGGGCAAGACCAGGAGCAACTCTACTGGCGGAGGAGGCGGGACCTGCGCTGCCCGCCAAGCCGGCTCCTCCGAGCAAGAGCCAGAGTCGACCCTAGTTTTGATAAACCAAGGGGTGGGGGGTGGGGGTTTCGCTAATAAGTAATTAACTAGAGTGGGGGAGGGTCATTAAGATCCCTCCTCGATTAGTTATTATAAAGGTTAATTAAGATGATTATTAAAGTTTGATTGTTGATTGTGGTTATACATTGATATTTATGCTAATTGGATTTATTGTACTAGCCTGGCGCCCGCCACAATTAATGAGAATGTTTGCAATAAACTAAGACTCTGACTGGCATGCATCTATTGATACTATGCTCTACAAAATAGCTATAATATAACAGTAGAATGTATTTCATACATTAATGCTCCCAGGTTTTGGTTACTGACACAATGATCTAGAACATGGTTCAGATTTCCCAATCATGAAAAAATGTGGGCTTGAGAACACTTGTCTTTAAAGATAGTTGGTCTCTATAGAGACATGGTAGTCATGTGGGGTTCCTCTGTACTGATAATCTTGGGACTGGAAGACCCCTTCTCTCAGTTGGTTGGACTAATTCAACCATGGTAACCAAGTAAATATTTTTATGTAACTGCTCGATTTTTTAAAATGATGATCCAATGTGGCCCAGGTATTATGAGAATGTACTTAACATTAGCTCAACTTTCCTCTAATGCAACAGTATATATTGTTAAAGGATGAGGATCATTTGGTATAGGGCGACAAACGTCCTCCAGCTATTCAAGTTATGTGTTCAGGGCTTCATTGAGTCTGCCCCTAAATGTGTCATCACCTGATTAATACAGGTATGGGGATATTTGGGATGAATCTGCACCTATGTTAAATTTGGGAGAGAAGGGTTGGAGGAATACTGTAAACGTACAAGTGCTGTCCAGGTCTAATCGTTATCGCAAGGTTGATCACATGGGAAGGGAGGGAAGGGACTGACCGCAAGGTCAGAGGAAGGGGTACTGATTAAGAGCGGGAGGGAGAGGGGAGGGGAGATAACCACGTGACCTGGTCATTACACAAGGGGATTGGTCAGGTGTGGCAGTGGTCACTCTGACCCTCCTTTTAATATTTTCTCTTCATTGTTATCCTGTGGCTGATTGGCTCTCTTATCTAACCTGGTAATTAATTGGTCCAGCCAGGATAAGCCAATCAGCCCAGGCCCTGTGTCCATGGTTGTAATCTGTCTAGTATATAAAGAATAAAATTGATTACAGCCGACCTCTTTTAACTGGTTCAGTTCTGGCTCTAGACCTACATCTCTGTGTGTTGCGTTGATTCATTTCTCGCTCAACTACTGACCCCAAAATATTTCGGAGAATGACCCTGAATTGCATAAACAAGGTGTGAGACAACCTTGCTGTGTGAATTTAAATCCGCGCGAAATGATGTCAAAGCACTTAGTGTGCAAAAATTTATCTGCGCGAAAATGAATTTGTTTACAGTACTCAGAACCTGCTTTATATTGTCAATATAAGTTAGAAAGTGAGGTCCAATCTCAAAGTTCGTGAATCGGAGACCAACCCATTTAATTGCTCCAAATTGCTAATTGCTTTTTTCGGCCCACTTTTTTTTTGCTAATTGTTTTGTTTTTTTCGACCAACTTTTTTTCAACCAAGTTTGTTTTTTTTCGGCAAACTTTAGGTCCCCAGGGACATTAGGGCCCAGGGACTATTTTGAATTAACAATTGACTTTCCGATTGACCATTTTGACTTTTTGATTGACCATTAAAATTTTTTGACTTTTTCGATTGACCATTTTGACTTTTTCGATTGACCATTTTGACTTTCCAATTAACTTTTCTGACGTAACAATTGACTTTTTGATCGTCTATTTTGACTTTTGGGGGGAAAAATGTTGTCCCAGTCCTCCTCCCGCTCTCTGATTTCTGCTCATTCAGGCCTCCACCTCCTCCTTCATCCTGAAGGGGCCCACCTGTGGTGCAGGGGGGAATATGTTCACACATGAGTTGCACTAATATGTCATGCATTTAAGTCATACACCTTTAAGCCAAATTCCTGCCCACTTGCTCCTTCACTTTCAATACTGAAGGATTTAAGACGACTGACGCAAAAGGGCCTGCTAGACCTAATTCCTTTAAATGATAACTTATTCTTGTTATTTCCTGTGTATTCTCAAGTATATAAGGCTCACTGTAGGCCAAGCAGAGTTGTCATTTACCATCTTGACCCTCCCCTAGACACTTGTACTATTGGATTTAACTTAGAATAAAACCCCACTAACTTATCTGCTTATTGTATCCTCTGAGCATGTATTAAGCCGCTGACCAAGGTCACTAAGACCCTAGTAACCTCCTGTAGGGGGACGACTAAACCTATCCTAAGTAATGGCCATGCTACCACCTTCTAGATTTACATGGGAATAGCATGCAAGTCTACCTCTTCTCAGGAATACTTGTAGGACATGTCCATCCGAAGTAGCTTGAAGGGTATCTCTCACAGGGGTTTTGTTAAGGTTTTGAGTAGGGGGGATTTGTATTGATGTAGAGGGAGGGGGGCTTTATTTTGTAAGGCAAATCGGGCAACAGCTCAGTTGGCAAGGTGCATGCAGGGGAGGGGGCCTAAGAATTTTTTTATTTTTACATGAAGAATGGTGGCGTCTCGGTTGTTTTCTGCACAATTTCCATAGAGATTTCAGTGTTAACATTTTATGCTTTAATGCTTTATGTTCCACCTTATGTATCAAAAAGTTTGTGCTCATATTGAATATATATCAGGGGTCGAAATAAGCCTTGGGTCAGTACAGAGTACTCTCATTGTGGACGAGTGGACTGGTGGAGGTATTCGTCGACCACCACTCATCAATCATCCACCACTTGTCTGTGATTGATACAATAATGCAAGTAAAAGTAACAACTATCTAGGGAGAATTTAAGGACTTTAAAATGCACACAATAAGGACTCTGGAGAGTCAGTTTCATATTTTTATTGTCTATTGTCTTTTTATTGTGAGAGCGATTCCACGGACGAGAATGGCTCAAAAGCCCCGTCAAAAGCATAAGACAGTCAATATGACGGTATCTCTGGTCAACACAAACACTAAGTACATACTCGTATATTGTTTCCTATGTGGGATATGTTTACCCAGGTAAACCAGTACAAGTATTTAGGTTTATTAATGGATGAAAAACTTACCTTCAACGATCACACAACCAATGTCATCAATAAGGTCAGATGGAAGGTAAATTCATTAAGAAAATCAAACTATATCCTTAACAAGAAAATAAAAACCGATATAGTCAAAATGTTGATTATACCAGTCATCGAATCTGGAGATATATTCTACCAAACAACAAGTAAAAAACTCCTAAATAGACTTCATACTCTCTTGAATACTGCAATAAGGTATATATTTACATTACAAAAGAGAGAAAACGTTGACAAAAAATATTCAGAATTAAAAATACTAAACAATGAAAAAAGGACAAACCTACACACTCTTGAGGCTGCCTTTTATTTATCACAGAAAGAAGAAAATCTTGATCTGAGACAAATTTCGACAAGAAGTCATGCTCAAGACAGAAAAAATTTCAAAATTAATATTCCAAAAACAACATTCTACAAAAATTCATTCCTCTACAAAGCTCAGTCACAATGGAACGGGCTATCAACGAATGCTCACAAGGCAGCCTCCAAGTTTGAATTTAAAAAACAGATTGAAAATGTACTATAATATCTGGGATTGTATCCGAAAAAGATCTGACTATATTATTGTGTTTTATCTTATTTTATTTTACTGTATTGTATTTCATATTGTATCAAATGCTATGAGATATCATCTCTACCAAGCAAATCTTGGAATGTAGTGACCCAGAGTCTCTATTTTATTCTACTCGTTTGTCACTTACTTACACCAAATCATGTCTTATTTGATTTGATTTTATTTTAACCCAGCTATAATAAGTTTACTCTGTTTCAAAATTATAATGGTAACGTCTGGGAGAACTGGATTTAATCTAGATGACTGTATACCTATTTGTCTTTTATATATGTTATTATTCTTATGTCATGTGAGAATTCGATAAATAAAGTAGTATCTTATCTTATCTTATCTTATCTTATGTCTTTAGAATATCCAGTGAGGTATATGAGCCGAGTTTTTGATATATTTGCGATTTGTCAATATTGTGTTGCAGGCCACATGTGTGTCTGGGCCGCCATATTGCTACGGAGTGGTGGTACTTGAATGTCGTAATTATGTTTTCCGGTTGTTTGCCTTGCGAATTGATATGTTTTCATGTTGATAAGTTTGCCTTGATTTAGGATATTGTAAAGAATTGCAATTCTTGCGAGCGGAATTTACCCATAGAGTGGCCGTCCCCCTCTCCCCCCCTCCCCTCCGCCTGGGCCTCGACCGCCACGCGGGACCTGGGTGGAGCGGGGGAGAGCGGGGCACTGGACATCTGTTGTTGTGTGTCTACCTGTTTGATTGTCTTAGAAACCGAAATAGCATCGCCATTTGTTCTCCGGCGTGACTCTCATTAGTGGGTGGGGGGAAGGGACTGGGGGAGGGAGGGGACGCTACATGCTTGGGTCAGGGATAATGGGAGGGGAGGGGGGGTTGAGGGCAAGGGATCCTCCGCGCAGGCGCACAGCGCATGACCTTGGCGTGGGAGAGCGCTGGGGGTCATGATCATGTGGCAGGAAGATCCCCCTCAGCCAATCATAAGGGTGGATCGCCAGGAGCGCACTTTGCTATACCCATTTTGATGCTAATGAATAATTAACGTGTGACTATAAATAAAGAGGACAGAGTAAGCTTGGACACACCTTGCTGCCTGGCCGAAGACTACTATCATCCGACTTCTCTGACTTCATCATTTACATACCGAATCTCTGGGCAAATTGCCATTGCATTCTCACAATATAATCACTAGCCCGACCAAACATGTGTATATATTGTATTAAAACCACTTTCATTGTGAACCAATGGTGCGTGTTTTACGACACTGCAGAGTGAAGGGCAAGGTCGCCAGTATGGCGGAATGAGTACATGGGATGTTTAGACCGGTACCCTATCGTGGAATTTACTTCAATTTGAGGTTGGTAGTAGTAATTGACTGTATTGACTGTTTATATGAACCGATTGTATAGCTGTGAACTATTATGTGAATCGTGAAATATAGGAATTAAACCTACAAACGACGATCCGGTATGTTTTTTTTGTCTTATTTATTTATCCCGACGCGTTTCGACATTGTGGTTGTCTTCTTCAGGGGAGAGTGAGTGATACAAAGTAATTTCATGCTTATATAGAGGCCGGGTGTCACAGAGTGTGACACCCAGTGTGGTGTTGCTGGTGTTGACACTTTACGCTTCTTGGCACTCGGGGGCACTTCAGTGGCACTCTATGGGACGGGGGGTTTTTTTCTTTAGTGGTTGAGATATGTCGTCATGGTGGTGATTGAAATGATGAAGAGATGAAGTGAATAAAATGTGTTATGAGTTTATTTAATGAAGATTTAAGAAAAAAAAATTGTTATCATATAAAATATGAGAGAATAAGAGTAGGGTCTATAATTTTAAGCCCTGGCTTTAGGAGTTTATTGTAACGTGAAAAGTGAACATTATGATATGGAGGTCTATAATTTTAAGCCTCCTTAACAATACAACTAGTTTTTATTTAGATAACCATGTTTCAACAGTACTGTGGCAATATCTCTTCCGACGTTTTTATCCAACGCTTTAGCTGAAAGCATCAGGTGGTACAGTGCTTCTGAGATGCCGGTATGTGACGATATAGAGCTATTATTATCAAAGTCGTCCATTGAGGGCAGTATTACGACATCCATCAAGTCCTCGGGGAGGTTGGGGTTAGGGGAGGTGGCAGGAGAAGGTAGAGTCGTCAGTGGGGTTGGGATGTAGATGGGGATCTCATCGGGGATTGGGGAGATAAGGTGAGTAAGTAGTCGCAGTTGAATGGGTTGGGGTATTTGGCTTTGATGTCAGATCCAGGATGGGGCTGTCGTTGTCGTCAGCAATTTCCTGTACTATCTTCTGTGTGATGCGTTGGCTGGTATCGGGGGACGTACACACTTGCATGGGGCTGTTGATCTGTTGGTGTGGGGACGAGGGTGCATCATGGGGAGGTTGGGGGTTATCTATTATAATGGTAAGGTTGTTACGTTCAGCTTCGGTGTGTGGAGCTGGGGTGATCTCGTTATTATTCTTGGTGGGGGGCTCTGCTGAGGGGGAAGGAGTTCTAGTAGATCAAATAGACTTACTTGTGTTGTGTCCATGGCCATGGGAGGGGCTATCCTTACGGGATGTTCGGTGGTGGTGATGTTTGGACGATTTGCTACGTTTGCGGGAGGAGGAGGAGCGGGAGCTAGACCTGTCATTCCTGGATGAAGTAGATGAAGGTGGTCGGCGAGTGTCGGAGGAGCGATCTCGTTTTCTTGCCGGGGAAGTGTCGATCCTAGATGAGTGAGAGCGGTCTCTTGATCTTTTTCGTGGGGGAGTGATGGCAATGGCCATAAGGGGTGTGATCTTGCTGCTCCCGAGGTTGGACTGTGTGTCCGTGGTGTCTGGGGAGAGAAAACAATAGGTTCAGTATGTGTATCATATTATGGCTAGCCAGTTTCTATGCCAAGTGCACTGTATCGTGCAAATATTATATCATTTTATGTATGTATTTATATTTCACAGATATTCATCTACTTTCCCATGTCTACGCACTAATGCACTGTATCGTGCAATTAGACCATGTTTATGTTTAAGATGCACTGTATCGTGCATTCACAACCTTAATGTAATTGTCTGTATATAATATGAGTGTGTACTGTGTGAGTTATAATGTAAGCAGAGAAAAGTAAATTTCACTGCAAAACCAAAATTTCTGGTCACTGATACGGAATTTTCGTCCAATAATATACAACTTTGGCGAAAAACCTTGATAATACTCACTTGTTACTATAAACATTGTCACAGCTTGGATACGATAAAGTATATTATCGATTATACTATATTATAGTCTTAGAAACCTATATTCAATAAAGTATATTATTGATAACTAAATTGATGTTATATAGGATCATAACCTATTATCTCACTTATGTTACCAAACCCGGGTATTTGCTAGTATGTTAATATAAAAATAGCCGGTTAAAGTGGTGAGAGAAAAATCATAGCAGGGTGCCACTGGAACTGCATTCAAAAGGATAGCAAAACCCTTCATTTCCCAAGGAAAGCCTTTATGTTTTAACCTCCAATACCTACAGCATCTCCAGTGGTCAGTTGCCTCTTCAAAGCATATAGATTAGCAGCAGCTGTTGGTCTGTCCCTGGAGCTGAGCTCAGTGGGGGTGAAACCACAACATCCCTCTGTATTCCTCCAAAAGCGGGAAGGGAGTAACTTGAAGGAGTGATGCACGCTCTTGACCTTGATAAGCTCCCTATGTGTTATTAATTAGTGATATGAGGTTACTCTGTCTCTGAATCAAATGTTGTTATACCTCTCATGACATCACAGATTTGGAGGGGTGAGGGTGAGGGGGCATTGGCTTTCTGCTCTTATAAATTGTGATTTTTTAGCTTTGTATTAGCATCAAATCAAACATCAAATTGAGACTGGGAGATGCATATGGAAATGTGAGCAGATGAAATTAGAATAAAAATAACCTCTAATAATTGTGAGAGAAACCCTTTAATTGATCAAACTAGTTTATAAATTAATCCAAGCAACATGCAGGATATGATAGACCTAACAATATATTCACATGTACGTGTTAATAAGTTAGTCAACAACAATAAATTGAGAAACAGCCTCAATGAGTTCCTCTATTTCTCATACCCATCAAAACTCATTCTGTTTTTCTCATTACAGTTCAACAGTTGTTTGCAAAGATGTCCATGAGCCAAGATGAAGCACCATCCTTACCTCTTGAAGTGCGAAATCAAGAAATGAAACAGTGTATCTGTGATGGTCTTACAAGATTATGGCAGTCACAGGCTCTTTCCGACTACACTTTAGTGGCTGAAGGACGGTCATTCCGGGTGCACAAAGCTGTACTTGCATCTGTCAGTGATTATTTCTATGCCATGTTCACAAGTGGCATGAAAGAAACTCAACAGGACTATGCAGAACTAAAAGGAATAAATACAAGCATGCTACAACTTCTACTGGATTATGTTTATACAGGGACTCTACATATCACAGATGACAATTTCGGGGGCATTCTGGATGCAGCATCTCACCTTCAAATTTCTGCTGCCATCAAGTCATGTGTATCCTTCATTGATACCTATATAACAGTGGATAATTGCATGGAAATATTGGATATAGTCAGGCTCCTTTTATCTGAAAGAGATTACTCCAAAGTTGAAAATTTTGTGGCTGAGAATTTTAGTTCACTCATTGAATCGGGAAATTATCTATTGCTGAGTTATGAAAGTTTGAAGAGTCTGCTGTGTCAGGAAGAATTGATGTTTGGACCTGAGGAGAAGCTTTACCAGGCTGTTGTGCGATGGCTTAAACATGATCCTGAGACAAGAAAAAAGTTCCATAACCTTCTCATGGAGCACATCAGATTTCCCCTAATGACAGCTACCCAAGTTGATGGCATCATTAAAAAACATTCTGAACTTATGATTGATCCTGTGTTGAGCAAAAATCTTAAGCAAGCTCAAGAATATCTGTCTAAACCTGTTCATCAGAGAGTTCTTTGGCAAAATAGTCAAATGAAACTTAGAATGAAACCTTCTCTGTTGGCAATCAAGACTCCATACGATCGATATGGATATGATGCACATGCAAGGCAGGAGTGGTTTGCACTCAGTAAACCACTCAGTAAAGACGAAGGCCAATGGTATGATGTCAGGAAACCTGATTTTGAAGAAATCCGTTCTAGTGGATGTATTGTAGTTAATGATTTTTTATTGCTATGTGGCGGGAAACCTTTGAGATCTGATGACAACGATGATGATAGTGATGGTGATGGTGGTGAAGGTGATGTTACAGGCAAATGCTACATTTTTGATCCACGAGATTATGAATGGACCCAGCTGGCATCTATGAGTGTCCCTCAACAGGATGTCACACTTGTTCATCACAAAGGATTTTTGTATGCATTGGGAGGAAAAGATTCCGATTTTTCAATGATTTCCCCCAAAATTGAGCGCTACAGCTTTGAGACAAATCAATGGGAACTATTTGGTAAAATGCATAACAAATGGGATCCTATCTATTATCACAATGAGTACGATCAAGTTCTTCCTGGGATTACAGCTTGTGTTGTAAATGACAGTATCTATACTTGTAATGGTGATCATAGTAATACACTTTTAAATGGGGCAGATCCCAACCCTATGGCAATTCTTGATATTCCCACTAACACTTGGCAAATGGCACCCATGCATGAACGGGAATTCAAATGGTTGTTCGTGGGTGGATTTCCCATGTGGTCCCAGGGAAACTTGATGTATTATGTTGGCCTTGAAGAGTATGCTACTTATGAAGCAGCCCCCACTATTACATGGTATGATCCTAAAACAGGAGATAGAGGTTATTTGCCCCTTCCTGAGAAACTCCCCAACAATGCTAATATTGTTGTAGACGCAGACAATGAAAGGGTTTATTTTATACATGGCACCTTGACTCCGAAATGGGATGGGAGATATACTTGTTGTACTGAGGTAGTTATAAAGGAGAAATCTGTGCAGGCTATCAATTATCTTCCCCATTTCTATCATAACAAAGGTCTTGACTACTGTGTTCAACTACGCCTTCCATGGCATCAGATTATTTTTAATGAGGATGAGCTTGATATTTGAATTACTGTTTCAAATGTTTATGGGTTTGTGTAGTTCTGGGATAAAAGCTAAACAAAAATACTTAACTTGTGATGTATTTTCTTGTCAAGGCTGAGACGTGTTTGATGTTATAGTTGCCCAACAGATGTATGGAAATTGAGATCTAGTGACCTTCTAAGGTGAAATCTCATGAAAATAAATACCTTATGAAAGCTCCAAAAGCTATTTAATGGTTATTTATTCAGCTGTGATGTTTAAGCTCACCATAACAGTTTCCTATAGAACTGCAAAACATACAATAATGAGAGTGCGATAACAGGGTCTGAGCATGCTATAACTAGTCCCCACCATGCAGACTTATTGTCTCCCTTCTACTCTCTCCCTCCTCCAACTCCTGCTTTTTCTTTTTCTCCCACTCCCACTTTCTGTCCCTCTACCTCCCACCCTCTCTCCTCCATCCTCTCCCCTGCCTCCTTTTTCTCCCTTTCACCCCTGAAATAAAACTTTTATTGATATCCACAATTGCTTAACAGCTATCAATAAATAAATCAAAACTTTAGTATATATATATCTAAAACATATAGAAACATCAATAGATGTGCATAGATGTTCACATTGTAGTTAGATACTATATGTTAAAGTCGGAGTATGCTATGAGGGTCAATTGGAAAACCTGCAAGTTTCAGATTTTGTATTTGATTTTGTACATGTACTTTGAAATAAAACTATAATAATGAATCTATTGGCTTTTCCTAAATATGTTTAAAAAAGAAGTTTAATTCCTTGATGGAACAAACCAATTTGCAGCAGGCACAAGGATAAAATTAGAACTCATCTTTGCCCTGAAGGCACACAGTGCTGCAGTAGGGAGGGACTGGGGCAGGGGGACGAAGGGTGTAGAGGGGACGAAGGGGGGCAGACAGAGGTAAATAAAGGGGGGCAGGGGAAGGGGGGGGCGAAGAAGGGGGAGCAGGGAAGACAGAGTGAGGGGGTGGACCTGGGGAAGGGGGATGGTAAAGCTATTGTAGGTTATTGTGGTGTGGGCATAGGCTGAGTGTAGAAAATGGAAATTGCTATTTCTGCACAGGAACAATAGATTTACATGCCCACCTCAAAAATTATTGTGGAAAATACAGGCTTAGATAATCATCAGTGGGATGGGTGAGGTGGTGAATACAGGCAGATTCAGGGGGCTGATCGTTTACACAAACAAAACGAGCAAATTTTGGCCACCTTTTTTTTTTTATTATGATTATTTGCTTTTACTTGCACCACCCATAATACACAGGCTTTTAGTGTTCTTGATTACTCTTGCATCTCTATGTATTTGTTGATCCTCGGGTAGAGGAAGCAAGGTCTCAAACCAACACATGTGGAGGAATAAAAAACAAATGGAGAAAGTATTTGATTTCTCTCTTAGAGTTATTACTCGGAGCTGAGTTTAAACATAAAATATTTCAACCCTTGGTCCTTTGGCTTTATAATCCAGTCGCTATAGTTCTTTCCTCCCATCTCCTGCTATTGATATTCATAATATATATTCTCGCAGAAGTAACTATACGATTATGAAACATTATTATTTAAATATCAATTAATATTAAGACACAGAGCTGAAACACAGATGTTCAACACTGGCCACTAGACACTAGATAGAACATAGGCAAAAATCGCAACACATGTTATCGAAATAAAGTCTGTTTTTACGTTTCAAGTAAGAGGTAAACTTCAAAACTATTTGAGCCGTAAATTTTGTTTCGTTTCGTCTTTACCACACAGGCAATAAGGCACTGCGGGGCCTGTTGTATAAGCTAAGGAAGGAAGTATTTGTGGGAATTCAGGACTACACTTTCTTCCCTTCCTTTGATGGGTTGGAATACAATTCCTACCCACCATTAAGTGTGCATGGCTTTTCATACCAGCTGGGTATTTCACACATAGTAAGGATTTTTTTCCTCCCTACAGGGGAAGGAATTGCCATAAGAATATGACTTTCCTTAGCTTATACAGTTTTTGAAACATGAGGTGGCAAATATTTTGACCCTTTTACTATTGGTTCCTATGGAAAATGATGACTTTTCAAAACATTTTCATATTTCTCACCAAGAACCCGTAATCAGATTTTTTTCAAACTGTAATATATACTGCCTGGTTTTCACCGTCTAGTTTTTTTGTTAGGGCGTCCTGAAATATATGAAATAGCAAAAATACAGATTCAATGTGTGTTTGTACAATGTATGTGGAGCTCAATGATTTAAAAACTGAAATCCTCATATTGATAGGGGGTGGGAGTAATGGCATGGTACATAAATTGACCCTAAAATTTGATTTTTAATAATGATCATGTCCAGAAACTCACCAGATATTTTTAAATTGATATTATCACCTCCATATAGTTCAATTATGTACATCTAATGATATCAGTGAACAGGAAAGACAAAACCTTTATATATCCATAGTCAGGTAATAGTTCAAGAACTCGCCACCACTGAACAGCGCTCAAATAGGCTCGAGAACCCTTAAGATGTACTCATTTGTCCTTAACATATTATCCGGAAATGGCAGACTTCAGACATCAATAGTAAAAGGGTCAAAATATTTGCCACCTCATATTTCAAAAACTATACGGTGAATTGATTTTAAAAACCATATGTGGCCTTGGTATGATCATATGTACAAATGAGTCAAGTTTAGGAAAAATCTGATTATTTTTTTAAATAGGCTCGAGAACCCTTAAGAATGACAAATAGTAATACATTATTTGCACTGGTCAAATCAATAAATTGAGAAAATATCGCCCTATAAACACTCCACCTATTCGCCAAGACACCATAGCTAATGCTGTGTTGGTTCCTTCCAACACTACTTCCTCTCATTCCTTGCTTGTTGTTATTTCATGTGTATTCTCAAGTATATAAGGCTCACTGTGGGCCGAGCAGAGTTTACCATCTTGACACTTGTACTATTGGATTTAACTTGGAATAAAACCTGACTGACTTATCTAACTTATCTGCTTGTCTTACTCTCTAAGCATGTACCAAGCCACTGACCAAGGTCACTAAGACCCTACTCACCTCCTATAGGGGGACGACTAAACCTATCATAAGTACTCGCCATGCTACCATGTTCTAGATTTACATGGCATGCAAGTCTACCCGTTCTCAGGAATACTTGTGGGACGAGTCCAACAGAAGCAGCTTAAGTTCTAATAGCAATCAATCTAGTTTATTATTTAATCGAAGCAACACAGAGGATAAGATAGACCATAATATATTCACATGTACCCATGTTAATCAGTTAGTCAACTACAATACAGCATCAAGTTCCTCTATTTCTCATACCCATCAAAACTCATTGTGTTTTTCTCATTTCAGTTCAACAATTGTTTGCAAAGATGTCCATAAGCCAAGATGAAACACCATCCTTACCTTGTGCTCCAAATCCAATATTGGAAGTGCAAAATCAAGAAATGAAACAGTGTATATGTGAGGGTCTTACAAGATTATGGCAGTCACAGGCTCTTTCTGACTACACTTTAGTGGCTGAGGGACAGTCATTTCAGGTGCACAAAGCTGTACTTGCATCTGTCAGTGATTATTTCTATGCCATGTTCACAAGTGGCATGAAAGAAACTCAACAGGACTATGCAGAACTAAAAGGAATAAATGCGAGCATGCTACAACTTCTACTAGATTATGTTTACACAGGGATTCTACATATCACAGATGACAATGTTGGTGGCATTCTGGATGCAGCATCTCACCTTCAAATTTCTGCTGCCATCAAGTCATGTGTATCCTTCATTGATGTCAATATATCAGTGGATAACTGCATAGAAATATTGGATATAGCCAGGCTCTTTTTATCTGAAAGAGATTACTCCCAAGTTGAAGATTTTGTGGCTGAGAATCTTAGTTTACTCATTGAATCGGGAAATTATATATTGCTGAGTTATGAAAGTTTGAAGAGTCTGCTGTGTCGGGAAGAATTGATGTTTGGACCTGAGGAGAAGCTTTACCAGGCTGTTGTGCGATGGCTTAAACATGATCCTGAGACAAGAAAAAAGTTCCATAACCTTCTCATGGAGCACATCAGATTTCCCCTAATGACAGCTACCCAAGTTGATGGCATCATTAAAAAACATTCTGAACTTATGATTGATCCTGTGTTGAGCAAAAATCTTAAGCAAGCTCAAGAATATCTGTCTAAACCTGTTCATCAGAGAGTTCTTTGGCAAAATAGTCAAATGAAACTTAGAATGAAACCTTCTCTGTTGGCAATCAAGACTCGGAGTCGATATATATTTGGTGATGGATATCCAAGGCAGTACTGGTTTGCACTCAGTAAAGCGCTCAGTAAAGACAAAGGCCAATGGTATAATGCCAGGAAATTTGATTGTGAAGAAATCCTTTCTAGTAGATGTCTTGTAGTTAATGATTTTTTGTTGCTATGTGGTGGGAAACCTTTGAGATCTGATGAAGTTACAGGCAAATGCTACATTTTTGATCCACGAGAATGTAAATGGACCCAGCTGGCATCAATGAGTGTCCCTCAACAGGATGTCTCACTTGTTCATCTCAAAGGATTTTTGTATGCATTGGGAGGAAAAGATTCCGATTCTTCAATGATTTCCCCACAAATTGAGCGCTACAGCTTTGAGACAAATCAATGGGATCTATTTGGTGAAATGCATGACAAATGGTTTCCTATATATTATGACAGTGATGGGCGTCAAGTCCTTCCTGGGATTGCAGCTTGTGTTGTAAATGATAGTATCTATACTTGTGATGGTGATCCTTATAATACAATTTTAAATGGGGCAGATCCTAACCCTATGGCAGTTCTTGATATTCCCACCAACACTTGGCAAATGGCGCCCATGAAACCATTCGAATGGACGTTCATGGGTGGATTTCCCTTGTGGTCGCAGGGAAATCTGATGTATTTTGTTGATGTTAAAGAGTATGATACTCTTAAAGCAGCTCCCACTATTAACTGGTATGATCCTAAAACAGGAGATAGAGGTTTGTTGCCCCTTCCTGAGAAAATCCCTAAAAATGCTAACATTGTTGTAGACAATGAAAGTATTTATTTCATACATGGCACCTTGGACCCAGATGAGGGACATACTATTTGTACTGAGGTAGTTATAAAGGAGAAATCTGTGCAGGCTATCAACCATCTTGCCCATTTCTATTTTATGGAGGGTCTTGACTACTGTGTTCAAATACGCCTTCCATGGCATCAAATTAAGTTTGATGAGGATGTGTAACTGGTCTATCAATCATTCTAAATGATATTTGAATTACTCTTTCAAATGTGGGTTTGTGTAGTTCTGTGAAGAAAGCAAAACAAAAATATATTGACATCCAACATACAAATCACTTGTGATTGTATTTTCTTGTCCAGGCTGAGACGTGTTTGATGTTATAGTTGACTGAAGGATATATGGAAATTGAGATCTAGTCACCTTCTAAAGTGAAATCTTATGGAAATAAACACCTTATGAAAGCTCCAAAAGCTATTTCATGGTTATTTATTCAGCTATAATGTTTAAGCTCACCATAACAGTTTTCTTATATCATACTTTTAGCACCCTTATGTGCAAAAAGGACATACATTATTCATCATGTATGGAACTACCAAAAATACAATGAGAGTGTAAGCAATAACAGGGTCTGAGCATGCAATAACTAGTCCCCTCCATGCCCTCTGCCCTCTCTCTCTCTCCCTCTCTCCCTTTCTCTCTCCCTCTCTCCCACTTTCTGTCCCTCTCCCTCCTACCCTCTCTCCCCCATCCTCTCTGCCTCCTTTTTCTCCCTGAAATAAAAATTGTATTGATATCCATAAATCCTTAACAGCTATCAATAATTTTAGTTATCTGAGACTTACTTGTAAGTTGAAGTTTAACCTGTAATTATGACAAGTCATCACGAGATATGTTTAGTCTAGATTTCTCAGCCTAAAAAGGAATAGTTATGTCCTTAACATATTAACATAATATAAATGGTTTTAAAGCTCTTTTTCTCAGCTTGCTGATGGTGTGTATGAAACATTTGTGTGAATGGGCTGTGAACGTTTAATTATGCGTAGGCCTAATGATCAAGCATTTTGGCGATGGAAGTATTTCCTAAATCAATACGCTACCCAGGTATTTCAAAACCTTTGGCAAAAGAGTTCTGCATTTTTCATTGATGTTTCGTCATCAAAATCAATTTTGATCAGTTAATAATTAACATATTTGTTAGTTAGGGTTTAAAACAGATTCAGTTCTTCGAATAATTTTCACAAGGTACATTATTCTCAGAGTGTGATGACTTTTAGCAAAAATTATATTTACATTAAACTATAATTCGATCAGTTTGATTAGTATAATATTACACATGTGCATACATACTTTAAATAGGTATTTGACAAATTTCTAAAATCCACATATGGCATAATACACCACCCCCCCCCCCTCCTTCCGATTCAGAACTTGAGAGGTATGAAGAAATAGAGAACTTGTGATTGACGATTCCATAGTTTATTGATGAATGCAGTATGTGAAGAGATGAATGTGGGTACATGTGAAGCTTATATACTGTGGTATGTGTACAACCTACATGTAACGTTTTGGAATGTTCTACAGGGATCTGGGTCTGTCATTTATCTTTGAAAAGATTTATCTCATTGTTTAGGTCTGAATTCAAATTTGAAGATGAATTTGTTATACCATACAATCTTAGGGGGGGGGGGACGACTCGAAGTTGACAACTGGAGGAGGGAGAGTATCCGACGTAGCTTATTCGGAAGGATTAGGGTAATATGGAATGCTCTACCTCCAAACCTTCGAAACCTAGAGATCGACCCAAAAATATTTAAAAGACATATGAACAGTCTGTGTGTTGAAATTTTCCGGGACAGTGGAGAGCTATGGGAAATCCCCGACCCACTGTTGTGAGAAATATTATATATGATATGTATGGGTACCCTTATGTCTTATGTCGTTGAGTAGAGTGATTGAAATTATGTGACTGTCCTTGATTGGCCTAAGTTAGGATTGATAGTTTGATTGTCATGAATTGATGCGATACGGCGCAGGTGGTGGTATTAGGTTTTTTAATAATTATAGAAAGTAGTAGAGTGAAAATTTTCAATTTCAACATAGAATGTAAATCATCATGAACTGAGATAAAGTGTAAACTGTACATAATGTCGTGATGAATAAAGCATTTAAAAACAAAAACATGTGGATCCTTCTAGATGGAAAGATCCACATGATAGATGATGTACCTGAAGGTTCTAGATAATTCTTTTCCCCAACAATGGGTCTTTATTCATGAAATTCAGTGTAAGAGCGGTATACAAAAAGTTACAAGGCTCTTTATCAATATTGGTGCTAAGGTTCTAGATAATTCTAGGGCGAAGGTTACCATGTTACATGATATGTATATATATTATTAAAAGAATTAGTTAACCGTTACTACTATCATTATAATCATTCATATTCATAAACGTATTAATTAGGTTATGCCTTGTTACATAATAATACATGGCCGGACATGACAAACTTCTCCAAATTGTGTCAACAACAAAGGTAATTTACAAATACATATATTCAAGTTACAATATTCACCTCATACAAACATTATAGGGTCTAGCAATGTCCAAACCTCTTCACTATCTCGAAAACTTGTAGAACAGTTTTTTCAATTTTCTTTAAATACAGAGGGTCATTTCTCTGGTTTCGAACCTCTATTGGAAGTGCATTACAATTAACTATACAATTACAAAACATTATTATTTAAATAATTATCGGTTAATATTAAGACCTGGAGCTGAAACAAAGATGCTCAACACAGGCCACTAGACACTGGAAAGAACATAGGCAAGAATCGCGACACATGTTATGGAAATAAAATCTGTTTTTAAAAAATCATCCAGGCAATGTAAATGATGGAAAAGGACGGCACAACAAGGGAGTGCCCTGAGCCGGCGATAAACACCTCTTCATTAAGAGAATAACAAACAATGAAATAATAATAAAAAAAACAAAAAAACGTGCTGCTGATAACTGATATAAAGAATAAACAATGGGCAGTTGGTGTAGCATAAGGTGCTAGGTGGCGTTGCTGTCATTTGTTCATTTACAGTGGCAGACAACACAACCAAGGTGGTGCCCTGAGTCGGTGATAAACAGCTCCAAACGTCCAAATATTTTTAGAAACTATTACACACATGTCTGTCAATTTGTATTTTCCGTTTGAAGTGGGTAGCCAGGTATAGAAGGACTGCAAGGCTTTTCCAGTTGCCACAACATTTGATGTCCTGTAGAGGGATTCCCAAGGAGTGTAGGTAGGTGGCCCCACTCCGCCTGAGGGAATGGGTACCAACTGAAGTATATGAAAAATATGAGTTTTTATCGAAAATTGCAAGAATGTTATCACCAATATCATAGCATGCATAAATGGTTATGAAAACCAAATGCATGATGGGAAAGACTGGGACTTGTATTATGGATATTGACATTAGAACACTGATAAATAGTCAATGCAAAACATTATATGATTTCCATAGATTTTAGACTATACCATTAGTCCCATATAATTCCATGCAAATCAAGATTCAAAATGGCGGCTATGCAAGTCCCCTATTGATAGAGAGAACATTATGGGTTTGTCAGGAGAATGAGTCAAATGTCACTCCCAGTGCCACCCTGTGTTTGTTTATTGCATCATAACTATATGTAACCTTATATGTTTGTAGAAGATATAATGTGTATATATTTATGTTCCGCTACCTGAATGTGGTTGCCGGGTTGTTGCTAGGGACGCTCCCTGATCTTAGGTGAAACACACCTCTTTTCTTTCTTTTTTTTAAAGTTAATAAACTAGGGGCGGTCACAAACAGACCATCACTCCCAGTGCCACCCTGTGTTTGTTTATTGCATCATAGATATATATATTAATTGTGCTGTCACGTAACCAGGGTCATTATGTTTAACTATTTCTATTAGGATAACTAGGTCAAATGCATTACCTTTAAAGTTGAGGTCAAAGAGATGTTATACATCTATCTGCACATTCTCCCCTTTCACTAGTGGAAGAACTGGAGTATGTCCAGAGCTGGTGGTGGTGAGGTGGTGCCTGTTGCATAAGATATGCTTATCTCTTCCTTGCTTATATATACATAATTCTATGAGTTGTATGAATTTGATGTCTACTATAGGAACAAAATGAGCATTAGGACTGTTTTATGAGGTTACAACTACCATGTTCTTTGTAGTCTTTTGAAAGTCACATTTGTACATAAGCAATCAAAATTGTATTCAGTGTATCCTTCACTTTAAAGATGTAAAGAATAACAAAAGTTCATTATCTCCTCTATCTAATCTGGCTTTATTTGATTACTCATGAAAAATTCTCGATTGAAATTATTATTGTCAAGGCTTAAAAAGATCAACTCTTATTGATCAGCCACACAGTACATAATAATGTTTCTATTTCCTATAAATGTGGTGTGTTCCAGGAAAATGAGTCATAAGTCACAAAAATAATATTTTTCAAAGTGTTTATTTTACAAGATCACTTTATTGGAATGTTCTGATTTTTGAAGAGCTAATCACTTATAGATATATCGATCGGTGTATAAAATTTCAGGACAATGTATGTAATATATCCTTTCGTTTCAAAGGTCCTTATATGGACTATATTTAGTTACTTTAATGTTTATTACCCCCCAGAAATATTGCAAACTTTTTTTTTCCAAAATAAAAATATCAGACTTAAAATCTAGAAATACTTATTGGGTTATTAGACTGTTTACTATCATTGGAATCGGCTTTATCTCATCTTTTCAAATATAATGGAATCTCACAATCTATTTTTTGCGACTTATGACTCATTTCCCTGAAACACATCACAAATATTCATGCTCAAACTATTAAAGGATTAATGACTGACATTGAGGGGCTGCAAGTGAGTGCATAATCCCATGGAGAAGCGAATGGATATCATGGTATATAATTATATAAAGTAGTAATATTACGACCATAGACAACAACAAAAACAATTATAGTTGGGTCTCTAAAATTATAAGGTTGTGCCGGTAAATTTAAATGTTGTTAGACATACCTCCTAAATCTAATACAGGCTTTTAATTCGTTCTCAGTATAATACAATAAAATCACAGTGGAAACAACAGTAGTTACAAGTCTCTTCTCTCCAGCTAAATTTTATTTTTTTAATCTAATTATATTAATTATAGATTGGATTGGTGAATTATTATGCTTCCTGTGTTGAATAACAGATATAAATATCCAAATCTGCAACTCCTGATTTTTTTGATTTTTTTTTACATCTTTATTAATCATATCCTGCCTTCTGGGCTTCTACATTTCTAAAACATTTTTAAAATCGATAGTATGAAGAAAAAACATTTTTCTTTTTTTCTCTTAAACATGCGAGAATATTTTAAATCAAGGTGTGACTCAGTGTAAGGGAATTTTCACATATTTTTCATTTCATGCATATCCTGATCTTCTTATTTCTGTATGATGAAAGCTGTATGCTGCTGATGGACAATGTTGGTGCCAGGGACCACAGTCTTCATGAGTTTACCAATTAGCTTCTTCCTCTGCATTACATATGTGGAGAAACAATCAATTTTTACACACACAATAATATACATGTTGGCAAGTACGATACTGAACTAAGCAATACTTCATATTGTAATTGGTCTTCGAGCCTCCTAAGTGGTGTTTCATCCCCTAAAAACAATATGGCTACACATTAAAAGAACTCAAATGAGTTATTGTGTTATACTCTCGATATCAATGTAGTCTAGAAGTAGAGGGAAGGAGTAAGTATGGTTGGACATGTTAAGATTTAGATGTTAAATGAGACTTGTTTATTATCTGGTCATTGGGAGACGACTGGAAGGTCCCCTAGCCTGCTATCATCATATATCAGATGAGAGGCCAATGAGACAGTGGTAGCTATAGCCAATCGTAGTACTGGGTCTCCCTATATGACATGCAATTAATTGATTTATTTATAATACCGATATGTTATATATAACAATTGCATCTTGAATTACTCCGAATTAAAAGAAACTCTGTCTCATACATATCCATATAGATAATATGTCACACATACTTAGGTGGCAACTCTAGTAATCTAGCAGCACTAAAACCTGTATTACTGATAATGGTTAGTACAATAATGGATACTTCGCTCTAATTATAATAATGAACTGGAATATAAATTACACTATAGAGGACAATGGAAATGAACACTACTACTATTAGTAGTATGAACATGAACTGAGGAGGACAATGAGAGACAGTGAATTGCAGTAAAACTGCATGGATATGAGAATAAAATTAGAGGTATATAAGAGCCGGGACGGGGGGTAAGGGATTGTTCAATGTTAATGGTATTTTGATAATGGTCCGGACAAAAGTGAGTTCACATCGCTTCGTGTTCTTATAAAGGTAAATTAGGAAATTTGTAATTGAACTAATTGGGCTGCGTCAGGTAGACCTGCTAAGGCAGAGGCAGACAACCCAGTTCTGGATGATGTAACTACTTTGAAAAGACCAGAATAAAAATACAATATATATATATATAATTACCTCTTCAATGGACATTGCTATCTTCACAAACATATGAAGAAAGTCATAATAACCCCTCCCTTCATGTGTAAGGTCAATCTCAGAAACAGGCAGTGCTTCTGTAAATGAAAATGAAAATGAATGTAAATGAAAAATTTAAACAGGAGAAATATACACAAATAATACCTGATGCTTCAGAGACAAATGAGCCTTAATTCAAAATTCAGTTAAAATCTGACATAAATATTTAGTAAAATGTTTTTCGAAATTTCATTGAATAAATTTGGCAATCTATTTTGTTTTAATAACTAAGAATGCCATCAAAGCCATGATAGAAACGGTTGGAATGGATTTATTAGAAGGACAAGGAACATTGTTGTATTGCATGTTTACATAGGTAATAACAGTTGGTTCATACCTTCAATGTAGAGCAGATCATTATCTTCTATGGCCTTCCTGATCTTCCTATCAATAATGCTGACACCTGACCCTGAAATAACGTCAATGAGTGAACTAATCTTAAGTATGTTCTGTGTAGTGGCTCTCACTCAGAACCTGGTAGCCTAATTGTTAAGGTATCTTCACAGAAAGGGCATTTAACCTGAAAATTGACGCATGATAACAATGTCATGTAGTATTATTATATTGTGTTCCGTTACTAGAGGCCCATTAAAGGGTGCTTTCAGGTTGTCATAAAGGCACATACATGCTGTGCTGTACTGCTGTTCTTAGCAGTACTGGTTTGCCAAAGGTATATATATAGATAGTTTAAATCGGAACAATTAATCAATGAGATACAAGTACATTTAAAAGGATGAGAACATTCCTCCAAAGACATCCTGTGGAACACAACTTTGAAAAATATAAATTTTGTGACTTAGGACTCTTAGGACACTTCTTTCACATATTTATCATTCATCAAGATTGATTGAAACAATACATATACTAGGAGAAAGTCACACACTATTGATGTAATATAGTGTATCCCACGATCACCCTCGTATCTCCACGCCCCCTCGACTACAGAGACAATTACTAATGTAAGAAAATAACAATTGTACTAACATAACAATAAGTAGCCTTGATGTTTAAGGCAGGTGGTAAGAATATCGCCAAGGCGACGCCGGATTGTACTTACTGCCGAAAAAAAGAAAAAAAAAAAAAAGAAAAAAAAAGATGCTATGTAGAACTGACCTAGGTTGGCATGGATACTACCATGACCAGTGAGGATGAAGACTTTCCCTCCACTTCTCAACATTGCTGCTGCACGTTGTATTGTGCTCTTCAGGTCCTTGAAGTGGTACAACACATGGTTCAGGATCACAATATCAACCTTCTCATCTGGCTCTTCATAATCCTCAAAGACTCCATTATAAAATGTCACCTGCCACAAGAAATATGCAGGGTATTGGATTAAATGCTATGATATGGGTCAGATTTTCAGAAAATGTACAATTGGCAGCTGTACACATTTAGTAAATTCTGCAAAATTAGGCTGCAATTTGGCCAATACTTGGTAAATTCGAGTATATTTGACATCACAGTGTTTCTAGCAAACTGTTAGGTTAGGTTGAACTGTATTTTGAACCTTATTTTCGTCTGAAATTTGGGTTATTTGAGAAGATTGGTGAAGATTAATTGTACATTTTTTGAAAATCTGACCCATATAAAAGTTAACAGATCAAGGACAAGCTGAAGGAATTTTCATGTGGCAGCCCATGAGTCATAAGTCGCAAAATTGACATTTTTCAAAGTGTTTTTTTCACAAGTTCACATTATTGGAATGTTCTAATTTTTAGAGGGTGCATCACTTACAGCTATATCAATCGATGTATTAAATTCCAGGACAATCTGTGTAATACATCCTTTCGTTTTAAAGGTCCTTTTATGGACTACATTTAGTTACTTTACTGCTTATTGACCCCTAGAAATATTGGAAACCTTTTTTTTCAAAAACGAAAATATCAAACTTAAAATCTAGAAATACTTATTAGATTATTAGACTGTTTACTATCATTGGAATCGGCTTGATCTCATCTTTTCAAATATAATGGTATCTCAAAATCTATTTTTTGTGACTTATGACTCATTTTCCTGAAATACATCACATATAAACAACCATTTCTGTTACATTTTTTCCAAATAAAGCTTACCTTAATGTGAGGGTGTCTAGTGCTAATGCACTTCAGCGCTTCATCACATCTTGTAGAAACTGGTTCAATTCCAACAAATTGTTCAGCATTTTTGCACAGAGAGATAAAATCACATTCGATATCACCCAAGCCTGAAACAAACAAGGAAAATGTACCTGAGATTGTTACATCTATAGCCCCACATTGACTCTGAACTCTGCTCTAAAGCACCAGTAATACCCTGGAGGAAACTACAGCCTGCCAAGGGTAGCACAATAGACAAAATATGATGTGTTACAGGAAAATAAGTCATAAGTCGCAAAATTGCTATCTTTCAAAGTGATATATTCCCAAAATCTCTTTGTAGGAATGTTCTCATTTTTGGTATGACTAATGTTGGATGAAGTATGAATACATGTACCAAAATGCAAGACAGTGTATCAAATATTGCCCTGTATCTATAGGGTCATCCCATAGAGTATATTTAGCGACTTTAATAGTAATTGTCCAGCCAAATATATTGAAACTTTTCTTTTCAGAAATAAAAATATCAAACTTAAGATATAGAAATACTTATTAGATGCCTTTAATGTTTATATTCATTGGAATCCCCTTGGTCTCATCTTTTCAAATATGATGGTATCACAAAATCTAATTTTTGCGACTTATGACTCATTTTCCTGAAACACATCACAAATATAACATTGTATAATCTGCCTATTAGCTGTTTTGTTCGTTATTGATGATGTTTATCTGTGTGTAAATCTGCCTATTACTTTTCTATTCTATGCACCTTATTTAAATCTGCCCTTTCTGCTATTATGACAACACAGATCTTACAATGTTCACTCATATGGGTCAGATTTTAAAAAAATGTACAATTCACCTTCACCAATCTATGGAATAAGCCAAATTTTAGACGAAAATAAAGTTCAAAATACAGTATAACCTAACCAAACAGATTGATAGAATCAATGCAATGCCGAATATACTCGAATTTACCTAGTATTAACCAAATTCCAGCCTAATTTCCTCAGAATTTCCTGAAAATTTGACCTATATAGGGCTAAATTCATTAATATTCTGCTTCTATTATTTGTTCATACAAAAATGTTAAGGTAAATATGCCGAGAGAAAACAGCTGCCAGTGAGCGATAATAAGTGAAGTCGTCCTAGCAAAGGATTCTGGTGAGTCCTCCAAATACAAATGAGGACGGTTTACAAGAGGTATAGCAAAAACAAGCAGACAAAAACACAATATTGGTTAAATGAGTGGGCAGCAAGGCATAGGCTTGCTTGATATAAACAATGAAGCAGCTAGATTGTGGAAACGGAATAGAGTGGTTCATTCATATGGGATCCGTTTTAGGAAAATGAGTCATAAGTCGCAAAATTTGGATTGAAAAGAGGATATCAAGCCGATTCTAATGATAGTAAACACTAGGACATCTAATAAATATTCCTATATTCTAAGGTTGATATTTTTATTTTTGACATGTTTCTGGGTGGGTAATAACCAATAACATAACTAAATAACTTCATACGAAGGCCTTCAAAACGCAAGAATATATTTAATTCAATGTCCTGAAATTAGGTATATAGATTCAGATGACTATAAGTGCTCAACCTTCCAAAAATCAGAACATTCCAACAAAGATATTTTATAACTAAAACACTTAAAAAAAAATATCAATTCTGCGACTTGTGACTCATTTCCCTGGAACACACCACATATGATAGCTCCTTTACACTTGTATACTAATCAGATGGTTACACATAATCTGATTGATGATTATTTATTGAGGAGTATGAGATATTTACCTGTTCCAATGCTAAGAATCCTTGAAATCCCGTCGTATTTAAGTAAAGAACACACTTTACCAGAGTTCAAGAAATCATCAATGTTCTTCATCTGGTTGGTACGTGCATAAAAGTCCTTTAATCCATCAATGGTTGGATCACTAGGTGGAATTACCCTCCCAGTTGAAATTGAATGGATGGGATCTTTCTCAGTAATAACTTTTCCTGCAATAAAACTTTCTTGATATAGGCCTAATTATATATAACATGTAACTGAGTCAGATTTCTGAAAAAATGGCATTTAACTGGGTCAGCAAAACAAACATTTTGCTAATTGGATTTCACAACAAGAAGAACAGGCCCTTTTATAACTTGGTGACTTTTTGGTGGCGTGGATGTTGAAACCCGCATATGGGTCAGATTTTCAGAAAATGTACAATTCAACTTCACCAATCTTCTCAAATAACCCAGATTTTAGACGAAAATAAAGTTCAAAATTCAGTTCAACCTAACCAAACAGATTGCTATAATCAATGCAATGCTGAATATACTCGAATTCACCGAGTATTGACCAAATTGCAGCCTAATTTAGCAGAATTTACTAAATGTGTACAGCTGCCAATTGTACATTTTCTGAAAATCTGACCCATATGGGTCAATTCTTTTTAGAATGTACAATTGCGAAATTTGCAACCTTTGCACATTATACTGAATAGGTATTGCAGACAAATAAATCAATCCTTATGATCCTTGTATCATTTTGAGGAGACATCCTAAGCTTTACGAAAATGTGCACATTAGCGTACATATTCGTACGTTTTGTATGCAATAAATCGCTCTAAATGTTGATTTCCTTATAAAAACACCTCAGACTTCACTACATTTTCATGTTATACCTCCATTCTGAAAAAAAGTAACTGTTCTAGGTATTAAATTTCGCCTGGTTTTATTCCTTATACATATTTATGACAACTTGGGAAAGTTTTAGCTTTTTATTAGCCCTCACCACTGTATGTTAGTACTATACTCAATTGTCCAACCTTTCCTGGTTACAAGGGGATGCCCAGTATCAAACATAAGTTGGAGTATACTGGCTAAATATTTAACTGTGACATACGATTTAAAATATCTAAAGTTCACCTTAACATCATATGAATGCAATCCTGGGAGAATTAGGAGAGTAATGCAGACATTAGCCGGGCCATACTTCAATGTATACCAAACCAGAGATTTTATACAATTTGGTACCGGGCATCCCCATGTACACATCCTAATGTAGATCCAGTTTCATTGAAACTGGGGAACTAAGACCCTGTACATGTGATCCCAGTACCTATCTTAATATGCACACCAAATGCCAATCTTCCAAATCAATTTATTGTGAAGATATGAATGGTGTCAGTGGTATACCCGGTATATTGAGGGATGCCCGGTATGGCAGGAAAGGAACAACTACAACAGACACTCAAACTGTTTTCATATGACCAAGCCTCTATTTTTTTCTTCTAGAAACCAAGACAACCACCATCTATAGTTATTAGGTAGGTATTCCTGCGATTTCTTGGACATTGTCAACCAGAATGAAAGTGACCAGAATGAAAGATTATACATGCCCTTGTATGGTGTGGAATTATTGTACGACCAAAAAAAAAATAAAAAAAAAAAAAATGTTATTACCAGAGGGAAGGGGAGTCGGGAATAGAATTATTGATTCTTGCATGTTTTAATTATTGATGTATTATTATCATACTTGTCTTTTATTATGTAATTATGACATTATACCTTAAACGATCTTAGTGTAGAAATTATTCAGAAATTATTTCAGTTGGCAGTTGGCTTTCGCGATGTACGGACGTCCCTAGTCAGAGCTCGCGCCTGGAAGCATTCTCGGGGATTACACTAGCGCCCATAGTGTGCCTCGCCTATTGTTAACCACTATTCTCGAACAAACTTCTCTTTCGGATCGTAGAACTAACATGATTTTTTCACCAGGATGGATCTTTATGAAGCAGTGACTATTGACATTTATACTTGGAAGTGTGCCTGCAATTATAAACTGGACTATATTTGCGATTATTTGAACCTTCTACTGGACTTTATTTGTGTATCGTGAACTTCTCTATACTGGACACTCAATTATGTACCAGCACGACCGAAACAGACCGACGAGGTCTAATACTGATCTTGGTTTTTTGAACCTTTTTGATATGAATGATACTGACATGGCTTTCTATCATACCCAAGCACAAAGTTGTTCCAGAGAAAACAACTTTAATTCTTCAGGACCAACTCTCCCTATGACTCCTGCCAACACCTCACATATATCCTACCCGAGTCAAGGCTCCATGGTTTCTAATTCCATTGCGACTTCACAAGCTGGATCCGACAATACTTCAACCTATACTACTTCATCGAACCAGCTAAGTTACAATTCACCAATTTCCTCTGTCGTTCCTTTTACTACCCATCCCATTGCTCAATCAAATCCTCCTGACAATAGACTAGACTTAAAACTGGAAAGATTTATTGACGGAATGACCCTCTCGGTAAACTCCATGAAAGATTCCCTTGAGAAACTCACACAAAAGAACGAACTGTACGAAGGAAGGTTTGCTTTCATTGCTTCTAGATTTAATGAATTAAAATCCGAATTGATTAAGGCTGCTTCTAAACACGGCAACCTAGATTCTAAAGTCTCTAGCATTAATCAACGACTACCCACAATCGAATCGACTCTTTCCAGCTTTGAAAATCGATTCAAACAGCTCGAATCTCAGAGCTCCCAATGGCCAAATCTCACATCAAATCATATGAATCCCCAAACTAACTCTTCTAATGCTCAATTGCCTTCAAATGCTCAAACTCAAGACGCAAAAGCAGCTACTAATGCCCCACCTAACTCCAGAGATCTTAGCCTCATAATTAAAGGTATTGCCGAATCAAAAAATGAGAATATGGCTGACACGATTGATGCATTTTTTGCGAACATTAAACTAACCATCAAGTATTGTCAAACCGCTGGGGCTACACGTTTGGGCGATTTTAATGATGAATTGGAAATAGAAATGCAAAACAGTGAATCCGATCTGAAATACGGTAGACCAATTAGGCTGACAATGCTCTTGACTACTAACAAGACCAACATCTTTATTGCGCTTTCGAAAAACAGAAATAATCCTATTGTACAGGGAATCAGAGCATTTAATGATTTATCTGAGCGCGACCAAATGCTTGAAAAAGAAGCAAGAGCCTTTGCAAATGCGGCCAAGTTTCTCCATAAGAAAAGAGCAACAGTTAGGGGTACTTCGACTATGATTGAGGGAGAGTTATACGAAGCGGAGAAATATGATCTACTCCCTTTCGGAATTACACCTGTCACAGCTGCTAATTATGATACCCCTGATGGTACATGTTTTCAAGGCCACATGAGCCCTCTTTCCAACTTATTGGCATGTGAGCTAGAAATGGAGGATACCTCAACCGTCTACTCAGTAGAGCAAATGTATCAACTAAAGAAAGCCATCCACAATAACGCAAAGCCTGAATTGATCGAGAAGCTTAGGGCTATTAAGAATCCCTACACAGTCAAACGATTATCTCGCCAAATCCCCAATTCAGATGACTGGGCCAAACAAGAACGGGCTGTCCTCAAATCATGTGCTAAGGCCAAGTTCGAAAAGCACCCTGAATGCAAACATTTTTTGATGAGTTTAAAAAAGGGCCATATATACGAGGCTACCTTCGAGAAACCGTATGGTTGTGGCTTTAGACTCATAGACGCTCAGCAAATCACCGACACCAACATCGACCCCGATCGCAATATTTTCGGCAAGATACTTGAAGAAATCAAGCAGGAATTCACCTGAGTTTGGCATTTAAATTTTTATTTGTGATCCTCATACATCTTGAAATGCCTGCATTCCAAGTATTAATCCTAGGAGATTCGAGAGTGAGTAGATGGAAGGCTATTGCCGAAAGGTTGTCTGCTGAGTACAACTGCCAAGATCTACAACTCACATTTCTATCTATCCCTGGAGGAACAGTTGATGTCATTACCGACAATGCTGTTATACTTTTCCAATTTCGCCAATTTGACTTAGTTTATTTCTGTGGCGGAATTAACAACTTCTCCACCAAACTTGGATATAGAAGAATCATTCCTATATCACCTACAGACATCTCCTTAGCGGAATCTGTCTTCAATGAGATCCAACTATGTCTGCCCAAGCTCAAAGCCCTTGCAAAAGAAGTTATTCTCTGCGAGATAATTGGCCTCTCATACGAAATGTACAATAAGAAAATCATCACCTCTCCTCAAGACCAAGTGATGATTAATCAAGCCATCTACATGATTAACAAGCTAATTAGAAAGACCAACAGAAAGAATCGACTGACAACTCCTAGCTTCGAGGGACACACCCATAAAATACGCCACGGTTTTATCTCTCACCGATACAACTCGACTACATCCGATGGGATTCATTTCACCGATGAAACAAATCTCAAATTTGTCAAGAAAATTTTCTCTACCATATACAGAAATATTAGACAGACAGTTGATTTTTATCTCAGAGACCAGCTTCGCACACATAATACTTAAACCTGTGATTTGAAGCTCTCTTACCCTTTTGAATTAATTGCGAATTTTCACATATCTTACTTTATTCCTCGCAAAAGCTATCTCTCGTGTCAGGTTTGAATATCCTATACATTTCCCCAATGGTACGGTACAAAATAATGTTCCTTACTTAAGTAATACCTCGTGAAACGCAATTTTGTGTCAACTTTTGCTTTATCATACACTTCCCCAATGGTACGGTACAAAATGAAATTATTCCATGATTACTCTAATGTTTCTTTATCCCTATACAAGACTAAGACTGCCTGTACCTAAAATTTTGTGTCGGATCCTGAGTTTCTATGCTATTCCCAAATGGTCCGGTGCAAACTGTAATTTTCCTAAAAGTCTGCATGTACCGCACACTTCTCCCGAATATAAATAGATCGGAATGATCGTTGTCCTCGAAAGTCGACTCACTACTCCTGCACTGTTACTACCATGTTATAACCCTAGTTCCATGTTTGCTCTTGTCTATAGTATCCTACCTCCCACTCTTTGCAGTGATTCGGTATTACTATTGTATTTCAGAACGTTCTTATCCAATGTGCATGATAATTACAGGCTTTTCGATTTTGATTAAAAATTGCAGATATAATCGATTACCTCACACTCCCAAGTGATTCGGCTAATCATTACCAACTGTACTGCATCTACTTTACTCGTTAGGCTCAGTGTTTATTATATGATTCTCGAAGCAATCTTAACTAATCCCAATGCCTGATTATTTGACATATGTAACTATACCTCACACTTGTACAGTGATTTGGTGACTACTCATCTGTATAGTATGTCTGTCTAACACCTTCACTATGTCCACAAGCAGCCAATTGGCGCATTGACTGGCTGTGGACTGTCTTAAAATGTCTTAAAATGGTATACAACTAACTTAAAATTCCTTAATTATTGCCCACTTTTTATCCCTAAGGGTCTCCTGGCCTCTCTTTCTCTTCCCTCGTCCGTTTTCATCGTCACCTCTGCCACTTGGCTTTGCACTTAGCAACTTGCCAAGTACTGCTCACCTGGTCCTAAATCGTAGTATAAATCATGACCCTTAATAACAGAAAAAATGGATTGTTCTTTTACTATCTAAACTGCAAGAGTGTGAATAATAAATTCGATCTTATTAAACAGAATGTCATGGCTCTAAAACCTGACTTCCTAGCACTAGCCGAATCATGGCTGAACTTATCTACCCCTGACCAGCTTGTCTCTCTACCAGGCTATAATCTGATAAGAAGTGACAGGAGTCATCGTATTCCTGGCACAAATTGCATTAAAAAAGGAGGTGGACTTCTATGTTTTATCAAGTCAGGATTACATTTTGAGAATATCTTTGATGCTAGAATCTCGCAACCTTATCTTGAGTCGGTTACAATTAAGATTAAACCTATGAATATCAAGCCCTTCTATGTTACCTCAGTGTACAGACCTCCAGCTGGATCTATAGATCAATGCCTTGATTCATTAACAACAATATTGTCTCAAAATCGCCTAGGAAACAATGTTCCTGCTGAACACTTTATACTTGGTGATTTTAATATCAATGTATTAAAAAACAACTGTCCTGCTAGGACCAAACTTAAGCTCTTTTATCAACAAAGTGGTCTATCCCAACTCATTACCAAACCCACCAGATATGCTATAAGAGGAGACCAATCAACAGCTAGCATTATTGACTTAATTCTAACCAATTCAGATAACATAACTGACAGTGGCACTCTCGATCACAACATTAGTGATCATGAAGCCATTTATTTTATCAGGAAAAAACCGAAAACTCAAAAAAAGTTTACCCTTAAAAAGGGCAGAAGACATAAAAACTTTGATCCTAATCTCTTTGGCATCAATCTTAGAAATAACTTTGATTGGAATGCTTTTAGAAATTTGGAAAACCCTAACGCCTCATGGGAATTCATATCTACAGCTATCTCGGCTACTTTAGACACTATGTGCCCTATCAAAAATATTCTCGTAAGAGAAAATAATGATCCATGGATAACCAAAGAGATTCTAGATCTTATTAAGCAGAAAAATCTTGCTAGAAAAAAGGCCAAAGTTACTGGCTCTCCATTAGATCATGAAGAAGCTAAAAGACTAAAAAAAATTACTAACAAGCAGCTCAACAATGCAAAAAAGAATTATATGCACCAAACTCTCTCCAATGTTAAAGATCCTAAAAAATATTGGAAAACCATAAATATGCTCCTTCCTTCTAAAACCACTACCTCAGAAATTAGTCTATCTAATGAAGATGGTACTTTAATCTCAAATTGCAATTTAGCTGACTACATAAATAACTATTTTGCTAATATCACAACAAATCTCCTTACTAACATGGAGAGCGAGCCCTGGCATCCACCTTTACCTGACCTTCAAACTGAACTGTCAATTATATCAACTAATGAAATTGAAATGATCAGCTTAATCTCCAAAATTAATCCATCCAAATCATCTGCCATTGACAATATCTCCAACTCAATTATAAAAAATGCTTTCAACATTCTACTCCCTGAAATTACAGCTTGTATTAACTTATCACTATCAAGTTGCATCTTTCCCAAATTATGGAAAACTGCCACTGTAGTCCCCCTTTTTAAAGGAGGTCTGCCCTCCCAAATCAACAATTTTAGACCCATTTCTTTACTCCCTACCCCTAGTAAACTGATCGAAAAAATTGTACATAACAGGATTCTTACTTACCTCAACAACAATAATATTCTAGATGAAAAACAATCAGGCTTTCTCCCTGGCAAAAGTACAATAGACTCAATAAGTCGACTTACAGATGATTTGGCCTTAGCAGCTGATACCAAAACTGCTTCATTACTTACTTTTATTGATTTTAGAAAAGCCTTTGACATGGTTGATCATGGCATTTTACTTCAAAAACTATCAAATATTGGAATTAGAGGCAACCTACATAATTGGCTAAAGTCATATCTATCTGAACGTTCTCAAAAAACCATTGCAAACAACCTTTTATCTAAAGAAACTCAAACCAAATCAGGAGTACCCCAAGGCTCCATCCTTGGACCTCTACTCTTCTTAGTCTTTATTAATGACATTGGGCACTTCCTGAAACATACTAACTACTTACTCTATGCAGATGACACTGTTTTATATCTGTCTAATAAGTCAACTACCAAATTATATTCTGATATGCAAAATGACCTCAACGCACTGGCCAAGTGGTGTAAAATTAATAAATTCTTGGTAAATGCCTCTAAAACCAAACTAATGCTGATTGCTAAACCCTCTGTCAAAAAATCTCTCCCAGAAAAAATTATAACCCTTGATAACAAACCCCTTGAAACGGTACACTCCTACAAATATCTTGGAGTTTTGCTAGATGACAAAATTAACTTTCAACCTCACCTCAAAAACATTATTAAGATCATCTCACATAAATTATTCCTCTTTCTCCGTATCAGACATCTCCTAACTGACAAATCTGCTCTAGTTGTATTCAAAAGTAAACTTCTACCATTTTTTGATTATGGAGATATCCTTTATCACGATTCCAATTACTGTAACCTTCAGAAATTACAAAGACTGCAGAATAAAGCACTTAGAGCCATAGCAAAGGCAGATCCTCTACACCCCACCCTTGAGTTACATAGGAATTTGAATGTACCATATCTCCACAATAGAAGAGAATTCCATCTTAGAATCAAAGGTTTCTCTAGGTCTAAGAACAAATTCTATACCTCAAGCAATAATGACAATAAGAATACCAGAGCAAATACTGCTCCTCTTGTAAAAACTTTCCCATACAAATCTCAAACGGGTAAAAACTCTGTTTATATCAAAACTGCTAATGCCTGGAACAAACTTTCCCCTAAAGATAGAAACATTGGAGACATGGAAGCCTTCAAATCCCTACAAAAAAAATGGCTAAAAAGCACACTTGATTTTAATAATTAAAATTCTGGATCACTCTCATGATATGGATATTCCAGATAAATGCATTTGTCGCTTCTGTAATAATTATTGTAATGATTACTCTGTAGATAAAATAGACTTAGACAAATGAGGTCACACTTCTCAGTGATTATCCTATTTGATCTATCTCTTGAATGTACATATGTAAGAATTATGTTATACAAGGCTGGGTTACACCGTAACATCCTACCCCCATTGGAGGTGAGGTACCCAGTTGAAATAAAATCTTAAAAAAAAAAAAAAAAAAAAAAAAAAAAATTCTGTATCTGTTTTATGACACAACCTTGCGTTGTGATTACGTCATACATACTGACCCACCCCTCATGCGGGAGGTACCCTATGGGTATAAATGTACATCAGCTAGAGAAGGCACTCATTAAACGGACATAAAACACAACGTTTCTCTGACTTAGAAACTCTTTCAACCTGTTTGAGCTCCCAGCCATTAATCAAAGCGTTCACTGAAAAAGCAGCCCCATTTATCAGTTGAGTCATCTGTTTGTAGTATGTTTTACTGTTTGATAACCCAGCAAGTTAGCAAGCATTTGGGAAGGGGACAAATAGCACACTGCTATTGCTATTGATATTTAATGAGCGATTAGTGATATCTCCCTTAAGTACCGTATTTCACCGATAGAACGCCCAGGGGTTTATGTTTGTCAGACAACTCAATCACCCGGGGCTTTTCCGAGGCAGGCGTTTATGGGTCAGATTTTCAGAAAATGTACAATCGGCAGCTCTTCAAATTTGATAACTTTTGCTAAATTAGACTAGAAAATCATAAATAATGGGTACATAAGTGTATCTTTGGCATTGTGTTGACTAAATATGTCTCTCGTTGTGTTAAACTATATTTTGAACATCACTTTTCTATTCAATGTTGGTTATTTGAGAGGATTGGTGAAGGTGAATTGTACAATTCCTAACGATTTGACCCTCATACAGGGCAGGCGTTTATTGTTTTAGGTTAATGAATACACATGGCGTAATAATGAGATGTTATCAAATCTATGTTGTTGCCGCTTTCCACAACAGGGGAAATAATTATGTTGGCAACCTTGCAGGAATCGTTCCCTGTCATGACTTCACTTATTAGTGCACAACGGCGGCCATTTTCTTTGGGTCAATTAAACTTCAAATTCTTATATAAACAGCATTAGCATATTGATCAATTGAGTCCTATAACTTACATGTCATACGATGAGCAACTCTTGTATTTGTGATAAACAAATTTGTGATAAACAAATTGCAGCAGCAGAGTAATGCTTGTATAAACATATAACAGCAGCAGCAGATTATTGATTAATCCAGTCCTACCCGATAGCACTGTGATCATTTTGTGATTGACCGCAAACTAGTGAAGTGTGATACTTATAGCTTTGAATCACAGTGAAATGGACATGCCATTAGCCATCATTATGTGAAATCCATTGCGTCTATTTCCTCCTATGTTGTTAGTGGTCTCACACTTGTGTTGGATCAAGTTCTCATTCATATTCATTTATGTTTGTCATTTATTAAACGGTTTCTAGAACTTTCAACCCCTGGTCTTTTCCCACCTGGAAGTTTCAACCCCTAGTCTTTTCCCACCTGGAAGTTTCAACCCCTGGTCTTTTCCCCACAGGTCAGTTCTACCCCTGGTCATTTCAACCCCTAGTCGTTTCAACCCCAGGACGTTTCAACCCCAGGTCGTTTCAACTCCTGGTCCGTTCAACCCCTGGTCCTTTCAACCCCAGATAGCTTCAACCCCAGTTTTCCTGAATATAAGAACATGGGGGACATTGTACATGACATGAATCAGATCGTCGGAAAATGTACAATTTGCCTTCACCGATCCTCTCAAATTACCCAGACTTAAAACAAAAATCAGGCAAAATACAGTTCGGAAATTTAATTTTACTTCTTTGACATGAACGTATTGTTTTCTGTATTCAGAGCCTGTTTAATTTTCGCCAAGTCCTGAATTAAATATTTATGGAAAAAGAGCCAAATAGCCATATCTGGGGAGATTTATTTTTTAAAGACTTTTATTCTAGCTCAATTTAGGTTTTCACCTATATTCTCATGAGACTCAAGAACATTTATCACAATTTGAGTTTGGTCAGGGCAATAGCTGCAACAACTGAAACATAGGAGCAGAACATAATTATGAGTTTAGTTAATAAACACTCCCCCTCATAAAAGAACTGTTTTACTACACCACCACTGACTAAACCGCAAAATTAAGTACTTGTAGCTGAGTATGAGTTGAATAAGGACACAAAGATTGAATTGTTTTGAAGTAAAGCACATCATACAGGGGTTCAATATGTACAGCGGATGGTATTTTTAAAAAAATGCCAAACATACTGAACACTCAGAACATTGTGACAACAATGACGGCAAATGTCATAAAACAAAATACACTCTTGAGTCAACTAGAGATAGCAAATTCTGTTTTGTAACTCAATGTCCCAAATATAATTTTTTTTTAAAAACAAGAAAGCATAGCGAATCCTATTAGATTATTACTTATAATTGTTTTTTCAGTCGGCGTTCTATCATATCAACGGAGTGTCTAACAACACAAGGATGCAAGACCAGTTTTATTTAGTTGTTATTCTATTATTCAACCAGTCTAATTATTTGAATATTCAACCAGTCTAATTTTTAATGATTCCAGTGCCCAGTTCCAGTGCATGGTTCCACAGTACGCCTTCAAAAAGTCAGAATTTAAAACTCAAAATAAGGTCCAATATATGGTTCCAACATACGAGAATATTCTCTAAAGACTAAGATATTGGTATATTGTCTTTACAATTTTTCAGCAGAACTTAGGCCTACGGTACTTAATGTGCAGTGAAGGCCATTTGTATAATATTCTGAAATTCTTATGATCTGACTCATTACTACAGTCCTGATATTGCATAATTCTTCTTTTAATTCTTTCTCATCTAATTAAATGTGCATGACGTCACATAGCTTTGTATGGAAGTGTCTCTTTTTCTGAGATTATGTATAAAGTACTTATGAAACACGTTAACAACTATTGTAATATCCCTTTTAAATACTTGATATATTTTATTACTTAAGTCATTAAATACAACTCCCACACCACTGATTAACAGTTTCTGCAACATAAAGTTCCTGTGTCCAACTAATGCCCCGTCTACATAGGGGCGAATTGGGATGCGAATTGGGCCTTGCGGCAATTCGTACGACTTCAGACGAAATCGCATTGATTTTTAAAACAAAATCGCCCCTATGTAGGGACAGCTGCGACCAGTTGCAGAATCCTACGACAAATCGCAGGGGCAAAAATTGTCCCACACACATGCAAATTCATGTGCGATTTCAGGCATGCCAGATTGCAGGTGAAATAACCCAAATCGCATGTGAAAAATCTCAGTTGATGCGATTTCAAATGGAATCGCACCTATCTCTACAAGCAATCGCATATGTGTAGGGCTAGCCACGACAATTCGTAGACCTATGTTACTGTCCAAGACTAATCGCAGGAGGTCATGCGAATTTCGGAAATATCCGAAATTCGCATGTGATTGCAGGTATGTTTGAACAGGTGTATTTTAACGAGTTATGGATGAATCATACCGATTTTTTCACAGAACATGCACAGACATGTTGTCTCAAGCATGTTAAGATTTTGTGATTATGAATTGATTTTTTCTACATTTTTTTTAAATAATCGCAAGTACAACTAAAAAAACATTTTCAGTCTTCTCTCCCACCATTTTCTTATAATTTGAAGTGATCCAAATCGCACATCTGCTGCGAATCCAGACCTGCGATTTCACATGAGTTTGCAACTGAAATCGCACTTGTGTAGGGATTAAAACATCAAATCGCAGAGTATTATCTCTGAAATCGCATAAGATCCCCGCCGATTCGCACAGGATTTCTACGATTTCACATGCAAATGATCGCAAGTGCCAGATTCGCAGCAGTTTTTGAATTCGCCCCTGTGTAGACGGGGCATAAGGAATGTGGCCTACCCTGGATTTGTGTAATGGATAAGTCGCCGAACAAACCTCAGTCATTAAACAACAAGACGATAATTGAGTTGTAACATTTTATTTGTTCTTAGTGGGGTAAATTTATGCACTTGTCAATAAGGGATGTGGGGGAATGTCCTTGGCCTTTTGGGAAATTTGATGAAATCCCCGACCCCCCAGGGCAAGAAATTCCTGTAAATCCCCGACCCCCTGGGGCACATTTTTCGGAGGACATTTCTTTTAGACAAACTATTATTGCAAAAAATTTCCTGTGGGACATCACAATTCAGCACCAAATGTTATGATCGTTTTTGTCATGATTTTTCAAGTTTACAAAAGTATCTTGGTACATATTTTGCGACTTATGACTCATGTTCCTGAAATGGATCACATATGTATCATGTATAAGAGAGAAGGAGAGAAATGACATAGCGTGTGTGTATAGTGGGGGGGGGGGGGGCGGGGGGAGAGACCTAAGTGGGACATATAGACAATAGATAAGGTTTTAGGGGGGATGTCCCCCGGTTTGGGAGGGGGTATGTCCCCTTGATTCTGACACTTATGGACCCCTATAATCCATCAAAACACTTTGGCAACCTTGCCAAAATCTGCAGCCATATTAAATTACATTTTCATATAATACTACACCCCCAAATTGCTAAAAATCGGTATTTTTTGGTTTATCATTTGGTGCGGGGAGCAGGGCAGGGGGGGGGCAGTAGGCTTATTAATATCAAAAGGGAGCCTAGATAGACTCCATTGATGAAAAAAAATTCCTAAAAATTCTTTTTAGGGCAGGGGGTATGCCTATATCTACAGGAGACTTGTGACAATTATCCCCCCCCCGACACACACATTGCCCCCATCTCTAACCCCCTCCCATGAGCCCTTCCCGCCCCCCCCCCCAACCCATACCTTAACCCCTACCCTAACCCCAACAGCTAAAGGATCTTGACATTTCTAGTATAGTGTAGAAAAGTCCCCCATCATGTTCAGCATCTCACATTCAGACCTGACACTGTTGAAACACTATATAGGGGGTGCTAAATCTCTGTCAGGTTCAAATGTGACACTCTTTGTGTATATGTATTGGGGGAGGTTTTTAACTTTAGATCTTAGCCCAGCAAAGCCCATGCCCACTGAAAACCACCAAAACTCTCTTGGAAACCAAGGTATAGGGTGGGCACTGGCAGACATTCCCCCACCCATCCTCATACTATTGAAACACTATATAGGGGATGGTTGCTGTCAAAACACTGTATACATAGTGGTTACAGTCTGCATGTATACAGTATGCCTCTGTAGCTGCTGTCCAAAATACTGTATGGGCTAGAGTGAAGCCAGTTGGAGGATGACTGAACTGGTAGCCAGTGCATCTTACCATCTGTTCTATAGCTGTATATGCTGTCAGAAATGACTGCACAGGGTGGGCAGCCCCATGGGAAGCTCACTGGAAAGTTGCACTCTCAGTAAACATGGGTAAAAAACTAAAGATTTGTCTACTTTTTGTTCTGCTATTTTTCAACCCATCTAAAATATATTTGACCAAGATTTTGGAGGATTTTGTCTGGTTGTGTTTGCTATAGGGTTTTATAAATTCCACATATATATTATATATTTATAAGCTGCTTTCCTGTGTGACTTCAAAGTCATCTAGTAACATGATATAACAGTAGCAGAATATTGATAAATCCTATGATTAAATTTGGTAAGATCGCCACATTAAAGAATAGTGAATGGGCCCCTCTCTTAATGAATAAGGGTTATATTATGTACTATATATGATATCGAACAATATGTGAAACTATTGGTCTGCCATATGATATTTTGGTTGAGACATGCATGTCTCACTTTATTATTTTATTTTATTTTTAACTTACTCATGTTTTACTATATTTCCTATGTACACTAGGTTGAGAGCAAAACTTGCCGGCCTGTAAATAATCCTGTACTGGATTCACTCATTAACTATTGGGTTTTAATACTCGATGTATGGTTTTACCCAAGCAAACTGTAATATATATTAGGCTTTTATGTGTAGATAAAGGGAACGGTAGGAAGACCTAGGTGTAAATCCTATAAGGTACCTAGAAACCTGTAGACCTGTTCATCGTACAAAATTAATGTAAAAACCCAGTGATGATGAATAGAAGATATTTCTATTCTATTCTATTCTATTCTAACTGAGAATGCAGCCTTAATATGCTTCTTGATGTTTGAACGTGATGTACGCCAAAACCTTTAGCTATGCATCAATAGCTTAACTATACATGCACAAGTACATGGATAACATGGAATAACACTTAATGGACATTGCAAAAACAGGGCATGGCTAGGGCAAAACAAAAAATGCGAAGATAAAAATCTTATATTTTAAAAAGAAGTTTATGCAATAGGGCGTGTAAGTGTCATGACCGCCTCATGCAAATTAATGTAAACCAGTCAAGTAGTTGTACCGATGTATGGACGGGAAGTAGAGAATCTCCAGTACGTCCTATGGAAACACTCATGTATGTACACATAGAAAACAGTATTGAATAATGCAATAAATAAAAATAATAATAAATTAAGAGTTAACCACATGTAAGCATATATAATGTACTCATATTTGCATTTAATACTTGTAGAAATAAAACACATGTAAATAAATATTTAGATTGACACACACATATGTATATGCTCATAATATTATGCATAATCAAAAAGTCCTGACGGCAATAAACAGGTGGAGGGGCGGCAGCCGTACACGGGTGGACCCGTGCTCACGGGAAAGCATACCATGGCTGGTAGTGGTGCACTTCAATAGGGGAGTTGCATGGGAGTTTCAGTCTAATTCAGTCTAATATTGAAAAAGAACTAAAAATACACCTTCTAACAAGAGAAGAATTGTAATAATGATTTGAAAGCATATGGGCGCTCTAGGAAAAACAATGGGGACATTGACTGAGATATGACCCTTTTCTATGTAACTGTATGACTATTTGGACATAAAAACACTTATATATATGTCTCACTGCGCATGTCTGTCACAGTGCATGCTGGGACGGATTCAGTTCAAGTCTGACAAACAAATATTTAGTAACATTTTAATAAAAAAAAATTGCAAAATTGTTTTCACCAATATCATAGCTTGTATAGATGATCTATGAAAAACCAAATTATGCATGATGGGAAAGCTGAAGTCAAGTGTTATGGAAACACATGGATATTGACATTAGAGTATTGATAAATAGTCCATGATGAACATAGCATGCTTTCTTCAGATTTTATACTGTACCCTTACTGCAATAATTCCATGCGAATCATGATTCAAAATGACGGCTTTGCAACTCTCCTATACAACTAAATTCGTTAGCTCAAACCTCAATTCTTATTTCAGTGCAACCAAGATATGTGTACGTTTCCGAATACAGAACTCAGAGTAAATATAGAGGCATATTTGTTTTCACTAAGGCCAAAAAAAAAATAGGTGTGTTTCCGATTTACCCCCCCCCCCCCCCCTACCTAGAAAAACCTTACCCTACCTAAAAAAAATGTTACCATACCTGATTTTTTCCCCATCATATCTTACTTTTTTTGGATTTTTTGACAAAAAAAGCTTACAAAAGCAGGAAAACGGGTTTTCCTAACCCAAAACTGTCAAAAAGCACATTTCCCATGTTCAAAACAACTATTGTTATGAAAAAGACATTTTTTTCAGTTCCTGGGATGTGGTTTCCAAACAAAAAAAAATAACAGAAAAAAAAAAAATTACCCCCCCCCCAACCTAGTTTTCAGCCAGATAAATCGGAAACACACCTATTTTTTTTTTTGGCCTAAGTACTGAGATAGGGCCGTGCTATGATGATAGGTTGGTACTCGACCTAAGAATGGTGGTTTCTGCGTGGTATGAGTGCCTGCAAGCCCCCTCATTACCTATGCATAACGTGACCTGGTTAAGCGGAGATACGTTAAGGTGGAGGAGGAAATAGGGAGTTTCAGTCTAACCTATGCGTAAACGTAAATGCATCCGTATCTCTGATATACAAACATAGGTTAAAACGAAGAAAGAGGTTCCGCAAATCATGGTGGGAAAAACGTAACATAACGTAACATATCAAGCAAAATATTTCATCTCACAATTTAGTTTTTGTACATATAAAAATGCAAAGTAATTCACAAAAAAGATACGGATACGGTTACATAATTGACATAGGTTTGCTTGCGGAACCCTAACGTTGGTTCCTTAATGTCACTAATGATCAAATTTATCAATTGTCAACTAAAGGAAAATTTGCATCGCTAAAATGTTATTAGTCCATAATAATGAGTAACAAATTCTCTGAAATGTAAATTTTTGCAAACCACGGAATACAGTTTAACAAATGTATTAAATAATGGAGTTTTTCAAACATAAAATGGAGTTGAAAATGTGTTCTAAATTGGGTTTTGCGATCTTGGGAGGAAGTTACAATGTATTTTGCAAAGTCCTCTATGCAGAAATATGGCATTAATGATGAGGCCAGATGGTATGGAGAGAACCAGAATATTCCTGAACTAATATCATTACTACTAATTATTATTACTAATATCTCTTTAGGATGGATAACATTCACAATGCAGCGGTACTATGGCTCATATAGGCTTGTCTCCAGTATGTGTTCTCATGTGATCCCTTAGGTTTCCAGCCTGTGCTGCCCTATAGTCACACTCAGTACATTCATAAGGCTTTTCACCAGTATGTGTTCTCATGTGAACCCTTAGGTGTCCAGCATGTATTGTCCTATAGTCACACAATGTACAACTAAAAGGTTTTTCCCCAGTATGCCTACTCATGTGTTTCTTTAGGTCTCCAGCCCGTGATGTCCTATAGTCACACTCAGTACATTCATGAGGCTTTTCACCAGTATGTGTTATCATGTGTTTCTTCAGGGCTCCAGCCCATGCTGTCCTATAGTCACACTCAGTACATTCATGGGGCTTTTCACCAGAATGTGTAGAAGAATGTGTTGCCATGTGTTTCTTCAGCGCTGTAGCATGTGCTGTTCTATAGTCACACACAGTACATGCATGAGGTTTTTCTCCAGTATGTGTTCTCATGTGATTCTTCAGGTGTCCAGCCTGTGCTGTCCTATAGTCACACACAGTACATTTATAAGGCTTTTCACCAGTATGTGTTCTTACATGTCTCTTCAGGTCCCCAGGCACTGCTGTCCTATAGTCACACTCAGTACATTCATAAGGCTTTTCACCAGTATGTATTCTCATGTGTTTTCTGAGGGCTGCATCATGTGCTGTCCTATAGTCACACACAGTACATTCATAAGGCTTTTCTCCTGTATGTGTTTTCATGTGAACCCTCAGGGTTGCAGCCCGTGCTGCCCTATAGTCACAGAGAGTACATACAAAAGGCTTTTCTCCAGTATGGCTTTTCATGTGTCTCCTGAGCGCCCAATTAAATGCTGTCTTATAGTCACACTCAGTACATCTATAGGGTGTTTCACTAGTATGTGTTCTCATGTGTCTCCTTAAGTCCCCAGCATTTTCTGCCCTATAGTCACACACAGTACATTCATGAGGCTTTTTTCTAGTATGTGTTCTAACATGTCTCCTCAGGCCTGAGACCTGTGTTGTCTCATAGTCACACTCAGTACATTTATAAGGCTTTTCACCCATGTGAGAATGAATGTGCTTCTTTAGAGCTCCAGCATATGCTGTCCTATAGTCACAGAAAGTACATTCATAAGGCTTTTCCCCTGTATGTGTTCTCATGTGATCCTTTAAGTTTCCAGCCCGTGCTGTCCTATAGTCACACTCAGTACATTCATGAGGCTTTTCCCCAGTATGTGTTGTCATGTGTTTTCTCAGGGCTGCAACATGTGCTGTCCTAAAGTGACACACAGTACATTTGTAAGGCTTTTCTCTTGTATGTATTTTCATGTGATCCCTTAGGGTTCTAGCCAGTGCTGCCCTATAGTCACACAAAGTACATTTAAAAGGTTTTTCTCCAGTATGTGTACTCATGTGTCTCTTTAGGTCTCTAGCCCGTGCTGCCCTATAGTCACACAGAGTACATTTAAATGGTTTTTCTCCAGGATGTGTACTCATGTGTCTCCTCAAGGCTTCATCAACATGAGTGAGGAAATGTTGCTCCAAACCACTACACTCTGTAAACCCTTTAACACACATATTACAGTTGTGCAGATTTTCCCCTGTAGGAGTTACATTGTGTATATTGGCCACCAGTAGAGTAGGTACATTAGTCACACTTGTAGCATCTGCAGCCTGTCCTGTCTCCCCTGTATGAGTCACACTGTGATGCACCATGTCTTCTGACATCAGTAGGGAAGGTACACAAGTCACACTTGTAGAATCTGCAGTCTGTCCTGTCTCCCCTGTATGAGTCACACTTGGATGCATCATGCCTTCTGACATCAGTAGAGTGGGTGCACAAGTCACACTTGTAGCCTGTCCACACACAGTCCTCCATGCATACACTTATGTGCCAACATCCAAGTTTCAAGCGCTAATGGTGCTCTGCAACGTCACCGTTCCACCACGCCAACCCTGCAAGTAAAGAGGATAATTAGTCTATAGCACAATACATACAAGATAGCGGTTGTAAGTCTAACATACTTTTCAGGGACTCTCGTCCCCAACGGGTCGGATATGAGTCTAAGAGTTGCGCTGGATCAGTTGCCTTAGAGGTATATTATCTGTTGCACAGTTTGAAATAATTACTCATGAGAAGCATGAATTATTATTTCTATGAGAAGGTGAGGCGTATTGGGAGTTATGATTTAGAATTAGGAAGTATTGTCCTGGTTATTACTCCTATGAGATGGTGAAAGGGGTCTGGCAATTGAAGTGTTGAAATTTAAGTGAACTATAAATGGACTTTTGGGAGATTCGACTATTGGCATAGTGATGGAGAAATGCAACAATAAATTGTATAAATTACGTCCCTGGGGCCCTAACGTCCCTGAGCCCCTAACGTCCCTGAGCCCCTAATGTCCCTGAGCCCCTAACGTCCCTGGGGCCCTAACGTCCATGGGGCCCTAACGTCCATGGGCCTTAACGTCATTGGGCCCTAACGTCCATGGGCCCTAACATCAGTTTTCATCAGTTGCAAAGTTGAAAAAAGTCAGTTGCAAAGTCTGACATCTGGGGGTTCATCAGACTTCTTCTACTGCAAATCTATTTACAAACTATAATATTTTCTCTTCTAGGAGACCCACATTTATGCAAAATAGATCAAAATAATCCTAAATATTGTGAGAATATGCCTAAACATGATTCAGAATGTATATTTCACAAACAAAATATCTTAAAAGTGAAGTAGCACAGTGGGGGACAGATGCACAGTGGGTGGGCTGTCAAGCCACACATCAAATGTAAACAAACGACCCATATGGAAAGTAACGTCAGTCTCCGTATTCTGTGGTTGTAAATCTCAGGTTCGCACATATCAACAGTTAACTTTAAACAAGCTAGAACCATCAGTCAAGCATTATTGGTTGCTAATAATCTTTTTATAACAAACTAGCAAAGTACCCATCTCCCTCCCATCTTCCTCATGCTCCCCCTCCGCGCTTTCTCTTCCTCTTTCTCCCTTCCCATCTTCTTTCCCTCCCCCTCTCCTATTCCCCCTCTCCCTTTTCTTCACTCTCCCCCTCCCCTCCCTCTCCCCAATACCCCCACCCTCCCCTCTCCCACACCTCTGCATGTAGTTGGGTCTCCCTGGAAATGACGTAGTATCCCGCAGGGGCTTTCCCAGGCTATGAATAGAGTTAAATTTAAATTTAAAAAAGGCTTCAAAATTACATTTTCACCCCAGATACCTTCACAAACCACAAATGATGTGCTCCACACAGGGTCAACGGACCTGTACAGACCAAAAAAACAGACGGGGACATCCCAGATTCTGAGAACATGTATGACAAAAACACCCTTCTTGAGCTTTATACATTAGATGTTATACCAGCATTATTTGGTAAATTGATTGTTTGGTAAGTTATGTCAAACTCTATTGTTATACTGTACAGCTAAAAGTTTTCGCGGGCTAAATTACCACGAAATTCGCTAAATTGTGTCTGGCACTGCAAATTTATTTTCTCCACGAAAACATATAAATTAATCACTACTCTACTGTAGTCTATGAGAGCTCAAATTACGAGGAGGCGTTCAACCGCGATTTTTTTTCTCCAAGAATTTTTCTCTCTGCGAAATATTAAGCCACAAAATTTGTTTAGCTGCACGGTATTCATCTATTGGTTCATAGCAGACATGGCGGAACCTGCTGGACCGCGGTCCTTGACCTTTGAAAGACATGTCGGACCGGTGAAACTGATGTTAGAAGTTCTGCAGAATGTAGTTCTATTTTGAATTATTATTTCGCTTAATTTTTGGTTTATTACTGTTATTAAGACATGAATACGATTTAAAATACTTAATGAGATAAATGTCCTTCAGTTTGATATTCAAATTAATGTACTTTTTTGTATTTGATCTCGCCGGGTGACACCACCAAGTTTCACAGCTTTAAATCTCTTTATAAAACACAAGTTATTTGGTAAAGGGAGGCTTAGATATGGTTCATCTAAAAATGAAAAATATCCTAGGGGTCGCCCCCCCCCCCCCCCAGTGTTGAGCAAAGCAAGGCCCTATATGCACAGAATGGAAATATGTTTTATATAGACGAAATGTTACTTCAGAAAAGGTTTATTGTAGTGTCTCGCTATTTCCCCGTACCCTAGTGGCTATGGAACTAGTGCAAATAACAACACAACCAGGTTCTAACGGTCCTCGCCAGCCAAGTCCTTTATTATACCAAACACACCTGCCGCGGTTGGAGCTCGGAGAGCCTATGCCAACCCTTACAACTTGTGGCAGTAAGATATATGAATGACAAGCATCTCAATAGTAAAAGGTGTTTATAAGGACATACAGAACAGCATAAGAGCAAATCATAAAAATAAGTTATAAATGCGTATCCATAAGTAATTACGACCTCTGTCGGAACATACTAGAACTACAGCCCCTGGCCTCTCGTCCGGAGCCTAACGGGAGAGCATCCGGAACCCCGGAACATGGTACCGGACAGAGTCAGAACCAGCCTGACTCTCGCCGGCACCACAATGCCCCCCTCCCTCTTTATTTTTGGAGGTTGGCAACCGTACCAGACCCAAAGCGACTGGACCATAAGGTTGCCTAAAACATATTGGTTTCAGCAACAAAAGTTGGAATAATGAAGGAAAAAGTAGGAACAATGGAAATACATGTTCAATGCAAATAATGATCAAATAATACAACTTATCTGATCAGCATCAATACCTGTAGAAATGTTCTTGGTTTCAACTAGTAAATATTCTTGGTCCGGAACACACAGTTCGATACTGGCACTATCACAGACTAGAGGTATGATCCCAAGTGTCCAATATTAGTCCAGGCACTAGTTATATTGTTCACCAAGTCATTTTGTTCCTATTAAAACCAAATCTTGGAATGTATTGTTTGTGAAAAACATAGTATAACAAGCTTACTTCTTACAGTGGTAAATCCAGTTTTTGAAGATATTAGTCCCACTTTTTGAAGAGGTAAGTCCAACTTTTTGAAGAGGTAAGTCCAACTTTTTGAAGAGGTAAGTCCAACTTTTTGAAGAGGTAAGTCCAACTTTTTGAAGAGGTAAAAAAATCATAATAGCCGCACCAAACAGCATACTCTTGTACATAAAACATAAGGAAGAAGGAACTTCCTCCTTTCCCACGGCTGGCGAGGCTTCTCCAGATCTGCCTCCGTCCGGGTTGTCAATCGGCGTAGTCAGTCGCTGGGATACTGACGCTCCCACGCTGCAGTCACACAAAACTGGTTTCATTCAAACCCAGTCGTATACTTCCATTGCACTATCAGTTTTTATTTACTTCTCTTACCGGGCACTCCGCCTAGAAGTCTCCCACCTCATCATCGCTCAAGTTTCCTGTTTTCAACAACCGGTCTTCCTCTGCCTTTGAAATGGATGGCACCATTACATTCGCGGGGTCCGGTGGGTCCTCTGCGTCTGCGTCTGTGTTCGTTAAGTCCACAAACGCAAAATCCAGGTCGATGTCCCCGTCGTCTGGCAACGGGACATCCTTTGCCTCTTCCAACAAATCCTTCTGTTCATCCAACCGGGCACCCAGGTCCACAGAGCACGGAACCACTCCAAGAGCCGCCAGAGGGGAGTTCTCCCACCTCTGCCTGAGCTCCACTGTCCTTTTGGCGGCCGTTCTCGGTGTCACTGGTGTCACACCCACCACCCCGGCTGCCACCGGACGCCTAGGCACTGGACTCCTCAGCACTAGAGTCCTCATGTGCTGCTCCGGGGTTGGGCTACCCGGTAGGGAGACGGGTTCATAAACCGGCCTCACCGCTGCCGTATCCATTTGCTCCACAGGAGCTACCTTTTCCTCCTGTTTTGCTCCCCTTTCCCTAACACGTACCGGGGTCAACGGTTTTGTTGGCATCACAGGCCCTGGTTGCATCTCCAGACCACTATCATCCAGGTAACTTCTCCTCGGTCGGGGGGGGTTCCGGTCTACCCCCTGTCCTCCCAGTGGCGAGAGCAATCCTGGAGGCCCTTCCATAAGAGATGGCCCCCAGGCCTCCGCAGTAGGTGTCCGGCCCGGAGTGGGGTATATCCCCGGCGGCATCACCAGCTGCTGCCTGGGCACTATTGCCGTCTCAAATGCAGCCTTAATCGTTTGGCAGATCTCCTTCATACAGTCCAGATTCGCTCTTTGTCTCTCCACCTCCTTCCTCCTGGTGTCCGACTCCTCCTCCTCCTTCTGGTCAGACCGCTTCCTTTTCGGCGACGGAGCCCCGTTCCTGGCCTGGTGTAACTTAAACTCCAAGCCCAGGATCAGGTCCCGATTCGCCCTATCCTTTTGCTGGAAAAACTCTAGTTGGTTTTCCAGTTCATTGACCCGGGCCTCCAGTCCGGGCACCCGAGCCGCTGTATCTCGTACATACCCGAGATCACCGAACAACATGAGAGCTGCACCCACGTTGTTCCGTACAGCGTCCATTGCCACAATCACTGCTTGTTCCGTATTCTGTATTCCCTGTTTCATAGCGCCATCGATCATATCCAGTGCACGGGTTACTTCCTGCTCCGGGGGTAACCCATGTGCACCCTGGCCTATGTTTGCCTCCGGATCATTTTCCGCCGGGTCGGCCACTGGCTCCTGCTCCTGCAGAGGCTCCACCGTTGCCGAGACTACCTCCTGCGGGGCCACAGCAGCTGACAGTTTAGCAGCTGTCTCCATCTGCTGTGCACTACCAAAGGCAGCAGCGGCCGGAATCCTCCGCGGTGCTGGTATAGGTGCGAGGGGAGGGGGTGGGGCAAGCACAGGTCCTGCTCTCCCCCATGCATTCCTCTCTGGGGCCGGAGCTGGCGGACACCGCACCATCCTTTTGAAGCGGGGTTGCGCTGCTCCGGACTCCAAAGCCACTATCTGTTCCCATTCATTTTGCCCCATCCGGGTGAACCGCTGGTACCCATAGTTGGGTATTTCCTTAGTCAAACACTTAAATCCGGCCACCAGTGACTTTGCCAACGGTTCCCCATTCCTATGAGCCACCTTTAGATGCCGAATCATGTCAGACTTGCGGTCCAGTTTTACCAGGCACGAGATCGGGTGCGGGCACGTATACACCTGCACCGATGGACAGTGTTCCTCACACATGTGCCTGAAAAACCTCTCCCTCGTTGCAAAGCACCTAATGCCTCCCGGGTTCCAGTCATCACTAATCAACCGGCAGTATGTAAAAGGGCACCGATTTTCCCTCCTGCCAGATCTTAGGAGCACCATCCAGTTTCTTTTTCAGGTTCACGGGCAGCACCATATGCGGATTAGCTTCCCTGCCCGTCCTGCCTTTCAAAAAATGAAACAACCGTTCATACTGAGCCATAAGGGGTCGTTCCGCCGTGAACTCTCCCAAAGCCTCATCTTCATCCTCCGATTCCTCAGCCTTCGTAATCCCGTCACCGGCTTTTGGTTCCATGGGGGCCAACATGTTTATTTTCAGCCGGACACCCTCCACTATGTCCTTGTCCCGCCACCGGGTGGTGCTCCGGATTCCAATGTTGGGGTCCTCAAACACTTTTTGCTTCCCATGATACCGAGTCCGTTTGTGTTGCTCGTGCACATCAGCCAGTGTCTCCGCTGTGGCACTAGAACTAGTGCTCCGGTCGTATCTCCGGCGAGGGTTTGTTTCACGGCCCCACGACCGGGAGCGGTCTACCCCAACCGATGACCCACTTCCAACACCAACCTTAGGCCTAGCTCCGGCTGAGGATTTAACCACCTTGGCCGGACTTCCTTGGTCCTCCGCCTGTTCGTATTCCATGTCTTCCTCTTTGTCCTTAGCCTTAGTGGTACTCCGTTTCTTTCTCTTCTTCAATACCAGTTTCAACTCAGGTGGGGCTTTTGCCTCGCCCACGGCTCCCTCCTGGTCTCCACCGGTTTCCTCCTTGTTCGGTTCAGGGGCTACTGCCCCATCCCCAGTCTCCATCTTCTCCTCCTTACTCATAGGCTCACGCACAATGAGTAAGTCAATCCAGTTAGTGTCTACAGGTCAACGCCAATCTCCAACTCTCACAACTCAAGGCTTCTCTCAAAAAAGTTTCGCTCAAAGTCTAGCTCGGCAGGACACACAACCGCGTGGTGTGAGTTCTGAGATGCTTCTGCCACACATCCGCTCCTCCCCTGGTCACGTGACCCTGCCCTCGCGCCTTAGCCAATCACCAGTCTCCACCAATCTATTTTTAGCTGTCTCCGAGCGGTTTCACGCCCCGTCGCGTCACCTCAATACCTAGGTCCCCAATTGCTCAATTAGGGTATACCCTACCTGCCTACGTGACACTAGTAACGTCCCCGAGCTGGGCGTTTTCCTCCTTCTTCCATGTGACCAGCTGAGCCACCCGGACTTGGGATTATTCCTTAGTTTCCACCCTTTTGGCTCCACCATCCAGGAATATATGTTTCTTCGGCCAACTCCCTCCCCGGATCACCTCTCAGCCTGGTCTTTCCTCGCACAGTGGTAGGTTATCCATTTCAACCCTTATCGAGCCGTTCCCTACTCCCTTTCGGAGCCCGTGCCCGGAACGTCCGATTCTTAGTACTTCTCGTTGTGTCATTTTTTTTTTTCTTTCCTGTTCTCCTCACGCATAGCCATATCTATCCGGGGGTTGTACCTGCCGACGTGGGCGCCCCGCCAGGTATCCGGATTTCGATATTCTATCCATTACCGTGTCCATCCGCAAGTCACCACCCTGTTCTGCAGCGTCCGGGGTACACTCAGAATCACTGTCCGATGGCAGGCTCCCCGCTGATTCATCAGGATCTGCTAGCGGTTGGGCAAGATCCTTCTTGACCGATTTCGGGGGCCTTCCGCGCCTCTTTGTATGTTTTACTATTACAGGGCCGGGCTTCACCATAGGGGCATCTTTCCCTGGGACAGTTTTACCCCTTCCGTCCTCCCTCAATATTTCGTGCCCGGCCATCTGCTGCTTTTGATACTCCTCCGCACGGTGCAGATTTACCACCTGCAGCGGCTGCCCTTTTGCATCAAATGCTAGCTTTAACAGGTTCCCATTCCATCTGAGTATACCAGCCATTGTCCTTAGCTCATAAGTGGATCCCTGCACCCTTCTTAGCACTTCGAAAGGCCCGTCCCATTTGGGACCGTACTTCTTCTGTGCCAGAGGAGTGGAATATCTCCATACCACATCTCCTTCCTTAAAAACCTTCGGGCGAGCCCTCCGGTCAAAGTACCGTTTCTGATACACGGCTGCACACCCCAGCCTTTCCCTTACAAAGCGATGTCCTTTAGACAAGAGACTACGGATCTCTTCCACGAATACAGTAGGGCATGGAAAATCCACTTCCCCATCCATCGTTCCGTAGATCATGTCCGCCGGAACAGTCACTTCCGTTCCAAACACTACCATATTGGGCGTACAATGAGTACTCTTGTGCACGGCCCCCCGGTATGCATGCTCGATACATGGCACCAGTAGATCCCAGTTAATATCTTCGTACTCCGTCAGACATGAGAGTTGCTCCACCAAAACCCTGTTAAACCGTTCTACCTGCCCGTTTGACTGCGGTCTGTACGGCAAGGTCATTAGTTTCTCGATTTCTAACATTTCTAAAAGATTCTTTAACAGCGCCGACCGGAACTCAGGGGCACCGTCCGTTTGCAAAGAGATCGGTGGCCCATAACGTAGGATCCACTCCGTGAAGAGCGCCATTGCACAAGTAACCGCCGTATGGTCCGGGAGTGGATAGGCCTCTGCCCATTTTGAAAAATAGTCCGTCACTACCATTACGCAAACATTCCCTCTCGGAGTCTTTCTGAATGGTCCGATTATATCCAGCGCTACACGGCTCCAACGCACGCCATGTATTTCCTTCTTTAATGGAGCAATGCCCCTCCCCTCTCGGCTTTTGCACGAGGCACACACATCACAGCCCCGTACCCAGTCGGAGATATCGCCGCGCATCCGGGGCCATATAAACTTCTGTAACGCAGCTTGATACGTTTTGAATTCCCCGAAGTGGGCCGCGAGTTTCGTTCCATGCAAAGTCAGGAACAGCTCATGACGCAAACCAGCAGGGACTGCCACTCGTTCGTATATCACTCCATTCTCGCTTTCCCAGTCCATGCTTAGTAACCCATCCGTCACCTTCAGAGAAGAGAGTAATTTCATGTAAAAACAGAACTCATTCCCCTCCGCTCGCAGAGCCACGGCGTCCGGGCAAGGGTCTCCCCTCTGGACTATCCCTATGACTCTTGTAAGCACATCGTCCGCCTCCTGGGCCACCCGTAGCCGATCCCCTGTTAGACTGGAGAACAGCTGATACTCCATTGTCAACTCAGCCATGACAGCATCGTGGACTCCGCAGTCCGGGCAGTCCTCCCTAGGGCATTTCCTTACAGGTAAACGCGACAACGCATCCGCGTTGATATGTCGTTTCCCTGGCCGGTGCACCACCTGCGATTCCTGGATCCCATAATGCTGCAAGGTGGTCAACCACCGAGCCAGCATGTTAGTGGGATCCTTAAAATGCATTAGCCACCTGAGGGACGCATGGTCCGTCCGCAACGTAAAGTCCGCTTGTCCGATTATATAATGCTGAAACTTGCATAAATAGGTCAGCACCGCCAACAATTCCCTTTTGGTTGCGCAGTAGTTCCGTTGCGGCCGGGTTAGAGTGTTGCTAGCGTAACTCAGAACCACCTCCTTACCGCTTTGTAGTTGAGATAATACCCCAGCCATACCGAATCCACTGGCATCCGTGTCTAAAATAATGGTGCCGACCGGTTGAGGGTATCCCAGAACTGGTGCCCTAGTCAACAAGTCTTTCAACCGATCAAACGCGGCCCTGCACACCTCATCAAAGACAACTGTCCGGCTGCTCCTCTGATCCCCTCCGACCACTAAATTCTGGATCGGTTCCGCTACCTCCGCAAAGTCCGGCATGAATTCGCGGTAATATGATGCGAACCCTAAAAACTGCCGCACCTCCTTGACCGTCCGCGGTGTCGGCCAAGACTGTACTTTTCTTATCTTTTCCGGGTCCGGACGCACCCCGGCCTCGGACACAATCCGGCCCAGGTATTGAACCTGTGACTTAAACAACTCGCATTTCTTAGGCTTCAACTTCAAACCGTAATCCCGGAGGCTGCTTAGAACCAATTCCAAATTTCCCATGGTCTTCTCAAACGTTGGTCCGAAGATAATTACGTCGTCCAGGTAAACCAAGCAACACTTCCAACGCAGCCCCTGGAGCATCTGCTCCATCATTCTTTCGAACGTGGCCGGAGCGTTGCACAACCCGAAAGGCATAACGCGATACTGGAACAACCCCAGGGTAGAGACAAAAGCTGTCTTTTCCTTGCTTTGCTCATCCAGGGCTATTTGCCAGTACCCACTCTCCAAGTCCAACGCAATAAACCATTTATTTCCTCCCAACGCTTCCAAACATTCATCGATCCGGGGAAGCGGAAAGGAATCCTTTTTCGTGACTGAATTCAGCGGACGGTAATCAGAACAAAACCGATCCGTTCCATCTTTCTTTCCTACAATCACTATTCCCGCTCCCCAGGGGCTAATGCTGGGCTCTATTACTCCCTTCTCAAGCATCTCCTTAATCTGTCTTTCAGCCGATTCCCGCTTCGCATGAGGCAGACGCCTATACCCCGTTTTAATCGGAACCGCATCACCAGTGTCAATGCTATGTAGGACCTTGGTTGTCTGTCCCAACATCTCGCCTGGCAACCGGAAGCACTCCTTATAATTCCGTAATAGCTGCAGGAGATCAGAACGCTGGACCGCTACTTCCAGGTCTGATTCCCTTACCAATCTTTCCAATGGGCAAACTCCGCTCGGGGGCATCGGCACCTCCGGCTCTAGTAAGTCCATGTCCACGATTGGAGAACTATTCTCCTCCCAGGTTTGCCCGGCAGTCAGACATAAAATGAGAGGAGATCCAGTAGGGTTGTACAGGGACACAGCCCCACCCGGTCGGTCGGCAATCAACAGGTGGTCCCCAACCACGTACTTCCCTAATTCCAACTCGCCCGGTTCGAAGAATAGATCTTCTGCTGCCGTCACCAGGTCTATGCCGCTACAGACATGAGGATGCCCTCACTCCTATTGCTTGTAAGAGACCCGCTTTGCAGTGTCCGGCACCATACCGTCTGCTCACCATCCTCTAGGGTGAACTTCCCGGACCAATCGGAATTACACCGGTGTATATGGATAAAATCCATCCCCAGTATACCTGCTTCCTCTCCCTTTAACCCGCTTACTACCAGACAATTTATGGCGTACCAAACGCCTCCCATTCCCAGAGCGATTCGTACACACCCATGTGTCTGCAAATGATGACCGGTGCCCGCGAAACACGTCACACGGCACGGTGTTAAAAACGGTTTTACAGTCAAGCTCTCATAGACCCATTTTTTGAGCAGCGTACACTGCGCCCCCCAGTCTACCAAGAACTGTCCGGTCACTTTTACCAGTCGTACATCCGCGTACATCCGATCTGCCAGAAGCGGACCGTTCCGGTCGGATACCCTTATGTCAAAATTCCGGAGATCACAGACCATTATCTTGCTCACTTTGGAGGTATAACCCCGATACTCTACCTTCAGTATCTGTCCGCCGGAGCAAGCGTGTTCCGGTGCTCCCATGCGCACTGTCATCACGGAGCACGTGGCTTTCACCGAACCAGTACTTGGACGATCTGTGTCGTTCCTCCTCCCCTTGCTACTTCCACGGGCGTCCCCTAGCCAAGCAGAGGACACCTCCTGCCCTTCCCGATCCGGCTGGACCCCAGTCCTTCGACATTCCGCGGTGTGTGTCTTTTCCTCCGGGCTCCTCCTATCACCGTCTAAGAGGGCCCTGGGCTGTTTCCCCTTTCCTGCTGCCGACGTTCACTTTCCCGGACATATTCATCTAACGCCTTCAGGTGTTTAACCTTCCGTTGGCAATCGGCCACCATATGGCCTTCCTCTAAACAATAATAACAACGTATTGTTCGTGGAGGGCCTCTCCGGAAGTTGGATTTGTCTTCTCCCTTCCCCCCAGTGGTTGTCTTCTCCATTTTCCTATCTTCACCTGTTCGTGGCTTTCCCTGCCATGCCCGGAACGCCTGCAGCTCAGCCGAGTCACCTCCTAGCGATCCACACGGTTTGCCAGCACCATGCTCTTCATTCCGTTCGTTTCCATGGGAGAGGGGGATGTCCGCGGCGCCGATGGACATAACCTTCGCGGCCATCCCAACTCCCCCACATACATCCCGGTATCGTGTCGCACAAGCCCCTGCAGTTACCACATTCTTTGGCTCCTGTAAGGCCACATATCGGGTCATTTCCGGGTCTATTAACCCAGTCAGAAATACCCGCACTGCCAACACATGCAGCGTTGTATCCCATTTCCCAAACGCATGGAGCGCTTTCTCAGAGACCAATGTTGCGAAGCTAGCGGGGCTCTGACCCGGCGTCTGTTTTAGTGCAAACAACGAGTCCCGGCGGGTATTCACCGATTTCTCCGACCGGTAATCATTTTCCATAATTTTCAATAACTCCCGTACCGTATAGTTGCTTGCTTTTAGACCCGATGCGAACGGCATATGGCTACCCACCGCCGCCAGCAACTGGACCTTATAAGTCTCCGGATCCCAATTCATTGCGGCTGAGACCGACGCGGTCCGTTTTTGATATTCCCTCCAATCCTGCTTCCCATCCCACTCAGGGAAGGTTAGCGGCTTCGGGTTCCGCATTGGTTTGGCTTCACTGTGTTCTGGCACCACAAAGCCCTCCGGTTCATCGTCCGGTTCATAGTCTGCGGCCGGATCCATCGAACGCCGGTTCATTCGAATGGGCGTGTCCGCGACTATCGTGACCCGTTTCTCTTGTTTCGCCGGTTGATGGTCCTCCTCGCCACCGCACATAAGCCTAGCCGTATTAATGGCTTCTTGGAGTTCCGGGTCCCGTGACCTTTCCCGGGCTTGAGGCGGAGATCGAATTACTACATTCCGGGTTCCCCCCCTCCTGGCTTGGCCAAACTCCGGCAGCTCATGCATCAGCCTAACGTAGGAGGCGTCCGACAGGGCATCTGGCTTCGGTCGCATCTGCACATACTCAGGAGCAGTCTCCGCTCTTGCCTTCCCGAATTGCCTCAGGAGATCGGTCCTCACCGTATCTTCCCTAGCTTGAGCGTCACTGCGTTCTCTCTCCCTTTTTGTCCGCTCTGCATCCAACTCCTTATGCAGCCTAGTCATCTCATCCTCCTGTACTAACAACCGGTTCCGCAAAAATTCCTCTTCGTCTCTTGCCCTTGCTAGGTCCTCAGCTGTGGCAGCCGCCGCGCGCAGGGCTTCACGCCCGCGCCTGGCAGTGGCGCTGATATCTACATCCATACGCGCAGCTTGACGCCGCTGTAATCCCAGCAGAGCGTCCATTTTCTCGACGGTCATCCGCCTATTATTCCCTCTTGTCAGATCCATCTCCCATTCTTCACTTAATTTCGTCTGCATCCTATTCTCTTGTGCCACATCTCCCTGTTCCGGTAAGTAACGGTTACGTTTCCGTACGCCCACCCGCCGCATCGGGCTATTACCTGGGGTCATCGGTTCCCATGGTTCAGAGGCCACGGATTCGTTCAACGCCCTTCCGGCCGGAGCTGGCACCAGCGGGGAGTGACCCTCCAACCTGGCTCGAGCCGGAATCACTGGAGAGTCCCATGCATTTCCTTCCCTCCCCTCCTTCCTTCTTTCTCGAGGTCTTTCCACCCTTCTCGGGGGCGGCGGCAAAGGTGGGGCTGGTTCCAGAATGGGAAACTGTCCGACTTGTTGCACCTTCCGTTTCTGTTCCGGTTGTGGCTGGAATAAATCCGGTGGCGCTTCGGGACGATACGCCCGACCACCTTCAGACATGCTCCAGTCACTTCCCGTCCCTAAATCTACCATTTCCGGCAGTCGTCTGCCTATCCTCTCCTCCGGGCGCCGTGGCGCGGTCCGTTGATCCTTTCCCTTAAACTCACCAACCTCGCTTCCAGGCGCATTATTCTCCGGATCCACCCTAGTAGGCGACAATTCTCGTTCCGGTTCAACCCTGAAATCGTCCCCGAATTGTAATAGCTGAACATGTTCAGCTAACCAGTCCGGTCTTGCGGCAACTGCGGCCACCCTATCGGCCATTGGGGGGTCCCAGCGCTAGGATCCCCCTCCGATAGGCGCGTCTCTTTCCTCCTGGCCAACTAGCGGACCGCTTGGTCACGGCACCAAATTGTAGTGTCTCGCTATTTCCCCGTACCCTAGTGGCTATGGAACTAGTGCAAATAACAACACAACCAGGTTCTAACGGTCCTCGCCAGCCAAGTCCTTTATTATACCAAACACACCTGCCGCGGTTGGAGCTCGGAGAGCCTATGCCAACCCTTACAACTTGTGGCAGTAAGATATATGAATGACAAGCATCTCAATAGTAAAAGGTGTTTATAAGGACATACAGAACAGCATAAGAGCAAATCATAAAAATAAGTTATAAATGCGTATCCATAAGTAATTACGACCTCTGTCGGAACATACTAGAACTACAGCCCCTGGCCTCTCGTCCGGAGCCTAACGGGAGAGCATCCGGAACCCCGGAACATGGTACCGGACAGAGTCAGAACCAGCCTGACTCTCGCCGGCACCACATTATTCTATTTAAATGTCTTTCATAGAGATACATGTCATCTAACTCAATAGGGGATATTAGTAGGGGATGTCAATACCTCAAAAACTGTTCATTATTTTGTTTCAGAATCTTCAGGAATAAATTTATTGAGTCCAGAAACTTATCGGGCTTTATTTTCTTAGCATGTCTACAGGGAAATTTGAGAAGTATAGAATACATAGGAAAATATGCCAAAATATAAGAGTGTTTTAGAATATAGAATTATACAGGGAAATAAAGGGACAATATCTGGGACAATATGAGGCCTTGCTGTGATGGCGGACACAGAATACACACAAGTGTAATGAGTATTTCCCTCAATCATCTGTGGTCACTCAGCAGAACACAGAGCTTCTTTTGCGGAACCACCATTTAAAGATGCTCAGTAAATAATGTGGGGTGTAAATATCCTTTATGCTAGTTTGCCAATGTTAGGAAATGGCATGTGTCTATGACAAATGGCCTGCGTGTGGCTGGTACATGTAATATGTATACGCAGGCCATATGAAAACTTTTTCGGGAACACTGGAATAGAAAAGTTATTCTAGATATTCATTATAAATAATAGTTTGGCTAAGTTGTAAGCATATGTAAAGATGATTTTGGCCATTTTTCTGACCATGGGGCATCTATGATATAGTAATAGGTGTCATGTGTGTGCCTATGATAGTATGGGCGCCGCCGGGTAGTTTCCACCTTTCCGGCCCCCTATGATTCTAGCCCCGCAGGGCTACTTTCACTCATTCCCTGGTCATTCTAGCCCCGCAGGGCTATGAAGGAAAGTCTAATCTATCAGTGACTTGAATTTTGGAATTTTTTGACTGCTGTAAAGGCTCTTATAGTTGAGATTTTAAAAAGCTCTCCTATCCACATCTCCACCGACTTAGCTTAAATTATGCTCCATCACTCTATGTCCTAGATACCACTCTATGACCTAAATACCACTTAGGTCAGTATGACCTTGTCACATGACCACATTTGGCTCTCCCTGAAGCTAGCTTTATGGGATCGTACTAGGGTTAGTGCAAATACACCTTGGGTACAACTTACTTGTTATTAATGGGGTTAATGTTAGAGGGATGACTATAATTGTAGCTTAATACTTGATATTGCATTAAGTGGAGTAAAGGAATTAAAGCTATTTTTGTGTCTTTTACTACATGAAAATAAGATAAAAGGGGGTGTGTGGGGTGTTTCCCCCCACCTTAGAAAATGGAGAATAAAGGGGGTGTGGTGTGTTTACCCCCACCTTAGAAAAGAGAGAATAAAGGGGGGTGTGGGGGTTTCCCCCCACAATAAAAAAGCGAAAAAAGGAGGGTGTGGGGGGTTTCCCCCCACATTAACAAAGAGAGAAAAAAGGGGGGTGTGGGGGGTTTCCCCCCACCTTAAACAAGTGCGAAAAAAGGGGGGTGTGGGGGGTTTCCCCCCACATGAAACAACAGAGAAAATAAGAGAAAAAAGGGGGGTGTGGGGGGTTTCCCCCCACATTAACAAAGAGAGAAAAAATGGGGGGTGTGGGGGGTTTCCCCCCACATAAAACAAAGAGAGAAAAAAGGGGGGTGTGGGGGGTTTCCCCCCACCTTAAACAAGTGCGAAAAAAGGGGGGTGTGGGGGGTTTCCCCCCACATGAAACAACAGAGAAAATAAGAGACAGTATTGTACTAACCTCTATTCAAAAAGATCGCCAGAGGTGTCAAAAATGGAGTAATTGAGTTCTGGTTCACAATGGCTTGGTTTTGATTCCAGTGGCTCAGGGGTGCATTCTATTTTAGCCCTTTTTGGAGAAACTTGGGGGTACACTTGCCTGATAAGTTCTACAAATGCACGAAATTTATCCTCAGACTGTCTTAACACATATCGACGAACAACATATGCATCAATATAAGATTGGTATAGTGCCTTTGACCCTACCACCCCACCCAGTCAAGATTCCTCCAGTTGAGGGGATTCCCCATCATCAAATCTCCCTTACATCTCCCGCCTCCAAACCAGTCCTATAGTGACTCACTCATCTACTGATCATAAAAGTACACTCAAGTAAGAGCTGGGGCTGTGGCTCAGTTGGTAGAGCGTCGGCTCTATAGTTACTACTTCTACCAACTGAGTCATAGGCACAGCTTCCAAGGAACTCATGGGTTCGACTCCCAGGCTGGGAAGCAAAAACCTGGGAGAGAAGGGGGCCGGAATAGTGGAAGTGTCCCGGCGCCGCCATAGTGTCCCGCAACTTTATGTTGCCTGAAGCTGAACATAAGCCACGCTCCATGCCGAGATTAGAAGCACAGGGCGATAATAGGGAGCCGATCGTTCTCATACAAACAGGGGGAGAAATAAAAACATCAGACTTACGATTGATCTTGTGTCTTTCTTTTGGTTGTGCGCTGAACTTCTGTGTGCAGTAGCCTTATGTACAGTAGTCTAATTGCTGCTCAGTCAATCTTTTCCTTAAAAGAAAGGTTATGTCCTTGTGCGCGAGCTGGCATGGCAATGTAGCAACGGTGGCGCCGTCTATAATTCAAGCGAGGAGACGCAACATCTCTCCTAGGGGTCGCTGAGGGGCAGCTCAGCCTAGAGACAGAGGGAGAGAGAGAGAGTCTCTCAAACTTTTTGTTTCATTTTCACAGCCCTGGCTCAGAGCCTCTCTGATCAAATAACAATAGGCCTAGGCCTAGTATGTCCGTGATTGGACTATTAGGCCTACATGGATTATAATGGCAGGGTTTGGAATTGAGTCTGCATTGTTTATGCGTTTTTGGATTTTAATTCTTATGTTGAATTAAAACAAGTTCATTGGTCCTTTAATTTCAATAACCATGTTTGTTTTAGTAATATAGACGACCCCTCCCTTGGGTCAGGGTAAGAAGGTAGCAAGTGATTAATTAAAGGGTTGGAGGCCTAATTGAAATATCTAAGTCAATTAACAACATGGTTAATTAAACAATCAAGGACTCAATTAAGGAAAGTTAAATTAAGCAATTAAAGAAAAGTCAATTGGAGAAAGTTGATTAAAAAAACATGACTAATTGATATAGGCATGACATAATTCATACACTTCTAAGTTACAATAAACGGTGGATGGTACTAGACCAAGCGCAACTGCCCCCGCCCCCTATAGGGCGGATTTAGACCACCTTTAAACCTCCTTTCGTTGCTCCATTACCCCTGGTATTCTCAGTTAGACAGAACTCACACCCATCGACCTGTTTTTTATGTTTTCCCATCTAAATGGGTACCATTACATCATCTGAATGGCAAGTTTTGTTCCTCTTCATGCCTTTTTAGGGGACGACTTATGTATAATCTGGTACAGGAAAGTTGCAATTTTAAATATAAAGATTGGTTTAGTCTCCCACCCCTGTCGGAGCTCTCACACACACTGCACCTTCACTCACACACTACACTCACTCACCAGCCACTGCCCCTCCCGCTGCCTGCCACTGCCTACCACTGCCTGCCACTAGTGTGTGTGTAGCATTGCCTCAAGGCTACACACACACTAGGCAGGTAGGCAGTCAGGTATCAAACACTAACACATGGGAGGAGTGAAGCATGGGTGGTTGGTGGGCATGCAGTGTCATTCAAGGTGAGAAAAATGACAACTATAAGAACAAAAACAGACAATAAAATAAGTAGAGCAAGCAAAAGTACTAGCGGGTAGAATTTCTGGATGTCTTTTTTGCAAATGCTATCTCTTATAGAAGGTATAGATATGAAATGCAAACGACTTTGTATTGGAAAACATCTCTTTATTATATTATGAATAAAATAGTAGATGTTTCTTTCATCAACCAACAAGTGTCAGATATATTAAAACCAAGGACATAATTTGAGGACATTGAATGGAAAGAAGTCTTTACCTGTCCATATAAATCGTCAACAGAATCAAGAATTCATGTACTCCATCCAGTACTAGATATTGCACGTAGTTTTGTCACGTAACAAGTTTTTAAAACAGATCACCATTAAAAATAGTGATATTTGCTCCTTTTGTCCTGAGAAGGATGACATTGTACACTTTTGAGTAAAATGTCCAAAAACGAAAATATTATTGCAAAGTGTGTTGCGATGGATATTTTGTTGTAACGTTTTTATTGATCTATTAGGTACATCTGGAAATATGACAGTGTTTACCTAAATAAGAACTCAGATGGTAAAATCATTTTTAATAGAAGAAGAAATGAAATTGTAATTAAGCCGAAGGATATTGTACTTGGTATTGGAATTACAAATGATAATTAAGAAATAATTAATTGGATAATTCTCCAGGTGAAAGCCTTTATACATGGGCACAAACTCTTTGCAAATGGTCTTGTTTATGTATTATCTGCAATGTATGAGTTGAGAATGAGGTGTAAGGAGTTCATTTATTCTTTTAAAATTAAAACCACGCGAAAAGAGGAATGTTCACTCTGGAGGAGCCTACCAGGAGACATTGACGAGTTTATTGTAATGTTAAAATTGTAAGAGGAAGAGAAGTGGACGGGATACAATATCTAGTTGTTATCAGTCCCGAAGGAGAGAATCGTAGTGGTCCGTGCATAAGCCGGGACCTGTTTAAAGACTATCTCAAACACAAACCGGGTAAAAGCCTCTCTCAAATATAAGCCGGGGTCTCAAATATAAGCCGGGGGTCTCAAATATAAGCCGGGGGTCTCAAATATAAGCCGGGGGTCTCAAATATAAGCCGGGGGTCTCAAATATTACCCGGGCCCATCTATGTCTATGTGAAGTGCCATACGAAAATCCTACTTTCTATGCTACTCACGAAAGTTGCACTACTAAAGCATAGATGTTATTGTATTGGTTCTCCACTAGGTGAAAACACTTTTCATATCACTGCCTTTCCACTTTCTTTCTTACCATTCTCATATTGAGTGTTACTACTTGTGTCCTAAAACACCTACTTCTCTTACACACCAGTTTCTACTGGTTCTGTACAAGCAGTCTCAATAAAACAGAATATTAGTAGTTGACATTTGTCCTGTTTCTATCTCTCCTCCATACAACGAACCTTAATTTGGGTCACTACATATGTCTAATGAAGAATAAAGTCAAGTATAGCCTAAAGTCAATTTCCCGTGTAAATATTCATTTAATGCATGATTTCTTCTTAGTTTTCATTGAATCATGTATAACGTTTTATTGTGTAGCACCCCTGAAACTGAAAATGCATGCACCGCGAAAATAATAATAGCCTATCTCAAATATATATATATATAAATGCTTTTATTTACTCAATAAACAGTTACAATAGACAGGAAAATGGATAATATACTTTCTGTGCCCTCACAGCTCTTCCAAGAACTACTAACTACTATGTCCCCATAACACTAAGATTGACATACCTTGGTACATAGTGTTCTACTAGAATATAACAATAATTAAATAGAATATCAGCACCTCTAAATGTTCTCTCGGTTCATCGTCTACCCTATAACCTCTTACTCTTACAAGCCTATCTCAATTACAAGCCGGGACAAAAGGGACCTTGAAAGAATTAAAAGCCCGAGCTTATGAACGGGCCACTAAGGTATATATTATATATATAAAAAAAAATTCGGACTTTTGTTCATACATCTGGCAATATATGTTACAATATCATATATAGTATGTCGAAAATGAAATAAAAATAAAGGGCATTAACAGCCATCTGTCTGCAGGTCTTCCTGATCACCCAAATAAATTGAAATCAAAGTTGAAGCAAATATATTTTATTTTGCATATAATTCAATATTTTTCGACCTTTCTCTTCTTTTGGTATACTTCTTCTTGATAACTTGTTGGTGTTGGTGTCTGTTGACAGACTGAGTAAAAACCCGGTGTTGAAAAAAAACCCAAACCCATTGTTGCTAGCTCCCTATGATGTTATTTGCTTGTTCTGGCACGTATTAGCGGTACTTGGGTACTATTTCCTCCCAGAACTTGCCCCTGTTTGCCTTGTATGCATGGTCCTCCTGTCTAAAGTTGTTTAGATCCATGTAGAGATGGCTTCCACTGGTACCGTAGGCAGGCCAGTGGGGCAAACCTTTCCCATTAGGGTTCCTGCAATTAGTAATAATTCAACTTATCCTATAATCGTACTTTTATAATGAACAAATCATACATTCTCGGGAAATTTGAGTAACATGGTTGGGTGTTTCAAGTGTGGTTGGTCACTATTGTTGAGTTTGAATTGATTTTTCTAAACTATTCAAGAAATAAGGGGAATTTAGAATATGGAGGTATAAGTATTATGGTAGAAACGACATTTATTTATTGAGGGAACTGATATTTAATATTTCTTTCTAATGAATTTAAAAGACAAAGATGCTAATGAAGCCTGATGTTGGTGTCAGTTGTGCGTCTCCTATTGAGATTGAATGAATCAGAGGGAGATGGAAGGCCGATTTACAGAAAATGCACGATCTACAGTTCTACACATCTATCAAATTCTGCTAAATTAGAGTGAAAATTGATAAATACTAGGTCTATCTGAGTATATTCTGTATTGTAATCATTCAATAAATCTCTCTGGTTATGTTGAACTGTAATTTGAACCTGCATGCTGTCTTAAATCTGGGTTATATGAGAGAATTATTGAAGGTGAATTGTACATCTTCTGGTGATTTCACCCATAATCATTGTACTAAATCATACAACTGAAGTGATTAATAGTTAAAAATCATAACTATACCCAGTTTTGGCGAAGTTGATATAGTAGCCCTGGAATAACTTGCTCATCTGTTTGTCTGAGTCTGAGTAGTCCCTGTTGAGTCGGTCCTCAGCAGAAAGGAATGGGAGGCCAAAGCCTAACATGAGGTCATCGCCATGATCTGCTCCTACGAAGGGCTCAACCTCTATGTCTGACCTCCTGTAGCCTAACACTCCATAGTATGTGCCCTCAGGTACCCGGCCTGCAATTATATATATATATATATATTTAATTTTATTTTATCTTGGGTTACAGATCCCGTTTTCTGGGGTTTTCATCTGATCCAAGATGCTTCGGACAGATGTTCTATACAATTCCGTTTTGCGGTTAACAAAATTTACTTGATCATTTGATGTAGTATTTGAGAAATTTATACAATAATGGTGTTATGGATAGAGAGGAACATAGATAAAATAATACAAATAATAGAGACAGCGCCATTACCAACTAGAACCCTTTAAATGAAATTTATCATTTTATCATCAATTCCTTCCCAACACATGTAGCATTTCAAAGTCCAATCCGTTCTGAGTTAAATTGAGTAGTTTTTAGTGCAAGTGACGGCACACACAAAACAATACCGTATCAAGTATTATATGGTACTCTACAATAGTGCAGCAGCTTTAAGACTAAATGTGAGGGGTTTCAGGGAAATGAGTCACACATCGCAAAAAAAAACAATATTGAGATATAAGCGTATTTGAAAAAGATGAGACCAAGGGGATTCCAATGATAGTAAACATTAAGGGCATCTGAAAAAAAAAGTTTGCAATGTCTCTGGGTGGACAACTACTAGTAAAGTGGCTGAATATACTCCTTAGGATGATCCAAGAAACGCTCGGATATAATCAATAAACTGACTTGAGATTTGGTATATGTATTCATACAACTACAAGGACAAGACACTCCAAAAATGAAAATATGCTAACAGTGAGATCTTGTAAATAAAACCCTTTGAAAAGTATCAATTTTGCAATTTCGTGACTCTTTTCCCGGGAACAGGTCACACATGAGAGAAGACCATGTTATGATTGCCATATACCAACCTGCATGGGTGCGTACGGCTGTATGTATGGCCCTGAAGAAGGTCATATCCCCCATTAGCTCCATCATTGCCTCCTCTATCTCCACCTCTGTAGGCTCAGCCTGAGGTACATACTCCTCCATGGCGGCCTGGCTCAGCCCTTCAACATCCTGCAATTGATGAAGTGAAAATACTTTATTTGTTATACAGTAATGAAAATAGACAAATGGGTCAGATTTTCAGAAAATGTACAATTCAATTACGCCAATCTTCTCTAATAAGCCAAATTTTAGACGAAAATAAAGGTCAAAATACAGTTTAACCCAACCAAACAGATTGCTAGAACCAATGCAATGCTGAATATACTCAAATTTACCTAGTATTGACCAAATTGCAGCCTAACCTTGCAGAATTTACTGAATGAGTAGAGCTGCCAATTGTACATTTTCTGAAAATCTGACCCAAATAGGTAAGCAGGCGTGTGGATGAGATCCAGCTCTTCCAGCCGTTACCTTTATGGAAAAGATAAGATAATATAAGATAACCAATTCTTTATTTTCCGGAAAGATTGTACATGGAAAAAGCAGGTTATGAGCTTATCCGAGGATCTCTTCCAGCCCATGCCTTCTTCGTTAACCTTAGACTTGGCTGTTTGTTTCCTAAAACTACATCAAGTATAACAGTTTAATATAAGATAAAAATGTCATAAACCAGAATCAGGGTTTACACTTTTCTACCGTTATGCATGTCGGTCTTGTTTAGATGGACATTAGGTAATAGTTCTATATGAGCTAGCTTTGTCACACTGGATTAAGGTGACATGGCATATATATTTTCAGGAATATTCCATTTCCATTTCCATTAACACTACCAGCCGGCCGATACTTGCCGGCTGTAATACTTTAACATTGTGTTTTTTGCCGTGCGGCAGCCGTACACCAATCGGCCGTTGTAATGTGAATGGGCCTTTATATTATAAGAAAACTGTCTAATAAGTACAATATAAGATACAGGGTATAACAAGCAATAAAACGAGTTATAAATCAAGTTATAAAGTTATAAAACACAAAATACATAATAGGGATAACTAATGTCAGAACTCAGGATAACAAGGCATATTAGGGTCAGATTTTCAGAAAATGTACAATTGGCAGCTCTACATATTTAGGAAATTCTCCAAAATAAGACTGAAATATGAAGAATACCGGGAATATCTGAGTATATTTGGTATCACATTGATTTAAAGTATTAGTTCTGTTATGTTAGACAGTTTTTTTAAGCTCATTCTTGTCTTAAATGTGGGCTATTTGAGAGGATTTGTGAAGGCGAATTGTACATTTTCTGAAAATCTGACCCATTAAGGTCTTATAGACGTAGCACCCTGAGTTTCACTGCACCTTCACTGCAAACACAAATTGGTTCATGGTGAAGTGTGTGTTACAGAAAGCCTTGTAATCTTCCCGCGTCTTCTTAGCCAGGTCCATTGCCTTGTACCCTTTGTAGAACATGCAGGCCTCATGGGTCATGACGAAATACACGGAATTACATTGTTTGAAACTGCCCTTAGCGAAGAGTTTGTTAGCGTCTTCTCTGAAGAGCTGCCCATCAACAAATGGTAGGAAGAAGACCTGGGGAACAGTCTTTAGGCCCTTCATAAGCTCCTCCGTGGAAATGGACCTAAAGTGGTTGTATACGTCCTCTGGTGTACTGTCGTCCTTCAATGCTGGAATATGAGTTGATTATTGAAGAAAATTGTTACAGATGTTATGAATTGTGTATTTGGTTTATTTGTCTATGTTTATTTGTTTATGTGTATTGAAATTATTAACCTGCATTAGATAGATCATATTAACTGTTAGCTAGATGCATCTAGCTAACATGTATGAGAAGCTGAAGTTTATTGTCTCTGTTTCTGTTGCTATGAACTGCTTCTCACTTTAACCAAACACTCCTAGTTTAGACATTAGAAAACAGCCCTAAAATTTATTTTTAGCATAGTAATGAAGACTGTGTAGTGTACCGGCCTCCAGAGGGCATTCCCAGTCAGTAGGCTTCAGATCCAGGATCTTTTTATAATCTCGTTAATCTAAATTTGATTTAATGAAATAAACCTACCATCAAATGCTGGAATGAGTTGTTTGATCATGCCGGTACATGTGTCCTGGGTGTACATGTCCAGCATGTCCACCACCCCGCTAATTATCATCGACTTGTGGAACAATGGATGACTCACCTCCATTAGGTGGTGGTAATGTGTCAAAGTAGCTCCTGCAGGAGCACAAAGTGGGGGACATTAAAGAATGTATCGAAGTAAGGTAGGTCGCATGTGGGTCCGATTTTTAGAAAATGTACAATTCAACTTCGACAATCTTCACAAATAACCCACATTTGAGACGAAAATAAAGTTCAAAATACAGTTCAACCTGACCAAACAGATTGCTAGAATCAATGTATTGCCAAATATACTCGATTGCCCCTAGTATTGACCACATTGCAGCCTTATTTAACTGAATTTATTTAATTTATACAGCTGCCAATTGTACATTTTCTGAAAATCTGACCCATGTATATCTTTTGCCTGGGTCGATGTATCAGAGATGTGGTAAAGGATTGGAAAACCCTTACTAATAGTTTAAGTATTTTTTATCTAATCACTAGCTTCCGGGCTATGGTGTGTCCTTCACCAGGTGAAATTTTAAAAAAATGCACAATTCACATTCAGGAACCCTCCTAAATAACTCGAATTTAATACAAAAATGAGACTCAAAATACAATTCAACATTACCAAACACGTCCTATGAGTCAACTCGATGCCAAATACTCAGATATAGCTAGTATTTATCATTGTTCATTCAGGAGCACAAAGTGGAGGAAATTAAAGAATGTATCAAAGTAAGGTAGGTCGCATGTACATCTTTTGCCTGGGTCGATGTATCAGAGGTGTGGTAAAGGATTGGAAAGCCCTTACTAATAGTTTAAGTATTTTTTATTTAATCACTAGCTTTCGGGCTATGGTGTGCCCTTCATGAGGTGAAATTTAAAAAAAAATGCACAATTCACATTCAGGAACCCTCCTAAATAACTCGAATTTAATACAAAAATGAGACTCAAAATACAATTCAACATTACCAAACACGTCCTATGAGTCAACTCGATACCCAATACTCAGATATAGCTAGTATTTATCATTGTTCATTCGAATTTAGACAAAGTTTGAAAAAATATTGTTACTCCTATTTGTTCTTGCATTAGTTCCTTGAACTGCCGCCTGCAGCAGTGCTGATGACACTGGCATTTACCTTTAAAATATGAAATGTGGCAATGAGGAAATAATAACTCAGATATTCCACACTGTACATCTGTATACCTGCACTTTGTCCAAATATGGTCACATTGTCCGGATCTCCTCCAAACTTGCTGATGTGTTTCTGCACCCACCTCAAGCCTTCCATCTGGTCGTACAACCCAAAGTTACCCGTGCAGGTCTCGTCACCAGTTGAGAAGAAGCCTTTGTAATAAAAGTAAGTGGAGAGATTAACTATTGGAGATTAGAGAGAGAGGTACTGTGAAAGACAAAGCTTTTTAGTTCTACCCGCATGGTCGTATGCATATACCACTCATGGTATATGCAACCCTCACCCAACCCTTTTGGGAAAGGTAGAAAAAAGGGCGTTAAAATGTCCAAATAGGTTATTAAAGGCATATATAATACATCAGTTAACTAGCTCGTTGGTTCCAGTAGCTTAGATTATGCACGCTCCTTCAACCAACTTGTTTTCATGGCAACTAATCTGTTATATTACCTAGATTACCGTTAAAATTCAAATTTATGACTCATTTTTTTTCTATTTTCATGATTGAAAGCATGTTTAATAAATCTGTTAACTAACTCATTGGTTTCAGTCACTTATAATATTGCACTCCGACTCATTGCTGCACAACTCGTGTAATATCCGCGCCCCTTCAACCCACTCGTTAGTTAACCTGTATATATATGGAGACTCACCCAAGACGCCCAGTCGGTAGTTGATGGGTACGACCACTGCACCCTGCTCTGCCAGGCTGGTGCCAGTGTATGAATCCACTCCACCCATGATAGTTCCTCCTCCATGGAAGAACACCATCACAGGTAGTAAACCAGCTGAAAACCACAGGAGCAGGAACAGTGTTAATATGAGATGGTATTATAGCGATTGCTATAATTCATAGCGATTGCTATTATTCATAGCAATTGCTATTATGCATAGCGATTGCTATCATTCATAGCGATTGCTTTTATTCATAGCTATTATTCAAATAGCAATTGCTTTTATTCATTGCACTCATTGCTATGCAACTCATGCAACCAACTCGTTAGTTAACTTGTATTTATACTATGTGTAGAGCTGCTGATTATACTTTTTCTGAAGATCTGCCCCCCACCTATATATATATGATCTTACCATCCTTTTTAAGAGTTGGCGTGTAGATACTGAGGAAGAGACAATCCTCGCTAGTAGTGGCAATAGGCTTGAGTCCCGTGTCTGTGGCCACCTTGTTATACGATTCCACGTCCTGTATGGGTGCAGCACCTGCCAATGGAAACATACTATAGCAAGAACAGCATAGTATCGCGTATGAGGGGGGCTATATTCTCCGAGTATGGCCGAAAACAACGAGGCCGTTAAAACAACTTTATATGCATTAATTTCATCAAACTGTGTTGTCCCCCAAGTCTCGAACGGTCGTGACGTCACTGTACAATACAGGAATTTATATTGTCCACCTTGTGAGCGGCAAGTATATCGATTATATTGTACGCTCACGGCCAAATCATGGAATAAAGTACATGTGACCATAGTATAATGTGTTCCAGGAAAATGAGTCACAAGTCGCAAAATATAGATTTTGAGATATCATTATATATGAAAAGTTGAGATCCAATGGTGGTAAACATTAGGACATCTAAGAAATGTTTCTATAATTTAGGTTTGATATATTTATGTTTGAAAAAAGTTTGCACAATTTCTGAGTGGACAATTACCAGCAAAGTAACTAAATATACATCATAGGATCACCTACAAAACACAAGGATATATAAAGTACACAGTCTTGAAATTTGGTACATGTATTTACCGTATATGACTTTAAGTGCTAAAACCCCCAAGGATTAGAACATTCAAATAAAGAAATCTAGTGAATCGATCACTTTGAAAAATACCTATTTTGTCACTCATTTTCCTGGAACCTGGAAGACATCACGTTTATATGACAAAAACCATCCATATACCTATATTATAATTATATAACTACCCCAAACTATTCTTTATGTTTAGAGATGAACTATATGGGTCAGATTTTCAGAAAATGTATAATTCAACTTCGCCAATCTTCTCAAATAACCCAAATTTCAGACGAAAATAAAGTTCAAAATACAGTACAACCCAACCAAACAGATTGCTAGAATCGATGCAATGCTGAATATACTCGAATTTACCTAGTATTGACCAAATTGCAGCGTGATTTAGCAGAATTTACTAAATGTGTACAGCTGCCTATTGTACATTTTGTGAAAATCTGACCCATATATATCTTGCTTCCCAAACATCCTCCTTCTCATATCATCAATCACCCACATCTCATCTCATTACTACTCATTATATTATTTTCTCTCCAAAGAAGAAATGATGTACATGATTTTCTATAGCTAATTACCATAGCTACACTATTGTTATAATTAAGCAAAGCGAAATTTCAGGTTACGAAGTAACGAGTCGTTTAAAAACTTTGGCAAATGCCGCTTATGTTCCTGAATAAAAATTTGTCCAAAAAAAAAATACTTCACAGGATGTGCTCAGGGCATAGTGGACCCTTAAATAAGGCTCTACTTACCATGTTTCGAGGCATCCCGCCTGCCTTCCCACAGGGTTTGTGGTACTGTCTTTTTAAACCTTAGCTCTCCAACAGGTGGCTCCGCGTAGGGGACGCCCAGGAAAGCATAGCCTGCCTTGTCTGTGGTTCTGAGACTGGTCTCAATGCCTAGTATCAATATCAAGGAGAAGAATAATAGGGAGATTTAGCAACCACAACGCACCAACACAACACTAACGCATCCACTAAATATTTGTACATTACTACCGCTGTGGGGATATCTTGAGAGGCGCTAGGCCCAGGGCATCTGCATTGTAGGCCTCTCGAGATATCCTCACAACGCACTGTGGCATTGTGCTGATTAAAAGTATCTCTTTCTTAATTTTAAACTGCATTTTGAACGTAATTATCCTCTTAGATTTAGATTATTTTAGAGGATTGGGGAAGGTGAATTGTACATTTTCAGAAAATTTGAACCAAGCAGCAGATGCGTAACAGGTATATGGTCTAGCCACTGCATGCCAGGTGATGCTGCAGTACTGTTGTCGGCAATAGTACCACATATAGCCCAGGTAGTTTGAAATCAGAATCAACAACTGATGGTTAACCCTGATATCGATGATGGGAGGGAACCAGATTTTATCAATGATTGACAAGTTTCTGGTTGAATCAATTAGATTGCTGTTTATCTAAACATCAATCTAAAAGTGCAGGGAAAGGTGTAAGTAACAAAACATATTGACCGCAGCTGTATCCTCTTGAGCTCTTGAGCCCACAAACAGATGGGGACAGAGCTCCTGTGATTACATAAGAGTACGGTGGAGATTAGGGACTGTTGGGCTATTAGACTCTTCAGTTGGAGGGGGGGCGGTTGTCTGCGGGCTTAGGGACCAAACCGAGGGGTTTACCCCAAGGTTCGTCCCGGGCCCGCAGACAACCGGCCACCCCCGCTCACCACCAAGATGGACTGGGCTAAACACTTAGCACACGCTCTCCATGCACCAGTGTTCAGCAGAGCCGAATGAACAGGTTCCTCTACACCTCCACAGTAAACCAGCAGATCCGAACAATTCGAGACTAATCATCTAAGCACTGGGAGGTGGGGGAGGACCATTTTCATGGGGTGGCACCTTTTTTTTGGCGGGCCATCCTTTTATTTGCACAGACTCTGAAGGGGGCACCTTTTTGTGTGTAGACTCTAAATGTGAGGAAGGGGGCAACCTTTTTTTGCACAGACTCAGAACTACAATGATGTAGGGGGGAGGTCAAGAAAGTTTGTACAAACTTTTGAGGGGTGGGGGCAAGAAATTTTGCTCAAGAATTTTTCACAAATTCTCCTCTCCCCCGAGTGGTTCATTATGAACAGTCCCTTAGTGAGAGGTGCCTCACTGCATAGCACTGTGGTAGAGATAAAACTCGGGTAAGGAATTTGGTAATTTACAACAAAAAAGACTCACTAAACAGCCTAAGTAGGCTATTAATATATGCTAGGGAGAGAAAAATCATGAACCCCTGGTTGTAATCTTCCTAAAATGTTTCTTACAGAAACACTGTTGACAAAACTTTGACAAAACACCCCAAGCCTCAGACCACACGAGATTCCACGAGCTTTTGCCCTGTGTCAAAAACCATGCTTTAAAAGTAGTGGGTAAAGATATATCACGCTCAGAAAAGTCCTGAATTTGTTTATGGGATGGGTAATTTTTCCATTGCCAAAACAATTTACTGCTGGGTCACTTCTTGATGGGTGTCACTTTTTTTTTTATCTAACACCGGGAATTAAGGTCATTCGGACATGACTGGCAGGTCAATCTTATCTGACCTGATAGGCTGTGAGCCGCGAGTGGGTGATTCACCAATGTTATGCCATCCGCTATGATAAGGGAAAATAACAATTCCTCTTTCATGAGGTAAAAAGTGCTTTATGGGTGAAATCGCCAAAAAATGTACAATTCGCCTTTACCAATCCTCACAAATAATCCAAATTTAAGACAAAAGTCAGGTTCAAAATTCACATAACATAACCAAACAGATAGTTTGAATCAAGGCGATATCAAATAGACTTAGATATACCTAGTATTAACCATTGGTCAGTCTAATTTAGCGGAATTTACTAAATGTGTAGATCTGACTGTTGTACATTTTCTGAAGGCCCGTATACTTACCCCTGAGGAAGCATGTTGGGGAGAGGTAGACATCGGGCAATGGTGACGACATCTGTTGAAGAAACAAGTTATGATAAGTGATGTGTTTTAGGAAAATTAATTGATTGATTGATTGATTCACTGCATTCTTCTGTCATGTTTTATTAGTTGTAGTTTCTTCTGTCATGTTTTATTAGTTGTAGTTTCTTCTGTCATGTTTTATTAGACTCACTTGCTATGTCACCTAAATGAGTAAACTCAATTTATAACAATAATTGTTTTAAGCATGGGAAATGTGCTTTTTGACAGTTCTGGGTTGTTTTCCTGCTTTTATGAGCTTTTTCTATCAAAAAATCCAAAAAGAGTAAGATATGGTAAACAAAAAATCAGGTATGGTAAAAAAAAGTTTAGGTAGGGGAAGGTTTTTCTAGGTAGGGTGTGTGTGTGTGGGGGGGGGGGGGCGGGGTAAATCGGAAACACACCTATTTTTGTTTGGCCCTATGATATTTTGTATTAGAAATTAATGCTCGATGTATTTGTAGGAAACAAACAGCCAAGTCTGAGGTTACTGAAGAAGGCATGCACGGGAAGAGATCCTCGGATAAGTTCATAAACTGTTGTCCATGTACACTCTTTTTGGAAATAAAGAATTGGTTGAATTGAATTGAATGGAATTGAAATGAGTCACGAGTCGCAAACAAATTGATTTTGAGATATTATCATATTTGAAAAGATGAGATCAAGCAGATTCCAATGATAGTAAACTGTATTAGACTTTCAGTCCCAAGAGTGGTCTCAATAGAAAGGTTCCACTGTACATACAATTCAGTCCACTATCAATGAAATAAAATACATGGGGGTCAGATCTTGAGAAAATGTACAATCGTCAGCTGTACAAATTTGGTAACTTCTGGCAACTTAGAGTGAAATATTTCAAATGCTATGCATATCCAAGTATCTCTGGCATTGTGTTGATTAAAAGTATCTCTTTCTTAGTTTTAAACTGCATTTTTAACGTAATTATCCTCTTAGATTTAGATTATTTGAGAGGATTGATGAAGGTGAATTGTACATTTTCATAAAATTTGACCCATGGTCTAGAGATACACTCTCCCGCGCACCGTACCCGGGCGATACGGAGCGGCGAGCATTTTCGTCTTCAGTGTGACGATTTTTGTCTACCGAGCACCGCGAACGCTACTGGTGAACTGTGGTGACGAAATTGCCTGAACTTCTGATACGAAAAACGGTCATTTGAATCACGGAGACGAAATATGATATGCTCCGTATTCGCGCTCCGTTTTTCGTATTGAGTTTTGAGAACTACATAGGTGCAGAAATGTCTAAAGATTTTTTTAGAAAAAATAAAATTCATTGAATCTCTACAATCTTTGGTGTACATATAGCAGGGTATATGAGCATAATGCATGTGAAGTTTGGGAAGGCTGGGACCAATATTTCGATTCCTACACCTATGTTTCAGATACCTATATTTTCCCTATCATTTTGCCATATTTCGGCCTCATTAAGCCTGATTAATCACATGATTTAGTGTAAAAATGAGACATATTACTCACTAATTCGTCTAGCAAAATTAAATGAAAAATCAAAGCTAGAGAATGGATGTTGGCCAGCAAAAGAAGGGGTATACATGGGTCCCATTTTTTATGCCTGTGTCTGAGTGTCGCATGATAATTATTAAGACATTCCTATTCCTATTCATTTATGTTCATATTAAACATGTATTACTCAACCGATTTTATCTGCAAATAATGTTTTCTTCAAAAGTCAATAATAGGCCTATGGGTGTGATCTCAATCACGCATATAATGCGCATTCAAAATCGCGCCTAAATACTCATTACAATGCAGCTACAATAGGACCCAATACCTGGCACTGCTTACTCACCTAGCATTCACACTTACTCTCGCACATCTCCATTCTTTGACACTCATACTCACTCTATGACACCAACGAAGACATTCTCTGGCACTCACACTCAGTCTCTGACACTGAGTCATAGAAACCCCTACACATAACTAAACAATGTAATGCTACCTCCATATTAGCTAAATCATTATAACTTTATTTTATAATTAATATTTATATTTTAAATAAGTTAATTTCTAATGGTCATGCCAGCTTGTCTGGCACTGGCCGGCCGGCCTAATCCTAATCTTTTAGCTTTCCCAGGTACCCGTCGCAGGTACGAAAAACGCCGCGCGAATACGCTGAGACGAAAAATTTCGTATCAAAAGTGGGGACAAGAATTTCGTATCCAATTTCGTATCTCGCGGGTACGGTGCACGGGACAGTGTAGAGATGACATTTGTTGAGTTAATCTTCTTGCTAAGACATTGAAGAATTGTGGTTGTTTCTTCAACTATAAATGAGGATGGGAGGTGGCGGGAAAATGAATGCCCTATGCCAGTAGTTCGCGTGGTTGAGGCGTTGATAATAAAATAAACTATTTAATTTAGGACTTTACAACATAATAACAATACACGCTCTTGCGTTTCATTTTCCTTACAACCAACTATTCCTATCGAGCCACATGTCATTTGAAGTTATTACTAAACCTCATCCAGTTGTCGTTCGTTTTAAGCTGATATTTCAGTTTTGCAAAATAAGCAATACATTGATTTTTTTTTCTTGGTATGTTAGGAACATACATTCCACAGAGCTGTCCTAACCACGCCCCTTTCTCTATATCTCTCTATCTCTCATCTCCCCGCCACCCTATGTGCCACCCTATGCACAAACTTGTACCTATCTATCTATACAGGTGCACGCATATATGGCTCAGATTTTCAGAAAATGTGCAATTGGCAGCTGTACACATTTAGTAAATTCTGCTAAAGTAGGGTGAGATTTGGTCACTACTAGGTAAATTCGAGTATATTCGGCATTGCATTGATTCTAGCAATCTGTTTTGTTAGGTTGAACTTTATTTTCATTTAAAATTTGGGTTATTTCAGAGAATTGATGAAGGTAAATTATACATTTCTGGCGACTTCCCCCACATACGTAATGATACGCCCTTTGATATGCGTGTATAGGTTTCATGGACCCTTCAGGCTGATGTTCATTGACCTTCTAGAGACGCTGCTACTCTCCCCATCTATAGATCAGCCAGTAAACATTTTGATTATGTAATTAGGCAAGCCGGGCAGCAACACCTAGCCTTGCTTCATGTGGTCATTCATATGATAGCTCCTATACAATACTTTCATTTTCCATATTACATACTTATGGCCTACATGGAGAATGGGTATCATGTCTCTGTCAGAGACAGTTCTTCCGACAAGACCCTCTATTTATTAATATAACATATGTTTATATAACAGATAAGTTTCTAAACAATGTAAAATAAAATAATAAAACAAAGCACATGTAGTATAAGAGAATCATATTATTATTGATATATAAATGGGCACCATCAGTAGCAGAAACTCTCTTTTGCATGGGCTCTAAATGACTGAAAGGATACTAAAGTCTGTCCGAAAAGTACCCCCACTTTACCCCCACTTTCCCCTCCCCTTAAAGGTGTTAAGGAATCACGTGTCAACTACTTTTCGGACAAACTATACATATATGCACTGGCTATTCACTGGGTGGTTTACCGTACATTCAATATTCTCTCTATATATAAGCCCCTGGCGTGCTTCTAACCCACTTTACTATCTAATAGAGAGGTTCTGCAAGTCTTACCTATAAGTAAACGTAAACGTATCCCTATCTCTGATATTCAAACATACGTGAAAAGAAAGAAAGAGGTTGAGCAAAACATGGCGGGAAAACGTTACATGTCTCGTCTCACAATTTATTTTTCATACATAAAAATACGACCCAAGTCACACAAAAAGATACGGATACGGTTACGTAATTGAGATAGGTTTGCTTGCGGAACCTCCCTATTGTATCCGATGGTATTTTTACTCCGTCTCTTATCAGCTCTTATATATGCTGCATACAATCTGACTACGTGACAAGTTGAAATAACAAAGATATTCTACTTGTGGTACGAACTGATTATTTGTATATATTTGTACTCAAATCACTATCTGGCTTTATAAGATAATAATCTGAATGAGACAGATTGAAATGTTGTGAACTAATGTTTAGAACAGGACAATTTAACTAAGTATTGTTAATGTTAAAATGTCCTTTCATTGTGATTCATAGAACTTTTATTAAATGTTGCCTTTGTACTACATGAGAATATCAAGGCAATCCTGGCATTATATGCAATAAAAATATCTTAAAAGAAATGAGAAGTGACTAGTGAACAAGGCTGATCAGTACTCACCCTACTACAGGTGCTTGTGCTGGTCTGGTGCCTCGCTGTATGGTTAATCAGTGCTGTTGGTGGTGGTGAGTGGTGGTGGTGTTTACCTGTCTCTATATACCTACCAGCTCCCACCTATAGCCCTCTACACTATAACATAGCAAGTACACCAATAGTGCTGGTATATGAGCAGGAATATTGAATAAAAAAGCTTTGCAAAAACAAACAAAATGTGCTGGTCTATGAGAAAATGATCTAATTAATCTTATTATGCACGTGTTGATCTGAAAACAACGTAGCTAGAGTTAGTTACGCATGGTGCGTATTTCACTAGTGATTTACGTGAGGTTGTTTAGGCAACCAATCTGGGTTTTTTTACAAAGATTATACCAGTAAATTTATGACTCTTTTTTTATATTTTCATGATTGAAAGCATGTATAATAAATCGTTGTTTTCAGTCGCTTAGAATATTCCCAATATTCACGCTCCTTCGACCAACTCGTTAGTTAACCTGTATAAATTATTAATAGTTGTGATTTTCTGTTGATTTTCTTAATTGGATAGGGATGATAAATTACGAATTTCGATGCCATTGCACATATTGGATAAGACTAAGACTGTTTTTTTAAAGATCTTAATGTACCGATGTGGCTGTCTTATACTGAGTATGCCACTGATATTTAAATAGTTTGTTTTAAATGTGGTTATTCAGCCAGAGACATTATGCTATTGTACACTATTCTCAATATTAGCTGAGGGAAAAGATATACGATAAGGTTCATTACAGCAAGTTATAATCTCACAAAAAAATCACAAGAATGTCAGAATGTACATAGACATCATAGGTATAACAAAATATCCAGAGAAAAGCAGAGTATTAATTATATCTTTAACAATAAGAATAACATCGAAGCAAAAAAAGCTTAAAAACCAACACCTGGGTATAATCAACAATACACTACTGACCACGGCGAGGCTGAAATATTTCTACATACAAAAATATAGTTTTAAGTAAAAGTATAGCTTCGGGGCCACGATTGAACATACAGATCCATATACATTATCTTTGTAGACAGATATAATATAACTAGTGATTACGCATTGAGCAACTAAACATCATGATAAGCACATATTGCACTCCGGTCTGGCCTTGCCATATATGGGCATGCCTCCTTATATGGGCATTAAGTACGCATCCATATAAGGAGGTGTACCTATTTCATATAAATATGGAACTGGTACACCTCCTTTGCTTATATGGTGATGGTAAAGTTTACGTGCGGGTTCATGCTAGTCAGAGATAGACTTGAGGACCATTGATCCATTCGCAGCAAATTTTCGAAGGACTAACTAAGGCCTCTGGAGGCATTGCACTCGTTGCCATATTCATGAATGATTTTACCATGCATGTACACTCTATACGCGTCCTGTAGGCAGTAAACAATTACATCAAAGCCCTCTATGGTTATCACTATGGCACGCCGCTGCCTACAGGACGATTATAGAGTGTAGCTGGGTATGTCCGGGTCAGAAACTAGGTCGGAATATCCTCTATGTATGACGTCAGGCTATGGGATACCCCAAGTTTAACTGGGTCACCCCTGGGACTGGGACAACTCTGCTAGAGGCTGGAACAACTTCTCCAGTCACGGTTGTAGTTTATATAGAAGTATAGGTTTTAATGTATATCACTAGATGCCGACAATTTAATAAAATTCGTCCTGACTCTCTAACTTGATTATTAACTAAGCTATTTAACTTTTAATATCAACCAACCAAAATGCTTTATTCAATGTTTATACGTAACTATGGTAACTAAAGTTACATAATTTTGATATACCCCTGATAAAAAAATACTATGTAAAGTATTCTAGTATTCTATAAGAACTCTAGGGCCAGAAGTTTCGATAAGAACTTGTATTGGATTTGACATAGGAGCACCATCGTAGTGTGATACGTCTAACTGGTATATTTGGTAAATATTGTGGCCAAAATGTTTAAAGAAAATATAAAAATACAAAGTTATGCAAGAAGGAAATGAACATGAAACAGAGAGGAAGGTGATGAGCGTTTGTAAATCTTGATGTAAATCGCTCAAGAGGATAGAATTTGTTGACATAATAATTATTATTTAATAATATGATATAATAATAATGGGAACGAATTTAGATCATTCCTTAGGGATTATATGTTAGACGATTAGATCATTCCTTAGGGATTATATGTTAGACGGTTAGATCATTCCTTAGGGATTATATATTAGACGATTAGATCATTCCTTAGGGATTATATGTTAGACGGTTAGATCATTCCTTAGGGATTATATGTTAGACGGTTAGATCATTCCTTAGGGATTATATGTTAGACGGTTAGATCATTCCTTAGGGATTATATGTTAGACGGTTAGATCATTCCTTAGGGATTATATGTTAGACGATTAAGAAGCCTGGGTCACCCTCCTTCCACCTTCCCCACTTCACCCACAGAAAAGTTATCACTGTTATTACAAATCTCTGTATATGGCATACATTATTATCATAACTAGTATTTAATATCACTTTTGACATAAGTACACATGCAGAGTGCTGATACAAGATTTAATCCAAATATTATCTTATTATATTATTATCTTATTATATTATTATCTTATTATATTATTATAGGCCTATACTTTAACATAGCAACGTGGGAGTAAATATAGTACCTAAATTCGAATGTGGTACTCGGGCACTTTTGCACTGGCCTCGATGTTTTTTTTTTATCGTAACCCACTCGCCTATCGGCTTGTGGGCCACGAAAAAACAAACATCTCCACCAGTGCAAAAGTGTCCCTCGTACCACATTCTCATTAGGTACTATCTATAGAAATGGAACACTAAAAACCTTTTTTTGCTAAAATACCAAAAAATACTAGTTACCATAGAAATCACATGTGATATGCATAAAATAGTTCACGTGTGATATTATATATGTGCAGTGTCACAGGGAAATGAGTCATAAAACGCAAAACATGGATTTGAAGGTATCATCACATTGCTAATGTGATGATATGTGTATTTCTAACACATGGATATATTTAATAAATTGTCTTGAAATAAGGTACATGTATTCATAGGACCTTAAGAACTAGACACCCCAAAGATGAAAGCATTCAAACAAAGAGAATCTGAATAAATCATTTTGAAAAATATCACTTTTGCAAGTTGTGACTCATTTTTCAATGACACATCACATATTCTATGATGCATCGCCCAAATGGAGAGGTAGGTGGTGCTTATCCCTTTTGTATCATACATATATTCAATTTTTATTCAGTTATAATGATACAGAAAAGGACATTTGCCTCTATATTAGGTCTTCCAGTTAGCCCTGAAATGATTGTTGAGGATGCGATAGCCTCAGTTCAGGAATGTACATAATCCAGTATTTTTAAAAATGTTGAATCTTGATTTACAAATTTTGTCAGAATTTCAACAAAATTCAAGTTGCCAAATTTCATCAAATTTGAAAAAAAGAAGCTAAAATCAGATTGTTTTCCTGGTTCATGAAAAATGTCTTGAAATCAGTTTAAACTATTGCAGAAATGTAGCCCTAAATAATAATAATTCGCACTTTTCCCCAGTATTTTTTGCATGATCCGACTTGCGTCCCTTAAAATTGTTTATATCATAGCTTCTGAATCTTTCAAATGTTGATGGATATTCAAGTGATATTTGATGGCGTTACTTTCACATCATCTCTCCTAACTTTCACATCATCTCTCCTAACTTTCTCATATCATAATAATATCGACGTTCAAGTAAATGTGAATTTAAACATTACCTACTGATTGATATCGAATATGTAACTACACTGTCATTGTATTATGTATTATGTCCTTCTCATATTATAATATTATTTAAAAGGAATACCAAGAAGATCTCAGCGTAGACTGTACATTGAGAGGGACCATTCCTTTTCAGTAGGTCATTATTACAGAAATATATATGTTTACTGAATAAAAATAGTTATATATATCTTCCCATAGATACTGGTATTTGTATTGCCTAACAGATGGCGTTACTAGAAGCACGGACTTGTAATGAGAATTAAACCTGGCAAACACAGGACAGGTGTTGCACCCTATTGTTAACCAGCAGTACTACAGGCTTGGATGGACTCAAGCCTAAAGTATCTACACTGCAACTGAAAACGTCTTCGTACTAAACGTTTTTGAAGACGGTTTTTTTGTCCCCTTTTAGAAGACGGTTTTTTTCCGTTACCATGTTCAAAAACGTTTAGCTACTATTTTACCGTCTAGGCATTAAAAACCGTCTTCAATAGCGTATCAGAAAACGTTTAGATAACCGTTCACAAAATCAAATAAGGGAGAATAAAAATTGATTGAAAATTGCTAAAAAATGGGTTGAAATTTAGGATAATAATATTGTTTTGATCTAGAGAATTGTTTAGGGGGTAAATCGTGGAGGGTGAAATTAATATTAAACAATCACTTATATTTCACTACTAAATACATGTCATCAGCATACATATCATTTACAAACAAATGAGGAGAAATGCAAATTAGGTATTTCTTCACTATTTCTTTATTACATAAAGATGTTACATGAAGCGAGAACCACAGACAGGTAGAAACTAACTCCTTGTTGAGAGACTTCACTACATTAAGAACAAGTATCCATACATCTGGATATTTATAGAACTCACCCAGAACTCACCCACCATACCCCTTGTCTCATTCAGAGGCTAACTAGGTTAGGCACACATGGGACGTGAAAAAGACTGAGAGAATCGATTTCGTTTTTTGAGTGGAGGAGGGGATGGGTGAGATGGGGTGAGGGTATAAGAGAGGGTGAGTGGACGAGAGGATGGGGCGAGATGGGGTCAGACTAGAAGGGGTGGGTGAGTGGAGGAGAGGATGGGACGAGATGGGGTGAGGGTATAAGAGGGGGTGAGTGGAGGAGAGGATGGGGTGAGATGGGGTGAGGGTATAAGAGGGGGTGAGTGGAGGAGAGGATGGGGTGAGGGTATAAGAGGGGGTGAGTGGAGGAGAGGATGGGACGAGATGGGGTGAGGGTATAAGAGGGGGTGAGTGGAGGAGAGGATGGGGTGAGATGGGGTGAGGGTATAAGAGGGGGTGAGTGGAGGAGAGGATGGGGTGAGGGTATAAGAGGGGGTGAGTGGAGGAGAGGATGGGGTGAGATGGGGTCAGACTAGAAGGGGTGGGTGAGTGGAGGAGAGGATGGGGTGAGATGGGGTGAGAGTAGAAGGGTGGGTGAGTGGAGGAGAGGATGGGGTGAGATGGGGTGAGGGTATAAGAGGGGGTGAGTGGAGGAGAGGATGGGGTGAGGGTATAAGAGGGGGTGAGTGGAGGAGAGGATGGGGTGAGATGGGGTGCGGGTATAAGGGGGGGTGAGTGGAGGAGGGGATGGGGTGAGATGGGGTGAGGGTATAAGAGGGGGTGAGTGGAGGAGAGGATGGGGTGAGATGGGGTGAGGGTATAAGAGGGGGTGAGTGGAGGAGGGGATGGGGTGAGATGGGGTGAGAGTAGAAGGGGGGGTGAGTGGAGGAGAGGATGGGGTGAGATGGGGTGAGAGTAGAAGGGTGGGTGAGTGGAGGAGAGGATGGGGTGAGATGGGGTGAGGGTATAAGAGGGGGTGAGTGGAGGAGGGGATGGGGTGAGATGGGGTGAGGGTATAAGAGGGGGTGAGTGGAGGAGAGGATGGGGTGAGATGGGGTGAGGGTATAAGAGGGGGTGAGTGGAGGAGAGGATGGGGTGAGATGGGGTGAGAGTAGAAGGGTGGGTGAGTGGAGGAGAGGATGGGGTGAGATGGGGTGAGGGTATAAGAGGGGGTGAGTGGAGGAGGGGATGGGGTGAGATGGGGTGCGGGTATAAGAGGGGGTGAGTGGAGGAGGGGATGGGGTGAGATGGGGTGCGGGTATAAGAGGGGGTGAGTGGAGGAGGGGATGGGGTGAGATGGGGTGAGGGTATAAGAGGGGGTAAAATTTGTTTGCATAACCGTCACAAACTAAAGACAAGATACTTCACAGGAGGTGGACCACATTATAGCCTAACCTCATTTCATGAAATTTCATGTTGATTAAAAACTCCTTGTTGAATGAATTTTGCTTTAAAAAACAGTGATGCCCTCCATTAAGCATGTCAGCAGGCCGGCACAGTCCTTTTACTCAGGTTTCCTTTAGTTGCTGCACTGCTGGGTCCATTCACTGGCTTGGTCCCTCCTGCATTCCACCTGCTCATGGTGTCCTTCTCTTTATGATCAGCCCAGAAGTTAACTCACTCTGCAAAATGATAGATTCAAACGCATTTGATTATTATTCATTAATTATAAATAGCCTTAAGGATATTGCTGGTCTAAAAATAATTACTAATTCTTCGTAAAATGACAATTGAATCTTAGACAGACATGGACAGTGTACAATGAGTGTTGCAATTAATGGAGTTCAATTACATATTATATATATGAGTGGCATTTGTCTGATAGGAAAATTATTCATCCTTTACTAAACAAAAATCATCAATAAACATACCTGTCAATGGCGGTGCATGGGTAAGGTTCTGCAAGTTGAACCATGACTGGTCAGCGCTCGAGGTACATTTGAACCTACAAACATATAGCATTTTTAATTTTCATTCACAAATTTTTCTCAGTGTCAGATTGTAGATTGTGTTTAACCTGACACCTTTTATCTCGAATATCATACCACAGGTTATTAACTTATACTTATACCCCATCCTATCCCACAGTTAAATATTTAATTATCTGAATTCCTACTTCAACTTATTAATATATTCTTTGGTGTCTGGACTGAATGGCCGAATGGACAAAAATATCGGGACTGAAAAGCCAAAAGCCCCTATGTCCAAACAGTACAGTCATTTATGCAGGAATGGACGACACCATTTTGTGTCATTCCTCTCTCCCACACTTACTCTCCTCATTGTCTCCGCTCTCTCCTTCTCTGTCTCTGAATTCTCTCTCCCTCTCTCCCTTTATATAACTGTGCTACTTATGTTGCGAATCTATAGCTATTCATCATATATATCCCCCTGTCTTATCTCGTATGTCCCACTCTCTCTCTCCTCTCTCAGTGATATCCAAACTCATAATTTCAAATATAAATAGTCCTATGTCCCGCCTATTTATATTTAAATGAGAGCATAGATATATAAATATAATGGGTTTGGAGTATATGGGCAGAGGGTCTGTGACCTGTGCCACTGCCATTATCATTCCCACTACTGAATGATTATTTTGTTGTTATTTGGACATAGGGACTCGGTATTAATTCAAAACATTATGCGTACACTTTTATTATTTATTTCTAATTTAAATCCCCGTCTTAATCATACTCATAATTATATTGTTCCTGTTCACGAATGCCAATAGGTCCAGCCTGGGGAAAGAATCAGTTCATGTAATTAAAAACCTAGGTTAAACAACTTTTACACCCAGTCGGCCGCCACCCCTCGAAGGGAGGTGGTGTGCGAAGGTGTCAAAACACCATTTAGCACTTGGCCATAGCAACCCGGTAGCTTTTGGACATACAGGGTTTTGGAGTCCCGGAATCGGCGTGCATTGGTTGGGCTGTATGTGGACAATAATTTTCTATATTATAATCATGATAGAGTAGTCAATTGTAGCCCCGTCCTGTCCCATAACAATCCCAGTAAGCTATATACAACATAAGGCCCAAAACGCATGGTACATAATCATCTCGTTTTCCCCAGCCACCATACCAAACCATAATAGTATTTCATTGTTGTTTAGCTTTGTTTGGGCATGCCGTATGCCGCCATATTGGATTATGTAACATTGCGTAAATTTAAAATGAGAAACTATTACACCAACCAGTGGTTAAATTTAAAATGAGAAACTATTACACCAACCAGTGGTCTTTATCAATGAGTTTGATGATCACTGTATTGTTATTGTAATTGATGAATAGAAGGTCCTTACCTGGCTGTACTTTGCGAGAAATCCAACCTGAACTGTTGAAGCTGCTGTAGGAAGACCAGATTTTAAAAAGGTGTCCGTTACCGTATGAACAACGGCCCACAGTAGTATATCACACCTACGGGCCTATACACTAGGTGGCGCACCAGTTCTATGTATGATAATTTAAGTAGGCCTGCTGTTGTTACTATGTTAGGCCTATTATTTCCTTGTCTTGACTTATTGATATAATGTAGCACTAGTAGTTATATATTTTCAGAACTTATATTTATGTTTCTGGGTGTATATGGTTTGTGACGTTTTCCTTAATCTATTTTATTGGAAGTGAAGATAGTGTATACATATATATTGCATTTGAGCATAACTAGCCTAATTTAGCAAAATATAGAAGGGACATATATGTGTTTCGAATATGCTATTAGCTATTATTCTTTTGTTGGAAAAAAGATATAATGATGCCTTATTTATTCAGAGGCCGTCATCCTGCGTCTTGCGTCATTCGGCTTCACGTTGCGTACATTTGTGCATACTTTTTACGCACACTGGTGCCAAAAATAGGTATAAAAAGTATACATTTCTTGAAAGAGGAATTTGTTTTCTTCGTAATGATATAAAAATTAAAGCAATGGCATGATTTGTACTCACACAGCGAATGATGGAATGAAGGACATAGTTATACTATATTTCTTACCCTTATCCCGCTTCCTGTGTCTTATGTAATATACAGAGTGGAACACTAGATTAAAAAATAAATTGTGTTAGTGTAGTGCACTGGATATGAAATAACTGTAACAACGTTGTTAGAATTAAGATACCTACTGAACAAAATACTCATTTTCTAAATTCTAGCAACTTGGCTGTTGGACTGAACAGTATTGAAGATGCTATGTATTGAAGAACGTCTTCAACAGTTAAAAGCATGTAGCAGAACGTTTAGCGCAGTGGACGGGAGCGCGGGGCTTGATTGTAAAATCGTCATCAGTGCAAAAAGCATCTACACCAATGTGTTGTAAACGTTGTTGAACATGCAAACATGTTCAACAACGTTTAGATTAAATACGTTGTGCTAGACGGTGCCTTTGCAGTGTACAGTTAATTCCCCAATTTGTCATTATGTGATGTGTTATATAGCAAAAAAAGTTACAAAAAATGGATTTTGAGATATCATCGTATTTGAAAAGATGAGATCATGCGGATTCTCATGATAGAAACATTGGGAGAAGCGGGAAAACTGCGTTATCTGTTACGAGCGGACATCAGCAATATTTATTTTCTCTTCACCATAATGTTAACTTGGTTCATGTCGTCCTGGATTTCTGCATAAATGGTGTTTATAGTCAGGCCTGAATTATATTACAGCGTCATCTGCAAATAGGATTGTTTTTGAGTGTTTGACCCATCTTTGAAGATCATTTATATAAATTTGGAACAGTAGTGGTCTCAGAGCAGTCCTCTGGGGGACACCACATACCACCTTTCTCATATTAAAAGTTGTATTATTTACAGAGACAGCCTGTTCTCTATCGCTCTAATAATCCTTAAAGTGTCAGTAAACCCCCAAATATTATGAGCAAATCCATTTCCTTGCTATTATTGAAATGTAACCACCCCGGTTTTACTTAATCCAAGTTATTATTTAGTGAGTTTTACCCATTTAAATGAGTGAAAACGTAGTTCCACAGTTTAACACTCCATTCAAGGCACCACTGTTTGCCTACGTCATAAAGGTGCACCAATCTAGAAATGCACATGCAATGAACATAATAAACAACTCTCATAATTGCTGCTAGAAAGAAGGAGTGTGGGGTGGGCAGAAGGACATTGAACAACACAGGTGTGCATATCAAAACAAACTGTTTCAATTGCTGGGAGATTGGAGGGGGAAGGTAGAGATATTATGTTCATTTCTGGCGCAGCTTTATGATGTCACACAGCACTCTCAGTGCCCTCTTGTGCTAAACAGACTTTTTCAACTAGGATTTCTCAATTTATGCCTGTAAGTGACTATAAGTTAGACATAAATGGAAGTAAAAAAATCGAGACTTCGGTGTTGTATTTATGCCTCCATGAAGTTTTTGGTCCTAAAAGTGACCATGAACCCGTTGACTGACCCTTTAAACCATTTGTTAGAAGACCCTTTCACCCCTATTTGATCTAGCTTTTCTACTAGTCTGCTATGATCAACGGTATCAAATGCTTTTTTTTAGATTGATATATATCAAAGTTGTACCTTTATTGTTGTTCAGATTTTGGAATACATCAGAAAAAAGTGTGAAATGATCATCATTCAGTGATAATCCTTTTCTGAACCCAAATTGATATTGATATAATTGTTGTTATGATTGTTATCTTCTAGATATGTATAAAGTTGCTTCTGTACACTTTTCCAGTATTTTTCCAGGGAGAGTTATAATAGATATAGGTCTGTAATTGCTCCAGTCAAGTTTTGATCCATCTTTGTGAAGAGGTGTTATTATTGCTTTTTTAAAGAACTTTGATATTCTAATTGTACTTATCAACAAATTGAATAAGTAAGTTTTCCTAGGAACTTAAGGCACACAAAAGCCTGACAACTTGATTCAGAGTCTCGAAGAATCGAGTATTTTCTTTATTGATACATCATCACAATTGGTCTCAGTTACCATGGTAACCAAGAATCATCTTATAGAAGTAATAATAATAATAGTCAGTCCATATTGAACACACACATGTGAAACATGGCCATTATTTCATTAATAATATTATCATCATTAGCATCACAATACTTCACACTATTCACAAAATCTTAAAAAAAAAACTGAAAAAAGGAAGAGCATCCTTATCGACTAAGGACCTCCACGTAAGAGGGTTCTGACCAGCTATCTTATCATATAATAAGCATTTAAATTACAATAGCCTTCAATATATCAAATATATGCCATAATTATTCATGTGTAAGGTAATAATACATCAAGTTAATCATAAATCAAGCGTTCTCTCAAAATAACAGCGGGCACACACCGATACCGTAAGACCTTGCCAATAGTAAGGTGAAGCTCTTATCAGGGAGGATGGTTCCACCAGGGCAGTAAATGCCTCTTCCACAAAGTCTTCCTGCACTGTGAAGCCTATCACAGTTCTTGGTGCTTCACTGCAGATAAGCATTTTATGTCACCATATATGTGATGTGTCACAAGAAAATTAGTCCGAAGTCGCAAAAAAAATAAAATTGAAATATCAAATTTGCAAAATGAGACCAAGCAGATTCTTAAGATAGAAAACAGTAGGATATCGAATAATGATTTCTACATTTTAAGTTTGATATTTTTTATTTTGAAAAAAATTTCTGGTAAAGTAGCTAAATACATCTTTTGAATGAACCACTTTGAAAAATATCAATTTTGTGACTTGTGACTCATTTTCCTCAGGAGATTATTGCACATGTTGTACTATGTTGCCTGCTAGGTGCTTCATCAGACAATGGGAAGGTTCATCAGCAGCAGTGTGTGCTTAACCAGCGCAGGTTGAGGTAAGAGCAGCTCACAGTAAGACTTGCTCATATAGAGTGACTCAGGAGCAGGTCCAGATATTGCCCTAGATGCAGGGTTAAGGAGGTTCACTGTACACAGTACAATATTCATATAACTGCAAAGTTGGCTTTTAATACCCAATTAGGCTTTCAATACCCAATTAGGCTTTCAATACCCAATGTGGACTAATTAACCTCAAATTTCAATATCGAATGTAAATATTTTTTACATAAAATTTTCAAAGGAGGACATATTTAAGGTGAATCAAAACTTAATTCCAATCACATGTTATGCACCGTAGTCATGACAACAATTAAGACCACCGTAACCCATTCTGGATCTACTCCTGAAACAATAAACAAATTAAGCAACTTTTGTCGGCAATGATAATATCTCCTGCTTGATCACTACAATGGGAAAAATACACCTTTTCCCAAATCAAGTTGGGATTGATTCAAAATAAAAACACTAGTTTGATCATCCCAAATAATAACAGAAATGATTAAAACAGCTTTTTCTTAAAGATCTAATTTTACGACATCTATGCACGATTTCCGGCAGTCATGAAGCTGATTGTGTGTTTTGTCGCCAGATGGCATTTAATGGTGATGTAACTAAAACAACGCCTGGTAGGCACATCTACAAAATGGTAACCATAGCGACAGAACACAAAAAGGAAATTGACATGAATGTACATTCATAAATATACACAGGTTTTCAAGAGAGAGAGATGAGGGGAGGAGGGAGGACGACTTGAGTACATATACAACTAGCTTTGAAATGCATTGCTTTGGTTAGTCTGTACGTATTCTCTTCTGTACATGGTAATAATATACAAAGAAAAGGAAACCCAACATATGTATATATAATATATATATATATGTATACCTAAGTTCTAATCTCCATTTTACACAACAAAAGTCTAGATAGATGCCCCTGCAGCAAGAACAAGAATAATAAATATCATCCAGAGTTATTCTTCTTATTATTCAATATTCTTTATTCCTTACAATTTCTCTGGCTTTATAGATTATATAATTATTGTGATGGTTGCTATGTACAAGTTGTTGTTATGTTATGAGTTTCCATGGTAACGGATGAAGATTTAGTGGTGGTGGTGGTGGTGGTGGTGGTGGTGGAGGAGGTGGAGGTGGTTTCTCAAAAATGCAATATTTTGGCTAAGATCATTAATGACCTTTTTTTTTCTTCAATCAACAAAATTGCAGTTTTAAACTTACACATACATTCTTTGATATATATAGTTTAAACCTCCAGAATGTGAACGATTGGTATTTAACTTCTCAAATGATAGTACAAAATACAGAAATCCATTTTTCATCATAGCATATCCATGAATTTTACATGCTACCAGATAATCTCAAATAACGACCAGTCCTTTAACTTCTTTGCACAGCTTTTGTTGCAAACTTTTGTGGATTTTGTGGAAATGCGTGGGTGTAGGTGGTTTCCCCCTTTTAACCGTTGCATACTGCTTTGGGGAAGTATACTACTTCCAATGATAATTAACCCACTTCCCTGAATATAAAACAATGATAAGATGCAGGACCATGTATGTCTGTAAGCATGAACAGCCTGGTAGTAATATAAAGATATATGTGTATATAGAAGGTACCAGAAAATAGATCAGTTTTTCAGTAGATATTTTCTTCAATAATTAACAGATGGTTTTTCTTCATCAATGCAGGAGGCAATGTATTTACCAAGAGTCATTTCAGTCAAACTTTTTATTTATTTTTTATCCATAAATGAGATTTGAATGAATGATTAAATGCAACATTCACCACCGAATCGTTCAAATAAAGCTGGTAAGAATACCGAGAATTTCTAACTTTTGAGTAATCAAAATATACTATATTCTTGAATAAACCTCATAAAGTAATCTTTTAGAAATTTGATTGGTATGTTGGCTCCTGTCCCATTTTGGCATAAAAACTATTGCATTTTTGCTATAAAACTTCTGCTCTAGAATTCTTTCTCGATAAATGGTTTATGTCAAGATAAATATCACTTATGCCATTGTGAAATTCATAAAAGGAACCACTCAAACTGACTAAGCTAACACAATTTCAGCATCCTGAAAAATAACTGTGACTCCAACCAAATCTAATCACTTTTTCCTAAATTATTTCTTCTAGTTTGTATGCTTCAACACAATTTAATTGTGAATATTTGTATGGAGAAACCTGATCCGAGTAGAAGTGAGTTTGAAAAGGACATTATAACCATCATCTCCTGGTATATAAATGACTATTGGTAAAACTTGGTAGATTTCCTCTGTAAATTTCACATAGACAAATTACACTGAGACAATGCACAAAATCTATTACACTTAGATAGGCTCTCCCCTCGTTAAAGAGTATTTTCCATTTCTTAACATTTTTTTCTTCTAAATCTACATATTTATACACAGACAAAAATCACCTGTAATTTTATAAACAATAATATTCTCATATCCATTCTTCATGCCTATTGCATTGACTTAAAATTCAAAATTGCCATTTTCAAGAAGGTTTGACATTCATTCATCGGGCATCAACTTTATACCAGCGCAGAGACATCTCCTATCAATATCAGTATTATTTGTTTTTATTATCAATCCATCTGCGGAGTTTGATTTCATTTTGCTTGGCACATATCTCATGACAAGAAAATCTAGAATAGTATTCATAATTATATTCATATCTTTTTAGTCATAATTTTCCACATTTATTATGTACAAATGCATTGTTCACTAGGATACCAACCAGGATCCATTTTGACCCATAAAAAACAAATGGTTGCCATGGGAACAAGTGTCCATAGAAACCAAGGGTAACTCTGAGGACTTACATTGACCCATTGAGGGTCCATTTGCAATCAATATTCCCTGTTATTGACCACCAGTATTTGATTGAAGGCCTTGGCCTTGTCTTGTAGTTCTATATTTTGGTATTAAATACTTCACCAGGATTCTACATAATAAACCCATTTTGTTGCTAGGCAACGATAATATTGGGGTATTTTTTGTATTTTCTCTCAAATTTCAATCCTTGAAAGACCATCGATCCCCATCCCAACCCATGGCTGCAGCAACTTCTGTAATCCATTATTTTCTTCTTTTTCAAGAAAAAAAGAAATCATATTTCATTGAAAATTCAATTTTATCAATGAAATAAAGACTTGAGACTTTGGATTTCTATATATCCATCAATACATTTGTGTGGACAACAACTTATTTGGCAAATATGTACAGAGATATGATAATATTTCTATACAGTATTTTACATAGTTCAGGAAGATTCCTTCTTCAAACAAGAAATTTCACGATTTACACAAAATTCTTTTCTGGCCGGTTTTCACCGCCTAAACCTACAAATACAGCAAAGTAAAGAAATCTTAGCAGTATAATCTCAAAAACAGAATCCACGTGATCCATGTTCATTACAGAGAAATGAAATAAATTACAACTGGTATGTATTTATATATATGTAGCACAAATTCATGAAAAAACACCTAGAAATCATCATCAACCTTTCAAAAATACCTATAACCAACTTCTTGTGGATAAATACAGGAAACCTCATCTCAAATTTGAACATTTGAGATATTTCTCTGAATTTGCCTTTCTCTCTCTCTCATCTCCTTGCTTCTACACATTCATGAAGCCTGGCCCATCCGTGGGTGTCTCTTTACATAAATACTTCACCAACCTTTCATCTTTCATCAAAACTTTACAGGAAATTCATGAATGGATCTGCTTTATTAACTTAAGAGTAACAAAGAGTGATTGTGACTAAATGCACAAAGTATAGCCACAATTGTCCGTGTGTCAGCTCCCTGTCTCTGCTGTGTGCTGTCTCCCAGCCACAATGTCCTTAAAATTACACATTTAATCCACAATAATATTCATGAAATTCTAAAGATTAATCCTAGTTGATCTGTTATCAACTGTCATCATTTATATTATCATTATTTTAACAAAACCCCCAAACTGCTAAAACAAAATAATTAATTTCACTAGAGCGCGGTTTCCTCTCGCGTACGCTCCACTACGCTGCGTTGCTGCGCGTCGTTGGTTGGGACTAGGTCAGGCACGTCACCATGGTTACGGTCGCCAAGATCTGGCATGGAAGTGAAAGTGGCGGATGTTGTCTGCTCGAGCTTAGCCTGCTCTTTACATTCTTCCTTCACTCGCACTAGAAGGCGCCGCAGTTCCCTATTATTGGGGGCAAGTTTGAGTGCTTCCATCAGATCGCTCAATGCTGAGGTGTACTGCCTGTGGATAAATATGTAGAAATTAGTTATTCAGTAATTTATTTTTTTTATAAAAGTTTTATTGCACACAATTACAGGAAATCCTGCTATTCTCATGTAGTACAAGGAAAATATTTCAAAATGTTGTACAGTATATTTTAACTGATATAGCTTTATCTTCTTGTTTAAACATTTAAACTTTAACCTTTTTAACATGCCCATGATTTCAAGGGCCTAATAGAGACATCATAGTAAAGTTTTTATATACATGATGAATTAACAGTGTCTTAATGTACAGTTTGAGTACTTCCATTGTGAAAACAGGGCAAGAATAGGTGGGAACTATTAACCACTTAATCATGAATAATAAGAAATTTGGAAATAATGATAACAATAATGATAATGAAGATGAAATTTGTTCATGAGATGAAATATGTTCATGAATTTAGGCACCCTTTCTTCTGACTTGGGTGCTAGCAAAACGGAGGTATTTCATACCACAAGAATATCAGTTTAATCCCTACCCTCCTTAATAATAACAATAAACCAAATCCATTACAAAATGATTAAACTACCACCAGCTGGTAGTTAGTTGGGCCCTGTTCACTCACCTGTCATCCCGCTTTGCTCTAGCCCGCGCATAATATGCCTCGAATGAGTTTGTCTTGATTTCCAGGGCCTTAGTGGCCAGGTCTACAGCAGACTGTGTGTCCTGCAAATACACACAGACTTTACAATCACACCAAAATCACAATACATCAGCACCGGTCCACCATCCTAATCATTAGGATAGCATTGCCTTGGTATATCAAGAGGCTCTACTAACTTCTATACTGTCTATGCCATTTTGCCTCTGTACAACACCAAAATAGAGAAATAATGAAAATTTTGTAAAAAAAACATCATGAATACTTGAAAAATAAATCTTCCATTCTATAGCAACTAAAATAAAATAAAGGTAAGGTAAGGTAAAAAGAGTTTAAGATTCTATATAAACCTATCTATAAAGAAGATATGACTAAGGTAAGGAATTGTTATAATAATTAGACATAATATTTTAACCTACGTTCATTTTCCTGCGACACCGTGACAGATTAAGCAGCAGGTTAACTCTGAGCTCGCGGAATGTCTTCACGTCCTCCCCGAAGCCCTCCTTGGGGAACTTCTTCAGGGCGTACTGATACCGGTGTGCTGCGTCCTTTATGCGGTTCTTCTGTAAAGGCAGGATGGAGAGTGAGTGAGTGAGTGAGTGAGATTGGTTGCTTTAGGCCCTTATCAACACATTTAATATGGTTATATCAAGGGCGGGAGAGCTGAGAGAGAGGCAGTTTATGATCATACCCAGGAAATAGAGATAGAGAAGAAGGGAGAGAAAGACACAGAGAAAAAGAGACAGAAAGCCACTTTATAGTCATACCCAGGACCAAGGCAAGATGGAGAATAGATATTACAAGTTTGTTGCTTTGAGTAATATCAAGTGTTAGCGACTATAGGCTCTATGTGCCCTGGGAATAACAACAGTAATACATAGGTATGAGGCTGCAGTCCACACCAGGGATTTTATCCACATACATAAAAGTTAGATAAAAGTCTACTTGATATTCAGACAGATGTTTGTTCCTAGTGTGGTCACATAGATAAGCCCTATATTTGTGAAATTGATTATGTTAGCATCTATAAGCTGTAGCTAATCATTAGAACATGACTGAGTTATCTCAACACTGTATTGTTAGGGAGGAGACCTATATATGAGTCAGAGACAATCTGTGTGAATTACAACATAAAGCTCCACATGAATCAGCCTCACCTTGTAGAGGATGTTGCCGTCCTCCATGAGTTTGTTCAGCAGTAGGATCATGATGTCAGGTTTCCCCGTGGCCATGGCCCACGTGGCTGGTCCCAATTTCGCGCCTTTTCTCAAGAAGCAGACGACAACGGCAGTATTTCTGCACCCGATGGCTCGGTCCAGTGGCCGCATGCCACTGTTATCCACATGCTCTATCACGGCACCCTTGTCCATTAAGTACTGCACTACATCTGCATCCCCGTAAAATGCTGCGAGGTCTAAAGGTGTGCGGCCGTTTTTATCCGAGTGGTCGATTGAGGAGCCGCGTTCCACGAGGGCCTGGACACAGTGAAGGTGACCTTTGAGGCAGGACCAACACAGAGGTGTGAGGCCCTCTCTGTCCTCTGTAGTCAGGTCCACTCCTGCAAGATATCACAGTATGTATGTGGTATTAACTGTACAGGTAAAGACACTTAACAATTAGTAAAGCATGTCAAATTTAACATACACAGAGCGTTAACTCATTTCTGTGATGGCTGTGGCCATGATAAAATAAACAGGAAATAGAAGTAACATGACAAGTATATTTTCATTGTCATCATTAAAAGTAAAGATGAGAAATCCTCCAACATCTATAGCATCTGCTTCAATGTGAATTAATCACCAATTCAATCATTATATAAGCTCCAGTTCCAAGTAGTCTTCATAGCTGGATAAAGTCCTACACATACCTTTAGCCAGGAGCATGTCGACCACCCCCAGGTGCCCCTCTGCAGCGGCCACCATGACGGCGGTGCGGCCATGTTTGTCCTTCTGCTCCTGTGGTGCCCCCTGCTGCAGTATTAGTTCCACCAGCTGCCAGTGTCCGGCTTTGGCAGCGCAGAGAAGGGCGGGCATACCCTTGTTGTTAGAGCCCTCGAGTGAGGCCCCCCGTCTCAGCAGCATGGCGATGACGTCCTCGTGTCCGGCCAAGCATGCGGCCGACATGGCTGTCTCCCCGGTCAGGGTGTCCGTCATATCTATGCCGAAACCCGAACCTGCCACTTGGTGGAGATCCAGAAGGAAGTCACAAATCTGGAACAGGTGGGAAGAGAGATGTTTTTGTATTGGTATAATAAAAATATACTTGTTGTAATGCACACACAGATAAATAAAAGTTTTCAAATTGTGCTCAAGGGTAGAGAGATTACATAAGTCATAATTTGGCAGATCCTTCCTTCACAGATCTTCAAAATTCAAATATTATATTTTAAAATGTTGGAAACATTTACGTAATTCAATATAAATAATATATTTGCTGTGAATATAGGAAGCATAATGATGTAGTTTCTGCAATACCTTCATATGTCCCTGTGAGGCTGCGGCCACCAGGGCTTGTTGTAGCGCCTCATTGCGCGTGGGGCGGTGGTCAGTACAGGTTGACCAATCACACTGCAGCAAGAAACTCACTGCGTCCAGTTGTCCATTCAATGACCCGTGGATAAGCGGCGACTGTCCACTGTTATCTATATGGTTTAACTGGAAAACAAAAATAGAAAAGTTGTTCAGAAATTGGGATTTAAACCATGAAACATTGACCATGTGACTATTGACTATTTCAGAAATCATGGCTAAGAATAAAGGATAGTAAATCACAATATTACTGAAAATAAATGTTACAGGTTTTAGGTATGATGGTCGGTATGATGGTCAACAACTCTTTGGTACCAGTATTTATGTAGTAACTACGAGATGTTGTACAACAGGCTGTATATGTATATATAACATGTATTTTTGCGTCTTGGACCGACAGAACTAACCCCGAAAAGGGGAGTCTGCAACCCAAGATAAAATAAAATCTTTAAAAAAAACAAAAAAAAAACTCACCCGCGCTCGCCTGGCGACCAGAAGCCTGATGACCTCTATATGACCTTCCTGTGCGGCGTAACACAGGGGGCTGAATCCATTGTCTCCGGTGAGGTCCACTAGAGCATTAAACTCCAGCAGTAGGCTGACCATGTCAACAAAGCCTTCCCGTGCTGCTATAGATAGCACCGGGGCGTTGTTCATGAAGGATGTCCTCACGTTAGGGTTAGCACCAGACAGCAGGATCAACCGGCTCACCTGCAGCACAGGTAAACATGCAAAGTTTATTAACTGTTTATTTATCATCTCTCATACTAAGTATTTTTTTTTTTTGTCCAACATCGGATCTTATTCAACATGACATATATTAACAAAAAATGCGATACAACGATTATAACAGAAAAAAGGGTGTCTGTTCAGACCAAAAATAACAATTTTTATGATTACAATTTCATGTGAAGCTATTTGGGTAATTCTTATATTAATACCTTTCATTGGTTTTAGCAATGCAGACTGTGTTCTCTGCTTGGTACTTTTTTCTGAAGCTTTTGCTTCTTTTTGTATTTTTTTCTTATTTTCTATTTCATACTAAGTACTAGTCCAGCAGCCGGTCAACAAGCTCTGCAGGTCCCACCATGGCTTTAGTATCTTGACTATACGGTTTCCCTCTTTGTCCCTTTACCAACATATGTCATTAGATGGCTGCATTTAAACAAAATGTCATGTTCAGATGATAACATTATTTTCTATCATTCCATAAATTGTTGCTAATGCATGTTTAAAGTGTTTACCTTGACGTTAGGTGAGAAGAGGTTGTGCTGGGCGGCGAGGGCACCACTGAGTGTCTCGGCACTGAGTGCCATCCAGTAGGCCTGCATGTCGCGGGACGAGTACCCCCGCTGCTTGCTCACCGTCTTGTAGATGTGCGCCTTCAGAATGTGGTGGCCCAACTCTATTGTCTTGTCCGGGGGCAGAGGCGCATTCAACCGACTTAACTTGAAGGCTAACAAGGCATGTCCATTCCTGAATGAATGAAATATTACCCATTAAAATATGCATTTTCAACGGAAATTCTATTAACAAAATAAGCATTTTCAATATATTAATTAAGAAATGATAGTTTAAGTGAGAGGAGGGTAAATTAGATGTGAATGTTGGACTAAAATATATTTCATGAAGTTTTAATATGACAAAATAAGCGAGTAAAATCATTGTGCACAAATACATTCCATTGCTTTGTTTGAGGATAATTATGTGTGTGTAGTTCTGAATAGGGAAAATATCATCACAGTGAAATAAAGAACCTAGAAAAATTTTCTTTCAATGAAAATACGAGTAAAGGTTCAAGGAAAAACGAAAGCACATGGTGAAAATTGCCATTATCTAGAATGGACAAATATATCCATCTCATTCAAATAGTTATTATGGAATTTAAGCTATATAGAATAAAATATGGACTGAAAAAAATATCCATCAAGAATGAAAATAAAGCTATACCTAAGATAAGCTAAAAATACTGGAACTATAACTTCTATAAGATACGTCTCTGATTGCTAGTAATCATCGAAACAGGTGTAAAAACCATAAGAGTGAAAATGTCTACAATGGAAGGCACTGTAGCTTGTACTAGGTTGTATGTAATAAGAGCCTCCTACACTCAGCCCAGGTATATGGATATACTCAGCAGAGCTAGGGCATGCTTCATCACAACGTCAGGTCTACAATATGGACGACAGTGTGCCACAAGGTTATAACTACTGCATCCTTCATACATGGATTTTTTATTATTTTTTTTTTTTTTTTTTTTTTTATTCATTTAGGGCAAATGAATAAGGATTTAGGATTCCTTGGAGTATGCTTGTATCAGGAGGTGTGGAAAGCCATCTTCAATCCTCTCATCACATGAGTTCATACCAGTGTTTTGTTTTAAAGAAACAACCAGACCAAGAACTGAAGACACAATTATTGTTCTGGTGGTGTGTATCTGCTATTTATACATAGTATTCCCTGATGTCACGGCGCTGGCCACGGCTCGCCATACTGTGGGTCAAGCTTTGTGAACGTTTGCTGGACATGCGTGCTCCAAGCCTCGAAAATGCTGTTTTCCGGCTGTTTTCACCCCAGAAAGTTTTAGCCAATGTGATATATAGTATGCTTTCATTCTGAGGTTTGATTGTAATTTTTTAGTGTGTCATGATGGAATAATGAGTATAATCACCATTATCAAACATTTGAAATGAGAAAGCCTGTCAATCTGGTGCTTCTTGCTCTCTCTGTAGCCACACACTATGGCTGCCAGTGAGGATAGCTGCTGACTGGGATGACGTTATGTGAATACTATGTATAATTTATGCAGGAACCTATTTCTCTTTTCTGCAAAGTTCATCTTAGGAATCTTCTAGATCACACATCCTGGTATAGATGATTGCACAACATGTATTGCTTGTTACTTGTATTCACACATAAAATCATTTATTGACACATGTGATTGGAACTTATCGCATGCAATATAAATTACTCTATATCTGTGCAATCACTGCTCACATGACGTTAAGTTTGCTTTGCCTTCTAACCAGAAAGATTGCTTAGATGCTGGATATTCCACTAAGTTCCAACTATAGAGAGATGTAAGGCAACAGTGTCAACTGAGCCAATTGTCCTGACAGGGGGCAGTTTGACTGGGCAGCCAGGAGAAGGAGAGAGCAATCAGGCCAGTGGAGGAGAAACAGAGGGCAGTCAGGCCAGTGGAGGAGAAACAGAGGGCAGTCAGGTCAGTGCAGGAGAAACAGAGGGCAGTCAGGCCAGTGGAGGAGAAACAGAGGGCAGTCAGGCCAGTGCAGGAGAAACAGAGGGCAGTCAGGCCAGTGGAGGAGAAACAGAGGGCAGTCAGGCCAGTGGAGGAGAAACTGAGGGCAGGCAGGCCAGTGCAGGAGAAACAGAGGGCAGTCAGGCCAGTGTAGGAGAAACAGAGGGCAGTCAGGCCAGTGGAGGAGAAACAGAGGGCAGACAGGCCAGTGGAGGAGAAACAGGGGGCAGTCAGGCCAGTGGAGGAGAAACAGAGGGCAGTCAGGCCAGTGGAGGAGAAACAGGGCATTCAGGCCAGTGGAGGAGAAACAGAGGGCAGTCAGGCCTGTGGAGGAGAAACAGAGGGCAGTCAGGCCAGTGTAGGAGAAACACAGAGGGCAGTCAGGCCAGTGCAGGAGAAACACAGAGGGCAGTCAGGCCAGTGTAGGAGAAACACAGAGGGCAGTCAGGCCAGTGTAGGAGAAACACAGAGGGCAGTCAGGCCAGTGGAGGAGAAACACAGAGGGCAGTCAGGCCAGTGGAGGAGAAACACAGAGGGCAGTCAGGCCAGTGGAGGAGAAACAGAGGGCAGTCAGGCCAGTGGAGGAGAAACAGAGGGCAGTCAGGCCAGTGGAGGAGATACAGAGGGCAGTCAGGCCAGTGGAGGAGAAACAGAGGGCAGTCAGGCCAGTGGAGGAGAAACAGAGGGCAGTCAGGCCAGTGGAGGAGAAACAGAGGACAGTCAGGCCAGTGGAGGAGATACAGAGGGCAGTCAGGCCAGTGGAGGAGAAACAGAGGGCAGTCAGGCCAGTGGAGGAGAAACAGAGGGCAGTCAGGCCAGTGGAGGAGATACAGAGGGCAGTCAGGCCAGTGGAGGAGAAACAGAGGGCAGTCAGGCCAGTGGAGGAGAAACAGAGGGCAGTCAGGCCAGTGGAGGAGAAACAGAGGGCAGACAGGCCAGTGGAGGAGAAACAGAGGGCAGTCAGGCTAGTGGAGATGCAAGACAGTTGACTGTCAACTGGCCTCCTGTCAAGTTTAGGAATCCAATTGTCAGGCCATTTTTCCATGTATCAGCTGACCCCCCCACGTGAGAAAATCTGCCCAGTGGAGAAGGGCCTTAACTAGGGAAGCCTACAGGGTGGTCTCCACTGGCTGCGGTAAGCTCTGCGGTAAGCCTTGCGATGGTGCTGTGTGGGTGAGGAGTGGCGAGGTCCTGCTTACAGGGCCAGTGAACCCTGTGGATAGGACCTAATCATTCCTTTCAACCTACAGAACCAGCACAAACCATTGCAAGGCTTACCGCAGAGCTTACCGCAGCCAGTGGAGACCACCCTTACATATCCACTACATATATAGACCTCCAATACACCAATATGTCTTTACACTAGTTTACATGGCTAGATATTGACAATCACACTACATATAAAGCTAGCATATACCTAGACAAGACAACAGGTAATGTAGAACATCATCATAGACCAGACCATACAGGCTCTAATGGTAAAGGAACACATGACAAAATGCAAAATAGAAAACTTTAAACAAAATTGTCTGAAAAAAGCTACCAAAATGAGAAGCAATGACGAGTTCATGTCAAATGTAAAGGGGTGAATATCCAGACTTGTCAGATGGGAGATGAGTAGAAATCCAATATAATTGTTTCATTTAATTTAGTTGTTTCATAATAATTTAATTATGTTTTAAAAGTGAATTAGTGAATTTACTATGTTTAAAGGTTTCAGGTGAAGAATTTTGAATTTTTTAATATACTTTATTCTATATCAGACGGAATTTAGGGTGGTGTCATTCTTTAACCAGTTTCTTTTATCAAAAAAAGCGGAAAAGCACATTTTATATACATATTTTTGCCTGAACTGAAAAAATCACCAGGACATTTTCCAAAATGTAAACAAACAACTTTCCCATAAAAATAACTTATTTCAATTACAAACTATATGTATAAAGATTTGGATATGGAAGATTATATCAGAAAAAAACAAGCAAAAATTGACTGATAAATGAAACATAGTGGGATTTGAACCCAGTACCTTGTGACAAAGCTGAGTATTAACATAAGATAAAGCAAACACAGAGGGCTTACCGATAGTCACACCCTGCCTCGCTGCATAACATAACATTCATACTCAGTTTTAGCTTTCCGAACACAACCAGACATCAACAACAGGGTAGCCACACACATTTAGAGGTTTCTGAATGCATCCGCTCATTATCATACTCAGTTAAATGTTTCTGAACACAACCGCTCATTAAAAGGCAGAAATTTATAAACACAGCCAATCACTCATGTTCATTTCATGTTTTTGAACAGAACCGAACATTTCTATGGCCACCTGAAAAATTCCGTTACAACATTCGAAATTGTAAAATTTAGCTGAAATCATAATTCGGAGATTTTTTTTTATCTTATTTTTTAATTCAAAAGTAGTTTGGAGTCAAAAGTAGTCTTGAAAAGAGTTTTTCCTCATAATTGTTGATTAAATATTTTTGGGGGACAATCTAAAAAAAAAACTCATTCAAACTGCCATACACATATATATGCCTGCTGTTGTACCCGGGAAAACATGATTATTTACAGAAAGTAACATTTTTAGAGAAGTACATGAAAGCCAAGACAGGACATTTATTTTCTTTCCAATTCATTTCCAACCTTCCCTGCCATACAATACATAAAATACTCTATCCTATCAGTGGAATCTTACAGAGTGCACTTTTTGTCAGGTAGCATGAAATCATGATATCTTAAAGCTATTCATAATGGAAATGAAGTTTCTCAGGACGAAATATCTCCGCAAGTGTACATATTGTGAATAAAGTGAAACTTTAAATAGAATATGAATAAATATATACAAGAAAAATGTTCGCTTTTGACAAAGGTGAGAATAAAAAAGGAACAATATCTGGAGAGTGGACAGGTAGATTAAGTTGATGGATTTATGCAGTGCATATTATAATGGTTCAGGAATTAAACCTATAGGACTTTGTTTTTAGTATTAGATGAAAATGAAAAAGTCATCCCACAAAAGAAATCCAGAAAAAACAAAACCTTGCAAGAAGACATCATTGGCATTTCTCAAATATCTAGATGTTATCAAAGTTAGTCCAAACCTCTAAGATTATTATTATTATTGCTAAATGAGAAATTAAAATGTTTTAAAGACTGATAAATAACTGATTCTTACCTGAGGTCACATAAGAATTTAGTGTTGTCTCCTTCATCACGGCGAATAAGCCACTCCCTGAACGCAGGGTGGAAGAACATGAAAGTACCGTCAGACCTCTTGAGAAGAAATTCAGCGAGTACCTCCATACGTTTGGCAAACTCCTCCTTGTGAATGTAGTCATGGAGGTACCCTGCATTGATAGCCTCAAAGATCTCGGTTTGTGTGAGAGGGTACAGCGACGCCAGACATACGCTGAGTATGGGCGACGCTTTCTCAAATGACCTGATACTAGGGAACTTAAGGTTGAACCTCAAGAGGAAGACCTCGCTGAGGTTGACTGGCAGGATTTTGTAGTTGGAGCTTTTCAACACAAGGTGGCGTTGCTCAATGAGGTCCAGCAGGAGCTTGCAGTAGAGGAAGCATCCCCTGGACAGGGTCTGGAGGTGGTTGCAGAACTTGTTCTGAGTGGAGAGGTCGAGCTTGTTGTTGGTGGCGATGTTGTTGCGGATCTCCTGTGTGGTGTTCACGCGGTGATGGATGTACTCGAGCAGGTCACGGTTGATGTACTCATTAGCCACAGCCTTATCCAGGCTGATGCGGTGGAAGGGCAGGAACTTGGTCAGGTCCTGCAGCACTGTCCGTACCGTGGTCACAAACTTGAGCCACGGAGGGAACTTTGCTATGTGTTTGGTGATGAATGAGGCTATCGTGTCTCCGTAATCTGGCCGGTGGAACTCGGCCTCATTCAAAGAGTCTATTACTATAATGCATTGGTCAGCCGTGATCTTGCCAGTCCGTTTGAGCATACTCAATGGCTCCAACACAGCCTGAACAAATGACTTAGACGAGTTCTGTACACACTCCCGCAGGGTGAGCATGTTCTGCAGGTGGGGTTCCTGCAGCAGCAGCTCCTTGTAGGCCGCCATCTGCGGCGCAGTCGTCAGGTTGGCCGCCAAACTATACACAAACTCGGGTACCATGCACGTGATGTTGTTGTCAGCCTGACACACATGGTAGGCCACCACTTGTGCGGCCACGTTCTTGAGAGCATCATAGTTCATGTTGTGGTTGGCTAAGCTCATCATTGAGGAGGTGATGTGGTGCCGACTGCCGGACAGGCTCAGCGTGGAGCACCGCGGGCTGTTGGCGGCAGCGGCCATGGCCTCGTTCTGTGAGGGCCGGCTTGTGGCTAGCGTACCCATGCCATTTGTAATAGGCCGCTCACGCTCCTTAGCACCCATGTCTGTAGATTCTGAAATAAGTAGTCACACAATTAATAGATTTATAATGAAAAAGGGAAATCACTAAAGCTGAAGAACATCTGTATGATAACTTGTTGCCGTTTATTGCCTTTATACCAATGTCTCAATATCTCATTACTTTTATTGAGACTTTAATTAAGACATTGCACACTTGTTCAAATTATTAACTAGCTAGATTCTGAAATAAGCAATCACAGAGTAAATTTAAGAACTCTTTTTAAGATTTTAAGATTTGGATTAAGTGCCGGTTGAGTGATTCAAACTCTTAGATTTATTAAACTGTCCTGAAGATGTTCTGGAAAGGCTTGTTTGGCCTGAGACAAGCAGCACATTTAAATATACTACTCACACAAGCATCAACTGAACCCATCCCACAAACACCATTTCCCTATACTACTGGTAGTTTACTGCACTTGGTTCATTAAGTACCACACATTTATACTACAGATGGAAGTTGGTAGCTTCCACAGAAAACATTGTCAATTTAAAAATGGATCAATTTCTTCTAAACGTACATTTAAATCATTATAGCGTTGACAATCAAACAAAATTTCTTTAAAACACAACACTACATCAATGAATTAGCTGTCATTGTAAAATGGTCAGTCACTGAAAAAAATTTTTTTCCGAATTCAATGAGGTACTTTTTTTGATTTTTTTTTAAACATAATTTATTTCGACAAACAATTCCACACAAATGGTACGTTTCAAGTTTTCGAAAACAATATGTGAAGAGAAAAATAGCATATAAATGAAGTAATAACCTACAATTTTTCTTTAAAGTACTCTAATGGTACATGAAATATTACTTACCATCCTTACTTCATTACTGACGTGGCATAATCTGACTTGCACTATTCTTTACTTTAGACTGACTTCCTTTAGACTTTATGTTTAGATGAAAGAACCAAAGTTCTTCCCAAATAGAAAAACTGACCCACCTTTGTCAAGTATACCGCTCTTTCCTTTTCCAAAACAACTGAACTCTATGAGTTGCTCGATGATGGCGGTTTTGCCGAAGCCCACCCCGCCCGTCACCACAATTCCCCGATTCTTGGTTGGGTTGTCTGTGTTGAGCTCCTGCAATATATTAGAGAGTGACATGAGGCAAGGCAGGGGGTGAGTAATAGTGTTAGGAGCAGCTCGTGACCAGCTCAGTTATACCTGTAATCACTCATATATAGGACTAATGGCTGGTGCCGGTGCACGGGGAGTACCATTGATACAATTATGTAGGCATAAAAACTAGAGCTGCAAAGAGCTTGAGGTATAGGAAGGGCAGCATCAGCATTGATACAATTACTGTGAAGGATATATTTGCAGTAGATATATTTTGTGCAAATTGTAGAAAATAACTTGGTGTGATATTAAGATGTCAGGGTATCTTCTAATAAAATTGTTTTCTTGTATTTCAAAAAATCAAAATTTGTAAATCTAATACGTCCACAAATGTCGTTGAATTAAAAATATGCGAAAATTAATCTTCACAAAAATGACCCAATCCACCGTATGTATGTATTGCTGTAAAACTGGTGCTGTGGTTGACCTTGGACTTTATACTAGACTAGAATTTAGTCTTTGTGTCTGTCCACCATGTTTATCAGTCAACAGATGTATTTGTTGTTCATTTTCTCCAACAGTGGTCTTGCATTCAATATGTGTGAAACATTCTTCAGAACATTTCACATATGTTTAAGAAAACTAAGTATTCGTTTTCATAGAATATATAACAAAATGCTCTCGTATGAGAATCAACCACAAACTCCCGTATTGATGAGGAAGCATAAGACCAGAATGAGGTCAATTACCATGACTACCAAGGTAACAAGGTGAAGGTCATGTGACAATCATACCAGACCCTGTAGAGAGAGAACGTCCTTGACATTGGTGGCAATCACGTAAGTAATACTTAGGATAGGAATCAGGATAGTGAGACCTTGGAGTCCAGACCGGAAGTTCGACTAAGCTTTGATTTAAAAAAAATGGACAGTTGAATAAATTAATTTAAGACCAAGAATAGAAGATTAAGGTAAGGAGAGGATATATCAGCCATATCATCTTACTAGGGCCGGACCTTTGAAGTAGTTTTTTTCCAATTTATCAAATGTTTAATCTCAGGAAGGGGGAAGGTACTAAAGCTTGCTGCACGGCCAAGGTCATCTGTTAGCTTATTTCCAAGATCAAAAATATAATTATATGGGTGAAATCGCAAAAAAATGTACAACTCTCCTTCCAAAATTTTCTCAAGTAAATTTAGGACAGAAATGGGTTTCAAAATAGAGCTAGTATTTTTCAGCCTAGTTTAGCAGTGTGTATTAAATGTGTAGACCTGGAGGATACTCTATGTAACTCCAGGATAACAAGGAATATTAGTAGAACTGTTACACCACGTTGTGACATATTTCTTCAATTAAATATACCGAATGTAGGTTTTAATATATTTCCATACCTGTTCTTTATAACTAAGGGCTACACCCCTCCTTAATTAATGGACGTGTCCAGTCACTTTGTTCTAAGCAATACAGCCCAGATAGGGGTACCCTGGAATGAAAACCCCCTCCCCCACCTGTGTGGCGGCCCCGGTAAGCCTTCCTATAAGGGCTTACCATGCCGTAGGCCACTCAAAGACAGATTAACATCATACTATGTTACATCTGTACAATAAACCTCTGTTTAAAACCTACTGCAGGCTACATAGCCTCCACAATAAATATGGTAACATGATATGTGTGCTCTGTTAATTTAGATTTAATTTATATGTATTTCTCTTGTATGTATTATAGAAACACTCATGTTATTGTTGAAGTGAACTAGAAGGTTCTGTTGGAAGAACTGTCAAGGCAGAGATATGTGACCCATTTGTCCGAGTTTGCCATATGTAAACAAATTTGAAGCAATAAAGTTTCAATATATATATACTACCATCTGTACTTGTTCTTCATGTTACAATGACTGTAACAGAATGTACTTACATAATGTGCTACCCTAGTGTTTTAATGGGTTTAATGGGGTTTCCTGAGTTTCTGGGAAGAACTGGGAGGGCACGGAAAGTATATTCTTTTTCCTATTTAATGTAACTCATTTTCGTAGTGTCTAGACCTTGTGGTTGTATCAATACATCTACCAAATTTCAAGTCTGTTTATTAATTATATCAGGGCATTTCTCAGATCATCCCATTGAGTATATTTAGCTACTTTACTGGTAATTATCCACCCAGAAATATTGCAAACGTTTTTTTCAAAAATAAAAATATCTTACTAAAAAGATAAAAGTACTTATTAGATGTCCTTAATATTTACATTCATTGGAATCGTCTTGATCTTCTCTTTTCAAATATGGTGATATCTCAAAATCCATATTTTGCGACTTATGACTCATTTTCCTAAAACGGATCACATTTATATATATATAAAGCAATAATAATTCACCTGTTCCATCTCCTTGTAGACCCATTCTCGGCCCACAAACACTGGTGCTGCCTCCAAGTGAGGCACCTCGAAGTTAATGGGGTTCAGATAGATCTGCGGAGGTCGGATGGGAGCAAACCGGACTGAAAAACAAACAAAATAATTGAATAATTTCTCTCAAAATTTATAAATTAGTTACAAAACACAGAGAAAAGTACAAACTGATTAATCTGCATTCACACGTTAAATACGAGATGAAACACTCCAGATAGAAACTCTAGATTTTAGTTGGGATTTACTTTGATGGACTTAAATTCTCTGCTTAAAGCTAAATATAGATTCTGGTAAAACATGCTGATTCAGCATTAAATCTGCAGACCAATCCTCAATCTGAACATTCTCTGATGTCAGAGGAACAATATGGGGAGATGAGCAATGATATGGATACAGAAAGAGACAGGAAATTGAGCGGGACATCTTAATATGGGATACTTGGGGAACATTTATCATTAATGCATTATATATGAAAAACTATATGATGCATGCATATGTCACTCAGTGATATACAACAAAGTACCTTTGGGAAATGTCTACACACAGGCTTAACAATAGTCCCTTTTAGATCATTAAAATGTACCTAATAAATCAGTTAACCAACTAGTTGTGTGTGATATTCACACTCCTTCAACCAACTCATTAGTTAACCTTTACAATTGATACACAATAGAACATGCATACATAACCACATAATATTTCAGAGGCAAATTCTATTGATGTCATTTTACGTACTTGTAATGTCATATTTTATTGTTCAAATGTCATATAGTATTATCCACACTGTATTGATTTAATGAAGGACTAACAGTTCTGCGGTCAGCCAGGAAAACCTGCGAGTGAGCAGAGGGTTTAACCTGTTCAAATATAGCTCCTAAAAACCGTGTAACTGTATTATATTGATTTGAATAAAAGTATTATAATAATAATAATAATAATAACTCATCACTGGAGTGCATCTGTTTCAAACAAAGGAATCATCACAGCTTGGGGGAAAACAAGAGAGATCCTTAAATCAAAAATCAAATAATCAGACGCTTGTTTGACATTTCCACAATCAACAAGAGTTTTTTAAAATGAAAAGCGAGTTTTTAAAAAGACAGAAAGCTGAATTACAGTTCAGTAAATCAGATATTAATCTGATCAAATCTCCAACCGACATTAAGCTTCATTTCAATGAAGCAGCAAAAATATCTCATTTATTTTCTTCCCGGGAGAAATGAAAAGTATAAAAAAGGAGATAATGGTCCTTAGATGGAAGGTAATATTGGGGATCTGGTCACTGAATGTCACGTTCACTGTTGTGGTGGGGGTTGCAGCACTCGGCCCCAATAATTTGACTTCTGAATTACTACAAATTTAATTCAAAATAATTAAAATTAATTGTATAATATGAATATATACAATAGACTTTATTAAGGTTCTTGTCTCCATTGCTCAGATGGTTTACAAATCTCAGCTTTTTTATTAAGACTGTTTGAATTATTTCAATTATTTCATTATTTCTTCAGAAATTATCCAACATTTTGAAATTATTCTTGACATATGGCAACACTCGGCTGTTGGTTGCAAGACAATAATCCATTGAAGCCAAGACAAAGACCCCAGTCCCTAAAGCAGCACCGAATATACTTAAGAAATATTGCTGACAAAACCCTGAATGAAGATTACTAATAAGAATTACACTAATCTTTTCTACAGCCCCCCCCCCCCCCCCACGGACCCCTTCCCAAATAATAAATATTTTGATTTGTTCTTGAATGTCTGCTAAAGGGCTTTAAAAGGTAGTCCAATCAGCGAGCAGCAGATGCTTCCAAGAAATCTGGCCTTGCGCGAGTCAGACTTGTTAGCTCTCAGTCTGGGCTCAGTAACCAGCCCCAATGTAATTACAAACTGACTTCATGTTGAGCTTGGTTGAACAAATTTAAAATAGAAAATTGCTCTGAATCATATTCTAAATGTTTCTGACGATAGCAAGGTGCACAGCTGCTCTTGTGAATAAGCTCCTACCGTGCAGCTAAACATGTTTGCAGCCTAGAATACTGCGAAATTATTTCTGGCACGCAAAATTGGGGTTTTACCATCAGCTTTCTACCCTAGCACAGGTGTGGGTTAGACCCTGTGCCTGCAGCTTTCTATCCTGTTATTGCACCCCTCATACAGCTGGGCATATAGTACACATTCTGTTATTGCACCCCTCATACAGCTGGGCATATAGTACACATTCTGTTATTGCACCCCTCATAGAGCATGGGCATGTAATATACCTTCCGTTATTGCACCCCTCATACAGCATGGGCATACAATACACATTCTTTTATTGCACCCCTCATACAGCATGGGCATATGCTACACATTTTCCCTGTTATTGCACCCCTCATACGTATATTAAATTGTTTTGAGATAGATATTACTCTATATGACAAGATAAGGATGGATATAAATGTACCCATCTGCCACTAGATGGGGCCTGGAGCTGTAGGAATGATGTGTGTAGTTGGTGTTAGCATCAAAGGCGGCCAATATCAGCGATATAACATACAGCTGTACAGCACTGAGTGGCACTTAGTCCTACACTTAGTGCTTCAGGTGGGGTGGGGCACTTGGAATAAACCGGGGTGTGGCTGCGTGGGCAGGCTGGGTTATGTTGGGGATATGTGAGATGATATAATGAGAAATTTGTGGAAATAATATATGAGAAATTTGTGGAAATAATATATGAAAAATATGTGGAAATATTATGAAAAATTAAGGACGGAATTCAGGGATTTTATATCAGATTTTGAGCTAGGAGCCAATGTTTAGTCTTAGCAAGGTCTTGATCATTTCACAGATCTCTATGAATAATGGAATGTTTAATTATTTGAAATACTAAGTGAAATAATATTTTTGTTCAATTCACAATTTTGCCTGTTAATTGACTCGATGAAGTTCTTTTTTTTATAATGCATGGCCAGAAATGAAGGAATACTTACATGTAGTTTCATGTAGTAGTTACACTTGGTTATAGCGGGACTCCACTAGAGGAGAAAACGGCGGCAATAAATGCTGTTGTTGCGCACTAATTTGTTGCAACAACTATCCATACAGAAACAACAGTTCCCAGAAAATGTGGCAACACGTCTGACACTCCTCCATTGGTGTTTTCATTGCAAAAATAACTGTTGTCACTTAGTGTCGCCGTTTTTTTGGAGTCCCGCTATTAAACTAATTAAACTAATCTCAAATTAATCTAGTTACATCTGTTTTCAGAATTTGAAATTTGGGGCAAATATTTCTCCACAAGTGCCCCCTTGTGGGATTCAGGTTAAACCTGATGCCTCACAGACATGAACAGCACCTAGCGGATGAATGGCGAGTTATTAGTGATAAAGCTAAAACAAAGAGGGAGCCACTATGACGTACATCAAAGTTAACGTTCTGCTGCCGGCTACGTGTATACGTGAGCCGCAAGGCAACGTAACAACATCGTTACGTCAGCCTGGTGGGTGCAGTATGACAAGCCCATTATGTTTTCATTAGGAGGTACATATCTACATGGATTTTAATAGCATATGTTTTTATTTAAGTTTTTTCTTCAGAAACCCTCAGGTAAAATGAGCTAATATTCAACCCTGCGTATGAACAACTGCTTGTCAAAGGACATCACAATTTTCTTCCCGTAGTCCAGGACCATACTGGAAGACCAGAACATTTGTTCTGATGTATGGGTCCTGTTCGTACACCCCCCTTAGGTTCAAATAAAGAATATCTTGAATTGAATTGAACTCGACAAAGTTTATACTCTACTCTACTTTGAGGAGAGACCTGATTTCGGAGGTGCTGGACGCACATTGAGAGAGCTCCGATCGCTCGCCAATATCGCCGCTTAAATCTCCGGAACGGACTATTTCATTGCTATCATATTGACATTACCATATTGAGATTGAGCGAGAGAAGCTGAGTGAGTAATTTATATCGCAGAAAACATTTTTTCCAATGAGTTATTCGTGATTTCGTTTTGAAAACTCCTAATATCACCGGTGAAAATGGACGGGAAAGTTCAATTCCTATCGTATGACCAACACACGAATGCATTTTCTGAGCCCTTAATCCCCAAGCAGCCTAACAATACCGTCGCCCTTCGACAGCCTGTCAGTCTAATCCCCCAGATTGACTTAGCTACGGCCACCGATTATGCTATTACAAATGACAATTTAACTCTAGACGCTTTGAAAGTATCTTTGGAAATGTCCCACCGAAATAATGAAGTATTGATCAGTAAAATGGAGGACTTGGTCCTCAGTGAGAACAATTTAAAAGAAGAAGTAACATTCATGAGACAACAACTGAACCGTGTAACTGAAGAAAATGAGTATCAAAAAGAGAAAATGATAGCGTTGGAGACAGACTCTAAACGTGGAAATTTGATCATTGTTGGCCTAGCATACGATAAAAATGAAGATATCTACAAAAAGGTCCACCAACTATTCCTCCAGATCGATCCACTATTTAGACTAGATGCGATTATGCATGCACGAAGGTTAGGTAAATGGCAACTAGGCTCGAGGCAGATACTTGTCAAATTAGTGAACGAAGCTGCTCGCAATGCAATCTATGATAAAAGAAGCACCCTAAAAGACAATCGCACTTATCCTAGAGTCTTTATCAACCCGGATCTTCCTGATGAGATACAGGAACGGAAATCCAAATTGCGTACTATACAACATCATGTGTCTAGTTTGGAAGGTAAGAAAGTAGGAAAGATCGTCCGCGATTCAATTCAGATAAATGGGATATGGTACAGGCACAACGAATTGGAGCTCCCTGACGTTGGATGTAGGTTGAGTGATGCAAAGACGAAGAAACATGATAAAGGAATCTTCTTCCAGTCCGAATACTCACCTCTGTCTAACTTCCATCCTTCCCCCATTAAAATTGATGATCTTGTCTTTAATACGGCCGAACAAGCTTATCATTTCGCTAGGGCGAATTTGCTCGGTAATAGAGAGCTTGCTACCAGGATCTACCGTGAAAAGGACCCAAGAAAAATCAAAAGAATATCAACAGAGATTGAATCTACTGCCACATGGAATAAGATGAAGCTAACGGTGATGAGGGCAGTTATTGAAGAAAAATTCGCGCAGAACCAGGACCTAGCCGAATATCTTTCCAATACTGGAAATTCGCCATTACACGAAGCAACGAATGACAGATACTGGGCGATTGGCTGTGGAATAAATTCGGAGCACCTGAATGCAGACAGCTACATCGGCGATAATATGATGGGCCAAATTTTAGAAGATGTTAGAGCCAGCTATAATGACAGACTCATTACTGAGCAAGATCGACTTGACTATAAATTCAAAGGCGCTGGTGGAGAGGCCCCCAAACCAACCAAAAGTGGATCTCCTAAGATTGACAGAAAAAAGAAATTCCCTAGAAATGCTAGAAATGAGGAGGGACAGAAATTGGATATGGCGATAGGAGGAGCATTACACCAGCGACCAGTGGGTACTCATATGAATTGGTCTACCACCCATCAACTAAACATGGATGAAATCGATCTGCCTAGCCATTCGCTGAGTCAACCAATGCCATCGTCCAATTCACAACAAGCCGAGCCTCTACTACTAGGACCAGGTGGCTATTTGAAACCAAACATGCCTCCCCCATCGTCCCCCCCAGACCCCACACAAGTCAGGACCACCACTGGGTCAGTAAGCATTCATCAGTCCACATATTCTGACAAAGTAACACCTGCGTACCTAAGACCTCGTCCTGCCCCAAAGAGTGTATCCTCAGATCAATCTTCAGATTCCCAGGATAAGAACAAACAATCGGCATCCCGAGGTAGACCCAAGAAACCTAACCAACAGGTAAATGATCAGCCAAATATAATTCCGCCTAACTCTGAAAGTTATATCGTGCCTAATAGTAATCCATCATTGCAATCGTTATGCCACATAAACTCAGTTGGTTTATACATTGATCATTAGAATCTCTACTCCTTATTCTACTACATCCATATACCTTATTACAGGGAACATGAATCAAAGCACAACTATAGTCGTGACTGACTCAAGGGGACGAAACCTACAAGATTACATACGATCCCCAGATATCATTGTCTACGCTTATCCAGGGGCTGGGATCGATCGGTTAACCCATGAATTGAAAATGAAGATTAATATCCACCAACCGAATAATGCCATCTTGATCGGAGGGATCTGCGACTTTTGTCTGAAAGATAAAACCACCAAGAAAATCGCACTGGCTTCTACCCACGAAGGGAATCTTGTACGTATGATGGTAGCAGCATATGAATCCTCACTTGAGCAGATGAATATTGAGCAACAATTCTGCAATATTGCAATAGGAGGACTAATAGGTGTCGAACTTAATAAAGCCAATAACAGACCAAATTTCTCACCCCATCAGAAGATGATTTCTAACGCTATCCTTACCATCAACCAAGACATACGTATGCTCAATTCCAAAAGAAATATCAATCATCCGCATCTAATCACAAAGGTCCACAAATTTGAAAAACACAAGCCGAGACATACTTATAAGCGACTTCCAGATGGTATACACATTGATAGTATTGTTCTGGAAAATTGGGCGAAGCAGATTGAACTATTTCATAATACACCTCGGTTAGATTCATAAAATACCAAATCTGCCAAGGTTTCTAGCAAATTACCCCATCCGATCTGATGATTTATTACTTGATAGGTTCAATATATACATGTATTATAATGCCATTTCTTGATATATTCCTAGGTACAATGCAATCACCTCTGGCCGCGGTGGGGAGGACGACGATTATCATCGCCCCCTACCCGATCGGAATGGTATCATAGGGTTTCTCATATTGCTCTCATCCGATTTGATGATTTATTACTTGATAGGTTCAATGTATATACGTGTATTATAATGCCATTTCTTGATATATTTCTAGGTACAATACAATCACCTCTGGCCGCGGTGGGGAGGACGACGATTATCATCGCCCCCTACCCGATCGGAATGGTATCATAGGGTTTCTTATATTGCTCTTATTGTATACACTATCACTAATAAGCTCATAATTAAATCTATTCGCTGATATGAAAATGCCTCCTTGATGTCGTCATATTCTTTTGATCTGAATGGTGTTATAAGTTTTAGTCCATACTCGAGGAAATAGACATGGCACAGCTGACGACGATAATCATCACCCCTGTCAAGTGACTATTCACTCACTATAATTGGATATGTAAACAATGACAACTATTGTGTACCTGTGATGGCTCTACTACTGAACTGTTGTATATGTTATTTTCTTGATAGGACCAGGGGAGGCCTCAGCGCGGATTGACGACGATAATCATCGCTTCTAACCTGTTCCCTCCCCTGGTCGCAGCAACAACTGCTTCGTGGCGAGAACTAAAATTCATTCATTGTGGAAACTTACTTACATGACGTGGTGTATATATGTGGTAAGTCCATGTTATCCTTATATCAACCTTTATCCACTATATCATTGTATATATTATGTATTATTCTTATCGGTCTATTGTATCAACCAGGAGTCATACAAGCCGATGATAATCATCGCGTGTGTGAGCTGATACTCATGTCTGACACCGGGTGTATTTGAAACTGTACTATATAGCGCTATACTATGCCCCCTACAAATGATTCCAAATTGACTGAAGCCCACCTGTCCAATTGGAACGAATTATCCCGTAAGAGAGGCATAAGAATTGCTCACCTTAATGTTAGGTCACTTGTTCCAAAGATTGATCAGGTAAAGAATGATATACTTGATTCTAATATAGATATTATGTGTTTTACTGAGACCTGGATACGAGATAATGCCTGTCTGCCATTACTACAACACCATAATTTCAACCTGATAAATCTAAATAGAGCTATTCCAAACAAACATGGGGGAGGAGTGTGTGCTTATGTAAGAGATACATTTCACTGCGAGGTCGATGAAAACTTGACCCTGAGTAATGAAGATATTGAATTATTATGTATAAAGATAACGAAAGATTTTATGAAGCCTATACATTTGGGTGTAGTCTATAGACCTCCTCATTCTAATGTTACCTCATGTTTAGATAAACTTAACGAGTTAGTCACTAAATTCGATAACCTTAGACACCCAGGATCTCTAATAATTGTTGGTGACTTTAATATTGACTTGCTGGACAGAACAAGCTCTAAATACAAGGCTATCATTGACTATTCTATCGCTGCCGATCTTACTCTAAGAATGAATTTTATTACACGGTATGGTCTCCAGAGGGATAGTATTCTAGACTATTTTCTTTTTAGAAGTAATAAATCAACCACTTTAGGCACCATTAATTATAATATTTCCGATCACCAAGCCATTTATTTGATCCTCAAACACCAAAGAACCATTAAAAGTCCTGGAAACACGAAAAGAATTAGAATAATGAAAAATTATAATGTGGATCGGATAAGAGCCATTCTTAATAATGTTAACTGGGCCAAGCTCTATAATATAAAAGAGGTAGATCTAGCCTGGAACTATTTGTATTCTGTTTTAGTTGACACGATGGACCATATTGCACCATGGAAAAATGTATATTTCCAGAGTTCTAAACCTGAATGGTACTCAAAAGAAATTATTGACGCATGTAAGATACGTGACGAGCTGTATAAAAATGCTAATGTTTCTAAGGACCCCAATGATGTAAATGCAGCCAGAAACCAACGGAATTTCGTTAACAGCCTCCTCAGGAGGGCCAAAACTCAATATTACACCAACATCCTCAGTGATAACACGAATAATAGCAAAAAACTCTGGAGAACTTTAGACGAAATTGCATCCAAAAAAAAAGGAAAGGATATTCTGAATATTAGAGACAATAATAATACCAAACTAAACACCCCCGATTCGGCCAACTACCTTAATAACTTCTACTGTTCTATTGGAGAAAAAATTCAGCAACAAATCCCAGATATTCCCCCAGATGATTATACTGAGTCAATTACTGAGGTGTGTAATAAATTTAGTGCTATATCCCTGGAAACACTGACAGATCTTATCTCAGAGATAGATACGTCAAAATCCTCTGGCTGCAAAGAATTGAACTCGAAAATGTATAAAGATTTATTTACCATTGTTGACCAGCAGCTATTACATGTTCTTAACTTATCCATTGAGTCAGGTATTTTCCCAGCAGCATGGAAAGTAGCCATCGTGAAACCCATACCTAAAATTAACAATGCGTTCCTACCTAAAGATACAAGACCTATAGCCCTTACTCATATAGGAGGAAAAATGTTAGAGAAATGCATCTCCTCACAAATCTGGAGTCATCTAAACATCAATAATATTATTTCGGATCATCAATACGGATTTAGGAAAAATTGTAGCACTCATGAGGCCCTCTATGAATTAATTAGTCACATTAACGAAAACAATAATAGAAAAACTTATACAGTAGCCACCTTTATTGATTTTAGTAAAGCTTTTGACAGTGTAAACCATATTATAATTAAAGATAAACTTAGTAGAATTGGCCTGAAAAATAAGGCACTAGCATGGCTAACATCCTATCTTACTAACAGAACGCAATCTGTTAGGCTTGGAGAGCATTATTCTGACTTGAAACCTATTAATTGTGGCGTCCCCCAAGGGTCCATATTGGGACCAATCATCTATTTAATCTTTTCTAATGATATTAATAAACTCAACTTATCCTCCAGATATATACTCTACGCCGATGATACGGTTCTCTATGCTGCTGGCGAAAACTTAGATAATTTAACAAGAGAAATGAACCATGACCTAAAGATATTTCATGACTGGTCTGTAAAAAACAAGATACTCATAAATACAGCTAAAACAAAGTCTATGTTATTTGGTGAGAGGAAGACTGAATCTAATAAAATTATAATAAGGATAAACAATGATGAGATAGAGCAAGTCAGTAATTATAATTATCTAGGTATCAATATCGACAACCAGCTGAACTTCAATGAGCAAAGTAATATCTTGATAAAATCACTACAATATAGGATTTATCAACTAGCTCTCATTAGAAGAAACCTTACAAAGAAAAGTGCAATCTTACTTGTAAAAGCTAATATTCTTTCGATTATTGACTATAGTGCACCATTTATTAGTGGTTGTAATCAAAAACTTTTCACTATCATTCAAAGATTACAAAATAGGGCCCTGAAGATAGCTATTGGTTGTCACCCTAGAACCGCAACTGACTATATACATAACACCACAAAAACTATGAAATTAGACAAAAGAACAGGCTTCCTCCTCTCCAAAATGGCCTTCACTAAAATAAGTAAACTGAACTATCCGAATCCTCAACGAGCAATCGGACCTACCCGTCTTCACGATGCCCCTGTACTAAATTTGTTTATCCCAAGACGTGAAATTGATAGATCATCCCTATTCTATCAAGTTGCATTTACGTGGAACAACCTCCCAACGGAACTTCGTAATATCCGTGATAATTTAATGTTTAAAAACCACATTAAACGGTTTTACCTAAATCAAATATGAGTGGATGAATCACTCAGCTCTCTCTTGCTCCACTCTCACCTCCAATAGTATATTTCTTATGTATAGAAATGTTAAATTTCATCCTCATTATTTCTTACCTCATCAAACTCCGCTCTTAGGTTTTTGTTTGTAAATTGAATTACCTATATCCGATATAATTATTATGTATATTTAATGAAGATTTCACCGTTTTTTGCTGATATCGTTGCCATATGCATAACCGATTAATTGGAGCAGAAGGTTCCGAAGAACGCTTGATGATGCAAGCGAAGTGTCCTTTCTGCCATGTTTCAGTATGTTTATGAAAATAAAAACGTTTAAAAAAAACAAAAAAACACCATCATAGTTAAACCTGTTTTAACATTTTAAAGATTTATTAGAAACAAAAGCGGTTGCAGATAGCAGAGAGCGGTACGTAAACTCAAGCTATTTACATGGCAGCAAGTCTAACTGTCCCTGAAAGTACAATAATACAATAATAATATAACTAGCATAGCTGCTGGCGGTAGAACTACCCTGGTGCATGCAAGTCTAAGCTGTAACATAAAATATGATAAAAAAATAATACTGTGTAGTATACTGCATCTAGGCTGTGCTCGTCGTTAAGCTAAAATGGCTCGTAATAATCGTAATCGTATCGTTAACAGCATAGAGTTGCTGCTGGAAATATGGTATCTTTAATGTCACTTTGAATTGAATGTAACAAAATAAGCTCACGATAAGAGGTTTTTCAATAGCGATATAAGAGGTATTCTGAGCAACTCTAGTCGTGATAACGATTACGATAACGATGATAACGAGCAGTGGCGCCCTGCTTCTATAGTCTGCTTCTATATGGTCCCTCTAACACTGTAGCGCTGGTTAGGCTAGAGAACACTGACACTCCAACACTCACATACACAACAGGTCTGTTACATCACAACTCATGGAAACTTCAATAAGAAACTCCTCTATTTTTACGAAACGTTTATATAATTTATGTAACACGGTGCAGGGGGGGGGGGGGGGGGGGGGAACAGTACAGAGGGCTGGGATCGGGTTTTATAAACAACAAACTATCAGTTTTTCATTATTAAATCTGTCAATATGCATTGTGGGGCGATCTGGCAGATCTATTCGTAGAAGGCATAGTCCTGTTCTTTATCATTATTATTACGGAATAAAAGTTATATATATATGGGCATGTAGCTAGGGTACTCTGACAGGGAACCTTGAGAGGAAAAGTATGAATTTATTAGATTAGGTGTGGTACGACCAATACACCCAATAAGTCTTCAATAATTCCTCAAATTTGGAACATAAAGATGAATGTTTTGATAGTGTAGGATTGGCTTAAATTAACAACCATAAGCTGTTGTAAGCACTCAAAATGACTGAGTAACTCTCATTCGTCTTTTTTTTCTTTTTTTTTTTTACATTTTTACCAGGACTAATACCTGGGAGAGGGGGTGAAACTGCCGCGCCCGGGGTCGAACCCACAACATGTTACTCGTGGTAGTGAGCCGACCCAGCGCTTTAGACCACTCAGCCCGCACCCCACACCCCCAATAACTAGAGTTGATAACAGCTTCACATTGAATACTTAAGGCAGCTTCATGATGGGAAAGATGGAGGCTTGTGTTATGGAAACACGTATAACACATGAATATTGACATTAGAGCATTGATTCAATGCTGAACATGGCGAGGTTTTCTATGAGAATTATTTTCTAAATAAATTTGATTAAGTCCATTTACATGATATTCTTATGGATCCCAAGTGGAAAATTAGGGAAAGTTATAATACAATAAATCTTTAAATTGACCAACCAACAATTACTATTTTTAAAGTTAATATATATCAAGATCATAACATTTGATTAATTGTGCAACAGACCATTCAACTCACTCTCACTTTCGTTAGCCACACGACACCAAGAAGGAAGGAGGATCACTAGAGAAACAGGAAAACAATATAAAAAAACGCAAAATAAAATCCAGAATGAAAGGAGAAAGCGGAAGTAGAATACCTGGGGCGGCAACGTCCGGTTTTGACGTAGATTTTTTGTGAGTGTGTTTCCCTGGAAATGACGTGGCAACAGTTGATAAGAGACAATACGGTAGATGAACAAAATGTTTATATAACCAGGGAGTTTATTATAGGTAATGCCTGTGGATACAGCTTTCTACCTCGGCTGTGATTTATATGTGATGTGTCACAGATAAATGAGTCACAAAAATGTTTCATATATGAAAAGTTGATCATCAAGATGATCAAGCAGATTCCAATGATGGTAAACAGTAGGACATCTAATAAATATTTCTATATTTTAAGTTTGATGTATTTATTTTGGAAAAAGAAGTTTACAGTATTTCTGGGTGGACCATTACTAGTACAGTAGCTAGATATAAGATGACCTTAGACATGCCTGGATATATTTAATACACTGTCTTGAAATTTGTTACATGTATTTATGCACCAAAAGAGTTAAGTACCCCAAAAATGATTTTCTTGTAACACATCACATATATTTCTTCCTTTTCCTTTTTCATATCATTGATATAGGTCAAAAGATGAGATCAAGCGAATTCTCACTGCTTCTATTTTTTCATGTTTAAAAACTTCATGTTTATAAAACTATGGAGGATATTTAGCCAGTAATTTTTACTAGTAATGGCCAACCCAGAAGTATTTCAAACATAAAAAAATGAAACATATAATATAGAAATATTCTTTAGATTTCCTAAATGTTAAGATCGATGGAATTCACTTAATCATATTTTTCAAATATGATGGTATCTCAAAATCCACTTTTTTCGACTCATATTCGACACAAGCAGTAGAAACACACCAAATAGACAGTTGAAAAACAGAAGTCTGTATTTCACAATATACAGTAGTATAAACGAATTGAGAAATTAGACTCAATAAGTTCAAATCATTAAATAGCTTTACTCAAATAACATTAAAAAGATATATGGTGACATAGAAGTAATTTTAAACTCACTTACAAAGTAAAATAGTATTTCGTAAACCATTTAATTTAGATAACATCTCATATTAAGGAAATAAGATTTTAAAAAATACCTAAAAGCGAATGATATCTGACGTATACAAGCTTTGGGGGGAAATAACCTGAGGAGTATTGCAAATAAACAGAGAAACCAACTGAAAATAAATCCTGTGGAAAAAGCGAATAACAAGATAATAGTCGTGATTCTGAATATAGTGTCTTCGGTCAAATATGTCTGAGACATGGGACATTTACATATGAAGACAGCAACTGAAAAAACGACCATCCGTACAGATAAAAGATAAAAATAAATAAATAAATAAATAAACAATAACCCACATGCCCTTCCACAGGAGAGAATAAGAGGTCGATATGTGTTGTGTCTGGTGTATGGAGAATTCCACTCTATGCATACTGAACCGGTACTTTGCATATATTACCATGGTTACCGTTACCATGACAATACAGCTTATTTATTAATACAGAAAGTAAATATATAGCTTGCGTATATAAACACTGCATGTACACAGTGGAGCATAAACCTTTATGTACGCACTGTAAACTATATCCCTTTATTTGTATAAGAGAGGAGAGAGTGAAATAAAGAGAAGGAGAGGGGGGTACGAGAGGGAGAGAGGAGCGAGAAAAAGGGAGAGGTGATGGGGAAAGAGAGAGGAGCGAGAGAAAGGGGGGCAACAAAAGAGAGAGGGAGGAGGAAAGGAGAGATGATGGGGAAAGAGAAAGGGGAGAGGAACGAGAGAAAGAGAAAGGGGAGAGAGGGGGCAACAAAAGAGAGAGGGAGGAGTGAGAGAAAAGTGGAGGAAGAGATGTTTAGAACAGAGAGAAGGAGAGAGGGGAGGGGAGGGGAGAGAATGAACAGAAGAGAGAGGGGGAGAGAGAAACAGACAGAGGGTGAGAGAGGGAGAGAGAGGAGGGAGAACAGAGAGAGAAGGAGAGAGAGGAGAGAAGCAAGAGAGGGGAAGAGAGACGCGAGAGCGAGAAACAGACAGAGAGGGGGAGGAGAGAGGGAGAGAGAGAAGAGAAGCAAGAGAGAGGGAGAGATAAGCCAGGGAGAGAAACAGACAGACAGGGAGAGTGAGAGAGAGAAAAAGAGGAGAGAGGGAGGGTGAGAGAGAGAGGAGAGAGAGAGAGACTAGAGGGAGGGAGAGAGAAGGGAGAACAGAGAGGAGAGAGAGAAGAGAAGCGAGAGGGGGGAGAGAGAAGCGAGGGAGGGAGAGAGAAGCGAGGGAGGGAGAGAGAAGCGAGGGAGGGAGAGAGAAGAGAAGAGAGAGTTGGTTTCTCTGAACTATTCTCCCGGTGTGCGTCTCCCCCCCCCCCCCCGCCCCCCCTCCTGTTCCTCGCCCCCCATGTGCTACACATATGTACATAGCTGACACGGGTGAAGTGCTCCCAAGCCTCCCTGTCCTATAAAGGGATTGAATAAAATCACTAAGCCGCTTATAAAAACACAACTTTTCCCTATTTTTTCTCAGGATCAGGATAGTCCAATAGTAACCTCTATGGACAGAAAATGGCAAACCAAATACAAGATTTTAATCGGTAGACCAGTTTCTTCTCCTTCTAAAGTTTTAAACTGAATAATAAATGGAGAAACAAATATAAGATGCTTATAGAGAGAGAACAATTTCTTTTCCTTCTCAAGAAAGTTTTAAAGTTTTAAATTTCAGTGACTGAGACAGCGACAGAAACAGGACACTTTAGTCCAATGCAGACTTGCTAACAGTGGGCTGTGGTTGTGTAATCGTACACCCCCTGTCCAATTCTGACTGCACAATAGGCTGTCTGCATACACCCCCCCCCCCCCTCACCCCCCCCCCCCCCCCCCCCCACCCAACACACTCCTTATGTGTACATGTGAGTATGTCGTATATGGGTCAGATTTTCAGAAAATGTACAATTTGCAGCTGTACACTTTTAGTAAATTCTTCAAAAATCGGCTGCAATTTGGTCAATACCAGGTAATTTCGAGAATATTCGGCATTGTATTGATTCTAGCAATCTGTTTGGTTAGGTTGAACCGCATTTTGAACTTTATTTTCGTCTGAAATTTGGGTTATTTTAGGGGATTGGTGAAGGTGAATTGTACATTTTCTGAAAGTCTGATCCATATATATACATCAACACTAGACAGTTTTACACATTTAGTAAATTATGCGCATTTGTTTTATTTATTTTTTATTTATTTTGGAAGATAAGCTCAGATATTCATATCATGCGTTTCATAGATATCAGAAAATTAGAACAAAGATGAATGAATGAATATTTTGAATTTGTTTGCTAATATATGATAATCTCCTTTATAATTCCATGAAGATATTACTAACTTTCGTCAATAAAACATGCCTTTTTTAACTCTATCATGTGAATGAAATTCCTCTTAAACTTAAATATTGTGCCACTGCGCATGTCTGGTACAGTGCATCATGGGATGGATTCTGTTGAAGTCTGACATACAAATATTTGGCAACATTTTCATCGAAAATTGCAAGAATATTTCCACCACTAATATCATGGCTTGTGTAAATGATCTATGAAAACCAAATGCATGATGGGAAACATGGAGGCCTGTGTTATGAAAACATGTAAAACACATGGATATTGACATTAGAGCACTGATAAATATCCCATCCTGAACATGGCATGTTTTTTTTATAGATTTTACACTGTACCATTACTCACATAATTCCATGCGAATCAAGATTCAAAATGGCGGCTTTGCAAATGCCCTATTGTACACTATCAGGCCCTTCACCCATCTAGTCCAGTAGTCTTTATACAAGCTTATATACTGCCTTTAGACCGGCAGCGCCCCATGAGGAATGAAAGTGAACTTGACAAAGGTTTATAATATTTTATCAAAGCCTTGCTGCATTAACTGGACGCTCCGCCATATGGGAATATCTCCAGTTATCTTGTTTTAGGAAGGATTTGAAGCGAAGAATCACAGAATCTGATCTATTTTAAGAGATGTGAAAATAGCCCTAATGGATTTAAGATAAATGTCTGTGTTTGAAATGTTTGAAATGCTGCTCTTCTCGGGATAAATATAAATGTAATTTTTATCAAAGGGCTTGCTTTTGAAAGAGAACTTAATGGAAATATTCTGTAGCATCTCTGAGCTAGACACAGTAATAGTCCTCACCAAGTAAACTATCGCGAGCCCATATGTGATGTGTGTTAGGAAAATGAGTCACAAGTCTCAAAATTGGTGTTTTTCAAAGTCGTTTACTTACAAGATCTCTTTGTTGGAATGTTTGCATTTTTGGAGTGTCTAGTCATTGTGGTTGTATGAATACATGTATCAAAATTCAAGACTGTTTATTAATTATATCAGTGCGTTATTTAGATCATCGTATTGAGTATATTTAGCTACTTTACTGGTAATATCCACCTAGAAATATTGCAAACTTTTTTTTTCAAAAATAAAAATATATGACTAAAAAGACAAAGGTACTTATTAGATGTCCTTCATGTTTACATTCATTGGAATCGGGTCGGTCTCATCTTTTCAAACATGATGGTATCTCAAAATCAGATTTAGGCAACTTATGACTCATTTTCCTGAAACAGATCCCATATCTCAATGACCTCAACTGTATTATAACTGACAATGTACACTAAACATACTAAATAAAACAAAAAAAACTTTTCCTTTTCCTTACTTATATCGTCTGATGTCTGACCCATATGTCACTCTTAAAGGTACCTTTAAACATGTCCAGCTGATCATAGAGATATTTCACTGTTTCGTATTCGCCAAATTACTTGAGAAATATAGGTATCTAAACACAGAAAGGGGAACCAGTGGGAAAAGAATAAAGGAAATATATTGATTAAATAACATATAGTTTGTAAAGAAAAGAAAAGAATCCTAAACAAAAAGGAATTAATAATTGATTCCTTAATGCAGATTAGGACATGTACCTGTGGAGAGAGGAGAGTACATCAGAATAAATCAACATTACAAAAAAATAAAAAATCAACATGAGAAAATAAAAGAGAATAAAGTCGATATTCACCTTTAGTATCTGTATTCCTGCCAAGTGTTGCGCGCGCCGATCGGCGGATGGACGAGCGTCTTTTATCTCCAAACAAGGAGAGTTCCTCTATTTGACCAGGCGCAGTAGCTGGAGAAGAAGAGAGAGAGATCTAGTGAGATTGGTATCTTAGCAACAAAAATAATACGGCTATAAGAAGGAACAAGAGATAAAGACAACCAATCATCCTCCGGCATTGGCATCACATGACTCTATCACCAGCGCCATTATAGCTCCTAGCGGGCGTGGATGGTACTAAAACCTACTTGACGATATCATACATCGCTTTTTTGTTTTTTATTGCTTTGTTTTTTTCTCTTTTTTTTCCTTCTTAGAAGATGATTGAGATGAGATCAATAGGGTGAGCGGGAGAGGGGGAGAGGATGTCTTCATAAAATGGTGCTTAGATCAGAATTAGATCAAGCCTTTATCTATGACTTGAGATATATCTGATGGAAGTGTACTGGAGTAAGTGTGTGTGTGGGGGGGGGGGGGCGGGGGGGTATACAGTGGGCTCAATATTGCCTTATAATGATAATAATAATAGATTAGTATTTCCATATGACATTTACAACCGATGTCATACAATGTAGAATTAAAAGAGAGAAACCTATGGAAAGAGGAATATTCTCTGTGACAGTCACAGCTCTTCTGAATATCCCTTAAATTTTGTTTTACTTCGCTATCATCAGAACCTTGACCTTGAACCTTGACCTAACTTGTTCAATGTCTTATTAATACTAATATACTAGGTAGTTAATACTAAATATATCATATTAATATAAATATATCATATTGATATAAATATGGCAATACACCATTGCCCTAAATGAATACCTGATACTCTCCGTTAACATGTTAAGTCCTATAGTTGATATATATCACATTATTATAAGCTAAATATAAGGGGCTACGAGGCCTCCCATATCTTATATCTTTATTATAGTAACCCAATCATATATTAGGGAGATTCCACAAGCAAACCAAAACAAATCTCAATTACGTAACCGTATCCGTATCTTTTTTGTGAATTACGCCACATTTTTATGTATAAAAAATAAATTGTGAGATGAAATATTTTGCTTGACATGTTACATTACGTTTTACCCGCCATGTTTTGCTGAACCACTTACTTTAGATATATGTTTGTATATCAGAGATACGGATGCGTTTAGGTATAGAATAGTCTTGCTGAACCTCCCTATTGTCAAATATCATTAAATAACCAGACATTAATCATTTAAAGCCACATAAATGATAAGCTGCTATAACCGCCAAGATAATTCCAGATGTTGTTGAGGAAAGGGAAGGAGGAAAGCCAGTGTCTGGTCATAAATAGGAGATAAACCAAGTGGGAGGGGGAAGGAGAGGGGGGGAGGGGAGGGGGAGGGGGAGGGGCGGGGGAGGGAGCGGGGAGGGGGAGGGGAGGGGGAGGGGCGGGGGAGGGGGAGAGAGGAGGGGAGAGGGGAGGGGAGAGGGAGAGAGGAGGGGAGAGGGAGAGGGGAGGGGAGAGGGAGAGAGGAGGGGAGAGGGAGAGGGGAGGGGAGAGGGAGAGAGGAGGGGAGAGGGAGAGGGGAGAGGGAGAGGGGAGGGGAGAGGGAGAGGGAAGGGGAGAGGGAGAGGGGAGGGGAGAGGGAGAGGGAAGGGGAGAGGGAGAGGGGAGGGGAGAGGGAGAGAGGAAGGGAGAGGGAGAGGGGAGGGGAGAGGGAGAGGGGAGGGGAGAGGGAGAGGGGAGGGGAGAGGGAGAGGGGAGGGGAGAGGGAGAGGGGAGGGGAGAGGGAGAGAGGAGGGGAGAGGGAGAGGGGAGGGGAGAGGGAGAGAGGAGGGGAGAGGGAGAGGGGAGGGGAGAGGGAGAGGGGAGGGGAGAGGGAGAGGGAAGGGGAGAGGGAGAGGGGAGGGGAGAGGGAAGGGGAGAGGGGAAGGGGAAGGGCAGGGGAGAGGGAGAGGGGCAGGGGGAGCGGGGCAGGGGGAAGGGCAGGGGGAAGGGCAGGGGGAGCGGGGAAGGGCAGGGGAGAGGGAGGGAGAGAGAGCAGGGGAAGGAGAGGGGAAGGGGAGAGGGAGGGAGAGAGAGCAGGGGAAGCGGGGAGGGGAAGGGGAGAGGGAGGGAGAGAGAGAGAGCAGGGGATGATTGTCTAGGACCAGATAACGGTTTTATCTGTGTGCCTCTGCCATTATAATGATTGTACAGTGGGAAGCTGCATGTGGAGGGTGGCAGTGATAAGGGACTGCCGCTATGGGCAGATGTAAGACATTTGTGATTACAGCAAAATGAGTCAAAAGTCACAAAATATGATATTTTTCAAATGTTTTTCTTTACAGGAAACCTTGCTGGAAGTGTTTTCATTGTTGGTGTGGTTAGCGCTGGTAGTAGCGTGAATACATATGTGGGACAGATTTTCAGAAAATGTACAATTCAACTTCACCAATCCTCTCACATTTTAGACGGAAATAAAGTTCAAAATACTGTTCAACCTAACCAAACAGATTGCTAGAATCAATGCAATGCCAAATATACTCGAATTTACCTAGTATTGGCGGAATTTCTGCCTAATTTAGCAGAATTTACTAAATGTTTTTTTATTAATCACATTATTAAATACACTTTATTACAGACTTTATGCTTATTATAAGGATCTTCGTAAATTATTATTAATATTTTGTAAGATTAGATGGGATAGGTGGTCGTGTCTCAATGAATACAACTCCGGGAGGGCATTAGGGGGTTTATTTTATTGTAGTTGAGGTGACATGTCCTGACATGTTTCGACTAACAGTATAGTCTTCATCAGAGGATGGGTTTTGGAGGCTTGGCACTACCCCTGAGGTATAAATTAGAGTAACATAATGTTACTCACGATGACGTCATAATGTGGAGTTAGCAACAATGGGTTCAGCAATTAGTTTCGTAAATAGTGAATTTTATTCTATTTTTATGATTTTTCTTACATAGTAATCTCCAGAGCGGTTAACATAATAGAACACAAGTGAAATATAACAACATGGCATTTTGTAAGATTAAGAGTATGGGTAAGATGAACCTCCAACTATAATGCAATGTAGTGTAAAACCAACACATCCCATACTAAATGTTAATCGTAAAAGGAAATGTTGCCTCGCCAATACTTGTAAAACAGACGACATCAAAATGACATTAGGAAAAGACTCTGCATTAAACAGGAGCGAGGCATAAAATGGAGACAAGAAACATTACACAAATTAAAGGCTATAACATTGAATCTTTTATGTCTTGCTGTTTTTTCTACCAGAACTAAAATCTGGAGGAAAATTTCCTCCGTGTGTCTTGACTTCATTTCTAAGATTTTTAATATTTGCTTTTAAAAAAAACAAATATCTTAGTCCTTAAATCAGAATTGTTTCCTTTGATTCAGACATGCACAGTCTTCATTCATTTAAAATGGAACAGTTTTTTTCAGGCGTTGGCTACCAGTTGCCATGGCGATAAAACAGTTTACCAGACGACTTTGGTTTTAGCAAAGCAGACGACTTTTGCGACAATGAATAATTCAGGACTTAATGTCGTAAAACAACATAGTCTTAGACTCTCACTACAGGGGGCGTGGAAGGGAGGATAACAAGGTGGAAATGGGGAACAAGTGCCTACGTCACTTCCTGTTTTATCCCGATGAAAAGAGGATTTGTTTCGAATTGGAAAGATGTGTATAAATACTTGTCAGCACTTTCTACTGTGGTTACAAAGGATTGCTTTGACCTTACTTACCCCAAACCCAAATGTTTGTCCTTGAACCCATCTGGTAGCAAAATACCCAGAGTTCCATTAGGTGCTTAGCACAGCATTATGGGATATAGGGGTGTGGCTCTGTATTGGTAAAGTCGACAATGGCGGATAATGTGTGTGGGTTTTTTTTAACAAAATCTGTATAAATTGCTGCGGTACCATCTCTAACATACATGGGTGGATATGGTCGTGCCTTGAGAGGGCCGACGATTATAGACATTAACTTGTTAAAAACCGAGATGCAGAAACATTTAGATTAACTCTGAAGAGCAGCTAGCCCAATTCAAAGATGAGACTATAATTGTGATGTGTCACAGAAAGATGAGTCACAAGTTGCAAAAATAATGTATTTTGAGATATCATCATATTTGAGAAGATGAGAGCAAGGGGATTCCAATGATAGTAAACATTCAGACATCCATTAAGTATAATTCATATATTAATTTTTGTTTGTTTTTACAAATTCTTTATTTCCTATAGTTCACAATGAGACAACCTTAAATTAGTTTCAAAGACGATACCATTTAACTTATATCTTGTGATAAATACAAAGTTTTGTATCAATCATGAGTGCACATGTTTAGCAGTTACTCCTTATGTTTCCTTAATTTTAAATAGTTTCGTCTTTGTGATGTACCATAGGAAAATGTCTCCAGTCGCCAAAAGAAATTATTTTATGAAGAGGAGATGAAGCAAATTTCAACATTGTGAAACTTTAGAACATCTATTAAGTGCTTCTAATATTTGTTGTATTTCTGGGTGGAAATTTGATACACGTATTCAGTAGACTAACAGCGTTAAACACCCCCAACAATGAGAATATTCTCACAAAGACTTCTTGTGGAAAAGAACAACTGAAAAATATTAATTTTACGATTTTAGACTCATTTGTCTGGGAGACATGACATTTGTACTGGGCCATGTAAGCCAGTTTTGTATCAATGCTGAGTGCACATGTTTTAGCAGTTACTCCTTAAGTTTCCTTAATTTTAAATGTAAGCAATTAGGGAGACACGTGATTTACTGGCAAACCCCTGGGGGGATATGGTGGAACTACATAGTGCAATTAGGCTCCTGCAATTTTAATTATAATCGATTAATCTATTGTACTCTTTAGATGGTTTTTCTGTAGATCTATGTTGTCGTCCCGTACATAGATGGAACCAGATGAGAATGTGGTACGAGGGACGCTATTGCACTGTCCGAGATGTTTGTTTGTTCGTGGCCCACAAGTTGATAGGCGAGTGGGTATAAAAAAAAATAACATGAGGACAGTGTAAGAGTTCCACATTCAAATTTAAGTTCTATATTTACTCCCACGTTGCTATGCTTACCTTATTTTTTTTCAAGTAAAGTTTTATTTCCCAAACTATTTCACGCTTGTGATACATTTCATGTTGAGATTTTTTTTTTTCACCTTATATGGCTATGTTTACTGGGGACAGGAAATCATACCACACACGTTGAACTGGTACAAATTACCACACTACTCCCGCCCACTCAAATAGCATGTGGTACATACATCAACGTGGAGTAAATACATGCACCAAATTCGAAGACTCTGCTATATGTATATATGTGTTTCTGAGGTCATCCTGAGCACTATATTTAGACAATTTACTAGTAATTGACTCAAGAAATGTCGCTAACCTTTTTCATGCATAAAATCTAAGTTAAATGTTATCGTATTTGGGCAGATATGAAAGTCTGTTCTGGAATCTGGTGCTAACTTGTCAGGTGCTAAGTTATGTTAATAATGGTGTAACTCCAATCTACAACTTTGATGTAATTTGATTTTATAACTTTTACAACAGTTGTCACCGTATCCTACATATCCATGAAACTCCATGAAACAAGAAAAAGAACCCAAACATATCCTTTATTTTTATGTTTTTGTTATTAAAGATGTTTATTCAGCAGAGTGGAATTATGTAGTTATACACTATTTTCATTCGAGGCTGATATGAGAGGAATTTTTTACAAATACACAAGCATTACAATTCATGTACAATAGGGGATTTGCATGTCTCATTGCGCATGTCTATGAGAGTGGATTCTGGGATAGATTCAGTTCAAATCTGACCTACAAATATTTAGCAATAATTTAATGAAAAAATTGCAAGAATGTTTTCAACAATATCATATGTTGTGCAAGTGATCTATAGTAGGCAAATGCATGATGGAAAAGATGAAATTGTGCGTTATAGAAACATCTAAAATACATGGATATTGATATTGGACCACTGATAAATATTCTAAGCTAAATATAGCATGTTTTCTATAGATTTTATACTGTACCATTATTCCCACAATTCCATTGGAATCAAGATTCAAAATGGCCGCTATGCAACTCCCCTATCTAAGATTGACTACATCCCATTGCCCACATCTCGACTGTCCGACCCATGTAGTACTGCCTTATGCTCCAACCTTTGGGCACATGATGAGACGCCAAGGGCGTTCACAAATAAAAAGAGTAAAAGAAACCTTGACAACCCGTTCCACCTGCCCAGTTCTTCATCCTCGGCTAATTTTCCAATAGCACCTCATGTTCTCGTTTAATCACGTTGTGAACGCAGAAGAGCGAGAGTTGGTTCAACCACTGGTACTAATCACCCTAGACATATATTGCCATGGTGACGGTGGTTTTAAATTGACTACCTTTTGTTGTTTGCCAAGGAGACCTGGTGAGTGTTCTTAAAGCTACTTTCTGTATTAGGACAAACAAATTTACTCATATTATGACTTATAGGACTGAATTTATCAATATTCTGCTGCTGTTATATGTTTATACAAGAGTTACTCATAGTATGACTTATAGGACTGAGTATATCAATATTCTGCTGCTGTTATATGTTTATACAAGAGTTACTCATATTATGACTTATAGGACTGAGTATATCAATATTCTGCTGCTGTTATATGTTTATACAAGAGTTACTCATAGTATGACTTATAGGACTGAGTATATCAATATTCTGCTGCTGTTATATGTTTATACAAGAGTTACTCATAGTATGACTTATAGGACTGGATTTATCAATATTCTGCTGCTGTTATATGTTTATACAAGAGTCACTCATATTATGACTTATAGGACTGGATTTATCAATATTCTTCAGACTTGTGTGATGGAAACATTCATAAAACATGGATATTGACATTGGAGTATATGAATATCACATGCTGAACATAACATGTTTTCTATAGATTTTACACTGAATCATTAGTCCCATAATTCCATATGAATCAAGATTCAAAATGGCGTCTATGCAAGTCCCATATTACATACATGTAGAATGGTTGTATCAGTGGGTTACCACTCACTCACCCATGTATGAACAGGCTAGACAAGAGTCAGGCATATTTCACCTTACCATCATTTAAATCATGTAGCAGGTAAATCAGTGGTATAATAATTAAGATTAAGATTAAGATTAAGATACTTTCATTCAATTGGTAATGACCCAGAAAAATAAATAATTTATATATTTCAGGGGCACAAAGAAAACTACTTTTAATAGTGAGGCTGCTGTAATATTCCTGATTAAATACAAATGTTTCAAAAAATAAAGAAAACTGATTAATTAGAAACGTATAAAGTCTGAAAGTGATGCTTGAGGAATATATATGTGATGTGTTTCAGGAAAATGAGTCACAACTCGCAAAAAATGGATTTTGAGATATGCTCATATTTGAAAAGATGAGATCAAGCCGATTAAAACGATAGTAAACAGTAAGTACATCTTATATGTATTTATATATTTAAGTTTGATATTTTCATTTTTGAGAAGAAAAAAATGTAATATTTCTGCGTGAGATTGTTGAGGGCTATATATGAAAGAGTGATGATGAATGAGGAGGGATCGCATAGCACAGCCATATCTGTAACCTGCAGGAATACTAGGGTCAGATTTTCAGAAAATGTACAATTCACCTTCACCAATCCTCTCAAATAACCCGAATTTCAGACGGAAATAAAGTTCAAAACACGGTACAACCTAACCAAACAGATTGCTAGAATCCATGCAATGCCGAATAAACCCGAATTTACCAAGTATTGACCAAATTGCAGCCTAATTTACTAAATGTGTACAGCTGGCAATTGTATATTTTCTGAAAATCTGACCCATTAGACAGGCACACACACTCTGACACACTCCAAGTCAGACAGCAGGAGAAGATGAAATAATCCAGACACAAGTCTTGGCGTGCTTACAAAGGCACAAAGTCAATTAATTCAGTAGGACTAAACTTCTGCTGGTGAGAATAAAAAGCTGGTTTGGTTGAGAGCTGCTTGTTTTGCGTGTCTTCTCCTCATCCACTGCCAACCCCAGCTCTGGTTACTAGTCTGGGCAACAGGGGGCGCTTACTCTACACTGTAAAGTTGCGCTCCCAGTTAATGGTCAAAAAACATTTTTTTAAATCTATTTTCTGTCTCTATATATATTAGTGTTTTTATTTCCAAATTGCATCACAATTACATGGAAAAAGGTCATGTCACTTTCTATGCGAACATAGTTCTTCCAAGAGCGCCTTGATTTGGTGTCAATTGTTTCATTTTTAAGACATTTATTGTTAGTTTATAAATAGTTGTACCAAATTTCAAGAGCATCTATTAAATAAAAATATCGAACCTTAGACATAGAAATACTTTTTAGATTTCCTAAATGTTACCATCTTTAGAAGCCAATTAATCTCATTTCTCAACTATGATGGTATGATTATATGATTTTAAAATCAATTTTTTTCAACTTATGACTTATTATTATGCGATACACCACATGTATATTGGCAACATCCCTCAGTCAATGACGAGGGTGGTATTATTCACCAGCCAAATGATAATTGTAATCACAGGTTGGGGGCTTGAAAGCCTCCTGACGGCAGGGAAAAACGTCCCCTGACTTCCCTAAATAAACGTATCTCAATCTCAATCTCAATCTCAACAAACATGTTTCACATGGAATATTTACAGTGTAGGTAGAGTTAGGTATAGACTCTCTATGCGTGATGAATCTGCCTACATTTGGCTCAGATTCTTGCCTTCTAGGCTTTTGAAGTAAATTTATTTCTTTATTAATGTCGGCAAATACCAGGGTACTTTGTAATTGCATGCTTTGTCAGTCTCCATCCAGTCCTCTATCTACATCTTTCGTGATAAAGGACTAATTTGATTTCTTTGGTTTTTGCAAGATTCAAATAGTGTTTTCTGAAGGCATTTAACAATTGCCTGGTTCAGTAAATTTTGATTATCATCATTATTCATTTATTTATCACCTCCCATGATAACAGACAAATTAGAGTCGGGGCAGCGAGATAAAGACAATATGGCGATTTGCATATGGGTCAGATTGTCAGAAAATGTACAATTCAACTTCGCCAGTCTTCTCAAATAACCCAAATTTCAGACGAAGATAAAGTTCAAAATACAGTTCAACCTAACCAAACAGATTGCTAGAATCAATGCAATGTCAAATATACTCGAATTTACCTAGTATTGTCCAAATTGCAGCCTAATGTAACCGTATTTACTAAACTACAGCTGCCAATTGTACATTTTCTGAAAATCTGACCCATGTCTCACTGCGCTATTACAGTGCACGCATTCAGTTCAAATCTGACATACAAATATTTTCTTTTCATCATGTAAACTCTTTTCATCAATTACATGTGTAGTAGTTCTGCTATGATCCTCCTTGAGACCTTCCATAAAGGAATGGTGCTCTATATTAACACTAGAGGTGCCCTACGTTCGGGCCTATGTATTTACACAGTGTTACTCTGAAATCACTCTATTTCCCTTTATATCTTATGTTAACCCTTATTGTATTATCCCAGTTGGATTCCTCAACCTGTTTCTATTCTATCTATTCTATGTGTCATCACATTAGGTATCTATTGCTTTATGTCTACATGAGTATTGCAGGGATCTCTAAGCTACCACTTTGTAGCCAGTACTAAGATCCCTTACCCTATCCGGCTGAGACGGATTCTGGGCCGTTTAGACGGACTGTTGCAATAAACAGAGATATGAGGAATTGGCCTTGTTAAGTTGTTTATTCCTTGTCGAGACTCTGCGAATCGCTACACATGGTTATTTCCATGAGATCAGTGTTGAATATCCCATGTTGAACATGTCTTCCATCTTGAATCTTGATTCACATGGTTATTATATGTCAAAGTATAGAGGGGGAAATCGCCAGAAAATGTCAAATTTGCCTCCAGCAATCCACTAAAATAACCCAAATTTAAAGCAAAAATCAGGTTTAAAATACAGTTCGACATAACCAAACACACTGTTTAAATCAAGGCGATACCAAATATACTCAGATATACCTAGTGTTGATGATTTTCCAGTCTAATTTAGCAGAATTTACTAAATGTTTTGATCTACCAATTGTACATTTTATGAAGATCTGACCCTAGAAAACATGTCATGTTCAGCATGGGATATTTATTGGTGCTCAAATGTCAATATCCATGTGTTATACATGTTTCCATACTACATCCATCTCATTTGTATATTAATATTCTTGGTTGCGAATACACATTGTTGATTTGCTCCTGCACTGCAATTCTTAGCCAATTGCATGTCATTAAAGTTAAAAAGTAGTCATTTAAGTCACTTAAAAATTGCTAGTTTATCAAACTTTCATTATCATCTTCATTTATTTTTCTGCTGGATTAAAACAGTTTTTTTTAACTCACTTAAGAATTGTCTCTTTTGATAAAACTTTTTTACACATGTTACATGCACCTTCTTCATCAGTCTTTTATTCTTTTAATATTGTATTTTACAAAACTAAATAAATTATGTGACATAATCATTCTCCTGACATGCGAGTTGGTTAGCTAATGTCAGGGCTTTCTGGTTTAAGAGACAGTTTGAACTAGTTCAACCAGAAACCATGTTTTCCCTTCTTCACAATTTTATTGAAATGGTTTGTGTAATTATGCTGTAATTCAGCCCCGCAGTCATTTGTATTTGAGTTTTGATTTAAATCAATCTTTATTCAGGTCCTTTGTGTAAGAAAACAGAGTTTGTTTTGTTCTTGTGGACAAGTCCTGATATCAAAGATAAAAGATAAAAGATTGAAATCACTCTTAAGACAGGGAAACACGGTGCAGGTAAAAACTTTGGCGGCTAAAATACCGTGAATTCTGCGAAATAATTTCTGGCAACGCGAAATTGGGGTTTTACATATCATATATCATTACCTTTTCCCCCCTCGAAACTGTTTTGAAATACCCAACCCATCTAAATATCATATTTTAATAGCATTGTATTAACAGTGTGTTAGCACCAGTCCTCTAGTTAGCACCAGTTTTGATTAGAGAATTTGTTCAGTTGCTTTGAATATTTGTGCTTCTTCCACTCGTTAATTAACATATATTGAGTGAATTCTGCTAAATTATGGTGAAAACAAATTCTAGGTCTATCTGTGACCATACAAGATGTTGTCTCAAAAGTCTTTAAGCTCATTGTTGTCTTAAATGTGTGTTATTTGGGAGGATTGGTGAAGTCTAATGGTACGTCTTCAGGCGACTTTAGCCGTTTATTTATTCTATTATTGCTGCAAAGTACACAGCCTGGTGCAGAGCCACTCAGTCAACACAAAATGGGTCAGATTTTCAGAAAATGTACAACTCAACTTCGCCAATCTTCTCAAATAACCCAAATTTTAGACGAAAATAAAGTCCAAAATAAGGTTCAACCTAACCAAACAGATTGCTAGAATCAATGCAATGTCGAATATCCTCGAATTTACCTAGTATTGACCAAATTGCAGCCTAATTTTGAATAATTTACTAAATGTGTACAGCTGCCAATTGTGCATATTCTGAAAATCTGACCCAAATACAGATGAAAGCCATCAGCAGGGCATTTTTACACAAACTGAAATTATTCATTATAGAAAGTCCTTAAATACAGGCAGGACCCAGAGGGGCTGTTACACTAACCACCGTCCCTCCCTCCGCCTCCTCCCCGCCTAAAAACCAGCCACAAATACCCAGATGATGAATGGCCGCCAAATCTTTTCATCTAATTCTTTAAAGTGCCGCCTGCCACTAACGTCCTGATGTGGCGGTAGATGTCGCTAGTGCATAACCTGCAGCATTCAAATCTGTACTCTCAGCTGAATTTTAGGGTTTGTATACAGTGTGTCCTCAATTAACAGCAAACTATACTATATTAAGGCACATTGTAGTAAACAAATGACAAATAATACAATTGATGGGTTCACACACGGTATGTGATCCAGAAAATTACCACAGCAAGACATTTATTTGTGGGAAGTAAATTGGTTAAATTTCACCAGATCTGAATGCTTTTAGATTGTTTTTATATTTAAAAATAAAGGATCGTCTCATAAACATCCCCCCCCCCACCCTTCTCTATCCCTCCTACCTACAATATCCATTTGATTTAGTGTTAAATACCTTAGCCTACACACCACAAACTTGCTGAGTAGGCTACGCCACCCACCCTATAAATAGCATACATGTTGTCAACAAGCCTGTGAGCGCAGGTGGCAAGGCAAGCGTGTCAAGCTATGAAGGCTAAACATGGCCTGCACTCACGACCAAGGGTAAGGCTTATGAGAGCATGAATGTGTTCAAAACAGCATTGCTGGACCATAAGTGCAGTAGTTTTTCCAGACAAAAGGGTAGCTACCTAAGTCAAGTTTCTTTCAGACGAGTTACAGGTCACAACTTACATGGGAAAACATTGAAAACAGGGCCATAAATCTGGGTCGTTTATAGATGGAGTGGACACTGATGGGTTGGGTGATGTAACAACTTTCGGAGGGAGGCTTATCCCGCCTCTTCACAGCGGGCGGGTTGGTAACTTCTTGTCTAGTGATCAAAATATTAACGGTTTTCTACGTTTTGTTCCGTTCTATTCCTACACATCTGAACGTGATTAAACAGAATTGTTGAGGATTTCGCTATCTTTGCTGCATAGCTTCATAAATGCTTCTTTCAGGGACCCGCCAAAACCTTCCTGCGTTGATTTCACTTATCATCACTCACTGGTGTTTTTATCTTTCAGCCGATTCTACTTAAACGTCTTGCATACATATGACCAAACATTGATAACTTCTGTCCTGCAGGTCAAACAATCAGTAAATTTTGTAACAATATTTTTGTAAATATATCTGAGAATGTAAGCTTTAAGTATTCCGGCATTCAAGTCCTGAAATGAATGTATTTGGAACGCGTCAAATAAAATAAAGCTACTGATTAGCGGAGGAATGTTTTCCCCACAAACTAACGACATTCATCATCTCCCACCCTCCACCATCTTGGAAATGTTGTCAGGACCAGTGCGCATGTGTGGAGATGACCTGATAGCGGCGCTATGGACGGGAGGAATGGGGGGGGGGGGATGTAGGGGGGCTAGTTATACATAACCTAATATTACAATATTACACACATGGTATTGATATGGAATTTAATTGAATTAGATAATGCTTATATTTTGCCATAATTTCACATATGTAGGAGGATGACAAAATTGGTAAACTGGCCTCTGGGTAAGATCCAGGTCATCCGACTGTCACCATGGAAACGAATAGATTACTAAACTATTAGAACAACTGGCTACTTGAGATATATGAATGTAAAGTAATAATATATGAGATTATAAAATATTATAAGTTTATATTGATTATGACTTCATCAAACATTGATAAAGCAAAATAAAGCATAGATCTATTGAGACACTGAGCTGCTGCAGTATTGAGGCATACAACTCAGTACTTCACCTCTGCTAATCAACCAGTCCCAAATGTTAATTGACCCACTTCCTCACCCCCCCCACCCCCACCCACCAGAGTTAACTATTGACAGCCGTACGTCAGGTGTGACTGGTCACATGACCTTTAGATATATAGAAATTTTATTCAAGTTGTCAGTTACACGAATAGGACATGACAATCTAACGTTAGGTCTTCCATCTGGCCCTAGATCCCGACGTTATGACGTCACTTACGTGACGGTGCAGGTGACGTCATACAGTGTATGGTCCTGCTTGACGTGCAACAACCAGGGACTGGCAAGAACAGTTTACTAAGACTAACAGTAAGTGTCCCCCGCCCACACGCACACATTCACTCCAACCTCAACCTTTCCTAGTCTAACAATGGTTTATTTGGCAATCAATGGAAGAACTGACAAAACAGCCAGAATTTATCAACCTTCTGAACAACATCAGCAATAAAGAATCTTTGAATTGAATTTCATATTTTACATTTTTAACCAGGACTACATCACCGCAATGATAATGGCCCTCTAGTACCTGAGGAATGAAACAATAGTCCAGAAAATGGTTAGAAATTTTAGATTTTAGATAGGCCTAGATGAACATATAAAACCATTCATACTGGAGAGTGCCCCCCCCCCCCTCACCCCCCCCCCCCCCGCAGCAGGAAGGAGCAATAATCACTGTGCGGCAGAGAGAGGCAAGGTTTTATAGCGCACCAGACAGATTGATTGATTGTCTTCTTGTCTTTGTGACTGATCAATACACCACCAGAGGGAGACAGCAGTCTGTACATGTGGGCACCCGCGGCTCTTACACTTGTCAACCTCCCACCCTCCCACCCCCGTGTTATTGTTGCTATATCTGAGGCTGTTACCCCAAGTTTACTGTATTATTCCACTTACATGTAATATAGACCCGTGGGTAACACAGCCATGAGATACGCTATGTTTTACACAATGACTGTTTTAAACAGAAGCAATAATAACACTGGGGGTTGACAAGTGTACCGCGGCTGTTACACTTGTCGACTCCCCGCCCCTCTTGTCTTACTGTTGCTGCAGCTTAAAAACTCTTCAGTCAATGTCTAATGGCTGCTGCTCAAAACATCATGTGCTTATATAGAGTCTATGTCCCTAGGGCTTTATACTATACATGGGTCAGATTTCCAGAAAATGTACAATTCAACTTCGCCAATCCTCTCAAATAACCCTCATTTAAGACCAAAATCAGCTTCAAAATGCAGTTTAACATAACAGAACTGATACTTTAAACCAATGCGATACCAAATATACTCAGATATACCCGGTATTCATCTTTTTTCAGCCTTATTTAGCAGAATTTACTAAATGTGTAGATCTGCCAATTGTACATTTTCTGAAAATCTGACCCACATAAGTCAAATAGTACACTAAAGAGGGGCGAGTGCAAGGAAAGTAAACTTCGATATATTCAACACATGTTTTAGCTTAGCTTTTCAATGCTTAGTAAGGGACTGTCAGGGTGTTTTTTATATTCACGTGAAAGTGGCTGTTCCCAGCTATTCTTACTTACAGTGGAATTCACAATTGGCAAAGCCAATCTTCCATGAAATGACAATGTACAATGATAGTTACTATCAATGGAGTTCATTTACAAATCAAGATAATAGGCTCACGGGCAATACTGGAAAGATGGTAGGATATTACCCCATGATTCTATCAGTAATTCTATTAGATCATTGGGTTCAAAGATATTGAGTCATGCAAACTAGTCTAAATAATAAATGTATCCTGACACAAAAATGCATGGTCCATGAGTGGCAGTTGGCTAGAATTTGGGGTAATATGAACACAGATCAGTCTATTTATATTGGTGTGAGGTCACTTGAAGTTACAGGTTGGGGATTGGCCAATCACTTCAAGAAACTGGAAGGTAGGTATATTGTATATTGGTCGGCCCTAGTTTGATGGAGATTTGATTTAAGGAGGAAAGGTATCCCTAAATTATGTGTTGGGGTTTTATTTCAAGTCAGGGATTGTAATACATGCTGCACATGCTTCTCATTGCCTTTTAACCGCTTCTTCAGCAGTCTTCCTCTTGCCAGGTTTCGGGGCTTAGACTGTACCTGGTGTTGTTCAAGAGGTGCCCCAGCAGAGCTGATCAGGCTCCACTTAGCAACTGCAGGTTTCCAGGGGCAGCGCCATATGTGGATCCCCTTCCACTTACAGTCAAGGCCATTCCAGATGTTATCCTCCAAGGCAATGCCATTCCTTCGAAGTTGTGGTATAGGCTGTAAGCACTTTGGTGTGTTTCCGGGCTTGTCTCCTATTCTGTCTCACATCCATTTCTGGACTGCATTCCACAACCTCCTGTGCAGCCCCATAGGTGTTCCGGACTGTGTTTCATACCCACAGAGCCCACCGGCAAAAGCTGCATGATTTGAATTGTACTTTAACGTCCATTTAATTATGGGGACGGCACACTATCATATCTAAACCATTTCTTCTGTGATTTGAAATGGCCAGTCCATCTGTGTCCGTCCATTGTCCTCCCCTCAGCTGTCTTTCCATATTAAACCCTTCCTCCCCCATCTAACTATACCAGCCCCCACCCCTGCCTATATAAACTCTACAGTAGCCTTTAAACCATTCCCTGTCTCTTCCCATGTTGGTCACATTTTATTTTTTTTGCACGAATTTTATTCAGGAAATAAAGCATGGCAACCGCCTATGCTGAATATTTTATTACGGCTAGGGGATCCCTATATTCCGCCGCATCCTGAAAGTCACAATTGCATTTTGAACATAATCACAGTGTCACATATCATGTTTGATCAGTACATATCTTATTTGCTTTTAGTGTAATCTAATGGGATTAATGAGATGAGATGGGATGATATTTATTATATAAGAAAATGAGTGATAGTTGGTATAATGGAGTACTGTTATCTGTTATCTTTAGTTATATAACATCCTTGTTATAAGTTTCATGATAATTGAATGTCTGAGTGTGTAGCTAGTAGTACATGTACTTGTACTAGATATTCGTAACAGCAGTAGTGTTAGTAATAACAATATTGTTAGCAGTGAAATAGTATAATATAATATATATAATATATATAATATATTAGGACAATATTCATTTACATTGTCAGATAGATTTACGTAAGTATACGTTGGCACTTGCCATGCTTGGAGGTCGCATACAGGCTCGTACTTGAAATTTTAATTGAAATATTCCTCAATATGTATATTTCCATTTAGGACTGTATTTTTTAGTCAATACTTAAAGTTTTTGACATCGATTACTGATTTGTGTATAATTCCGATATCGTTCCACATCCGCACCCCTATATATGCTAGCGATTTAGCATACAGTGTACTTAACGGTCGATATAGTTTAAAGTCCAACATCCTATCGCCTCTAAGGGCGTAACGTACCTCGTTGGCCTCTCTCTCTACCCAGTTAATCCTGCAGTGGTGCTGTTGTTTATGAAAAAATTTTACAACATTGAAATAAATTCTTTCTCTAACATTCATGGTTTTACTTTCCGCATGTAATCTCTGCACATTATAGTATCTGGGTTTTTTTAGGGCAAAACGAAGGGCTCTGTTTTGTAGTATCTGTAACCTATTAATTGTATTCTTTGCACAGTTTAGGTAGCAAACATTTGCATAGTCAAGATGGCTGAGTACCATCGATTTAATCAGCAGTGTTCTCGTATTAGTATCTAGTGTGTGTCTATTAATATATATATTATAGAGCCTCGCGTTGGCCTTCCTCACCGCATTCTTAGCCATATCATCAAATTTCAGCTTATTATCAATTATCAACCCTAGGTATGTAAAGCTTTTAACCCAGTCTATGTCTGTATCATATATTTTTATACATCTTACAGGGAGGGTGTTGCTTTCTCTCTGTGCGTATGGGATGTACATTGCCTTGGTTTTGGGCAAACTAATAGCTAACTTATTATCTTTACTCCACTTTGCAATCTTGTCATGATAATCTTATATTCAACACATGTCAGACTACCCCTTCCCCCTCCCCCCTACCTCCCTAAGCTCTACTGTAGCCATTAACCCCCTGCTATATACCCACATGTCAGACTACCTTCCCCCTCCCCTCCCCCATGAAGATGGGGAGAGACAGAGAATGGTTTAATGGTCATTAAACCCAGGCTATACAAGCTCAGAGGCAGCGGCCTACCTCTTCACCCGAGGCCAATCAATAAAGGCTTTGTTTTAATACCCTAGCAAATTAGCCTCCTCATTCACCCATCTCCCGGGGGGGGGGGGTGCTGCAGGTGGGGGGAGGGGGTACCAGAGTTTACCCACCCACCCACCATATATCATCCTCACATACAAACCTATTGTGCTATTGCCTGAACTTGATTGTTTTTATACCGAGTTCTTCTACTAGAACATTGATTTATTTAAATTTTTATTAAATTTCAGTTGTAACAGAAAATGTTATTTGATACCTTCAGTTTTGGCTAGGTGTATAAAACATCGCAATTTCCCAGCCTCACCTCCCAGCTTAAGACATATATAATAGAGCTACTTATACAAATGATTTGCCTTGGTGAGATGTTGTGTAGATGTCAGGTATTTATGTAAAGCTATATTCTTAGCTATTATGACAAAAAAATATCTTATAATTATGACTTAAAGGACGGAACTTATCAATATTCTGCTGCTGTTACTATGAACAAATTCTAAGTTGAATCAGCTGAGAGAAAAGGCCGCCTGTGAGCGATAATAAGTGAAGCCACCACAGGAAAGGATTTCACCGGGTCTCCAAAATACACACAAGGACCTTTTAAAAACCCTGTGGCAAAAGCAAATGGACAAAATCCTCCAAAGCTTTTCTCAAATGACTTTAGATGGGTTGGGAAAAAGGAACAAAAAGAGGAAAGGTTTTTGACCGATGTTCACTGAGAGAGCAGCCTTAAGGCTAGCACTATAACCTACACACATGTTCAGGTACCATGTTCAGTTAGCTGAAAACATCTAGTTCTCTTTCTCCTTCTCATTTTGGCTTCAACTATATCTACCATGCTAGACTATATCAGACCATGCAGTAGTAAAACTAAGCTTCAGAAATTTTAAATATAAAAGAAACTAAATCCTTACATCACCCATATAAATGTAGATTTCATCTCCTCTTTCTAATGATTTTATATTAACTTTAGGTGCAGTAGTCCAGGAACTGGAAGACCTGGAAGTCACCTTTTTCTACACTTTTAGGTGCAAATAAATAACATTTTGAATTTAATTGAAACTTCTAAGACAATTCTCCGACCCTTCCCTGCCCACTCTGCCTCCTGCCTGACATGCCCCTTATTTAACCCACTTTCCATCCACGACCATTTCACTAAGGTTTAACATTTAATTCTTATCAATCAGAATGTATTTTATTTCCTGTGTTAATTGCGCAGTCATGAGAGAGGAAATTGGATGAGTTTTTACATCTTGCACCTCTGTGCCTACATTGTGTACGGACAGATTGAATTGAATCAAAACAGGAAAAATTGGATAAAAATATTTATATCGCCTTCACATTGCATGTGGGGCTGCGATAACTGAAATGTTTTAAAAACATCGCAGCACTTCTGTGTCAGTTTGCATTTCATGTTCCCAAGGAAGCACGTCATATTGCAGCAGTAGGGTACAGGCTTTAATCTTTAAATAAATTATTGTGTTTTCAATCGGGGACTTCACATGTAACTGGAAATATATCATCTTTATAAAACCCTCTGATATTGTAGAAAATAAAACCTAGAGAATCCTCACTCAACTATATTTTATTTCGTGACGATGCTAAACCTCTATATGTCTAACAAATGCCTGAGAGGTATTATTGTGGTATACCATCTGTAAAATGTTGAAATTTTCAAATTATGACAATTTTTTGTATTCCTTATATTTTGTTCTGCACATATTGTTTTTGATGACTTGAAACGTACCACTTGTGTGGAATTGTTTGTCGAAATAAAATATGTTTTAAAAAAAATGGGTAGGAACAAACATATGCATGTAGTATACAGTTTGTATTGTATATGGCCAGAGAACACCGACTGTTTCTATATGCTACTCATAGAAGGTTTCCAGCGCTCACACATGTACCAACTTTACCACCAGAGGGGGCAATATTTCATGTACCGTTACAATCACCATTTCTATTCCTGATTACCATTATATTGTTGTACACACTATTTATTATATGTGACAGAAAGAATCACATCCCTTCGAGTTTTCTTGTTTTTTTTTACTATACTTTATGTTAACTGAGAATGCTGTTTTGAACTCTCCTCTATAAACCTGTATATGGGTCAGATTTTCAGAAAATGTACAATTCACCTTCACCAATCCTCTCAAATAACCCACATTTAAGACAAAAAAAGAGCTTCAAAATGCAATTTAACATAACAGAACTAATACTTTAAATCAATGTGATGCCAAATATACTCAGATACACCCAGTATTCTTCATTTTTCAGCCTAATTTAGGAGAATTTCCTAAATGTGTAGAGCTGTCAATTGTACATTTTCTGACAATCTGAGCCATATATATAATATATAAGTTGTTACCGGTTGTCTGGATCAACTCTGTGTGCAACTCACCTGCAAAATCAGACAAAATAAACATTAAACAACATTCAAACATAGATATACATACATCACACATCAGAACAGTTGGAAAAACACCAAATAAAATGCTTTTTCTCTTGCCATCTGTTCATAACTTCTCATAGAAGTATAAGCATATATCAATAATATCAAGATAATGTTTTATTTGTTTATAAAGGCGCAGAGACCCATTGATGACCTAGCTTCAAGACGCATTGATGACCCAGCTTTAAGACAAGACTGGTGACCCAGCTTTAAGATCAATTGATGACCTAGCTTTAAGACAAACTGATGACCCAGCTTTAGGACCAAGTAATGACCCAGCTTTAAGACAAAGTAATGACCCAGTTTTAAGACCAAGTAATGACCCAGCTTTAAGATAAAGTAATGACCCAGTTTTAAGACCAAGTAATGACCCAGTTTTAAGACCAAGTAATGACCCAGCTTTAAGATAAAGTAATGACCCAGTTTTAAGACCAAGTAATGACCCAGCTTTAAGACCAATTAATGACCAGCTTGAAGACCACGTAATGACCCGCTTTAAGACCACGTAATGACCCGCTTTAAGACCGAGTAATGACCCAGCTTTAAGACCAATTAATGACCAGCTTTAAGACCAAGTAATGACCCAGCTTTAAGACCAAGTAATGACCCAGCTTTAAGACCAAGTAATGACCCAGCTTTAAGACCAAGTAATGACCCAGCTTTAAGACCAAGTAATGACCCAGCTTTAAGACCAAGTAATGACCCAGCTTTAAGACCAAGTAATGACCCAGCTTTAAGACCAAGTAATGACCCAGTTTTAAGACCAAGTAATGACCCAGCTTTAAGACCAAGTAATGACCCAGCTTTAAGACCAAGTAATGACCCAGCTTTAAGACCAAGTAATGACCCAGCTTTAAGACCAAGTGATGACCCAGCTTTAAGAGAGGTTAGATAAAGGGATCAATGGGAAGCAATACCAGTTAAAGCATGGCTGCCATTTAGAGGGAGGATTATTAGATACCAGCTGATCTATGGAGCAACATTAGACCTTCCAGATTAGTCCAAACCAGATTTAATCTGTCGCCATGGTAATGCTGATAGCAGGTTTCTATTGGTTTCCTCCTAAATCCGAGCTTCTAAGGCGTGCAGATTACTGCAGATTGGTTCATGCTGCTTCTTGTATTTGGCAATATTCTAAATGGGTCAGATTTTCAGAAAATGTACAATTCAACTTCGCCAATCTTCTCAAATAAGCCAAATCTCAGACGAAAATAAAGTTCAAAATACAGTTTAACCCAGCCAAACAGATTACTAAAATCAATGCAATACCGAATATACTCAAATTTACCTAGTATCGACCAAATTGCAGCCTAACTTTGCAGAATTTACTAAATGTGTACAGCTGTCAATTGTACATTTTCTGAAAATCTGACCCAAATACGAGGGCTCATCTCATCTCATTCCACAAAAGCAAAATGGAATGAAATCTAAGCTCAGTAAATAATGCCAAGCCTGGAGCGGGATGAACAGCGGGATATCACTGTTCTACAGTAGTGTAACTTGGTCCATACAAGAGAACATGCTACACGCTGTGCAACCTATCATACCACATGGCACGATGCAGGTTTGAAATTAAAATTCAGACCCAGAGGGTAGAGTGCGCTGTGCTCAGTGTGTGGCAATAGATTACAGAAGAATGGTATTTATCACACACTGATAGGTTACAAACTGTACAGAGTACCATGTTGTATTTGGGTCAGATTTTCAGAAAATGTACAATCCGCCTTCAACAATCCTCTCAAACAACCCACATTTAAAATGCAGTTTAACATAACAGAACTGCTACTTTAAATCAAAGCGATACCAAATATATTCAGATATACCTAGTATTGTCCATGTTGGCAGTGTCCGAGATGTTTGTTTGCAAACATTGGGGACAGTGCAATAGTGTCCCGAGTTCCACATTCAAATTTAGGTTCTATATTTACTCCCACGTTGCTATGCTTACCTTATATGGCTATATTTACTGGGGACAGGAAGTCATACCCCACACATTGAACTGGTGCAAATTACCACACTACTCCCGCCCATACAAATAGCATGTGGTACATGCACCAAAATGGAGTAAATTATCTAGGCTGTAACTGATATTGTATCAGTGTTACAATGGCTCTAAGTTAAGTTTAAAGATTTCAGGGGAAAATAACGAGTCTTTAGATGCCCTTGAAGCAAGTATGTTTGGTTACTAATGAAAAGCTTAAAATATGTCTTTAAGGGCAGCAGTAATACACAGGGAACATGTAATTGTTTAGTTGCAGGCCATTATTTATAGCAATATTCATTTGAAGCCTAGTAATGCTGGGCCTAGGAGAGCAGTAAAGCACTGGAGGGGTAATGGGAGTGGTTAAGGCGGCTTGGAGGAGAGGATAGATATCCTATGTAGATTAATCCCACAGCAAGCTAAACCTCTCCCCAGAGATTATCTCCTTGTCAAATACAATTTGCATCTCATTATATGTGGCCATATTAAGGTATAGACAAGAAGTTATGTGCATATGATTTCTTACAGGAAAATGAGGAAAATGTTGAGATAGCATCATATTTGAAAAGATGAGATCAAGCGGATTCCAAAGATAGGAAACACTGGGACATTTAATAAGTATTTCTATATTTCAATTCTGATAATTTTAGTTTTGAAAAAAAAAGTTTGCAATATTTCTTGGTGGACATTTACAAGTTAAGTAGCCACATAATTATACATTTACTCTATGGATGTTCTTTGAATTGCATATATATTTGATACGCTGTCTTGAAATTTCGTATGTATTCATTAGCCAAATAATGAAAACATTCCACCAAACAGATCATGTGAACAAATCACTTTGAAAAATATCAATTTTGTGATCTGTGACTCATTTTCCTTTAACACATCACATTTAGAGTATATTTGGACATTGACATCCCCTTCATTCCCACTTCTTATTCTGGAAATGGGAATAAAGAGGATTGTCAAAAAAGAAAGCAGGAACCATTTGACATAAACTTATTCAGCTGGTAAATAAAGGATAATCAGCATCACTATTTGGGTCAGATTTTCAGAAAATGTACAATTTACTTTCACCAATTCTCTCAAATAACACAAATTTAAGACAAAAATCAAGTTCAAAACTCAGTTCAACATAACCAAACAGACTGTTTGAATCAAGGCAATACCAAATATACCCATATATATCTAGTGTTGATGTTTTAGTCCAATTTATCAGAATTTACAAAATATGTTGATCTGCCAATTGTACATTTTCTGAAAATCTGACCCATTTGTAAGTAGTATATCCACTAGTATGTGAAACGTGTGCGTAAGGGTCACCATAAATGGCACACCATAGAATCTTTACATCCACCTTTACGGATACTTTGGTATCCAACTGTTCATAAACAGGAGTAGAGGGCTTCTCGTTTATACACACCATTATGTGCGTGTTTACGACCTAATGGATATCTACGGCCTATCTATAATCCAGCTAATCTACCGTGAATCCTCCTGCCCGACCGACATACAGCGGTCTCACTCCCTCTCATAGGAACCATTTGAATTCAAGGAAGAACAACCCAAGAATTAAAGCGGGCTATAAACAAGAGTAAACACAAAAGGCAGTGAATGCCCTATTTTGAAGACAATAAAAAGCAATATAAACACTGCACCACTGATAGCATTATTACTTCAGCAAATACGCATTATTACTTCAGCAAATACGCATTATTACCTCAGCAAATACGCATTATTACCTCAGCAAATACGCATTATTACCTCAGCAAATACGCATTATTACCTCAGCAAATACGCATTATCACCTCAGCAAATACGCATTATCACCTCAGCAAATACGCATTATCACCTCAGATGAAATACGCATTATTACCTCAGCATATACGCATTATCACCTCAGCAAATACGCATTATTACCTCAGCAAATACGCATTATTACCTCGGCAAATACGCATTATCACCTCAGCAAATACGCATTATTACTTTAGCAAATACGCATTATTACCTCAGCAAATACCCATTATTACCTCAGATGAAATGCGCATTAGAACGAATTTACATCACTTGATTGGATCTTAGTTACTTGAATGGGATTTTCTCATTTTTCTTATTAATTAGTATTTATAATTTGTAACCCAAGTTAGCAGAACTCACTAAATGTGAAGAGTTCCAGAATATGATATCATCTTATATAGGGACATGGTCAAGGTATACAGTGCAGATGTTGATAGCTTAAGCAGCAGTTTTCTTGATATTGGAGCACCTGGTGACAGGTAAGAGTTTGTATATGGGTCAGATTTTCAGGAAATGTACAATTCGACTTCGCCAATCCTCTCAAATAACCCACATTTAAGACAGAAATGAGCTTCAAAATACAGATTAACATAACAGAACTGATATTTTAAATCAACGCGATACCAAATATACTCAGATATTCCCGGTATTCTTCATTTTTCAGCCTAATTTAGGAGAATTTCCTAAATGTGTAGAGCTGCCAATTGTACATTTTCTGAAAATCTGACCCTAGTAGAGAGAAGGCAAGGGAGATAAGGTGATGCGAGGAACGACTTAATCGTCTCGGCTTCATCTCTTATTAACCTGCCTAACTAGTAGGGACTTTGTTTCTCTTTTTTCTTGTTTTTGTTAGTAGTGACATTTGGATTAAATAACTTCCACATTCGAGTCGATAATGGAAATGGGTACATTTCTTATTATCATCATTATTATTTTTTCTTTCTGCTTCCTGTTTGTCATCCTGAAGAGCCATACGATGGTCCCCAGGGGCTTTTAGACAGTACCCTCATGAGTGTATGATCTGTTGGAGGAGGGTGACCTTCTGGATTCCTGTGATGCTGACATAGAGGATTACTTTTGCAATTTCTTCTTTTTAAGTAATTCCAAACATTTCTTGCTAAATCGCTGTCTGATGCTACGATCTATAGTCATGTTTTAGAGGTTCAGTATATCATAAGCTCCACTAATTAGTGTCTACCTACCTCCCCTGTCTATATAGAGCTTTACCACTGGGGGAATAGGGTGGAAGGAACCATTAGGAGGGTGGGTAGGGGTGGGAAGTAGGGAAAGGTTATTAAATGGATTCATTTAAATAACACCAGGATAATCACAATGGGGCGCTGTAGTTTGAGGCATGGGTACGGGTTGAATTTCTTATGAAGGTATCATATAGCTTATATATCATACAGCCTTGCTTATATATCGTATATATATCATACAGCCTAGCTTATATATCGTATATATATCATACAGCCTAGCTTATATATCGTATATATATCATACAGCCTAGCTTATATATCGTACAGCCTAGCTTATATATTGTATATATATCGTACAGCCTAGCTTATATATCGCACAGCCTAGCTTATATATCGTATATATATCATACAGCCTAGCTTATATATCATACAGCCTAGCTTATAAATCGTACAGCCTGGCTTATATATCGTATATATATCATACAGCCTAGCTTATATATCGCACAGCCTAGCTTATATATCATATAGCCTAGCTTATATATCATATAGCCTAGCTTATATATCATACAGCCTAGCTTATATATCATATAGCCTAGCTTATACATCATATAGCCTAGCCTATATATCATACAGCCTTGCTTATATATCATATAGCCTAGCTTATATATCATATAGCCTAGCTTATATATCATATAGCCTAGCTTATACATCATATAGCCTAGCCTATATATCATACAGCCTTGCTTATATATCATATAGCATAGCTTATATATCATATAGCATAGCGTATATATCATATAGCATAGCTTATATATCATATAGCCTAGCCTATATATCATATAGCATAGCTTATATATCATATAGCATAGCTTATATATCATACAGCCTAGCTTATATATCATACAGCCTAGCTTATAAATCGTACAGCCTGGCTTATATATCGTATATATATCATACAGCCTAGCTTATATATCGCACAGCCTAGCTTATATATCATATAGCCTAGCTTATATATCATACAGCCTAGCTTATATATCATATAGCCTAGCTTATACATCATATAGCCTAGCTGATGTATCATACAGCCTTGCTTATATATCATATAGCCTAGCTTATATATCATATAGCCTAGCTTATATATCATACAGCCTTGCTTATATATCATATAGCCTAGCTTATATATCATATAGCCTAGCTGATGTATCATACAGCCTTGCTTATATATCATATAGCCTAGCTTATATATCATACAGCCTAGCTTATACATCATATAGCCTTGTGTATACATCATATAGCCTAGCTTATATATCATATAGCCTAGCTTATATATCATATAGCCTAGCTTATACATCATATAGCCTAGCTTATATATCATATAGCCTAGCTTATATATCATATAGCCTAGCTTATATATCATATAGCCTAGCTTATACATCATATAGCCTAGCTTATATATCATACAGCCTAGCTTATATATCATACAGCCTAGCTTATATATCATATAGCCTAGCTTATATATCATATAGCCTTGCTTATATATCATATAGCCTAGCTTATATATCATATAGCCTAGCTTATATATCATACAGCCTAGCTTATATATCATACAGCCTAGCTTATATATCATACAGCCTAGCTTATACATCATATAGCCTAGCTTATGTATCATATAGCCTAGCTTATATATCATACAGCCTAGCTTATATATCATACAGCCTAGCTTATATATCATACAGCCTAGCTTATATATATATCATACAGCCTAGCCTATATATCATACAGCCTTGCTTATATATCATACAGCCTAGCTTATATATCATATAGCCTAGCTTATATATCATATAGCCTAGCTTATATATCATATAGCATAGCGTATATATCATATAGCATAGCTTATATATCATAGGCCTATAGCCTAGCTTATACATCATATAGCCTAGCTTAAAATACTCGGCATTACAAGCCTACTTTTTGGTTTGCTGTGTACAGTCATCATTGAGATAGGTGAGAAGCAAATACAAAGTTTGACAAAGAATTGAAACACCTTGACTGTACTATCATATACTCCCTTATGATGATATGCAGATTATTTAGATGTAAGGCCCTGAACATATCACTACCTCAACATAAAAGCGAAAAACTTAAGCCTGATTGTATTACTTCATAAAATCTGAACAAATGAGAAACATGAGACATTAGTCGCAAAATCTATCTTCCTCAACTCAAAGTGTTTTATCCACAAGATCTCTTTGTAGGAATTTCTCATAATGTTGGGTATCTGGTCCATTAAGTTGTATCGGATACATGTATAATATTTCAGGTCAGTGTATTACATACATCTGTGCCTTTTCATACATAGCATAAAATATAGAAAAGCTTTTTAGATTTCCTAATCCTTAACATCTTTGGAATCCACTTAATCTCGTCTTTTCAGATATGGGTCAGATTTCAGAAAATGTACAATTGGCAGCTGTACACATTTAGTAAATTCTGCTTAAGGATGACCGCGGGTATTTCCCAAAGTAAATAGGTCAGCCTGATTTTTTCACACTTTGTACTCCAAATCATGCTGATTTCAAATTTAATTTTTTTAAGGGGGGTCCCCAGACTAGATTTTTTGCTATTTCCGTTTGAAAATAAAAAGTTATTTAATTAATTTAATATGGCCGTCTATGGAGAAAAGGGCGTTTTTGAAACGTTTTATCCATTTTAAACCATAAATTGTAATTAGAGTTGGCTAATTTTTTAGTATATCATAGTTTAAGGGATATACTTTCTGAAAATAACAAGAAAACGAGTGGTCCCCAGATTACTTTAGGAGCTGGAGGCCCCCGAACTTGAGAGTGCAGTGAGTGAGAGCTGGACTAGCTTTGAATTTCATGTAAACAAGGTGGCTTACTGTGTCGTAAAACAATAACAAACAAGAAAAAAACCATATACTAATCTGTTCAAAAGTCAGAAGTGTTTCTTTTTAACTACTGAACATCACTATTCAAAGAAATGATAAAAAAATTAAAAAATATCAACATGGTCAATGTCGTAAAATCCCCGCCGTTTTTGGCAACTGAGAAATACCCGCGATCATCCTTAATTGGATTTTAAAGGGCAAATACTGGGTAAATTCGAGTATATTTGGCATTGCATTGATTCTAGCAATCGGTTTGGGTAGGTTGTATTGTATTTTAAAGTTTATTTTCGTCTGAAATTTGGGTTGATTGAGAGAATTGGCGAAATTGTGATATGGTGATAGCTCTAACTCCATCTTTTTAGACTTATCCGTGACACATCTCTAATGTCAAACACAACCACCAGGAATTGAATGCAGGTGATATCAAAGATTTCCATTTAATTACATTTTTCACTCAGTCCTGATAATTAATCCTTAAGGGAATTTGGATATGGTGTCAAAATATTAGTACTGATTTATTATCAGTCTAGGCCCAAAGATTAGAGAGTCCCTTCACACGGAGGGAAAGCCATTATATTCCCATTATGACAGCAACATGCCATTATAACCCCATTAGAACGCCTAGTCCTAGGCCAGGGACCCCATTAGCGAAGTTAGGCCTGGGCTGAACTTATAAATCGACAATTCTAAGTAAGATATATCGTAAGAAATTTGAAGCCATGTTGTCCATGGACAGGCTGGTACTTATGGCTAGAGTGGTGGGAGTGGATTGGAGGGGCGGGGGACGGCGGGGGACTTTACTTTATGAGGCACTTAATGTACAGGCAGTGAGGAGGAGGAGGGAGGGGCAGGGCAGTAAACTATAAGGTAATAGCATGATATATCTCTACCCTGTACTCAGCTCCAGTAGTCGGTATCAAACATTACACACTAGATATTGTTCACAGCTTATTCTCACAAAAATGTTCACAGAGTCGTAAGCACAAAGTCTCTTTCTCTGTCTCTCTCTCCCTAATTCTCTATTTCTATTTCCTGGGTAAGACCATAAAGTGCCTTTCTGTCTATTTTTCTCTGTCTCTCTCCCCCTTCTTCTCTATTTCTATTTCCTGGGTATGAACATAAATTGCCTCCCTCTCAGCTCTCCCGCCCATGATATAACCATCTTCAATGCGTTGTTAAGGGCGTAAAGCAACCAATCCCACTCACTCCCTCTCAGCTCTCCCGCCCTTGATATAACCATCTTCAATGTGTTGATAAGGGCGTAAAGCAACCAATCCCACTCACTCCCTCTCAGCTCTCCTGCCCTTGATATAACCATCTTCAATGTGTTGATAAGGGCGTAAAGCAACCAATCCCACTCACTCCCTCTCAGCTCTCCTGCCCTTGATATAACCATCTTCAATGTGTTGATAAGGGCGTAAAGCAACCAATCTCACTCACTCACAAAGACTGGTTAAGCCGACTGACCAATGGATGTAGGAATAGAATCTGGTGGTTGACCAAACAATTTTGGAAGTATTTGTGTCTTGACTTCGGTAATGAAATTCGATTTGTAAAAATAAAAACAGTTTTATTATATACGCATTTTATATAAGACGTAGCTAGAGTGGGATGGGTGGGACACGAGGCATGTATATACCATTGACTGGTACACTGTCCTGAAAAAGCGTAGAACTATGGCGGAGCACCCTCAAAATTAGTGTAATTGGCCTTTGCTTTGGGCCACCCTCACAATGTGTAGATATACAGTGCAGCGCCGTAGGATTAGCGCCTACGTGGGAAAGCTAATGTAGCTTTTGTATCAACCTATGGCTATATATATCACTAGCTATAACAAAGCATGAAGGTGTGGAAATGAATACACATTTCATTGTAGCATTGATGAACGAAATAGCAGTGTCTGGTAAACGACATGTACACCATAACTTTTAAAAACTAGGTAATAAAATATTTTGTGTATTTAAGCAAAATAATCTGCCATTCCCAGGGGCGGATCCAGGATTTTATCAGTCATTATCAATTTTAGATTTTACTTTGAAAGATTAAAGTAAAATTGGGGAACTCTCTGAACTCACATTAGCCTACGTCTCAGAATTATATAAGTTATTATAAGGTAATAAACATCAGAAAGTCTATCTGTACATTAAGGTTTCATGAAATAGTTTGTGTTCTAGGTATATTTGATACTTATCCTTTGATGCATTGGAATACAGTTGATATTCAAAGTGTAGGCTACATAAAAGTATATCCTATTTTATAGTTAGTGTTAGAATTAAGCCAAGGTTCTGCAACCTGCGGCCGTGGTGTAGTGGTTAGCATGTTGAGATTCAGACCAGAAGGTTGCAAGCTCGCACGTCGGCCGTGCCTCGCAGCTTTCTTTTTCATAAAATGTAGCACGATCTGAGCTATGCTTCCTGAATTACATGCCCCCTGCCTACGGCGCGCGCAACTACGGGACATGTGTAGATATATGGCGGGGTGAATTACACATTTGAAACACCTGCTGCCAGTGCAGCGCTGTAGTTATACTTGCACAACAGGTACAGTGTATATGCAATCCCACCACCAGAATCACTGGAATTACTTTCAGTAAAGTCTACAAAATGGGTTTTTAAGGTTCCTTTACAGATTACTAAAGGCATATAAATCTGTTAACAAACTCGTTGGTTGCAGTGGCTTAGAATATCACACTCGTTGCTGGGCAATTGAACATTGAAATAGAATGAATGTGGAGGCTATAGCTCAACCTAAGCACCCCAGCACACCTGCACGGCCCTATACTAGTCGCCACAAGCTACAGATACGGGAATAATAAGTTGCCTTTTACTGAGGGAAAATGCAGTGAAATTGTAATACTATTCATGGTAAAGCCCTGTCAATCTTTTGCTCTGCTGGTTGGTCCTTGCAATGATCCATGTATACATGCAGCTGTATCTCTGTTCCATAGATGGCAGACAAGATATATGCATTTTGGAAAGTAGAGAAAGGAACGGGTGGGGTGTTGTGTATGAGTGAAACAGCAGAATTATTTCATGATCAATCGCTACAAACAACTCGAGCAACTCACGCGCAAAAGGTTGACAGGACATTAACATGAATAGCAATAAAAGTTCCACCACATTTTCCCTCAGTTAAAGGCCCCTTACTATTCCTGTATCTTTAGCTTGTGGCGACCAGTTTACCTCTGTAAGAGCTCCTCAGTCTTTAGTGACTGGTACTCGACTGAGTGGTGCAATCCCTTAGTCAGGCCAACAGTAGCCCCGGGGGTCTTGGTGCCATGTTTTACATCTATTCCCCTGATTAAAGCTTCATTCCCAGGTATTACTATTTTTTTAAAACGTATCTTTATTCAGGGAATTTAAGCTGGCATATGCCATGGCTATTGGTGTATAAGGATCGTGCAAGCCCGGTATTCCTCCTTAGCCTGAATTTTCGCCATCACATTTCAAAATTCATATTTGTAGTGTGTGATAAGACATTACTAGTATAATTTTCCCTGTGGAAGGGGTAAGAAATAATGAGATGGTATAGTTAATGGAATGATGAAAATAGGTTGGAAGGTCTAGTATTAGAATAGACATGTGCCTTAGCAATAGAGAAGAGAGATAAAATAACCTTTGATGTTAAACTTACTAAATTTATTTGCTTATATCAATATTCTGCTGCTGTTATATTTCTACACACGTTGAATTGACCAAGAGAAAAGAGAGCTGTTGAGCGATAATTAGTGAAGGCACCACAGAGAACGATTTGGCAGGTCTCTAAAATATCAATGTGGGTTTTTATAAAGCCCTGTAATAAGGTCAAGGTCCTGAATTAGGCCACTACACGTCAACATTAACCCCAACAATACAGTACATAACGATGTAAATTAACCTAAACAATACAGTACATAACGATGTAAATTAACCTAAACAATACAGTACATAACGATGTAAATTAACCTAAACAATACAGTACATAATGATGTAAATTGACCAAGTAATAAATCTCTCTACTGCTATAAACTATAATAACATTATGGCAATAGGTTTATTCAGTGTATAGCCTTACAGGATGCTGAACTTGTCAAGAAAAGCGCATCTAAACGTGGACCCCTTCATTTGCCTGTATTGTACTAGTGTATGACAGGGCCTCCTCCGGGAGTATCTTATTATCCTAATAATCCGGCACTAAATACAAGTTTTATGACTTTTTTACCATCATTCCCGCAATCAGTTTATAGCGCAGCCTAAATACCATCTCTAGCCTCAGCGCCTAATATAATATTCCGTTTAGCATTCCCCGCATGTCCTTAATAGTCTTAGACAATGTCCGCTCAGCAATGAAAGTTGCAAGCGGGGCTGGGGTTTCATTATGTACCTAAATTAATTAAAGTGAACGGGCCAAGAATATCCCAGGGGACTTAAACTTGTTTTTATGACTTTTTTACCGCTGCTCCAATAAGTTTATTATGCCTAAATATCCAGCCTTAGGTCCATAAAATATTCTCTGCAATTCTTGATGCCATGCCGTTATCAAGATACTCAAGATGCTTTAGAGCTGCATTGTTCACTGAAAAAACGAAGTGTATTTTACCGGAACAAACCGATTGTTCACCTGCACAAAAAGCTTATGTGCAGGTTCTTAACGGCACCAACTACCCCACCTCTCATTTCCCCCACCGCCTTCACCCCACCGATGAATTACGGAACAGTGATCACTCAAGCGTGGCGAAGCTTTATGGGGCTAAGAGGCTCACTCAGTCAGCAGAATTTTAGATGAATGGGATTTTTCTACGTTTTAGTACCTTCTCTAATTTGGGTGCTAGCACCAATAACAGGTATACCTGTTACTGGTACTTATTACTGATATTTGATTGTCTATGCCAAAAAAGCGTTATAAAGGTGTATCACTCAAGCATGTTAAAGCTTTGTGGAGCTAAGAGGCTCATTCAAGCGTGCATAACTCATACCACTAGGCGTCTCTGCATCAGAATTGTTATGCAGTACATATTAAATTATGATTATCATTAAATATCGGTTTTAATTAGATCAAATAATCTCAACACTTTAGTTGAACAATTATAAAGAAACTAAAAAACCCAATATCAAACCCTAATTTCCCTTGGTGCAAGAAACTAGTACATTCGGAGCATTCCGGGATCATCCTACACACAAAAACATTGGCTTACTTCAAGCATTTCAATCACAATTATATCAAATCACAATCAATCGATTCATCTTTCGATTTGTTTCTGAAAGTTATGCAAATACACCTCAAAACAATTCTCTTTACTGTTCATACACAATCGCCTAGCCCTAATGAGGGCTTTACATAAAATTAAGGGACTGATTAAAAACTACTGGTAGGTAGTAACTAGACATTACTTTCTTCAAACTTCTTCAAACTCTTTCTCAAACTCTTTCTCATTCTTTCGGATTTTGGTAAGAATGTTTTCAATAAAATACCAATAAATGGAAGTTGCGATATTTTTTATGCAGCAATGTTACCCATGCATGCCGGTACCACAGTAAAACATATCACGCCAGAACAGTGATACCTATATTACCGCACTGAGCGCGCCTCAGAACCTGACTCAGAACAGCGTCAGTAGACTATAGTTAGATGTTAGGCCTACTCTTTCTTTCCGGTGTAACACTTACAAAATCAAGCCAGAATCCAGTGTCACTTATAGCCTATAGGCTAATTAAAATGTGGGAATGATAAGAATTTGTTGATATGTTGCATAATATTTGAAGGTATAGAAAAGATAGGCCCTAATATCTTCCAAATCGCAATGATAAATCTTTCTGTAATATAAATTTTGAAAGTAAACATTAATGAAATATGACAGCCATTTTGCAACAACCCAATCATACTTTCACTAAAGTTCAATAAGCAAATATAACTTTAGACTTAGGCTAGGCGTTAGCAGCTCCCAGCCAAGTCACTCGGGAACTGCCGCCTATTGCCAGGGGCATATGACAAGGTGCAGCCCGCCCGTATACTGCCGCCTAGGCCATTGTATTATTATCTTGATCACCTCCCCTCCCCCCTGCCGCCTTCAGTGGCCGTACTCCCCTCAAATGGGACCAATAATAGCTATTTATTCAACGATCACCACACTCCTGGCCCCTCAATGTCCCTCATTACTTCTAATAATACAGGAGTCTATGCGACTTTGTCTTACTTTTCTTGATTAGACTTACCTTATAAGAGTCATGTTGCCTTGCGATCCCACTACCCCGCCACTACCCTCTGTTTGGGGTTTCCCATTAGCTTTAAAATGATGACACATACCCAATGCTATTGTTGAATGAACGCAGGTGTTAAAACAAAAATATGAGGTGTAACAAAGTGTCACATTATACATGTGTGACATGTGCTGCTGCACCGGTTCACAGAAGCCCCATATTTCGCACAGAGAATTCTACATTTCTAGGTGACGTTACCCTTATGTATGAATATGAAATGAATAAGAATACAATTATACATATCTTACATCTCTTCTTATTCTAAGACTAAGTCTTGCATTGCACCTCTCCCCCACTTTACTTTGTGACAATTTTGTGTTTTTTTCTTACAGACTATTATATACCAAGGATATTAGGCATATTAGACATATATAATATAAATATGAATGAGAACACAAGTGTGAGACCATCAACAACATTGGAGGAAATAGACGCAATGGATTTCACATAATGGTGGCTAATGGCATGTCCATTTCACTGTGATTCAAAGCCATAAGTATCACATACACATCACACTTCACTAGTTTGCGGCCAATCACAAAATGATCCCAGTGCCATCACACTCAATTGCACTCAGCGCCCGTCAGGTAATAGTAAATAAAACCATTCTCTAATCTGAACATAATATAATGATAGTAAGCCATTCTACTGGGTCACTTCTATAAAAGAAAGCAAATAATATGATTTGATAATAGATCTAGGCCCTATCCCATTGAATATAACTGGTAATGCCGAAAAGGGAAATAGCTTAATTTTAAATGGAAAGAAAGTCTTAAATCCTCACTTAAAATGGTCGAATCTGAATAATTCTTGATTTTTATCAAAGGGCAGAACCTCCTTGCTATGTTTATTTAGGCTAGCACGTGGCCCCATTTGTAATGAGGGCAATATCAGGGGCAATTCAAACTATCGTGAATCACTAAGTTTTAGACCAATACACCGTTCGCAATTGCTTAAATATATGATTTTCCATTTGATATTTTTTTCATGAATTAATCAGGGCCTAAGTAAAAACTTGTTGCATTAAAAGAGTTAGCTTTTAATGTCTCCAACACCTTCCACTTAGTTGTTTCAAGGTATTCCAGAAAATGGAATTTATGCGAATTTATGAAGAAAAAAATAGAACATACTGATGGTCAAACATAATTGTTTGTTCTAGTATCATTAAGCATTATGTATTGCTTCCTGTCTCTATGGGCAGGAGGGAGTTAGGGGTGATCACTGTGATTAACGTTTATTAGGAAAGGGGTGCATCGAGTAAATAAGAGACATGGAGTGATATTTAGCAAGTGGGTGGTAGGTCTATAGTATATGTTTGAAAGCTTCAAGCTATTTAAATCAAAGATTTCATGCACTTTTCATCATAAGTAGCTCTTAGAGCAACATTCCCACAATGCTATAACAATGATGTGCATTGACAGCTTGTCCCCTGTGTAGTACAGTCTATTGCCGATGGTGCCGCCACCTCTGACTTAGGACTCCCCATACTGCGGGCCTGTTGTTATGGTCAAACAATGCAGCGACCATCGCTCTCCTTCCTACGGCAGCCAAGTCGGATTTCCCACTAAATACCACCACAGCATCAGGTAAGGAACATTATTGTATTCATCATTCACATTAAAAGGATAGGGATTCATTGGCTCCTTTGTAAAAATCACCACCTTTATTAAAGCTAGTTTTTCTTTTCAAATCTACGCAACATTATGTAATCCAACGGCAATGCCAATATGGCGGCCATACTAAACTATGCATGACTATGCAAATCCATGACCTATCAAAGCATCCTCCCCTATACTAAGTGATCTAGTTTATATTTTATAACTATTATTCAACTGCGTAAGGCATACATATGGATATAGGTGAGAGATAGCCAAACACATTTAATGAATATTAATGAAAGAAATGAAACCGCCCACCTTTACATAGATCCAGCCCACCCTTACAAGGGCTGCCGTCGCCCCTCACGTCAAGGGGAGGCGGCGGCGAGCGGTAGAGGTCACAGGGGTATGTAAGGGGCCAGGGCTACGCTGTCTCCCGTCGCCGCTACATAGCAAAACGACCGCTAAATTGCATATCAAATACCGTATATATATATAATAAACATTGCTTTTCATAGAAAATATTATACCTCTATTATGTAGAACCTCTCGTCCTGTCTTAGATTTATATTTCCATGGATATCATGGCAACACCAAGAACCATCACTATAGCTGAATTCCTTAGAAAATGTGCCGCTCTATCAACAATGAGTGAAGATTAGATTAAACTTGTACTATGTATTGAATAGAAGATTGTATATATATAGATACAAAATATTCTGCACTGTAAATATGTCGTTTTGTATCATATGTTCATTATTGCCATGATAAAGATGAACAAAATAAATGATTTGAGTATAGTTATGATTATTTTTAAAGATCCACATTAATAATTAATAATTTAATATAGACCCTCCCCACCCCCCTATGGTAGTTGCAAATCCAGAACCCAAACCCTACAACCTACAGGCCTTGAACCAGCGTCTAAAATAACAGCTTAATAAGTTGCTTTGCCCGCCTGACTAATTTACATGATTTTTCATGACTTCTTAGAGACAAAGTAAAGGGATATTATGATCGTTTTTATACAAGCTCATGCAGAGGGTGATTGGTATGGGGGCCATGAGTTACCTCTACCACTGTACATCTCTACTCTACCCCTGTACACCTCTACCCCCTGTTACCTCTACCCTACGACTGTCCCTTACCATGACCGCCCCTCCATGACAACCCTGCATGGTCGCGCAAATTAACAATGACCGACCCCGATATTTTCGCACTTTCCCTAGGCTCTCCGACCAAAATGCCCATTTTCCAGGCCTTGAATATATTTTAAATAATGTGCAAAGATGTTGAAACGGGGGTACATTATTGAACATAGTGCGTTTATGTCCACCCCCTCTCCCTCCTCTCTACGTCCATCCCCTCCCCCAGCCCCTGTCATCTTTCTGTCTCTTCTCCCTACCTCCATTCCTTCCCCAAGTAGGTATGACTTTGATACCAGTCATCTCTACGGAATTCGTTTATAATGACTATTTATTTCATTGATGGTGACCCCCCCCCCCCCCCCGTCCCTCTCTCCCTCTATCGTTATCCCAGCCTCTACCCCAACTGGTCAATCCATCTTTGACTATGGGTATGTTACGTAACAGAAAATAATATAATAATGTTTATTTGTTATTATTTCAGGGTCTTCCACGCTAAGCAGGAATATGATATCCAGAGGATGAAGTCAGAGGGTGGTGTCAGAGGGTGGTGATAATGAATCAATATCATCCACAGCACACCTGCCTAGCTAATGGCTCTACATTCTAATCTAAAAACCAAATACGACGTCTACTCTACAGGCACCATGGAATGGATGGTCCTACACCTGGTTCTACTTTGAAAATGTTTCAAAATCCAGTAACCACAACATCTCAGATGGAGCACACAGGTATTCACGCAATACATGAAGGCTCATAGTTGAACCATCTATGCCCTTTCTTTTTTTTCTTTTTTTAAAAAATATTTTATTGGCCACATTACATTACAATTTAATATCATACTCATATTCAAAAAGGCGCATAACAGACCTCGCTGCTATATTTCATGCGTTGCCCATTGCGGAAGATAAACAGATAAGTTAATTATATGATGGTGTATGATTACAAAAGAAACTCAAGAAACTTTTTGTGTTTACAAATACAATTACAACATTGCGAAGTATATATATAAACGGCTACCCAAATATATCTACCATACTTCAAAATACTAGGTATTATATAATGAATCATTTGAAACAAACCAGCTAGTTGGTGACACTGGTAAAGCCTGATTGGTGATCAAAAGCATTTGGCTATCTTGCCGCTCAGGTTAAAAACAACAGGACCGTCTAAAAACAATTCATTCTTATACTTCAAACATGTTTACCCAATACGTTTCCAAATACTGGTAACTACTGGAAGAAATGGTACCCAGCTGTACCATAAAAGTATGTCGACCATTTTGTCTTTTTTCGATTCATTCAACTGTACTTACTCCTGTACTCTTGATCTCGACAAATAAAAAACTCCCTATCTTATCTTATCTTAATGGAGAATACTTAAAAAGCTGATGATCAACAATTGTTTTTAGATTGCCCAGGAGGCCATTGCTGCTATGTACGCATGAATATACACTTGAATGGGTTGTATGTACTGCTCAGTAGGCTGGTCAATTGCAGCATCCACTTCTTAGTTCCTCAGCCATTATTCCTAATTTTATCAAATCTAGGGGTGTTTGGGGGCATGCCCCCCGGATTATTTTTTTAAAAAACAAGCAATGAAATGGTGCTTTCTGGGGACATTTTTACATCATTTTCTAGAAATATGAAACTTACTCTCTGGTGCATTTTAAGTATTTGGGGGTTTAATATTATCTGGATATCAACATAATTTTCCCAGTTTGATTCCCATAATACAGTATTATTATTCGCAGAAGGAGTGAAATACCCTTTTTTCATCATATGTAAATCACTGTATATTATGTATCTGTACGGATCTGCTATATCTCAAATGCATGTTGTTTTATATGACTGATTGGTTGATATGTAGACACTGCTAAGTCATTAAATTTAATGCTGCAGGTGATCGATAAATGGAGCGAATTTTGAATTGAATGATGGAGGAGTAAACTGTACATACATTGTGATGTAGATTTTCATGAGTTGTCAATGCCACTGTGGATTTCTGCTATCTAAGACTGGAATGTTTTAAATTTCATTAAGTATATATGTATAAATATGGTACAACGTTAAGGTCTTTTGCTCAATGTTATGGAGTTTATATTATTATATCTATTACCCAAGGCTGTGTGCCATTATTGTTCATGATTAAACTGTATTTATAGCTCTTAGTGTTTTCAGGGCTTCATTTTACTTATGAAAACGTGAGGTTTGAATGAAGTAGAAATAAAATCAGAATCCAAAAATGTCTGCATCCTCGGAAAAATTGAAGATATTTAATATTTAGTTTAAAGAGATGATTGGGTGAATTTTCTGTGTGTTAAGTTGTCAGGCATAACCTGTGGGATTTCGTTGTTGTGTGAAAATAATAATTTTCATTAAATATTCATTAATAATAACATATTGAGAAACTGGTTATAAGACACATGGTGCGTATGTCATGGGATATGTTAAGAGTATGTTTGTACTAATTTTCTTGATGTTCTTAAGGTAATGAAATAAAAGCGTTTCAATATAATCAACTAATGTTTTGATATTATATATCCCTAGTAGGTCACATTTCAACTTAATTTAAGGCCAATATCATATTCAAACAGTTACACGAAAAATCTATTATTTATTGTGAAAGCTTTCAAGCAGTGCTCTAGAATGAAATTACTTCTTGTTGTTATATTCGAGAGCCTGATATCTAACAGAAACTGAATACAACGATTCTGTCCTTCCACTAACTAAGCACAGTACAAGCTTAGCTATTTTAACCCCTGCCACCTGCCCCCCCCCCCTCCCCTGCTGCGCGCCCCCCGCCCCCGCATAAAGCCTTCATAAACCGGCACAGTGACGTCATCTACCTGCACCCTGGACCCGCCCAAAGCTACTGTAGGACCGGCACAGTGCCGCCCGCTACCTGCACGCAGTAACGGCACAAGCCTGTGTATTACCTGAACGCACATACCGGAACAATAGGACGGAACTGTGCAGGCATATATGCGTCCGGTACTGTTCCGTTAGAGTGCGGATCACCACCGGCCACACCGTTACAGTGTTAGGTTAATTGAACAGCGATTTTTCTTCTAAATTCCTCCATAAAGACATATTGGTCCCTCTATTCTGGCCCAGCTAGCTTAGGGCCTTCTACTCCATTTCCCGGACCTCAGTAATTAAATAATTTTAAAAATATATTTATGTCCGTGAATCAATCGTGGATGGCTAATGCCAACACATTAAAGTCCACCATACATTATACGTGGGATCAATAAATGTCAGGCAATGAATAATATTTTAGGAGGAGGCTGATCAACTACCTCCCGGCCTTGGGCAAGCCTTGGGTATCATTATTGTATGGAACCTTCTGACTGCTGTTTATTAATCAAGAATATCATATATAGGACATGGAGCCTTCTGGCTGATGTTTATTAATCCAGAATATCATATATAGGACATGGTGCCTTCTGGCTGCTGTTTATTAATCCAGAATATCATATATAGGACATGGAGCCTTCTGGCTGCTGTTTATTAATCCAGTACAATATCATATATAGGACATGGTGCCTTCTGGCTGCTGTTTATTAATCCAGTACAATATCATATATAGGACATGGTGCCTTCTGGCTGCTGTTTATTAATCCAGTACAATATCATATATAGGACATGGAGCCTTCTGGCTGCTGTTTATTAATCCAGTACAATATCATATATAGGACATGGAGCCTTCTGGCTGCTGTTTATTAATCCAGAATATCATATATAGGACATGGAGCCTTCTGGCTGCTGTTTATTAATCCAGTTCAATATCATATATAGGACATGGAGCCTTCTGGCTGCTGTTTATTAATCCAGTACAATATCATATATAGGACATGGTGCCTTCTGGCTGCTGTTTATTAATCCAGTACAATATCATATATAGGACATGGTGCCTTCTGGCTGCTGTTTATTAATCCAGAATATCATATATAGGACATGGAGCCTTCTGGCTGCTGTTTATTAATCCAGAATATCATATATAGGACATGGAGCCTTCTGGATACTCTTTATTAATCCAGAATATCATATATAGGACATGGAGCCTTCTGGCTACTCTTTATTAATCCAGAATATCATATATAGGACATGGAGCCTTCTGGCTGCTGTTTATTAATCCAGAATATCATATATAGGACATGGAGCCTTCCTTCTGGCTGCTGTTAATCTGGAATACCATTTGTATCAGATATATGTAGGACATGGTGAAGATAAAAAATTGTTGACAAGCAGAAATGTGTGTATGTGTTTCCTACTAGGATGGAATACAAGTTATTTTTCCCACTCTTTGGTTTAACTCTTTGTTTGAAGCAAACACACAGAGATTTAGTTTTAAATCCAGGCCCACAGATCCAACAATAGATGGCTTTGATTGTAAGTGTCCGCAGCTCCTATACCAGTAACCCCCGACCCACCCACCTGACCCTGGAGACAATAGAGTAACCTTGGTAACAGAGTGGTGGTATTTATACCAGTATAGAGGCGGGCTTACTGGAGGAAACACAGCGTCCTCCAGGGTCTACCAGACGTAGATCACACTCTCTTATATACCACTTACTGGGTATTGGAGGGCCGAGGGGGGGGGGGCGGGGGCGGTGGGGAGGGGGGGGGCTGTACAATGACAATACAGGAACACTACCTTCTGGTTGTTGTCATGTTAAATTATCATTATTTTCACTATCAATACTTACAGCTGCATTCTCAGTTACAACGACAATTACAACAAATAAGCATAAGGGCCTTGTCCACTAATCCGATTCTCATACGAGGGCCACATCTTGTCAGCTATGGTCCCATTCCGTGCACTTAGGGACGGATCTGCTACTGAGAAAGGGTTGCTTAAACTCGCTAATAGTGACTGGAAGTCGGTACTAGTAATTGAATTGTTATTGGACTAAATTTATTCGTTTATTCTCTGTATATATGATAAGTTATCGGTTGTAAATAAAGTGTACAGTAGAGTATGTGTCCTTTACCCAGCAGTGGGGAGCACGGGGGCAAGTGTCACACAGATGTGGAATAACAATAGGGCAGTTGCATGTGCCACTGCGCATGTCTACTGCAATGCATGCTGGGATGGATTCTGGGGAAATCTGACATATTTATACATATTTGGCAAGATTTTTATTCAAAATTGCAAGAATGCTTTCACCAATATCAGAGCTTGTAAACATGATCTATGAAAACCAAATGCATCATGGGAAATATGGGGACTTGTGTCATAGAAAGATGTATAACACATGGATATTGACATTAGAGCACTGATAAATATTCCATGCTGAACATGGCATGTTTCCTATAGGTTTTAGTACCATTAGTCCCATAATTCCATGCGAATAAAAATAAAAATGAATAAAATAAAATAAAAATGGCGGCTTTGCAAACCCCCTATAGGGGAGTTGCATGTCTCACTGCGCATGTCTACTGCAGTGCATGCTGGGATGGATTCTGGTGAAATCTGACATACAAATATTTGGCAATATTTTATCGAAAATTGCAAGAATGTTTTCACCAATATCATGCATGGAATTATGGATTCAAAATGGCGGCTATGCAAACCCCCTATTATTTGCTACCACCGCAACTTCCACTTCCAGCCTCCTTCTCTCCTTAATCAAGCAGCCACAACACAAGTTCTACTACAGTCACTACTCTATACTGGATTATGGGTGGGATTTTCAGAAAATGTACAATTCAACTTCGCCAATCTTCTCAAATAACCCAAATTTCCGACGAAAATAAAGTTCCAAATACAGTTGAACCTAACCTAACAGATTGCTAGAACCAATTAAATTCCGAATATACTCGAATTTACCAAACTTCAGCCTTATTTAGCAGCATTTACTAAATGTGTACAGCTCCCAATTGTACATTTTCTGAAAACCTGACCCATATACCAATCCATCTATGCCTACAGTAGTCCTCTAATTACAGAGACAACTGGACATAGCAATGTCTATAATTATCCAGGTCCACCCCAACCACCGCCCGGACTCAATCAATACAAACAGGTGGACTTGTAAGTCACAAGTTGCAAACAAAATTTTTCAAATGATTTTCCTATAAAACCTTTGCTCAGAATGTTTTAGAATTTATAGTGTTTAGTGTCTAGTAGCCTGAGCATATGAACTAAATTAACTGTATATTGAATGTATCTAAGCATATCTGAGATTATTCTAAGCAGTATATGCCGCTACTTTACCATAGTGAAAGACCATCAAGGAGCAGTGCTAACCTTTTTGTTCTAAAAATGATACAAAATCACATCTTTTCAAATATGATGATATCTCAAAATCTATTTTTTGCGAGTTGTGACTCATTTTTCTGTAATTATTAATTGCCTCAACAAAGTACAACAATATCGGCCATCTTGAATCGTGATTCGCATGGAATTATGGGAGTTGCATGTCAGTGTAAATTTATGCTATAGAAAGAATGCTCAGCAAGGAATATTTAACAGGGATTTCATGTAAGCATTGGTATAGGTGAAAAGATCCTTCCATTTTTCACGAGAAATGTTACTTTATATTTGCAGGCCAGATTTGAGTTGAATCCATCCCAACATGCACTGTAATAGACATGCGCAGTGAGACATGCAAGTCCCCTATTGTACACATGGGTCAGATTTTCAAAAAATGTACAATTAACTTTCACCAATTCTCTCAAATAACACAAATTTAAGACAAAAACTCAGTTCAAAACTCAGTTCAACTTAACCAAACAGACTGTTCGAATCAAGGCAATACAAAATATACCCATATTAATCTAGTGTTGATGATTTTTTAGTCCAATTTAGCAGAATTTACAAAATATGTTGATCTGCCTATTGTACATTTTCTGAAAATCTGACCCACCTACGTCTGCCCTAACCCAGAGCGGCAGAATATGGATATAACTCTCTCTAAGTGCAGACCACAAGGCTGCAGAAAGCAGATTGTTACTGTCAAAGGCTAGCATTAGCCTATACATGGAGGGGGCGTGGCTTAAAATGAATGATTGATAGGTGACGCTTGAACCCTGTGCTAGACGCTAGACCTAGTCCGCCTCCCTCTGCAGTGTGTGTGGGAGGTGGGGGGGGGGGCTGTTACAGTGCAGGCACTAATAGCACCTATAATAAGAGTATATACTTATTTGTTCCAAAAGTTGACAAAAAGGATAATTTAATCCAGGTTTTCGAGGTTATGTCTATAGTCCGTCCGAAAAGTAGTTGACACGTGATTCCTTAGTCCCTTTAAGGGGAGGGAAAAGTGGGAGATTTCTGATTTTTATTTATGACAAGGACCTGTCCACTCTTTGCCCAGCGAGTCACTCATTGCAATCAACCATGGAGTAACAGGGCCAATATAACCAGCTCTTCCTTCCTTTTAACCAAAACAACAGAGGCAGCACATAGAACAAGAGACAGCACAATACAGTACAGCTGTACATTTGGTTATGGTCGGTCGCAAACGGCCATGGTCGGTCGCAAACGGCGATTCAGGGGGCAATAGTTTGAAGTCAAAACTCCCCCACTTTTCCCTCCCCTTAAAGGGACTAAGGAATCACGTGTCAACTACTTTTCGGACAGACTATAGCACCGACGAATAAAATAATAGACACAGGCTGTAATAGTAAAGACACAGTGGTTAATGTCTGAGTGGTGACCAAGTCCTCTACATCTATACAATACACACCATTGTACGTGAGTGAGTAATTGGGTGATTGGAGTTTAAGGAGTACAGTCTGCCAGTGATCATATTCACAGTCGTGAGACAAAATACTGATTACCCAATGCTTATTAATAATTAATAATTATTTAATTAAACTTAATTAAATGAAATATAGCAGAGAGATTATAAGGTAATGTTGGCTGAGTGTCCAACATAGCTGCCATGTTGTATAAGTGAAGTGAGCCTGTGTATAGTCTATAGTCTATAGTGTAGTGAGATGGAGGAGGAGGAGGAGGAGGAGGTGATGGATGGACGGCCCCTCTCTACTTGTACCTCTCCATCATCATCCCTTTCTCTACCAGGTAAAGCAGGGGGCGGGGGAGGGTAATGGAGAGGTGGGGGAAGGCTGGAAACAAAGGGTAGGGGCAGGGAGAATTGGGGGAAGGGGGAATGGGGAGGGGGCAAGGAGCAGGGAGAAATGGGAGAAGTCGTGGGGGAGTGGCAGGGTGTAGCCGATAAAGGCCTTAAAGTTGCACCATGAGCTGACCACAAACCTCTTTTTTAATTTCGTGCCTGGATATATCAAACCATTGATACGTGGAAGTATAGGTGTAGTGAGTAATGCCACTGCACAAATACATGCTATATTACAGGTGCATTGTGCCCTGGAACACTTCTATACACACACCTACTGCATGAATATAGCCCGACACTGGGCAGATTGTGCATCCTTTCCCATGGATATTGTGGCACGAATGTAGGGCCTTTCCCATGGATATTGTGGCACAAATGTAGGGCCTTTCCCATGGATATTGTGGCACAAATGTAGCGCCTTTTCCATGGATATTGTGGCACGAATGTAGGGCCTTTCCCATGGATATTGTGGCACAAATGTAGGGCCTTTCTCATGGATATTGTGGCACAAATGTAGGGCCTTTCTCATGGATATTGTGGCACAAATGTAGGGCCTTTCTCATGGATATTGTGGCACAAATGTAGGGCCTTTCCCATGGATATTGTGGCACAAATGTAGGGCCTTTCTCATGGATATTGTGGCACAAATGTAGGGCCTTTCTCATGGATATTGTGGCACAAATGTAGGCCTTTCTCATGGATATTGTGCACAAAAGTAAGCTTCTTCCATGGAGACCAGTGACTTGTACACTATAATCCCACATATGCATATGCAGGGAGAGGAAAGGCTTAAGATATAAAGTAGCGTGTACTGCCATGCTGTCTGACAATGCAGTGAGCAGTTGGTGGGTATATTCAGGATCGGAGCAACTCAGAAGCATTCAGTGGTAATCCTTCCCCTTGCAATATTCATGTATACATCCTTAGTACCTCTCCCTCACCCCCTCCAGCACCCCTAATATTCATGTATTCACCCCCTCAGTACCTCTCCCTCACCCCCTCCAGCACCCCTAATATTCATCTATTCACCCCCTCAGTACCTCTCCCACCCCCTCCAGCACCCCTAATATTCATGTATTCACCCCCTCAGTACCCCTCTCCCACCCCCTCCAGCACCCTCAATATTCATGTATTCACCCCCTCAGTACCTCTCCCTCACCCCCTCCAGCACCCCTAATATTCATCTATTCACCCCCCTCAGTACCTCTCCCTCACCCCCTCCAGCACCCCTAATATTCATGTATTCACCCCCTCAGTACCCCTCTCCCACCCCCTCCAGCACCTCTAATATTCATCTATTGACCCCCTCAGTACCTCTCCCCCACCCCCTCCAGCACCCCTTCCATCACCAAGGTCCCCAATGACCCCTGACCTTTAGTCCTGACCTTTTGACCTTGTGACGCCCTCAGTACATGTCCTCTTCCTGTTCGTTGGCTACATTCAGCGATCCATCTTTTACTTCTCCCAGGTTTGACCTTGGGGGACTTAAATTGTGCTTCAGCTCTCGTCCATCTTCTATTTCCACCCTCCAGGTTCGCTTTCCATCAAATGGATCGAACCTTGGCTTATAGATTGGGACTTAATTATTAACAGTTGATATTGACCCCAAATATCCAGAGTCAAAACTCCAGTAATGCTTTAGAGGTTCATCCATAGGGTAATAGAAGAAGGTCCATCGATTGTCAGCCTGTCTGTTTATCAGCTGCCTAAACTTATAAACAAACATGGCTGTTCTTTTGAAGTTGAAAATATGAAGGGCAGAATTAACTTATTTCCCCTCTGAAAGCGTGGAGAAGGGAATGCCCATAGGATTAACGTAGACAATGCATTCTCCATGCAGTGGTCAGTCCGGTGTTCCGTTCTCACATGCTCGAATCTGTGTTTTATAGTTACCAACTGCGGACATACAAAACCCACATAGCAATAATTTTCCATCATAAGGATGACAGGAAACATTTAAGGTCTAATATATCTGGTGAGCAGAAGTGAAATCCTTCCTGACTCCAGGCTAGGAATTGCTCCGTCCTCTGACTCGTACTTCCCGCCCCCAACTGGTTTATTTCAATCTATATATGTGACGTAAACATTGGATTTAGAGATACTATCATATCTGAGATAATATGAGATCAAGCAGATTTCAATGATGATAAACATTAGGAGATCCAATAAGCACTTCTATATATATGTGTATGCACACAAAGATATTTGCAATATTTGTTATTGAACAGTCACTAGTAAAGTAGTTAAACATACTTCTTAGGTTAACTTCAGGTACACATACCGGTAGATACGTTCAATACACCCCAAAAATGAAAACATTCTGAGCAAGAAAATATATTTGAAAAATATCCTTTTCTGCGACTCACATTCCTGTGACACATCACTTATTGTACACCATTTATCACGTGACTAAACTGCTGAACCCTTTGACAGATATTCAGACTAATTATTATGTAGCGTTTCCTTCCTCCTCTCCTCCTCTGTCAGGCCCTGTACATACATGTTTACACTCTACACTCTATCCTTGTCACTCCTACACTCTGCTACCTCCCTTTCCCTCATCACCATCTCAATCCTTATGTCTTTTAACTACTGCCAGCCATTCCGTCATCCTCCCCCTGTCTCCTGCCCTTCTCTCTCACTCCCTCCTTTATTCTCCGCTTTTACGCTCAGCCAACACTAGAGGGCGCCACTCCAATCATTGACTTCCGGTTCCTGATGGACGAGGTGCATGCTGGGATAGCAGCCTTTGCACATACTTCCCTCATTAGCACCTTAGGCTGGCCTAGAGCTGGACCTGCCAAGTACCTGCCAAGTTAACACTGCTTCTCCTATATCAGCCTGCTAAGGACCTGCCAAGTGCTTGGGTCAGATCGTCAGAAAATGAATAATTGGCAGCTCTACACATTCTGCTAAATTAGGTTGAAAAATGGTCAAATCTAGGTATATCTGAGTATATTTGGTATTGGGTTGTTTTGAAATATGTTTTACTATATTAAACTGTACTTTGAAGCTCATTCTTGTCTTAAATTTGGGTTATTTGAGAGGATTGGTGAAGGTGAATTGTACATTTTCTGAACGTTTCATCCCCTTGCTACCAGTGCAGAGAGATGGACGTATTGCATTGTACTGGTCCATTTCTACAATAGACTGTTCCACTTGTAATTATACCTCAGGGATATGAATAATTCATGAGGCAGTGTGTTCAGCCTGTAACATGCATGAACAGAGATTGTACCAGTTTGTAATATATACGTACCATTGTGTATGCAGTCACGGTCAAGCCTTTAAATGTGCGCTCTTACTTAACATGGGTCAAAAACTAAAGATTCTTTACTTGTGTTTCTATTTACAATTTGAACATTTATAGTCATATCTACAAGTCAAAAGTCATATCATAAATTTTTAGTCATATTTACAAGTCAAAGTTTTTTTAAGGATTTTGTTGTCTTGTATAAACATATAACAGCAGGAGAATATGATGTCATAAAGTCATAGATAGAGTAACGTTCTTGTCGTAAAAGCTGAGAATGCAGGTTTAAAATAGGTTTTCTGGTGGATCAAGAAAATAATTCATAAACAAATGATTTTCGGATCACACAGGTAAAATGATAATGATGAATATCAAAATGAATATTTTTTACTGTATAATTTTATTTTAGGCTATAAACCCCAACAGTTTCATTGCCCCTGAAGCAGGTGCTATCCTATCTTTTCTGTTTATTGTGGGACAATGCACTCAGTCACCAGCCTAACCTCATGCAGTGGTACAATGCACCCACTCACCAGCCTAACCTCGTGCAGTGGTACAATGCACCCAGTCACCAGCCTAACCTCGTGCAGTGGTACAATGTACCCACTCACCAGCCTAACCTCGTGCAGTGGTACAATGCACCCAGTCACCAGCCTAACCTCATGCAGTGGGACAATGCACCCAGTCACCAGCCTAACCTTGTGCAGTGGTACAATGCACCCAGTCACCAGCCTAACCTCATGCAGTGGGACAATGTACCCAGTCACCAGCCTAACCTTGTGCAGTGGTACAATGCACCCAGTCACCAGCCTAACCTTGTGCAGTGGTACAATGCACCCAGTCACCAGCCTAACCTTGTGCAGTGGTACAATGCACCCAGTCACCAGCCTAACCTTGTGCAGTGGTACAATGCACCCAGTCACCAGCCTAACCTCGTGCAGTGGGACAATGTACCCACTCACCAGCCTAACCTCGTGCAGTGGGACAATGTACCCACTCACCAGCCTAACCTCGTGCAGTGGGACAATGTACCCAGTCACCAGCCTAACCTTGTGCAGTGGTACAATGCACCCACTCACCAGCCTAACCTCATGCAGTGGGACAATGCACCCAGTCACCAGCCTAACCTTGTGCAGTGGGACAATGTACCAGTCACCAGCCTAACCTCGTGCAGTGGGACAATGTACCCAGTCACCAGCCTAACCTCATGCAGTGGTACAATGCACCCAGTCACCAGCCTAACCTTGTGCAGTGGGACAATGTACCAGTCACCAGCCTAACCTTGTGCAGTGGGACAATGTACCCAGTCACCAGCCTAACCTCATGCAGTGGGACAATGTACCCAGTCACCAGCCTAACCTCGTGCAGTGGTACAATGCACCCAGTCACCAGCCTAACCTCATGCAGTGGTACAATGTACCCAGTCACCAGCCTAACCTTGTGCAGTGGTACAATGTACCCAGTCACCAGCCTAACCTTGTGCAGTGGTACAATGCACCCAGTCACCAGCCTAACCTCATGCAGTGGTACAATGCACCCAGTCACCAGCCTAACCTTGTGCAGTGGTACAATGCACCCAGTCACCAGCCTAACCTCGTGCAGTGGTACAATGCACCCAGTCACCAGCCTAACCTCGTGCAGTGGTACAATGCACCCAGTCACCAGCCTAACCTCGTGCAGTGGTACAATGCACCCAGTCACCAGCCTAACCTCGTGCAGTGGTACAATGTACCCAGTCACCAGCCTAACCTCATGCAGTGGGACAATGCACCCAGTCACCAGCCTAACCTTGTGCAGTGGTACAATGTACCCAGTCACCAGCCTAACCTTGTGCAGTGGTACAATGCACCAGTCACCAGCCTAACCTCATGCAGTGGTACAATGTACCCAGTCACCAGCCTAACCTTGTGCAGTGGTACAATGTACCCAGTCACCAGCCTAACCTTGTGCAGTGGTACAATGCACCCAGTCACCAGCCTAACCTCATGCAGTGGTACAATGTACCCAGTCACCAGCCTAACCTTGTGCAGTGGTACAATGTACCCAGTCACCAGCCTAACCTTGTGCAGTGGTACAATGCACCAGTCACCAGCCTAACCTTGTGCAGTGGGACAATGCACCAGTCACCAGCCTAACCTTGTGCAGTGGTACAATGTACCCAGTCACCAGCCTAACCTCATGCAGTGGGACAATGCACTCAATCACCAGCCTAACCTTGTGCAGTGGTACAATGCACCCAGTCACCAGCCTAACCTCATGCAGTGGTACAATGTACCCAGTCACCAGCCTAACCTCGTGCAGTGGTACAATGCACTCAGTCACCAGCCTAACCTCGTGCAGTGGTACAATGCACCCAGTCACCAGCCTAACCTCATGCAGTGGTACAATGCACCCAGTCACCAGCCTAACCTTGTGCAGTGGTACAATGCACCAGTCACCAGCCTAACCTCGTGCAGTGGGACAATGTACCCAGTCACCAGCCTAACCTCATGCAGTGGTACAATGTACCCAGTCACCAGCCTAACCTCATGCAGTGGGACAATGTACCCAGTCACCAGCCTAACCTTGTGCAGTGGTACAATGCACCAGTCACCAGCCTAACCTCATGCAGTGGGACAATGCACTCAATCACCAGCCTAACCTCATGCAGTGGGACAATGCACTCAATCACCAGCCTAACCTCGTGCAGTGGTACAATGCACCCAGTCACCAGCCTAACCTCGTGCAGTGGTACAATGCACCCAGTCACCAGCCTAACCTCATGCAGTGGTACAATGCACTCAATCACCAGCCTAACCTTGTGCAGTGGTACAATGCACCCAGTCACCAGCCTAACCTCATGCAGTGGTACAATGCACTCAATCACCAGCCTAACCTTGTGCAGTGGTACAATGCACCCAGTCACCAGCCTAACCTCATGCAGTGGTACAATGCACCCAGTCACCAGCCTAACCTCGTGCAGTGGTACAATGCACCCAGTCACCAGCCTAACCTTGTGCAGTGGGACAATGTACCCAGTCACCAGCCTAACCTCATGCAGTGGTACAATGCACCCAGTCACCAGCCTAACCTCATGCAGTGGTACAATGCACCCAGTCACCAGCCTAACCTCATGCAGTGGCCCCAGCAGCAGCTCACTGTAGGCAATAATACTGCAGGGAAATCAGTTGTCACTCAACTAGTCCAGCTCCAGTTCTAATATTGAGATTTAAGGCTGCCTACTGAAAGTAACTTTATTATCTTTATTATCTTTACTTTTAGTATGGAATGAGTTAGGAAGACTCATCTTTTACTGAAAATGGATTGATTTACCTGTAGCTACATCTCTTTCTGGTTTATTTAATTCGTAATTTTTTCAAGAATTGGTTAATCCTCAACCTCCCCCCTTTCATTCACCCCCACCTCCTCCCCCTGCACCCCCCATACCCTACCCCCTACACCCCCCATACCCCCACCTCCTCCCCCTGCACCCCCCATACCCTACCCCCTCTACCCCCCATACCCCCACCCCTGCCCACTAATTAACCAGTATCATCTCCTGCTTTACTCCATGAAGCTAAATGGAGATGCATGAGGCCATTAAACCAGTCTGTTCTTTTCTGATAGTCTGCCTGGGACTGCTACCATATCTAATATCTCAGTAGTGAGGAGGGAGGGGGGGGGTGAGTGATGGAGAGATTATAGCACCAGCTGTTGGTACACTATAACATCACTGATAGATCATTATAGATCTGCCCCTTGTACAGCCATCAGCAGATTTATATCAACAATATTCTGCAGATTTCATTCACTCGTGAAGACTCTTGTCAATGCTACTGAAGATTGTGGGTACAGCACACTCTCATTTGATCTTTTTTTTTTTTTTTTATATATTTCGTTAAAGGCCAATATCTAGTATGATCACCACCAAGAAATCTGACAATAATGAACGAAACTGGTACATTATTTAGTAATTCTCATTTTTCAAACCTGAGATAAGAAAAAGTGAATATAGTATTGACAATTTCTAGGGTGGAGGTGGGCTTCCAGGACCCCCTTTTGATCCACTACTGAGTCTAGGGGGAAAAGATACAAAGTTCTATAAAGAAGTCCTCCAGCCATGATGCAAGGCTTGGGTCTATAGAAGAGTTAAGATCATTGATATCAAGCCATGCTGCAAGGCTTGGGTCTATAGAAGAGCTAAGATCATTGATATCCAGCCATGCTGCAAGGCTTGGATCTATAGAAGAGCTAAGATCATTGATATCAAGCCATGCTGCAAGGCTTGGATCTATAGAAGAGTTAAGATCATTGATATCAAGCCATGATGCAAGGCTTGGATCTATAGAAGAGTTAATATCATTGATATCAAGCCACGATGCAAGGCTAGGATCTATAGAAGAGTTAAGATCATTGGTATCAAGCCATGATGCAAGGCTTGGGTCTATAGAAGAGCTAAGATCATTGGTATCAAGCCATGCTGCAAGGCTTGGATCTATAGAAGAGCTAAGATCATTGATATCAAGCCATGATGCAAGGCTTGGGTCTATAGAAGAGTTCATTGCTCCTGTCTGGGTCTAATTATCCTCACTGTATCGCTGCAGGTTGTTTATAGCCGACTCCAGCTATAATGAAATTTCACTAAAGTAAGGAGATTAACCAAATGGAGATTATTACAGAGAAGTGATCGGCTTTTCACAGACATCACACAGCTTGTCAGTGGAGGAGATTCTATGGGTCAGATTTTCAGAAAGTGTACAAGTTTCACAAATTCTCTGCAATAACCCAAATTTCAGATGAAAATAAAGTTAAGAATACAGTTCAACCTAACCAAACAGATTGCTAGAATCACTGCAATGCCGAATATACTCCAATTTACCTAGTATTGACCAAATGGCAGCCTAATTTAGCAGAATTTACTAAATGTGTACAGCTGCCATGTAAATCTGCTATGTAAATCTGCTGTGTAAATCTGACCCATATGGCTCTGCTTGAAGCACTATGTCTCCTCTCACACTCCACAGTGCTACTACCTCAGTTTTATATGGGTCAAATTTTTTTAGAATGTACAATTGCGAAATTTGCCACCTCTCCACATTATACTGAACGGGTATTGCAGACAAATGAATCAATCTTTATGATCATGGTATCAAAGGAAAGCAGACATCCTAAGCTTTACGAAAATGTATACATCAGTATACATATTTGTATGTTTTGTATGTAATAAATCGCTCTAAATGTTGATTTCCCTATAAAAATACCTCAGAATTCACTATTTTTCACATTATACTGCCAATCTGAAAAAAAACTAAATGTTCTAGATGTTACGTTTCACCTGGTTTTATTCCTTATACATATCTATGACAACTTGGGAAAGTATAAGCCTTCTACTAGCCCTCATCTCTGTATGTTAGTTCTATACTCAATTGTCCATTCTTTTCTTGTCACTGGGGGATGCCCGGTATCAAACATAGATTGTTGTATACTGGCTAAATATTTATCTGTCACATATGGTTTAAAATATCTAAAATGCACTTTAACATATTATCAATGCAATCCTGGTACAATTAGGACAGTAATGACAACATTAGCAGGGCCATACTTCAATGTTTACCAGACCAGAGATTTTATACAATTTGGTACCGGGCATCCCCATGCACACATCATAATGTAGATCCAGTTTCACTGCAATTGGAGATCTAAGATCCGGTACATATGATCCCAGTGCCTATCCTAATAAGCACACCAAATGTCAATCTTCCAAATCAATTTTTCATGAAGATATGAATGCAAATGATGTCAGGGGTATACCCGGTATATTGAGGGATGCCCGGTATGGCAGGACAGGAACAACTAGGACATACATTCAAACTGTTTTAATATGACCAAGCCTCGGTTTTTTCTTCTGGAAACCAAGACAACCACCATATATAACTATTGGGTTGGTATTCTTGGGATTTCTTGGATATTGTCAACCAGAATGAAAGTGACCAAACATTATACATGCTCTTGTATGGTGTGGAATTATTGTTAATAGGTTTAGGATTCAACTATCTGTGTGATATTCATCAGTCTAATCATTATTTATTTGTTTAAAAAGATGTTTTCAACAATTCTTAGTGAAGCATTTTCCTGTCCTATGTTAAAGGAAATATTAATATAGCCTCATAGATCACAAGAATCCAAGAGGGTATGCCCGGTACCATCATTATTTAACATGATTTCTATGCACATTTAACAATTATTTCTTAATGGGGATCATGTTAAGTTACTTTTTATTAATCAGAAATGTCATTTGTATAATTTAACATACTTTTAGGACTATGGGGACAGGCATGTTAAGACAAATGTGATATGATTTGATACCGGGCATCCCACACAAATCATTTTCTGTTGATAAATGATAGCAAAATATCATTATTATTGTAGGTAGGCTCCTCCTATTATATGCCTATGCCCCTTGGAGTTCCTTTGTCAATGTACAATTGGAGATTTGGTCAAAAACACAATAGATACCTTTTTAAAGCATATCAAAAGAGTGGTTGATACCGGGCATCCCCTGATACCGGGCATCCCCCCTCCAATCCTAATACCTTTCACCAAGTCCATTTTGAAGCTACAAATTACCATAAAACTTACCCTTCAAACATATCATGCCTTACTATACATATGTATGTGGCTTTATGCTTCATTTCCATGAAATTTAATTCAACTTTAATCAAAATGATGATACCGGGCATCCCTTGGCATCCCCTGAAAAGTAAAGTTTTTGTCATAACTTCTACCCATCTGACTCAATCCTTTGTATTTTTTGCAGTAACATAGCCTGTTCCTTCCCCTAATATGTGGGAATGTTAAAAATGACATATGGAAACTTTTATTTTTTTGATGTTCTCAACCCTATATATTTTTATTCAAACATTTTCTGATCCGTCACATTGATATTTTATCATTGATTTATACCTTTTATTTGAGCCTCTGTCTATTACCACACATATTTCTTATCTACCTCCTGAGTTTCATGCGCTTGTGCCTATTTTAGTAGCCACAGTGAGATGTCAGATAACATGTATTCTTCAGGGGGATGCCCGGTATATAGAGGGATGCCCGGTATATTTGAGAAGGTATTTGTCTCAGGCCAAGTGAGGTGATATTTAGTCAAGGAGTGACTTGAACTTAGATCAATTGTGTGCCAAATATATACTGTTCATATACTTGCTAGGTTTCAAGAGGTTTTGTTCACTATTGTAGCCACAGTGAGACATCAGATAAAGGGTACCTTACTGGGGGATGCCCGGTATCATATGTAAAGGGATGCCCGGTATCAAAGATGGCTTCCTATTACCGATTTTCTCAGGGAAACTGAATATGATAAATTAGTTATAAGTTCCTATATTAATGGATAGGATGTATATGTTGACAGAAAACAGGTTTTCATCCTGTTTAGAGCAACAACTGCAGCTTTAATGAATTTATATTTGAACCATATGTTACCAGTCAAAACAGTCCTGTTTTGGGGAAATGTAATCCATTTGCTTTCATCTCTCACATAATAACTGTGAATGATACATAGTTATGGATTGGTATACATGTAAAGGAACATTCGATCCTTATAGGGAATTATTTTTTATTTGGAAATTGAATCATTGTCCCAAGTTATAAAGGATTTAAGGAGCTGACACTTCATTTGATACCGGGCATACCCTAATAAATGATCACCTTGTTTCAACTACAATAAAAATTGAGATATTGAGAGTTTGTGAGTATAATTGGTGTTTTCAGGTGGTAGGGACATCTATCATACCAGTCAGAAGGAATATGAGTTTATACTTATTAATTTTTTTTTCAATCTTCCTAAATCTCACAAAATCGCAATTGTACATTCTAAAAAAATTTGACCCATATAAATGTCCACTTTGGAAAATCTATCAAATCTAGTCTTCTCACAAGTCTCTGGAAATAAGGAATGCCTCGTCTCATATTTCAGAGTGCAAGGCTACTCTTCTTCTCATAGCACAACATGAACCCAGGTATCTCTGTTATCTGGTAATTAATGAATATGAAACATGAGTGTAGACAGGCTTAATGATAACAGACTTGATGATAACAGAAATCTGGGGCCTAATCCAGCCCCAATAATGCATACAAGAGGTGCCCAGTAACCACAGATAAATTCAACTTCATAGAGTTTTTTTCTCATTCAAAAAGGTGTTCCATCAAGATAAAGATGTCCCTCTGTTCAGTCATGGAGGAAATAAGGAAGTAGTTGTAAGATTTACCCGTGCTCTGGTTCACGTGTGTTTGCACTGCATAAGTCAACTCACCTACAAAAGCAGAAAATAGAGACATTAGTGAACAGGAATGAATATTAAGACAATTGTTATTAGAAATAGAAAGATAGAAGATTAGGCTACTGACTGATGTTTGCACATTTACTAACAGATTGCAACAATAATTTTTAAAAAATGGAATGAAGAGACAATTTATGATGTTTGAATGACATTATATTTGAAAAGATGAAATTAAGTGGATATGAATGATGTTAACATACAGGAAATGTAAAAATGTTTCTGTATTTTATATTTAATTTTGTTCATGTTTGAAAAATGAAAAGAAAAGTTTGCAATATTTCTGGGTGGACAATTACAAGTAAAGTAGCTAAATATACTCTATAGTGTGTGACCTTAGAAACGCAATGTTATATTTAGTAGGCCAACACTGTCTTGAAACTTGGTACCCCATAATGAGAATAAATAATCCCACAAAGAAATCTTGTGAAAAATATTACTATTAAACTATGGGCATGTTGGAAATGTTAAAGGTTAAATGAGTTAAAGAAGATAAAGCTGCATCAGCTAATATATACTGTATGATATTTTGATAATATTTTCCTTGTACCACATGAAAATGCCAGGTCTTTTCCTGCAATTGTGTGCAATAACAACTTTTATAAAAAAAAAAAAAAAAGACTTCGAAATATATCAATTTTGCGATTCATGACTGATTTGTCTTTAACACATCACATTTGAATATAATCAAAGTAAAGGGCAACACAAAAGTCAATGAATGTTAGGCTCCAACTCTGAATATGGGTGTATTTGTGTCCCACCCTGTCTACATATTCCCCCGGTAGAGGAGAGACAGGACCAGTCTAAGGGTATCAGATTAATCAACGTTTGACCAGAGCAAGCCTCCCCTGGGCGATAATACGGGCTTGTGCCATAGGTTAATGAGTATTCAGTGGAGGCAGGCCTGACTCGTGTACCTACTGATTGTCCCACCCTGACTGCCATACCACTACTACACCACACTCTCAGCTTGTCCCACCCTGACTGCCATACTACTACTACACCACACTCTCAGCTTCTGGGGACAGCCGAGTCGGGGCGGAAAAACATCTGCACAAGCTCTGAGAACATAAAGTTCTCAGCTATTACCACAAAAATAATCTTATTACCCATATTATGGCTTATAGGACTGAATTTATCAATACTCTGCTGCTGCTATATGTTTATACAAGAGTTACTCATATTATGGCTTATAGGGCTGAATTTATCAATATTCTGCTGCTGTTATATGTTTATACAAGTGTTACTCATATTATGGCTTATAGGACTGAATTTATCAATATTCTGCTGCTGTTATATGTTTATACAAGAGTTACTCATATTATGACTTATAGGACTGGATTTATCAATATTCTGCTGCTGTTATATGTTTATACAAGAGTTACTCATATTATGACTTATAGGACTGGATTTATCAATATTCTGCTGCTGTTATATGTTTATACAAGAGTTACTCATATTATGGCTTATAGGACTGAATTTATCAATATTCTGCTGCTGTTATATGTTTATACAAGAGTTACTCATATGGTGACTTGTATTACACGCATTCACTACCGAAGCCCCGACAGTTGCTCATTACTTGTAACACGGTACATTACCGGCGCATTGTCATGGCGACGCAAGTTTGGTGGCGCAAGATTGCCGACGCGAGTTTGCCGGAGCGAGTGCTTTCTTCCTCGATCGTTTCACCTGTATCTATTTATATTCCTCTTGTACAAAGACCAGATATGGTAAATTATATTATCTTTTTAATTAACCACGTTTTACATGCAAAATAAGGCATGTATAATAATCAACTTGTAGGACTCGTTTTCCGCATGGACACGTAAGTAAAGAACTCAATCTACGATCTTGTTCTAAGTGCTAATTATAGGACTGAATTTATCAATATCTGCTGTTGGTGCATACCAGAATTTGAAGTCCAAATCGAACAAAAGAAAATGGCCGCTGGTGAGTGATAATAAGGGAATCCACCACAGGAAAAGATTTTGGCGGGTCTCGGAAGTATAAATTAGCCACTTAAAATTGATTTTGCAATTCTTTTAATGTTACATAAATACTTCAGTACACATCCACTGAGCCGTATCCACCCCTGCAGTACTAATCACTGTGTGGAACAATTACTAGTGAAGTAGCTAACTGTACTGTATAAGACGACCTGAGAAATGCATGGATACATTTAATACACTGTCTTGAAATTAGGTACATGTACATGTATTCATACTACTTGAAGCGCCAGACACCCAAAAAATGAAAACATTCCTAAAAAGAAATCCAGAGTATAAACATTTTAAGAAATATATATTTTCTGTAACCCATCTCAACTCCACTGAGCAGGCCATCATTAATCACTGTAAGGAACCACAGTGTCTGATAGTGTGGGTTATTCACAGCACGTGTGGGTCTGTCTTGCACTAATTAGGATAAATTGTAAGCCTCCCCCTCCCCCTCTCCCCCGCCCCCTCCCCCCCCCCCCCATCAATCTGTTTGCTGCACCTACTGGATATATCACATACAGGCAGCATTAGGCAGCAGGTTGGGGGACACTTGCAGTTCACTCTCCAAACCACACATTTACTCCCATCAGCAATAACAGCAATTATTATATGTGCATCTCTCTTGAGAGGTGCAATAAGTGGGGTGCAATAAAAATAGTCATATAGTACGCGTACTATATGAACTACTTTGTCACTAAGTCAGCTACTTTTTTCCGATTTACACATGATACATTTGTAATTACACATAAAGTTTTATGCCCATATATTAAATATCGAATGGAACTCGCCTGCAAAAATAAAAAAAATATTGGCACTCTACGGCATTGTGCTTATGCAGACAAATCTCGTCCAATAAATTTGTGATTATTGCAGGCTTGTTCCATTCTCTCTATTTGTTCACCGTCAGTATTATATACCTTGTTCCTGTTATACATTAATACATCTAGGGTTACACTAACTAATTGATTATCGCTAAATTCAATTCAAAACTCAAATTGTAAATGACTAAACTGGGTACACATGAGAACCACATATAGCCATGGAAAGGTAACTCAGTAGAAATAAAATCTTTTAAAATAAACAGTGACTAGCAGCTGGCTTTATAACTTTATTTCTACACATTAAATCCTCACTTAACTTAACTGGGTAGATTTCCCTTTTCGTTTCAATGGATCCCAGGTGGGTGGCCTTTATTCAATGTACATTTGCATCAATTAAACAGACTGGGACAGACTCTAAGGCTAAGAGTCAGACAATCTGAGACGGACTGTAAAGGGTCTAGTCCACCAAGCCGATTTTCATGAGTTGTTGCCCCGCAGAGGACTCTTTTGCACTATATTGTGTGAGAATCGCATGATAATCGGCTTAGTGGACAAGGCCCTTAACTTTGAGATACAGACAGGCTATAGAGTGCATTCACTTTCCCCATTTAGTAAATTCTGCTAAATTAGGCTGCAATTTGGTCAATACTGGGTACATTTGAGTATATTCAGCATTGCATTGATTCTAGCAATCTGTTTGGTTAGGTTGAACTGTATTTTGAACTTTATTTTCGTCTGAAATTCGAGTTATTTGAGAGGATTGCGGAAAGTGAATTGTGCATTTTCTGGTGAGTGCCTGAGCGGTCAGTGGTCAGCCCTGGTCAAGCTGTGAGGTGTAAAGGTTCCGCGTGGTCATCCACATGGACGTCACGTCATGCAGAGTCAGCTCTGAGAGGAAAGCCTCTTGTGTTACCATGGAAACACCCTGGAGGAGACCCTGGAGCAATGTTCCACTGCATGGTCTGGGGCCAGGAGGTGGAGGTGGTGGTGGTGGTGGTGGTGGGTGGGTGGGGGGGGGGGGGACTGGGGTGGTGGTGGTAGGGGGGCTTGACTCCATCTTTTTAACTTTACATTGATCAGTTTTATGGGATTTTATTTTTGTTGGTTTGATATTTGAAAGTATTTTAATAGCCTCTGGAGCTGGAAATTGAAAAGATTTTACAATTTGTATAACATTTTTAACTCAGATATAGCACCATTATTCACCACATAGGGTGCTGCAACCCTTAGACCCCACCTGTTCAAGTCACCCACATGTATGGGAGGGATGCTGAAACCCTTAGACCCCACCTGTTCTAGTCACCCCCATGTATGGGAGGGTTGCTGTAACCCTTATACCCCACCTGTTCTAGTCCCCCATGTATGGGAGGGGTGCTGTAACCCTTATACCCCACCTGTTCTAGTCACCCCCATGTATGGGAGGGTTACTGAAACCCTTAGACCTGTTCTAGTCCCCTATGTATGGGAGGGTTGCTGAAACCCTTAGACCCCACATGTTCTAGTCCCCTATGTATGGGAGGGTTACTGAAACCCTTAGACCTGTTCTAGTCCCCCATGTATGGGAGGGGTGCTGAAACCCTTAGACCCCACCTGATCTAGTCACCCCCATGTATGGGAGGGCTGCTGAAACGTTTATACTGAGACGGCGGGCGACCAAGCGGCCAAGCTAATACACTGGCTTTATTCCTGCCCAATTATTGGCCAGAGTTATTCACGATACCCGCGAGTATTTAGCCAATGGAGGCTGGGAGGAGAATATAGATGCTGCTCCCCGCCCGACCTGCTCCTCATGAGCTGCTCAGGGAATACTAGAGGAGCAACTCCACAGTCAGCAGCAAATAGCACAAGTACAGCCAAGGAACGGCAATAGGGGAGTTGTATGTGCCACTGTGCATGTCTAATACAGTGCATGCTGGTATACACAATAGGGGAGTTGTATGTGCCACTGTGCATGTCTAATACAGTGCATGCTGGTATACACAATAGGGGAGTTGTATGTGACACTGTACATGTCTGTCTGTTATAGTGCATGTTGCATGTCTGGTACAGTGCATGCTGAGATACACAATAGGGGAGTTGTATGTGACACTGTACATGTCTGTCTGTTATAGTGCATGTTGCATGTCTGGTACAGTGCATGCTGAGATACACAATAGGGGAGTTGTATGTGACACTGTGCATGTCTAATACAGTGCATGCTGGTATACACAATAGGGGAGTTGTATGTGACACTGTACATGTCTGTCTGTTATAGTGCATGTTGCATGTCTGGTACAGTGCATGCTGAGATACACAATAGGGGAGTTGTATGTGACACTGTGCATGTCTATTACAGTGCATGCTGGGATAAACAATAGTGCACTTATGTCCGCCATCTTGAATCTTGATCCACATGGAATTATGGGACTTAAGGTACATACAGTGCCAACTATAACTGAAACAGCTCCAAGATTCTTTGTTGCTTCAAAAGCAGAGAACCTCATCTATTCGCAACATGGTATAAACTAACCCCCTCTCCACCACCACCTCCTCCTGCTCCTCCTTCTCCTCCTCATCCACCACCTCCTTCACGTACTCCCCCTCCCCCTCCCCCATCACTCCCCCCCCCCCGCACCACCTACACCCTCCCCCACCTGCCTACACTAAGTAGAGCTAATTACAGGTGTAATGTATTCCACTACCTGCTATATGCCATTACCCTTAGGTCCATTACACTAATGCTACATCTTACTCATTAGCAGAGCAGGTTTTAAAACTATTTATCTACTAGCAAATTATACAGGGCTTGTTGTAGTGGTTTTACTCCAATTGTCCTGATAGGTCCTTTAGCTGGTCTTCCACTAACACCTGGGGTAGTATACTACCATATATTGCTGTATGATGTTTTACAAGGCTGTTTAGTTCAGCTCCTATAGCTGGTCTTTCACTAACTCATGGGGTAGTATACTACCATCTATTGCTGTATGATGTTTTACCAGGCTGTTTAGTTCAGCTCCTATAGCTG